>CM065716.1:114036250-114083750 GCA_033310375.1 Conus canariensis
AGCTGCTATCTGTGTCCGGAAACTGGAGACAACAGTTGTTTGCACACCGCCCACCTCTCTGATGAAATTTGCTGCCAGCGGCCAGGACAAACTGCAGGTTTTGGTCTGCTTTTCCTGCAGCCAGGGTGGACAGGGCTGCAATGTACACAGCGTCCCTGAAGCGGTTCTTCCGTTGACTGGTGGTGGAATTAGCCAGCCCATAAGCGATCTCTCCGGCGCACTTGTAAACACTTCCAATTTCTTCTCGTTGCATGCTTTGCTTGTGTCAATGCAAGATCTGTCCTCCAGTCTCACGCCATACCATTCCTTTACTTGCAGCTCCATTTTGCTGCACACCACGGTGTGCTCATTGTCACAGTCGCGCTCTATCAGCTGTCTGGAAGTTCCACACGAAGTAGGCGGGAGTGTGTGGTAGTAATCGGAGCGAGCTGGTGCTAGGGCTTAGATCAGGGGCGTCTCTAGGAGGATGTATGTTGGGGCTTCACGATGAAGAGTTTGGTGCTCACACAGAGTCCGTGGTGACAGCAGAGCTCCAGCTGGTGGTACTGCTCCTCGTTCACTCCCTCAGTGCCGCATTGACCCAGACTAGGACTCATGATCAGCACCAACACCAGCCTCCTTTGAAGCGATTCGCTAGATGGCAGCGCTGAGGGTCTTCGTAGATATTTTCCTGGCCTTCTGCCGAGGACGCCAGCATTGGTGCATAAGAGCCGATCAGGCCGACTATTCTGCTGAAGACTGGGACTGAAGAGACAAGGTTTGCATGATGTCCTCTGTAGGTTAGAGAGAGAGAGATCCCAACAGTCTGTTCCCGACCACGAATCTTGCTCCATATATCCTGGTCTCAATAACGGGGGTCTTCCTCCCTCACAGATCCTGAACATGAGAGCCTCGACTACTGGGGGCGACAATAGGAGAGAACGATTGGAGGGTGACGAGTGAAGGGTGACGACTGGATGGCGACAATAGGAAGGCGAGGATTAGAGGGCGACATTTGGAGGGTGATAACTGCAGGGTGACGGTTGCATGGTGATTGGAGGGTGACAACAGGAAGGGTGGATTGGAGGGCGAGGACTGGAGGGTGATAATTGCGGGGTGACAACTGACGGGTGACGATTGCATGGTGATGATTGCAGGGCGACAACTGCAGGGTGACAACTGGAGGGTGTCAAGTGAAGGATGACGCTGTCCATCTGCAATCTGCTCAGTTCTTTGTCAGTGACTGTCGTCTGGTAGGGTCATGTCTTTCTTGCAGGTCTTGAAGAAAAACTGACGTCATTGCCCCAGCCTTCCCAGAGCCAGGGGTTCGGCCACAGCTTTGCTTTCTTCTTTCTGGAACGCAGTCTGTCGATCCTCTGGCCGGTTTTCATTCCACACCCTACGCACCCAATGAAGCCGACAGACCACGGCGTGGCAGCATCCGACTGACTGGGGGCGTCAGCTTGAAGCGGGCAACAGCCAAACAAAAAAGGTGCGATGACCTTGCACACCATCTGAAGCCCGTTTCCGGCGAGTCCTCCAGGCTGTCGTCCTGTTCCCGGCGACTCCATTGGGTTCACATTCCTGTTCAAACCAAATAACGACTAGTCAGTGTGTGTGCGCGTGTGTGTGTGTGTGTGCGCGCGCGCGCGCGCGCGCGCGTCCGAGAGACAGAGACAGTGTGTGTGTGTGTGTGTGTGTGCGCGCGTGCGTGCGTGCGTGCGTGTGTGTGTGTGTGGTGTGTGCGCGCGCGCGCGCGCGCCAGACTGAAACAAAAGAGAGAGAGAGAGAGAGAGTGTGTGTGTGTATGTGTATGCGTGTGCGTCTGTGCGCGCGCGTGAGAGTGTGTGTGTGTGTGAATGCGTTTGTGTGTTAGACTGTGCGAGTGTATACGTGCGCGTGCGTGCGTGTGTGCGCGCGTGTGTGTGTGTGTGTGTGCGTGCGTGCGTGCGCGCGCGCGCGCGTGTGCGTGCGTGCGTGCGCGCGCGCGCCTGTGTATGCTTCAACGTACATTTGCGCGTTCAAATCTAAGGTGGTGGCCATGGGTGCAGCCTGGGGCGAGGAGGACGTTGTCACCTTGTTCTTGAAAGCTTTGTCATTCTGAAAAAGAAAGAGGATTAGGTTGTAAATCATCGGGCTCAGCAGTAAACAGTAAATACTACTTCAACACCCTTCAGTTAGATAGATAGTTATAAAGGACAAGCCCTTTCCACCATAAAGAGGTGATATCAGAGCTATACACTGAGGGTCATTACGTGACTTGAGTTATACAAACACATATGCAATCTGCAACCTTAAAATGTAAAAAACAACAACTAAATCTTATAAAACATGTTCACATCTCTTAAAAACTGAAATATCACAGATACTTGCACATTTCTAAAAAGCTCACTAAGTGACATTTTATCAAAATATTTTCCTCTGATCTCACCGAGATCATCACACTCAGTCAACACATGCTTAAGAGTGTATACACAATCGCATGCAAAACAATGGGGTCGATCTTCTCCCTTTAAGAGGAAAGAATGAGTAACATAACTATGTCCAATATGCAGTCTACTTAAAACACCTTTCCTGTTTTTGCAAACCGAAGGTAACCATTCAGACAAGTCTGGCATTATCTCATGAAGTTTGTTTTCCGATTCCAAATTCCAATCATCTTGCCAACGTTTCTTTACAAACTTATTTATTAGCTGTTTAAGATCCGGATATGGTAACCGATGGGATCGCTTGACAGGATCATTTAACGCTTTCTTTGCTTGTCTGTCCGCCATCTCATTGCCCGTAATACCGCAGTGGCTAGGGACCCACCAAAACAACATCTTTATCTACAGGGAGTTCGGTTAAAAGTTCTAAAATGGATATTAACTTAGGATGGTCACAAGTTGACGATTTAAGAGCTTGTAAAGCTGAGAGAGAGTCAACTACTATAACAAAAGACTTTCGAGTTGAACTTTGCACAGTCTTTAAAACTAAGTATAGTGCTTCTAATTCTGCAGTAAAAATAGAAGAATGATCTTTCAGACGAAAAGAATGAGAATGGCCCGAGGCAGATGTCGATGCTGCAGCAACTTTCTCTTCCAATTTGGAACCATCCGTATAGAGAAATGTTTGATGTTTATGTTTCTTTCTTTTCTAAAAACAAATGTTTATAAATCTCTGGACTTGTTTCTTTCTTATAAGCAGAGAGAGAGAAATCTGTGGAGTTACCAGTCTCCATGGCGGGACACCGGCAACAGTAAGGTCATCAACATCCACTAAATTTATGTTAGCCTCTTCAAAATAGTCCTTTACTCTCTGGCCAAAAGGAGGGGTCAACGTAGATGCCTCAAACAGGCTGGCAGGTGGAGGCTCAAAAACACAAGAGTAGGCTGGATTCTCTGGGGAAGCCTTCAACTTTAAATAATAATTCATACTGAGTTTAGTACGACGGAGGTTTAAAGATGGTTCATGAGCCTCCGCATACAAACTAGAGATTGGCGATGTTCTAAAAGCACCAAGAGCTATCCGTAGACCTTGATGATGAACTGTGTCCAATAGCTTCAAGGAAGACTTTGCAGCTGACCCGTACACCTGGCAACCGTAATCGAGCTTTGATCTCACTAGAGCTCGATAAAGGTTTAACAGAGTAAATTTGTCCGCGCCCCAATCGGAGCGACCAACCACCTTTAATATATCTAAAGTTTTAAAACACCTTGCCCTCAAATCTCTAATGCGAGGTAAAAACGTGAGCTTCTCATCAAAAATCACGCCTAAAAATCTGGCTTCATGCACAACTTTGATCGATTCACCAGAAATCTTAATGTCCGGCTCTCCAAAAGGGCCTCTAAGTTTCGTAAAATGCATACACACAGTCTTGGACTGTGAAAATTTAAAACCATTCTCTTCAACCCACTCTTGGATGTTCTTGACACATAGCTGAAGCTGACGTTCTACTGAAGGTAAAAACTTCCCTCTAATCGCAAGGGAGAAGTCATCTACAAACAAAGAAGCATCGGCACCTTTTACAACAGACTCAACGATATTGTTAATTTTGATACAAAACAAGGGAGATAAAATGCTTCCCTGGGGCACTCCCTGTTCTTGAACAAAGTCTGACAGAACTGATCCTGAACGCACACGGAAACAACGATCCTGTAAAAAATGTTCAATAAAAACGGGGAGCCTGCCCCTAAACTCCATGTTGAAAAGGTCTCTCAGAATGCCGTACCTCCAGGTGGTGTCATATGCTTTCTCCAAGTAAAAAAAATATAGAGATAACATGCTGTTTGCGAGCGAAGGCTTCTCGCACAAAAGATTCCAAACGTACAAGATGGTCTATAGTACACCTTTTCTTACGAAAGCCACATTGAATATTGGCCAATAAACCCTTATCCTCTAGCGTCCACGAGAGACGCGCCGAGACCATCCTTTCCATAGTTTTACAAAGACAACTTGTCAACGCTATAGGACGGTAGTTATTCGGATCCGAGTTGTCCTTACCTGGTTTAGGGATGGGTACAATAATAGCTTCCTTCCATTTTTCGGGAAAACTTCCCGATTCCACCACCTCCAAAGTCATCGACCTCCTGGACTGCTATGGACTGGTTCAGTGTGTCCACGCTCCCACTCACATTCGTGGACACACATTGGATAATATGATCCACAGGGTTGACCAGGCTGTGGTGAGTTCTGTCACTATCGACCACACCCTCCCGTCTGACCATGTCTGCCTCGTAGCTGATCTCCACCTTTTCCGCCCTCCACCTCGCAAAACGTACGTTCAAGCCAGAAACCTCTCCGCAGTCGACATGACTCTCTTCAACGCTGTCCTCCATTCTCACCTGTCTACTTCACCGCCGACCACTCCAGATGACCTCAACTCCCTTCTCCTTCGGCTCCTGGACCAGTACGCTCCTGCCTGTGGCCGTCTCGTCTCCAAGAGGCCACCATCACCTTGGTTCTCCTCCGTTGCGCCTCAGCTGCAAGAAGCCAAGCGTGAAAGACGCAGAGCCGAGAGACAGTGGCTCAAGTCCAGTCTGACAGTTCACAAGCAAATTTTCCAAACTGCCAACAAAATTGTTAACAGCCTTGTTCACGCTACAAAATCTGCCTATTACAATGCCAAAATTCTTGCATGCTCCACATCCAAACAGCTGTACAACATTACTAACACTCTTCTTGGTAAAACTGACTCCTCTCCTCTTCCTTCCAATCTCCCACCTTCTGACCTTCCACAGGCTTTCTCCGACTACTTTGTCAACAAGATCACTAATCTTAGGCTTTCACTGGACTCCCTGACTAATACTCATGCACCATTTCCCGATCCCCCTTTCTCGGGAACTTTCCTCACTTCCTTCCATCCTGTTTCTGAGGTCTTTGTAAAGAAAATCATCATGAAATCTGGCATTAAAACCTGTGAACTTGACCCACTACCAGCTTCTTTCCTCACCCATTGCCTTGACACTCTACTCCCTCATATTACCATCATCATCAACCACTCCCTCTCAACTGGCTTCTTTCCTTCTTTTAAATCTGCAATTGTAAGACCTCTTTTGAAAAAGACTACTCTTGACCCTGACAATTTGAAAAACTACAGACCTGTGTCAAATCTTCCGTTTCTTTCAAAAATTTTAGAGAAAGTTGTTCTTGACCAACTGTTAGACCACCTTCATTCCAACAGCCTTGTCTATCCCCTTCAGTCTGCTTACCGCTCTGGACATAGTACTGAGACTGCTCTTCTCAAAATCTGTAACGACATTCTGACTGCCCTTGACTGTAACAATGTATCACTTTTGACTCTCTTGGACCTATCTGCTGCCTTTGACACTATTGACCACTCTATCCTCATTTCCCGCCTACATCACTCTTTTGGGCTTGATGACACAGTCTTGAGTTGGTTTCATTCCTACATCACTGATCGTCAACAAGTAGTTTCTATCAACGGCCTTTCTTCTAATCCCTCTTGTCTGACCTACGGCGTGCCACAAGGATCTGTCTTGGGCCCTCTACTCTTCATTCTCTACTCTTATCCTGTCTCTTCTATCGTCCAAGAACACCTACTTCAGCATCATTCCTTCTCTGATGACAATCAGCTGTATGTCTCTGGGCCTCTCTCTGACCTTCCTCTCATGATCCAAAACACCCAGTCTTGTGTAGCCAACCTTAAGGACTGGATGACCCGAAACAAACTAAAACTAAATGAAGATAAGTCTGAACTGATCCTGATCACCCCACCAAAACTCCAAAACCACCCTTCTGTTCCGACTTCCATCAAACTTGTTGATTCACCTATCACTCTCTCTCATTCTGCCCGCAACCTCGGTGTAACTCTTGATCAAACCCTGTCCTTCCAACAGCATGTCAGCAATGTCTGTCGCACTTGCTTTCTTGAACTCCGCCGAATTGCTTCTATTCGCCATCTTCTCTCAGAAAACACAACAAAAGCTCTTGTCTGCGCATTTGTTCTATCCCGCCTGGATTACTGTAACGCTCTTTTGTCTGGCTCTCCCTCTCATCTCAACAAACTTCAAAGAGTTCAGAATCATGCTGCCCGTCTCATCTTCCGCACTTCTAAATATAACCATGTTACCCCATTGCTCCGCTCTCTCCACTGGCTCCCTGTTCAGCTAAGAATATCCTACAAGATTGCCTCTCTCTGCTTCAAATCTATCGAGTCTTCCTGTCCTGAGTATCTCACCCACCTGTTACATCTTTACACCCCATCTCGAGCTTTACGTTCCTCATGTGACACTCGTATATACAGTATCCCCACTGTTCGCACTAAAACCTTTGGTCAACGTTCCTTTGCCTATCAAGCTCCAACTACCTGGAATCAATTGCCTCGCTCTCTCAGATACTCACCCTCACTGCCCACATTCAAGCGCCTTCTCAAAACTCATCTGTTTCCTAGGTAACTTCGTCTTCCCTGTGACCCGACGTTTGCAATGTGTGATGCGAGTGTCTGCTTTGTGTGCGTTCGTGTCTGTGCGAGCGTGTGTTTGCGTGTATGCATGCTTGTGAGTTTGTGTCCTTGCTTTGGATTTTGATGCCTTTTTCTCATGTATGATTGTTATATATTGTGTGATTTGATGTCTGTTGTGATATTGTAAACGCCTAGGGCATTCAATTGATTAGGCTTCATAAATGTTCATAATAATAATAATAATGATTCCCAAATACCGTTATAAATCTGAAGAATAGAACGACTTTCCGCTGGAAGATGACGAAGCATTTCATAATGAACCTCATCTGGGCCAACTGCTGAATTGTTAGACTTGTGGATGGATTGGTCTAATTCCCACTGTGAAAATAGAACATTATAGTCCTCCGAATTGTCAGATAAAAATTGAGGATGGTGTTTCTCTGATTCTACTTTAATTTTTTTGAAATTTACTGGAATAATGGTTAGAAGATGAATTTTGAGAGATGGAAGAGGCCAAGAGGTTTGCTATGTCTTTTCTATCCAAAATTGGTTTCCCATTGATTTTCAGGTGTCTCAAACCAGAAGATCTTTTCCCTTTGATTCTTTTGATGGATTTCCATACTCGGGCAGATGATGTAGAATTTAAGGAGGAACAAAAGTTACGCCACGAGTTCTTTTTACATCTTTTGATAATATACTTCGCTTTAGCTTTTAGTCTTTTATACTCAATTCGATTTTCTTCCGTCGGATGTTTTCGGAATTTTCTAAGCGCTTTCCTGCGATTTCTAATAGCTTCTGTGCACTCATTAAACCAAGGCACTTTAGGAGGTTTTTTTTTTTATCTATCACAGATTTAGGAATACAATCAGACGCTATGTCCATCAGGATAGAAGTAAAGGTGTCCATAGGATCTGACTGAGAAAGAATGACTGTAGTTATTTTGGTCTTGCACTGAAGTTCAAACAAGGCCCAATTAGCATGTTTCAAATTCCAACATTTTGATGTCTCATCGTCAGATGTAGCCAAACTTTCTAATAAAATGGGGAAATGGTCACTGCCGCATAAATCTTCATGAGGTTCCCATTTGTAATCTAGAAGTAGAGAGGGAGAACAGAGAGATAAGTCAATAGCTGAGGAAGTTCCATACGTAGCATGAACAAAGGTTGGTTGATCGTTATTCAAAATACATAGTTGATGTTCGGAAATGAGGCTCTCAATCGTCTGTCCTCTATTATCCGAACGCGGATCACCCCAAACGGGAGAATGGGCATTAAAGTCTCCGAGGAGAAGGAGCGGTGATGGTAATTGCTCAATAAGGTTCTCAAGGTCTTGTTTGGAAACATTTTCAGAAGGAGGAAGATAAATGGAACATACAGAAAAAGTGTTATTACCAGAAACAGTTGCTGCCACAGCTTGTAAAGAAGTGTTCAATGGAATTTCTGCTGCAGGGAGAGAATTATGGATATAAAGGCATACACCACCTGAGTTTGAATTAGGATATTTAGATAAACAAGCATAGTTTCTAATGGGAATCGGCTGCTGAATCCGATGCTCTTGCAAAGCAATAATATTGGGAGAAAAACTTTTACATAATAGGAGCAAATCATCATAATTACTCCTCAACCCTCTTATATTCCACTAGAGAATACTCATAAAAAAGGTTAAAATAAGGTAAAATGTAAAAGAACAATACATCAAATACAGCGTTTTAAAAAAAAATCAGGTCATTGAATCAGACATCTCTTCCCCAGACAGTTCCCGAAACCTGTTGGAGCTAGAAAAAGAAGCTTCGCCTTTTTTAAGGCGATCTGAAATCTTTTTCTGTTTCTCGTACTTGTTAGGTGGTTTGGGTGGGGGATCAGGCTTAGCCTGTGATGGGTGTCTTACACCACCAGCACCCTTCGAACCACCCGATAACTTGTTCTTTTGTGGAGAAACCCCAATAGAATCTCTCCTCAAATCATCACTTTTGCTCGACTTCGTAGCACCCTCAGAAACTGAACTCGACAAAGATACTGTTGGTACAGGTGTGACAACTGACGCAGAAACAGCGGAATCTTTTAACACAGCTGAAGTCTGATTGGATGAAGCCGACTTGTTTAATGGCTTTGAACATGCACAAGGGCACAGATCTGCTTGGCTTGCCTGATCTATCATCTTTGGCTTTGATGTCAATACAGATGAGTAGCTTTTGCCAGAAGGATTTTCCTGAAGGACTTTCCTTTTTGCGTCAAGAAATGTCAAACACTCAGACACTCGTACCCTTTGAATCTCAGACTCCAATTTCCACCGAGGGCAATCTTTGGAGCTGGATTCGTGCTTCCCGGAACAATTGACGCAGGAGGCGTTACATGCGACACTAGTGTCATGAGCTTCTTTGCCACATCTTTTACAGACTTCTGAGGTGGCCCTGCACCTGTCCTTTGTGTGTCCGAATTTCTGACATTTAAAACAGCGCATGGGTGAAGGAATGAAGACATCCACCTTGACATTTTCGTAGAAGATTTTCACATCTACTGGAATCTGTGCCATGCCAAACGTCAGGATATAGGTAAATGTGGGCATCCTTTCTCCTTTTCGGAAAGCGGAAAGACGCCGCACATCCAAAACTCCCTGCTCCGCCAAATAATCCTTCAGTTCAGCCTCTGAGGCGTCTTTCAAGACATCTCTAAGGTGTCTTGAACCACCGCAACGTATCACTCCCTTGCAGGAGTTCAACGTACGATGGCCGGACACCTTAACCAAGACCTCCCTGCTTCCGAACTTTGCCTTCGTACCATCTGCCTTTTTAAGCTGGGATGATGAACGTTCGGTCGGGCATTTTACAAGGTATGTCCCGTCTTTTTGTTTTTTTACTTCTGAGTAAGACTTTGATACACCCTCCAACCATTTCTGAAACAGAAATGCACTGAGACCCTGGAAGCCATCCACTACCAGGAATCTCAGCCACATTTCCTTCTGCTTGGCCACAAACCTGACTTCTTCCTCAGAATCCGAATCATATTCTCTCAGACGTTTGGAATGACTGTTTTGATTGCTCATAAGGCGTAGGCTCAATGATGGCAGGAATTCAACAGTCACCCTAGGAGAGCTGCCGTGCTAGGGAAGGGACAATGGATGGCCCTATGAAGGACATGCGAAGATGTACTCGTAGGACGTCCGTCTGCCTGATACCGTCCCACAAAACCAGACAGGACTGCTGTAGCGACTCACTAACGCAGAGCCATTCATCTTTCGGCCAGTGTCAGCACCTTAGATTGCGAGCGACTTAGGGCCACCACTCCGACAGGTCTCAGAAAAAGAAACATTGAAAAAGACTGGAAAAAATAGATGAAAGAACAGATTGAAGAACCGGGAAGGAAGAAACAAGACGACATAGAAGCGGCAGATGATGTGGGGAGACTTTATGGGTGAAAAGAGGTAGCAAAAGACACGGTAGGCATAACAGTAGAAAAGACAAGAAAAAGGAGTGGGCACAGGTTGGTCAAGAAACACCCCCGCCACGAGAAGGCCGGCCCATGAGGGCACACCCTTCAGTTAGCGTTGGTCCTGCTGGATTATTTCTTTCAGCTAACTCAGCAAAAATCAGAAAATGGACTCTTTGTGGGAAATGACCTATTTAAAACTTTCTTCTGTACAATGTTTTTACACTTTTTGCACGTTGAACTTTCTCACAAATGCACTATTTCCATTAGATTTCAACGAAAATGTAACTGCCGCTGACTAATTGATGTCACTACAGTGCTTCAAGTCGTGTGGTACCTTGTATGATATGTAATTATGACAGACGGCAGTGGTCACGTGACGGCCTGGTACAACAGTGCAGGACAGTGGTCAGACAGCAGTGGTCACGTGACGGCCTGGTACCCAGTCTAGGCAGTGCTCGTCCTCTGTGACCCTGCCACCGAACAACGTATCGTAGTAATCAATTGTACATGTATATGCATGCATACCTGTGTGCGTGTGCGTGTGTGTGTATGCTTGTGCGTGTGTGTGTGCGCGCGTGTCTGTGTGCGTAAAACTGCTAAACCCTCAGACAGGGGCACTAAACCCTGTAAAAAACATCAAAGCCTAAGAAAGGGATCACAGAACACCGATAAAGGCATTAACGCCTTTGGAAAGATGATACACTGAAAAAGTGTAGGCCCTAAGAAAGAACATCCAAGACAAAAGTACGATATTTAACTCAAACGACACTCGATCCTGCGACTGGAAGGGAAAAAAGAACACACAAGTCGATGAAAGACGGGCACTAGTCACCGTAAAAAAGCACGGCAAGCTCTGTAAGAGAAGAGAAAATTCAACCACAAGAAAGGATACTAAACTCGTTGAAACAGACATTGTCATGAGACGGTGGGACACTAACCTCTATCACAGACCACCAAAGTGTCTGAAGGATCGGAAGAGACTACTCCCAGCTAAGCGACACTAAACCCTTGGAAAGAAGAAAACTAAACCCTGTGAAAAGGGCACTAAATCCTGTGAAAGGTGGAAAATAAACAATATCAAGGGAGCATGCTAAATGCTGTGAAAGAAAAAAAACTAAACCCTAAACGAAAGCAGAGAACCGTTTGAAAAGAGACAAAAAATCTAAGAAAAATAACTCCATGCAAGGAAGACATTCAACAATTTGAGAAACGGACACCCAATCCTTCCGAAGAAATGGATACTTAACCAAATGAAAACGCTAAACGCTACAAAAGAGCACACTAAATCATGTGAAAGAAGAGGACACTGAACGTCTTGAAAAGAAATGCAACACTTCAAAAGATTTACTCTAAACCCTATACAAGAAAACCCTAAAACAACAGGACACTTGACTACGAAAGAGGAAGATACAAAACAGGAAGTTAAATGCTACGAAAGGACACTGAATCTTGTAAAAGAAGGACTCGAAAGTACACAAAGGCCTCTGAAAGGAAACCCTTTGAGAAGGACGCTCTAAGCACATGAAAAAAGGCCTCTAGATAAGACAAAGATTCATACAGGCCATAGCCCCTTAGAACGGGGATACACATGAAATAACCTTGCATAACCCATTACCAATGAGGAATGCTAAACTAAAATAACACAGAATTTCTTCGTTTAAACACTCTGTTCAAATACGCAGCAAGCTGCTTCTTTATTTGTCGATGTCATTAAAATTAATCTGAAAAATTAAGGATGTCTAAAGTATCTGGGTGGAATATACCGTTGTCTGAGATCACTTAATTCTGGACATGAAAGAACAAAATGAACATTTTCTTGCGATTCCTGACATAATGGACAAATACTGACAAGATCGTGTACATTTTTATAACGCTGAGAAAGTGCAGATATGACATACCAATTCTGAACTTGGCTATATCTTTCCCTTGTCTATCAATAACCAAGAACCTTGATCCCGTGAAAGGAGGACACTCAAGTCTATGAAAGGACACTCAAGTCTGACAGGACACGCAAATCTATGAAAGGACACTCAAATCTATGAAAGGACACTAAAGACTATGAAAAGACACTCAAAGCCTCTCAAGAAACGCCTCTATACCCTTATAAAGAAATTAAACCCTGTCAAAAACAGGACTCTATGAGAAAGGTGACACAATCCTATGAAGGAAGAGCATTTAGCCCTATGAACGGACCCCACGTGGTGACACCGATGACCATGTCAGACATTTGGTGGAACAAGAGACGCTCAGATAAGACGGTACCAGGTGCGCACAAGGAAATATTTCTAGAACAGGATCAAAGACTTCCTCTGAAGCTCTGCAGCTCGACCCTAAAGGATGTGAAAACATGCGTCCATGTTCCAGATCCCCGGGTCAGACGTGCTACATGACCGAGTCACCCTTTGATGCCTTTCCTGAAGCATTCCCTCTGGTACCTCCTGGTCTGTGTCCTTGTTCCACTGAAGGACCAACATAGGCAACCAGCACACAGCCATGCTGATGACACGAACCAAAGACCCTCAACGCTGGGAAATAGAATGCACTAAACCCTATGAAAGAAGGCACTGAACTCTGAAATGGAAGATAAGAATCTGGTAAAGGACATGCACAACTCGTACTAAAGAAGACACAAATTCCTGAAAACAAAAAAACACACTTGAACCTGAGAAAGAAGACCAGTGGAAATCTTTAGGATGCGGACGCTAAACCCCTATAAGAATGAAGTTCTGAATTCCACACAATAAGATAGTTCAGTTAATGACAAAACATATTTGAACTATGGTAGAAGAGGAATATTGCATTGGAACAGTGCACACGAAAGAGCGAACGAGAGAGTGGGGGGGGAGAGAAGGGGGAGAGAGGAGAGTAGAGAGAGGGGGGAGGGAGAGGGGGAGAGAGAGGGGGAGAGGGGGGAGAGGGGGAGAGAGGGGGGAGAGGGGGAGGAGAGGGGGGGAGAGAGAGGGGGGAGAGAAGGAGGGGGGAGAGAGAGGGGGGAGGGAGAGAGGGGAGAGAGGGGCAGAGAGAGGAGAGCAGGCGAGAGAGAGAGAGAGAGAGAGAGAGAGAGAGAGAGAGAGAGAGAGAGAGAGAAACTCCACCACGACTCCCCTTTGAACAGCTTCATACTCCGGATTCATGTGACCTGGTCTCCGTTTTCCGTGGCCGTTGACGTCGTAGTTCCATGTCCCTGTCAATGTCAAAATCATTTTGTTTCAGCATCTGATCCATCAGCTTAGCCAACTAACAAAAAATTAAGGGTGGTTTGTTTTCCAGGAGCAAGTTGGGTCGATTGAGGAGGGGGGGGGGGGGGGTCTGAGAGCTCACAATTCTTCTGAAAAAGGTTTAACTTTGTTGTGGTATTTTGTACAGTGTTATATTTTGCATGTCCAAAGGTACACATCGTTCTAAATGATACATGCCTGGATGTACATGCACATCTTTCCATTAATCGTCATACTTTTGGACTTGAAATGATCTTGGTCCTAGGTTTTGGCTCTGGTATTGTCTAGATCAAATATTCTACAAGACTGAAGCAGAGTAGGTGGACCACAATGACATAATAGCGATATGACAACTTTCCATGATGTACATGTTAAACTCGTCACGTCCTTCAAAACAATGCAGTTTCCGATTACTGCTCTAACAGCACATGGACGCGAAATTTCAGTTGACTACAGACTATGGTTATTCACAGAAAAAGCATCATCCCACGATGTGGGAGAGTGACAACTTGTATCGTGAAAGTCCACCCATCAGAGAATGTTGCTATCTAGGGTGAATGCGGGGAAAAGTGATTGCAGGACATAATTAGAGAAGGCTTTAAATTCTACTCTCTTGTCCAAAACGACAAATATAGACGAAGTTTCTTTCAAAGGTGAAGACAATTTTAAACGGTTTAGAAGTCAAGCTGAAATCGTGGATAAGTACTTTGCTCTTTAAACCTTCAAGTCTCTAAGCCTTCATTGGTAAAATTTACGCTCTCAGTTTACATGCAGCTTGCCTATTCAGTTAAACTTAGCAAAACGATTTTTTTTTCAATCTTTTGCAAAATCGTTTTGATATGAAACCCGATTAAATCAACCGGTTGGATGACAGATTCAGGCGTTGGTGAATGCGTTTCAGGTGGATTCTGGACATCTCTAAACGCTGGACAAAAACAGCATCAGGCAGAAAAACACAAACGGCAGCAGCCACCTCCCTCTGTAAATGCTACCTTGTACAGGTTTGTGTCTGGACATGACAGTCAATGACAACCCAACAGTAGAGTGTGGACGCCGCTAGCAGATTAAAGGCGGCTTGGACAGACATATACATCTGTACTGGTTACAACCCTATACGCAAATGACCCTTGTCATAACACAATATCTAATAGTGTATCTTAATACTAAATATTCAAACAACCAATTCTACAAGCTGTGCTCTATCAATATACCTCATTCAACCCTAAACATGAGATTCATGCCATATTTCTCCCCCGATTTCTCGGATCATGAGCAGAACTAATTTGCGTTGTGAAGTCTAATCTATACTTGAACTCTGTATAATATCCACCATTCAGAAAATTCCGTTTACCACGAAAAGTCCATGTTTTTCACAAGAAAACAAAAGACGACAGGAAAGTTCAAATCGACTTGAAATTACTTCTAAAATTTATATTACTATTGTTTTCATAAAACAAATTTAGCAATTTAATACAATGTTAACTTTTCATTAAAACTCGGTGCTGCTCATATATATGACGCTGCCGTTTGAAACACTCCCGTCCTTTAACATCCCTGGCGATCCCTGTCTCCCCTCCACACACCGACCTTCTACCCCTGTCTTACCGCTCAATACATCCGTAAACTCTAGCTGGCAATGGTCTCCAACAGTTTGGGGCATCTTCGATGAATAGGAAATAGACTGTGGATATTCTAGCACTGCAGAGCTGTTCGGGCGATTCGAATTTAAAAATAAATAATGTCTCCAAGTGTCCATCATATCACCAGTCTGTCCATGTGTCTTACTTGGCAGCAGTAACCTTTTTCATGATGGCGTCTCCTCTGGGCCGTCATCTTGTTCCGGGTGTGTCCTCTGGGCCGTCATCTTGTTCCGGGTGTGTCCTCTGGGCCGTCATCTTGTTCCGGGTGTGTCCTCTGGGCCGTCATCTTGTTCCGGGTGTGTCCTCTGGGCCGTCATCTTGTTCCCGGTGTGTCCTTGGGCCGTCATCTTGTTCCGGTGTGTCTCGGGCCGTCATCTTGTTCCGGGTGTCTGCTCTGGGCCGTCATCGTGTTCCGGGCGTGTCCTCTGGGCCGTCATCGTGTTCCTGTGTGTCCTCTGGGCCGTCATCTTGTTCCTGGTGTCTCCTCTGGGCCGTCATCTTGTTCCTGGTGTCTCCTCTGGGCCGTCATCTTGTTCCTGGTGTCTCCTCTGGGCCGTCATCTTGTTCCTGGTGTGTCCTCTGGGCCGTCATCTTGTTCCTGGTGTGTCCTCTGGGCCGTCATCTTGTTCCTGGTGCGTCCTCTGGGCTCTCTTCCCTATTCAAACCGAACCAAACTTAGTCATCATGTGTGTGCGTGTGTGTGTGTGTGTGTGTGTGTGTGTGTGTGTGGTGCGCGCGCGCGCGAGCACGCGAATGTGCGAGTGCACGCGCACGCGAGTGTGTGCGTGCGCGCGTGCGCGCAAGTCTATTCCGGTAGCGGCAGATGAAGCGTGGAGCAAGGGGAGCGTGGAATCCGTTTTCCTCATACTTTCTCACTCTTCGTTAAATGAAACATCAGTCTTTTTGTGAAATTCTGACCCCAGTGTTAACCTGAAAGCATTTTATCACCTCATGATGTGGAATCCGTCCGACTCGCTACAGTAATACCAGCTTCCCAAGGAGAAAGATGAAAATCAGTGTACAGAGGGGAAACAGTCATTTTAAACCTTTCAATCCGCGCAATCTTTACTTTCTGCACTGTTCTTGCAACCGATGCATCATGAATTTGTAGTTCTCTTCATTAGATCCATACGAGAACGTAACTATTCCAGAATAACATATGTCACTTCACGGGTTTTAAGGTCGAGTGGTACCTTGTTCTCTCCGTAAGCCGTCCTGAATGATGGTCACAACGGGTGTGCGATGGTCCTCCGATGCCTGGGTGCTGGGTCCTGGACTGTAGGTCATCCTCTGTAATCCTGTCACCCTAACGAACGGGAAAAAAACGTCGGATATCGGTTACCATAAACTCATATTTCGGTAACATCCCGACTAAAACCAAGGTACCAAACCCTCAGACATGGACACTTCATCTGAGAAACAAACTAAACCCCAAGATATGTGGCACAACAGGCCGAGAAAGAACGCGACAATAAAGTCCATGAAAGACGCTGAACTATGAGAAAGACTGGATCCCACAAAAAAAGGACTCCCATGAAGACCAAGATTAAACTTGACCTTAACCCCTGAAGAAATGGCACCGAACCTTAGAAAGGGCAATTCTCATTTCAAAAAGATACCGAATCCTATCAAAGAAGGCCGCGGACAGTCGCGGTGCTGCTCTCAAAGAGGGGATTCTCACTCACATATTCCGCGACTAAGCAATTCGTGTTGTCCGTATAGGGCTTAAACACTTGTGTCCTGCATATATTTGATAAGAACATACACCACTGAACACCACTGAAATGACACGGTAGCAGTGCAGTGTCTCCCGTAGTGGGTGGTCTCAGGATAAGCCGACACTGTCCTTGTGGATTGCCGGTGCCGGAGCTGCGAGGGGACCTGCCACAGTGAGCGGCGTGGGCATGATGCCACCGAACTGGCATAGAGGAGACCGGAAAAAGACAAGACTATGGCAGAAAAACGCACACGCTGCTAGACAAGACCCTCTCCTCGCTCTTACCAAAATGCCTTTAAGCTTGTCTGTGACTGGCGTTTATCTGGCCATGACTTCTGTCAATAACACTCCAACCATGAGTGGCCGTCCCACGGGCAGACCAAAAGTGGCTAGGATAGACAAAGGACTGGACTGGTCAGGAGTCTGTGCAACTGATCTCTGTCGGACACAACGTGTATAACTGATCTCTGTCGGACACAACGTGTATAACTGATCTCTGTCGGACACAACGTGTATAACCGATCTCTGTCGGACACAACGTGTATAAATGATCTGTCGGACACAACGTGTATAAATGATCTCTGTCGGACACAACATGTATAAATGATCTGTCGGACACAACATGTATAATGATCTCTGTCGGACACAACGTGTATAAGTGATCTCTGTCGGACACAACGTGTATAAGTGATCTCTGTCGGAGACAACGTGTATAAATCTCTGTCGGAGACAACGCGTATAAATGATTTGTGGGACACAACGTGTATAAATCTCTGTCGGACACAACGTGTATAAATGGTCTCTGTCGGACACAACGTGTATAAACAGGACGGGCGGCTCTGTGCTCTCAGTTTAAACCATGCTGGACTGTACACTGCTAAGCTCCTCACTCTCTAATCAAAGTCAATCGGGCAAGATTCCACACTGAAAACTAGGAGGGGGGGGGGGGGGGTCAACTCATGAGCCTGGGTTCTCTAGTTTCAAAGCGAAGTGACTGTAGACGGCTACTGAAACAAACTTAAAAGGAAAATTATTATGCCAACGAAGGAAAAAATAGTGTAACTCCACATTTACCACCCATCTTGCGCCGAGTTCGACAAAGATAAGTGATCGCTCGTTCTTCATTTTCCCCGTCCTGAGCGTTGTTCATCTTGCCTGAGGAAGACCTACCAGGTGGAAACGCCTCGTGTTTTGTTTTGCGATTCATTTGTCCACGTTGTTTGGTGGAGTCATGATAATTACTTTTGAAATTCCCACCTTTATCATTAAACCCAATCGAGTCATATCAGAAATCCTATTGCGACCCTCTACTTTCCGGTCAGGCCGTATCAGATGTACTCTGAAACGGATACCGTTTTCGAACTGTATGTTATGAAAACGATCAATCGTCTGCTACCAGTCCAACATGAATTTAATTTTCGTATCTTTTTCTGTCTGCTGATGTTAATTTTACATCCATGCATGGCTTTGATTTTTTTTTCCTTGTCAGTCTGCAAGTTCTTTGCGACCTGAGAGGAAATGAAATTGTGGCGCGATTCACTGCCACTCGACTTGCACGAGGCCGATGGCCATGTTTTTCCTCTCATTCTTCAAGTCTGTGCATGAAAAGCGACTTCCTTTGTCAAGTTTCATCCATACTGGAATATACTGTGTAAAGTTCAGCATTCATCGACGCAAGCCAACCAGGAAAGTTCATTATTCTTTCACGAATAAAAAGCAAGAAGATTACAGGAAAGCTCAACCTGCCTCGTCTCAGTGAAGAGTTGAGTAAAAATGTTACAACGACCGCCTTTTTTACGATTTATATACGTCGATGAAATAAAAAAAGATAACGGATTTTTCACTTAAATTCTGCTCATATATGTTGACACTAGTTAAACCAATCTCCATCTACTCCCTCTCCTGCCCCTCCCCCCTTCCCCTCCATCCCTGACCTTTTGACCCTTCACGGCGCTATCCCTCACTGAAATCTGTCCTATGCTTTTCCACCGGTTTGAAACGTCTTTGACAAATGAGAAATGTCTGACGATTCAATTACGCGTTGGAGAACGGTTAAAAAAAAAACTCGATTTTGTACAGAAAATTTCATCCAAGCCGCACCATCGTCATGAGCCCGTCTCTGTGTGTTACCTGTAGCTCTGTGTGGCAGGCTGTCTACTGTGACGTCATCTTGTTCCTGGAATGGTCTTTCCACTGGGCTGCCATCCGGTTTCTGGCGTCTCCCCTCCTCTCGACAGTCGTCCCTGTTAAAATCAAATCGCTGTTAGTCATCGCGCGCACGTGTGTGCGTGCGTGTGCGTTGCGTGCGTCCGCACGCACGCGCGTTTTGTGTGTGCGTGTGTGTGCGCGCGCGCGCATGTGTATGTACGTATGTGTGTGCGTGCGTACGTGCGTGTATGTATGCGTACGGGCGTGCGTGCGTGCGTGTGTGCGCGCGCGTGTGTGTGTGTATGCGTGCGTGCGCACGCGCGCATATTCATTCATCGCAGGACAACCGTACTCCTAAAAAAAACTTTTCGTTCCGATAATCTTTTTAAGAGCTAATAATTGGGAATCAATCTGATTGGCTCACTTACTGCAGAAACAACTTCCATAGGGAGTGGGGAAAATCAGTAGGAAAAAAAACGACACATTTTTAACTTTTTTTTTTTAGAACTCAAATTTTCGGCACCGTTGTTCACTATAACTTTTTACAAACAAATAATTATCCTTCCTTTCATTGAACCTACGTGAAAACATTTTCAGAATTACCTGCTATTCCCCTGGTTTCAATTGTGTGGTACCTTGTACGCGCTGCCTTGTAGACATGGACAGAGTGTGTCTTCTGGTTCCTGGTGGTCTGGTACCGTGGTCTGGACAGTGGTCATCCTCTATAATCCGATGTCAGAAGGAAGAACACAAATCTTGATTGTATTCAGGCTAGAACTAAGCCGCTAGTACCTGACATGGGGACAATCTCATGAGACGATGCTGACCTTAAAGGAGACAAAACACACAAAATAGTCGACAGTAAAACCCATGAAAGAAGACACCAAAACAGAGGAAATAAGACTATGCCCCACAACAAAGAAAATCCATAGAAAACGCTGACGCTGGACTCTATAAAACGACAATAAAGATATTAAATACCAAACCCTTGGCAAGGAGGATACTAAATACTTTCAGAAAGGATATTCGAAAGGTCAAGAACTGGCGAAAAAAAAGATACAAAACTATGAAAGGCACCATTTCTTTGTCCAAAAGGACACCAAACCCTGTGAAAAAGAAACTGCACCACCAGAAAGCACACAGCGAACCCTGTGAAAAAGAAACTGCACCACCAGAAAGCACACAGCGAAAGAACACCAAACTGTGTGAAAGAACATTACAACATGCTGAACAAGAGACCATTAAACCCTTGGGGTAACAAAAACTAAACCTTTGAAAAATACGAAATCTGATTAAAGGAGGATACTAAACCCTACGACACCTGAGGACACCAAGCCCTAGTTAGTTAGTTATTGTTTATAGGGTCCAGCGGACTACTAGGAGCCAAATCAGGACCTCAGCTATCATATCTGCTAAGTCTCTAGATACAAATACCCACACTAGTATTAACACATCGCTTAAAATTTATGAGGACAAACACCAAGCCCTATAAAACCAGAGAACAGAAAACTATTAAATAATGACACTCCTACTTAAGGAAACTGAACCGTATAAAACAAGGACATAAACTAAACCTAATGAAAGGACACTTTTATGTGAAACAAGAGGACGCTGCACCCTGAAAAAAGAAAAAGACACTTAACTATAAAAAGGACACAAAATGCTGTAAAAGGGACACACTAAACCCCTGAACAGGAGATCACAGTAAACCCTAAGAAGAGGACATTTAGACCTGTACAAACGTGACACTACGTCCTGAGAGAAGATGGTTCTATAACCTACCAAAGCAAAATAATAAACTTTATGGAAAGTGTACACTAAACCCCCTGAAAGGAGGACACAATCTTAGGACAGAAGAGGACATTAAAAGTCTATGCAAAAGGGACATTAAAACCTATGGAAGGACACTAAACCTCAACAAACAAGGACATTAAACTCTTTGAAAGAAAAGAACAGTAATCCTCCAGAAAGAGGACAACAAACCCTTCAAACAGAGGAAACTAAAACCTATGACAGGAGGACACTAAGCCCTATGAAAGGACAACAAACCCTTCAAATAGAGGAAACTAAAACCTATGACAGGAGGACGCTAAGCCCTATGAAAGAAGAGGACAGTAATCCTTCAGAAAGACAACAAACCCTTCAAGTAGAGGAAACTAAAACCTATGACAGAAAGACACAAACCCTTTGAAAGAGCAGCATTAAACTGTGTGAAAGAGTTCACATGCTGACACCAATTACTACGTCAGACATTCTGTGGAACAAGGAACACACTGTGAAGGAGGTACCAGGTGCGCACGAGGAAATATATCTGAAATAGGATCAGAGACTTTTTCTGCGGCTCTGCAGCTCGACCCCAACAAATCTGTACACATGCGTCCATGTTCCAGATCCCCGGGTCATCAGACTTGCTACATCACCCAGTCATCCTCTGACGCCTTTCCTGAAGTATCCCCTCCGGTACCCCCAGTTCTGTTCCTTCTTCCCCAGAAGACCGACGTAGGAAACCAGAGCAGCCCTGTTAACATGAAACCAAAAGACTGAATCCTTGAAATGGATGACATCAAGCCTCAGCAGAAGACACTTGAAGAGAAGACTAAACGCTAGGAAAGAAAGCAACGAACGTGAAATGGAAGATGGCAGTTTTGTGAAGGAAGACAAAAAACTAGATCCTGAAGAGAAAAAAAAGCTCTATAAAGACACTGAAACCTGGAAAAAAAAAGAGAGCCGCAGACTCTCTACAAGAAGACAGCACAGTCCACGACAGAACAGTAAATGGCGACAGAGGAACACTTCATAGGACCAGTAGCCGATCGGGGAGAAGAACAAGTAGAAAGAAAAGGAGAAGAAAACGGAAAGGAAGAAGAGGAGGAGTGGGTGAAGAAGAAAAAGAAGAAAGACAAGTAGGAGAAGATGGGAAAGAGGAAGAAGTATGCAAGACAGTGAGGAGGAGGAGGAGGAGGAGGAGGAGAAGGAGAAGGACGAGGAGGAGAGGAAAGAGAATAATGTGAGGAGAACAAGAAGCAGAAGAAAAAGAAGTAGGAGAAGGAAAAGAAGAGGAAGAAGTGTGTAAGACAATGATGGTGATGATGATGAGGAGGAGGAGGAGGAGGAGGACTACTGTGAGACGGATGACACTCCCCCTGCAGACTGTGGCGTTCTGGTCCCCGTGTTGCCGTGGCCGTCAATGTGAAAGTTCCTCGTCTCTGTGGATGCAAAAATCAGAGCTTTCTTTTAGCGTTTGACTGTCAGAGCAAGCATATCTGACCCTCTCGGTGCATGCCAAATTAGTTTTCAGAGTCAAGGGGGTGGGGGAAGGGGGTCCCCCCTAAAATATTTTGTTTTAAACAATATGATACTTGCATGAAAGGTTTCTGCTGTGCTGCGTACCATAAGTTAATTTAGCACAATATGTCTTCATTCTTATTTCAGATAACATTCAGTTGCAAACTTGTATTTTCGGTGCAGGAGTGACCTAGTGTATGACAAAGATGTCTTCATTTCATGGGTTACAACGCCCTGACATTACTGCCAGTTCTTTTGACCAGTAAGGCAGCTTCCGGCCCCTACACGGAATTAAATCCATTCCACAAGCCGCCGTGGCGAAGTGGTTTGCGTCGCGGACTCCCGGCTAGGAAGCCGTTGGTCCGATTCCCATTAGAGCCATGCGACTTTTCTGCCCCGACGGCTCCTACCCAGAGTTAAGTTTTGCTACGGGCTCAACGGGAAATATTAGGACCACACTGTCGAATTTAATCCATTAAATGGATGGGTCTATGACAGTGTTGCTCATATTTCTTGACCAACAGTACAGGTGTCTGTATCTCACGGGCCTGATTGACGCCCGAGTATATCATGAAACCAAGCGTACAGTACAACCCTGTCATGCAGTGTCATACCGGAATGGAAATCCGTAGCATCCTCCTCCTCATCGATCAGCATTTTAAAAAAAAAGTCTGAAATTCTGTGACCCTTCATGCCCTGCTCTCGTGGTGACCTCACTTTAGATGTCCTCTCCACGTCTGTGGCCTTGGTTTGATTCCGTCGGGGTCACCGGTATCAGCGAGTCCATGGGAGCTGTCGTTGGATGGACGTGGTGGCACCCTCCGGAGGGAGAGCTTATTCACGTCGGCTCCGCTACTACGCAATTATTGTCGTCAGTAGGGGGCTCAGTAGGTGGTGTCCTGCGTATGTTAGATCAGAACAGGCGCCACTGAACACCACCGAAGTGACTCGGCAGCAATGCAGCGTCTCCTCTGGTGGGTTGCCTCTTGACTGCTTCCTGTAGATTGCCGGTGCCGGGGCTGCGGTGGGATGGGCCGGGCGGTTGACAAGGGGTCGGAATGAGCGGCGTGGGTGCAATGCCACTTAGGTTGCACAGAAGATTGGACAGAAAAAAAGAAAAGGGTTGGGGGGAGAATTAAATCTGCTCCTAATTTCTGTCGAAATGCCAAGTTTAACGCTGTATTTCTATAACGGTATGCATACATATGGAAGGAGTGCATTAGAAAACCGAGCACTGAAAACAAAAATCCTTGTGAAAATAAACATAGGCCAGACAATACAAATGAAAATCTGACGCTTTTAACGGCAAATGCTTTGATATGTGTATCTTCTGACCATTAACAGTGAGGCAAAATTAAGCATAGAGCTATTCATTTTATGTCATTATTATTACTCATTTGAAAGCTCTCATCTATGTGTGATGTAAGCGTGTGTGTGTGTGTGTGTGTGTGTGTGTGTGTGTGTGTGTGTGTGTGTGTGTGTGTGTGTGTGTGGTGTGCGTGGTGCGCGTGTGGTGTGTGTGTGCGTGTGCGTGTTTGTGTGTGTGTGTGTGTGCGCGCGCGCGCGCGCGCGCTCGTGTGTGGATCTCTGTGTCAATGTGCTTTTGCAAATTTGTTCATGCTTGCGTGCACCCTTGTGTATGTAATTAAGTGACTGAAGAGAGCAAACAAGCGAGTGGTCGCGCGCGCGTGCATGCGTACGTGAGCGCGTGTGTACGAGAGAGAGAGAGAGCATGCGTAAATGAGCGCGCCAGAAGGCGAACGTGTGCTAGTGCATGTCGATGCGAATTTTGAATGTATGCGAGTGCGAGCGAGAGAGCAAGCGAGAGAGAGAGAGAGAGAGAGAGAGGGAGGGAGGGAGGGAGGGAGGGAGGGAGGGAGGGAGGGAGGGAGGGAGAGAGAGAGAGAGAGAGAGAGAGTGCATGTTACATTTCGTGTTCCTCTCTCGAATCTGGTCATCTGAACTCTCAACTCTATATTTGTCCTTAGAGGTGTCCATCAAGGTTGTGTCCTGGTGGTGGTGGTGGTTTAATTTTACGTCTTTCCATCCGGCAGATGATATTTGACGAAAAAAAACAAAACAAAAAACCCCCACTCATTTCAACACATACATCTGCATACACTTATGAAAAAGAAAACAGCATATCAGGTAAGGACCCTCATAATAGTCTAGCTACATCAGAACTGGCTAAAGTGGCGGCAAACTCAATTATGCACGAGTCAGAACTTGACTCTCATTTTCATATTTGTCAAGATTGATACCTTTCGCCTTATACATTTTAGTTAAAACTGGACAATCTAATAGGTGATGCATAGAGATGAATTTTCCACAGACACACACAACTTCAGGAGAAAATTTGGTCTTCCATGTGTTTAGCCTTAATTTTGTGATAATCTTAGCCAGATGGCGTGAGCAGCTAGGCAGTGTGTAGCATTTTTCACAGAAAAAGGTTTTGTAAACGTAGTGTTCCAGGTTGAATAGTATTTCACACTTGAAAGGATGTAATGGCAAATTTAGTACACATTCTGAACAGTTTTGTGCACCAAGTTTAGCTAGATTATCTGTTATTTCATTCCCTCTGAGGCCACAATGTGAAGGAATCCAACAGAAGTCTACGATTATACCCCGAGACATAATACAGTGTATCAGGTACCTTATTTCATATAGTAAGTCTTTTCTGGCCTTGCAATCCCAAGTTTGCAGTGATTGCAAAACAGACTTGGAATCAACACAAAACAGCACACTAAAAAAGGATAGTGGAGTACTATATACACAAAATAAAGCCATCAGTATAGCATACAGTTCTGCAGTGAATATTGAAAATCCCTTTCCAAGATGAAAATGTTTTCGTATATTCAGACTTGGAATAACGAAACCAGAACCGCTATCAGCTGTGTCCATAACTGAACCATCAGTATAGATTTTAAGGTGATTAGGATAAGAATTTTCTAGGTGTTCTTTCACATCGTTCACTTGAATGTTAATATTTTCTTTTTCTTTGAGACTGTATACTCATAATCAAAATTTCCACTCAAGTGTTCCCAAGGAGGCATCATTGGAACTGTGGGGAACTCTGGTATCGATGTTAAATCTACATTACACTTGGACATAAGTTCAGCTGTATAATTCGTTATTGGCTGAATATGAGATTTCCTTGGCTCTACTTGGAAAATCTTTATTCGAATTTTTAAAAAAATCAGTAACTGAATTTTTTACTGACAAGCTTCGAATCACATATTTGGCTACTTCTAGACATCTTTGCTCCGATAAAGGTAAGATATTCGCCGCTTTGTAGCTCTTATATGTATTTGTACAGGAACTCCTAAACCTAATTTAATAGCTTTACTGTCAATACTTTGTAACTTTTTTAAAAGATACTTTGCCGCTGAAAAGTAAACTTCTTGTCCATACTTTTAACTTGGAGCGGACAAGAGCCAAAGAAAGATGCAAAAGGGTTTTAGTATTTTGACCCCAAGGTTGGCAATTAACAATTTTAAGAAAATTTAGTCTAGTTCTAGCTTTAGATAATTTTTCTATATGCATTTTCCAGCTTTGTTTTGGCGTTAAAAGGACTCCCAAAAAATTGATTTCTGATATTGCAACAAAGTGCCATCTATATTCAAGGATGGGAGTACAGGCGGATTTTCTCCATTGTTCAACAACATTAAACAGGTTTTTTCACCAGATAATTCAAGCCCATTTTCTTTTATATATGCCGATAAACTGTCCAATTCATATTGATATGAATTCTGCACATGATTAATTGACCTATTCTTTGTATGTTTTCTTAAACTAGTATGCATCCATATTGCGATGTCATCAGCATACTGAACTACATTGATATTTTTGGACAGCGCAGAAGGAAGATCATAGAGAATTGAAAACAAAATTGGGGCAATAATTGATCCTTGGGGGATTCCCATATTAATGTACCTGAAGGAAGAATACATCTTACCAATTCTTGTACATATATGTCTGTCCATTAAGAACCTTTTTATGTAAGAATACATGTTGCCTGAAATGCCAATCTTTTTTAATTTGTAAAGCAACCTAGTATGCCAAACACTGTCGTAGGCTTTTTTAACATCAAAAAATGTAGCCAACGTACTTTTTCAGTGGGCGAACTGTTTTATTTGATTTGTAAGTTTTACAAGATGGTCTGTAGTACATCGACCCTTTCTAAAACCAGCCTGCTGGACTTGAAGCAAATAGTTCTTTTCATAATAGTACATCATACGCTTCAATACAATTTTTTCCAGAAGCTTCCCGACATAAGACAAAGAGATTGGTCTATAACTGCTTACAGAAGTATTTATCTGCCTTCTTTCAAACTGGGATGACCACCGAACTCTTCCAAATTTTAGGGAGAGCGCTATTATTCCAACATTTTTGGAACAACGAGAGTAGTACATGTTTCCAGAAAGACGGCAGATGACTTAGCATCTGATAAGAAATGCTATCTAGACCAACCGCTGAGCTCTGAGATGAGACTGATGATAAAGCTTCTGACAATTCTGAGACCTGGATAGGAGAATTCAAAAAATGATCTGCAACTGGATCAGGAACCCAATAGTCCTCTTTTTGTTCCTCTTTCAATCTATATTGCTCATTTTCTGCCTGTAGAGATGAAGACAAACTATTCTGAGAAAAGAAATCAACAAAAGCCTCAGCTTTTTCATAAGAGGTAGGAAATTCCTTTTCCAGCTTAATTGAGTAAAGTTTTTTGCGACCATTTTTCATTTCTTTTACTTTTTCCCCACACTTTAAATACGTCTTTTGATTCTGTTATTTCCTTCTTACAAAATTCATCCCAGTATGTCTTTTTTGCCTGAGCGATTATTTTATTAGTTGTTTTTTTCCCGTTTCATAGACTGAAAATTTTCTTCAGTCTTATTTCGGATCCACCTTTTAAAAACCTGACGTTTTGATTTTACAGCTAATCTACAGGTTGTGTCCTTTTTTCATCCTATTAACATATGTGAGCAATCTCCCCCGTTTCTTACAACGTATAAAATGTTACATACTTGTCACCAATTACAGAATACACAACCTCATTTCTTTGCACGAAAGAATTGATAACTGAAAAGACGACTGTCACCATTTCTGAATAAAGTAAACACGATAGCTGTAAGACTGGCGCCAATACTTCTTTTCGTGATTTCTCAGGTCCGAGCAAGACAGACGTAACAGGCAGTGTTCGCTATTCAACAGCGCAAGTCAACCAGTAATATTCCGCCACCTCTACTTCATGTTCACATGTCTTATCTTTGTTGCGCTGTCATCTTACTTTGTTGCGCCGTCATCTTACTCTTTGTTGTGCTGTCATCTTACTTTGTTGTGCCGTCATCTTACTCTTTGTTGTGCCGTCATCTTACTCTGTTGTGCCGTCATCTTACTCTTTGTTGTGCCGTCATCGTACTCTTTGTTGTGCCGTCATCTTACCCTCTGTTGTGCCGTCATCTTACCCTCTGTTGTGCCGTCATCTTGCTCTTTGTTGTGCCGTCGTCTTACTCTCATCTTGCTCTTTGTTGTGCCGTCATCTTACTCTTTGTTGTGCCGTCATCTTACCCTTTGTTGTGCCGTCATCTTGCCCTTTGTTGTGCCGTCATCTTACGCTTCGTTGTGCCGTCATCTTACCCTCTCTTGTGCCGTCATCTTACCCTCTGTTGTGCCGTCATCTTACTCTCAGTGTGGGTCTCTCACCTGGCCGTTCCCGGCATCTCCCCAGGGCTGTAGGCTCCGTTCCCGGCATCTCCCCAGGGCTGTAGGCTCCGTTCCCGGCATCTCCCCTGGGCTGTAGGCTCTTCCCGGCATCTCCCCAGGGCTGTAGGCTCCGTTCCCGGCATCTCCCCAGGGCTGTAGGCTCCGTTCCCGGCGTCTCCCCAGGGCTGTAGGCTCCGTTCCCGGCGTCTCCCCAGGGCTGTAGGCTCCGTTCCCGGCATCTCCCCAGGGCTGTATGTTCTATTGTGAAGTTGAACCCAAATCATAACACTGTCTTCTTAAGTAGATCACCAATTTAAGTCAACCAGAAAAATTCAAAAGCAAAAGATTACTACGAAATGCATGGATTAGTAAAAGCTGTGTTGCGATTTGTGTTCAAGAACCTTTTTAAGTGACAGACAATTCCTCTTCTTGTCCCCGCCCTCCTTCAGTTGTCATCCCCCGCCCCCCTTCCCCCAGTTTTCTACCGCTTCCTCCACCGAATCCCTCATGAAAATCAGTCGAGTATTATCATCCAACGGTTTCGGACTTTTCTGATGAATGGCCAAGTCCGGGCTCTTTTTTCATTCTAGCACTGAACATGTCCAGATTGCTGGAATTACCAACACAAAAAACTAACTGAATATCTAGTCTCACTTGCATCTCTATGGTACTGTCATCTGGTGACATGGTATGGTCTCTCCACTGTGCACTATCCTGTTCCTCCTCTCTCTCCTCGGCCGTATTCCTGTTCCTGGCGTCTCCACTGGGCTGTCATTCCTGTTTACACCATGCCCCGATTAGTCATCGAGGCGTGTGTGTGTGTGTGTGTGTGTGTGTGTGTGTGTGTGTGTGTTTTGCGTGTGCGTGACCACAAGCATACATGCGTATGTAATACACATGTTCAACCAAGGCTGCGTTTTCCGTACATACCTTTGAGGTGGAGGAAGGGATGGAACTGGTTTGTTTCCTGCATACTGTTTCCTTGTCCGTTTTTATGAACAAAAGGTAAAAAAAAAAAAAGACCCTTTTTTCCATCATTGATCAAATTTGGTCCGTTCCTCCGTTCATTTTCTGTCTCACACCTCTCTTCTCTCTCTCTCGATATCTTCCCCCACCGCCACCCCCCACCCCGCGTGTCTGTCCCTCTTCACCATCCCATCCGACCCTTTTTTGCCGCCACCCCCCCCCCCCCCCCCCGCATGTACACTCCCCCCTCCAGAGTTCACACTGACCTGTAAAAGGTGTGTATGGGTGCATGGCTGTAAAATCATCGAAAACAAAACATTTTCCATTTACAGTCTATGCTAATGTATATAGACTTCAATTTTGTCAAGAAATTGTGAATGATAAAAAGATCTTTCTCCTATTCTTTCCTCCACCACATCCCTAACTTGCCCCTCTTTCATGTCCCCATTCCCCACGCCTCACCCCTCAACGACTTTGTCCCTCCCGTCGGTGTGATGCATTTGTGACGAACAAAAATATTGATGTGCTTCATTCCTGCATTACAAAACAGAAACACTCGATACTGAAAAAAAAAGAGGTATTCGTCAAACTTTGTACTGCATGTTATTACCCTGTCCACGTCCCACCTGCGTCTCTGTTGCTGTCACCATGGTCCTCTCCCCTGGGCTGTTACCATGTTCCTGGTGTAGTCTCTCCCCTGGGCTGTTACCATGTTCCTGGTGTAGTCTCTCCCCCGGGCTGTTACCATGTTCCTGGTGTAGTCTCTCCCCTGGGCTGTCACCATGTTCCTGGTGTAGTCTCTCCCCTGGGCCGTCACCATGGTCCTGGTGTAGTCTCTCCCCTGGGCTGTCACCATGTTCCTGGTGTAGTCTCTCCCCTGGGCTGTCACCATGGTCCTGGTGTAGTCTCTCCCCCCTGGGCCGTCACCATGGTCCTGGTGTAGTCTCTCCCCTGGGCTGTTACCAGTGTCCTGGTGTAGTCTCTCCCCCTGGGCCGTCACCATGGTCCTGGTGTAGTCTCTCCCCGGGCTGTCACCATGTTCCTGGTGTAGTCTCTCCCCCGGGCTGTTACCATGGTCCTGGTGTAGTCTCTCCCCCGGGCTGTTACCATGTCCTGGTGTAGTCTCTCCCCGGGCTGTCACCATGGTCCTGGTGTATGTCTCTCCCATGGGCTGTCACCATGTTCCTGTGTAGTCTCTCCCCGGGCTGTTACCATGTCCTGGTGTAGCTCTCCCCTGGGCGTCACCATGGTCCTGGTGTAGTCTCTCCCCGGGCTGTCACCATGTTCCTGGTGTAGTCTCTCCCCGGCTGTCACCATGGTCCTGGTGTAGTCTCTCCCCTGGCTGTCACCATGGTCCTGGTGTAGTCTCTCCCCGGCTGTTACCATGTTCCTGGTGTGTCTCTCCCTGGGCGTCATCCTGTTCCGGGTCCTCCCCTGGGCTGTACCCCTGTGTCCCATCTCCCCTGGCGCGCACCGTGACTTGTCGGTAAGCACTCCCTAGGACTGTCACCATTTCCTCATTTCATAGTCTTCCCCAGGATGTCTCACCTGACTCCATTGTGCCGTATCTCTCCCGGTGTCCTCCAGCTGTGTCAGTCCTCTTCCTGGCGTCTTCCTCTTCCGTCAGTGTCTGGCCTCTCTCCCTGCCGTCAGCCGTTCCTGGCGTCTCTCCTCTGCCGTCACCTGTTCCCTCTCTCCTCGCGCAGCACTGTCACTTGTCGTCCTCCTCATCCTGTCTCGTCTCACCTGTTCCTTGGCCTCTCTCCTCGTTGCCGTCCTGCCTTGTTCCTGGCGTCTCTCCTCTGCCGTCAGCCTGTTCCTGGCCTCTCTCCTCTGCCGTCAGCCTGTTCCTGGCGTCTCTCCTCTGCCGTCAGCCTGTTCCTGGCCTCTCTCCTCTGCCGTCAGCCTGTTCCTGGCGTCTCCTCTGCCGTCAGCCTGTTCCTGGCGTCTCCTCTGCCGTCAGCCTGTTCCTGGCCTCTCTCCTCTACCGTCAGCCTGTTCCTGGCCTCTCTCCTCTACCGTCAGCCTGTTCCTGGCCCTCTCCTCTGCCGTCAGCCTGTTCCTGGCGTCTCTCCTCTGGCGTCAGCCTGTTCCTGGCGTCTCTCCTCTGCCGTCAGCCTGTTCCTGGCGTCTCTCCTCTGCCGTCAACCTGTTCCTGGCGTCTCTCCTCTGCCGTCAGCCTGTTCCTGGCGTCTCTTCTCTGCCGTCAGCCTGTTCCTGGCGTCTCTTCCAGGCTGCCTGCCATCCCTGTTCAAACCGTGTCACGTTTAGTCATCGATGCATAGCGCTCGCACGCGCGCGTGTATGTGTGCATGTGTGTACGTGCATGTGCATATTGCGTGCGTGTATGTGTGTGCATGTGCGTGCGTGTATTTGTCCATGTCTGTGTATGCAAGAATATACTCTGGCTGCTATTACTCCCTTTATGATGTATGTGTGTGCATGCGTACATGCGCGCGCGCGCGCGCGCCGCGCGCGCGCGTGTGTGTGCGTGCGTGTGTGTGCGTGCGTGTACGTGCGTGCGTGGGCGTGTGTGCGCGCGCGTGTTTGTACACGCGCGCGTGTGCGCGCGCGCACCCGCGCAAGGTTGTGTGATAGTTTGCACATAAAATTTGGTACGAGGGTGAATTTAACAAGCATTAAAAAGGGTCTTCATTTGCATATGGTGTGAGTGTACACATTTCTTTGTGTATGCTGTTTTTATTCTTGGTGTATGAGCGCTCTGTGAAACGGCACGACAAATTTACCACTTAATGCAGCATCAACAGATGCATCTCCGAGAATGCTGCTCACATTTTCTGACTAACTCTGCACTTGTCCATCCCTCAGATTTCATTAATTTAATACATGAATATATTACCAAATGAAACGCAAGCATCATCTCTTCTATTTCTTGGTTTATAACAGGCTGTAATTTAATTTTCCCTTCTTGAATAGTATGAGATTACTATCAGCAGCTTTCTAAAAAAAAAATGTAATTCTTATAGCAAACTTCGTTCCTTCTCTCTCTGTCATGAAAGTTTTCCCTCTTGCTTCCATACTGACTTAAGTAGCTGGTCACCAATGACCTGTAAAGCCTCTCTTTGAAATATTTCCAGTTTGGTCAAAACTATATTTTAAAAAAGAAATGAAAGGCAGTGCGCACCGATCGAATTTTTTTTTATTAGTTTATTTCCTCTTCGCAAAAGAATGGATGCTTCAAGCATGAGTTGTTGAATTTCCATAGGGGCTTTATCTCCTTTGTTTTTTCCCCTCATGGTCAAAGTAACCAAGGAGTGATCGCCGCTGAGTTTGCGATGAGCTGAAATGTGAAGACAGAAACCATACATTCCTGTTTCTTCCGCTGAATGGATACCGAGTATTGCTCAGCTGTTTGGACTAAAACTGCAGGGATCTCTCTCTCTCGGGCCTGGGTCAGGCCTGATGCTTTATGCAAGACAGGAGACAGCAATGTCATGGTGTCTTAGACCGTCACTGGTCTCCACGGCACCATCTGGATCATTTTCATCATTCATAGCCATTTAAAACAATCACCAAATTCTGTGGCGCATTATGCCCTGCTGTGGCGGTATACCCTCCGCTCCTGTGTTCCCTCCACGTTCATGCCCAGCATTACTCCATGTCGAAGTCCTCCACATCAGGAGGGGTTGCAGGATCAACGCTTCGGTACCCTCTGGATGGGGACAAAAGGGCGTTCACACACACTGGTTCAGCGATTTAGCGTCAGTCTTCTTGGGTAATTTGGTAATAGTTTGCACATATCGAACAGAAAGGGCACCACAACACTGCCGAAGTGACTCAGCAGCACAGCAGCGTCTCTTGTGGTGGGTTGCCGATGACCTGATACTGACTGCTCCCCGTGGACTTCCGATACCGGGACAGTCACGGGACGGCAAAAAAAAAAAAAAAAAAAAATCGCTTGACATCGATTACCTTTTCACGCGTGGCTACATGCTACATACCTGAAAATAATGCAACTGCCGAGTTTGTCGTTTACAAAATGTAACAAGTGTGAACACTGTGGCTACATGCTACATACCTGAAAGTAATGCAACTGCCGAGTTTGTCGTTTACAAAATGTAACAAGTGTGAACACTGTGGCTACATGCTACATACCTGAAAATAATGCAACTGCCGAGTTTGTCGTTTACAAAATTGTAACAAGTGTGAAACACTGTGCTACATGCTACATACCTGAAAATAATGCAACTGCCGAGTTTGTCGTTTACAAAATGTAACAAGTGTGAACACTGTGGCTACATGCTACATAACTGAAAATAATGCAACTGCCGAGTTTGTCGTTTACAAAATGTAACAAGTGTGAACACTGTGGCTACATGCTACATAACTGAAAATAATGCAACTGCCGAGTTTGTCGTTTACAAAATGTAACAAGTGTGAACACTGTGGCTACATGCTACATACCTGAAAATAATGCAACTGCCGAGTTTGTCGTTTACAAAATGTAACAAGTGTGAACACTGTGGCTACATGCTACATACCTGAAAATAATGCAACTGCCGAGTTTGTCGTTTACAAAATGTAACAAGTGTGAACACTGTGGCTACATGCTACATACCTGAAAATAATGCAACTGCCGAGTTTGTCGTTTACAAAATGTAACAGGTGTGAACACTGTGGCTACATGCTACATACCTGAAAATAATGCAACTGCCGAGTTTGTCGTTTACAAAATGTAACAGGTGTGAACACTGTGGCTACATGCTACATACCTGAAAATAATGCAACTGCCGAGTTTGTCGTTTACAAAATGTAACAGGTGTGAACACTGTGGCTACATGCTACATACCTGAAAATAATGCAACTGCCGAGTTTGTCGTTTACAAAATGTAACAAGTGTGAACACTGTGGCTACATGCTACATACCTGAAAATAATGCAACTGCCGAGTTTGTCGTTTACAAAATGTAACAAGTGTGAACACTGTGGCTACATGCTACATACCTGAAAATAATGCAACTGCCGAGTTTGTCGTTTACAAAATGTAACAAGTGTGAACACTGTGGCTACATGCTACATACCTGAAAATAATGCAACTGCCGAGTTTGTCGTTTACAAAATGTAACAAGTGTGAACACTGTGGCTACATGCTACATACCTGAAAATAATGCAACTGCCGAGTTTGTCGTTTACAAAATGTAACAAGTGTGAACACTGTGGCTACATGCTACATACCTGAAAATAATGCAACTGCGAGTTTGTCGTTTACAAAATGTAACAGGTGTGAACACTGTGGCTACATGCTACATACCTGAAAATAATGCAACTGCCGAGTTTGTCGTTTACAAATGTAACAGGTGTGAACACTGTGGCTACATGCTACATACCTGAAAATAATGCAACTGCCGGTTTGTCGTTTACAAAATGTAACAGGTGTGAACACTGTGGCTACATGCTACATACCTGAAAATAATGCAACTGCCGAGTTTGTCGTTTACAAAATGTAACAGGTGTGAACACTGTGGCTACATGCTACATACCTGAAAAAATGCAACTGCCGATTTGTCGTTTACAAAATGTAACAGGTGTGAACACTGTGGCTACATGCTACATACCTGAAAATAATGCAACTGCCGAGTTTGTCGTTTACAAAATGTAACAGTGTGAACACTGTGGCTACATGCTACATACCTGAAAATAATGCAACTGCCGAGTTTGTCGTTTACAAAATGTAACAAGTGTGAACACTGTGGCTACATGCTACATACCTGAAAATAATGCAACTGCCGAGTTTGTCGTTTACAAAATGTAACAAGTGTGAACACTGTGGCTACATGCTACATACCTGAAAATAATGCAACTGCCGAGTTTGTCGTTTACAAAATGTAACAAGTGTGAACACTGTGGCTACATGCTACATACCTGAAAATAATGCAACTGCCGAGTTTGTCGTTTACAAAATGTAACAAGTGTGAACACTGTGGCTACATGCTACATACCTGAAAATAATGCAACTGCCGAGTTTGTCGTTTACAAAATGTAACAAGTGTGAACACTGTGGCTACATGCTACATACCTGAAAATAATGCAACTGCCGAGTTTGTCGTTTACAAAATGTAACAAGTGTGAACACTGTGGCTACATGCTACATACCTGAAAATAATGCAACTGCCGAGTTTGTCGTTTACAAAATGTAACAAGTGTGAACACTGTGGCTACATGCTACATACCTGAAAATAATGCAACTGCCGAGTTTGTCGTTTACAAAATGTAACAAGTGTGAACACTGTGGCTACATGCTACATACCTGAAAATAATGCAACTGCCGAGTTTGTCGTTTACAAAATGTAACAAGTGTGAACACTGTGGCTACATGCTACATACCTGAAAATAATGCAACTGCCGAGTTTGTCGTTTACAAAATGTAACAAGTGTGAACACTGTGGCTACATGCTACATACCTGAAAATAATGCAACTGCCGAGTTTGTCGTTTACAAAATGTAACAAGTGTGAACACTGTGGCTACATGCTACATACCTGAAAATAATGCAACTGCCGAGTTTGTCGTTTACAAAATGTAACAAGTGTGAACACTGTGGCTACATGCTACATACCTGAAAATAATGCAACTGCCGAGTTTGTCGTTTACAAAATGTAACAAGTGTGAACACTGTGGCTACATGCTACATACCTGAAAATAATGCAACTGCCGAGTTTGTCGTTTACAAAATGTAACAAGTGTGAACACTGTGGCTACATGCTACATACCTGAAAATAATGCAACTGCCGAGTTTGTCGTTTACAAAATGTAACAAGTGTGAACACTGTGGCTACATGCTACATACCTGAAAATAATGCAACTGCCGAGTTTGTCGTTTACAAAATGTAACAAGTGTGAACACTGTGGCTACATGCTACATACCTGAAAATAATGCAACTGCCGAGTTTGTCGTTTACAAAATGTAACAAGTGTGAACACTGTGGCTACATGCTACATACCTGAAAATAATGCAACTGCCGAGTTTGTCGTTTACAAAATGTAACAAGTGTGAACACTGTGGCTTTAATAACGTTTACATTGAAGTTTTACACGGTTTTTTTTTAATCTTACGTTTTATCTTTACACAGCAAATAAAGAAACCTTGCTCAACAAAAAGACATCAGCATTTACTGTACCTGCCACGGCACGCTGTTGGTCACAGGGATCCGACATCCAGTCCTGGCAACGTGGGCTCCAGGCATTCCATTCCCAGTAACCCTGGCAGTTCCCGAGTTCATGCAGCTATTTATTCCTTACCCAAATGACAGGCCAGAGAGCATGACAAAGCGGAGAAAACTTCCAGTGTTTGACATCTGTCAAAGTGTCAGCCAAAGTCACAACCTCGGTATTTTCCAGCCTGTTCCTCAGGCCTTCTCTCAGCCTTGTTCACCAAGGATCCAGACTAAGATATGTATCCAGAATGCAGGCCTTAAATGGACCGCGTTCACCAGCATCGTCTCAGCGACAGTACCAAAGTCAGAGAAGTCATCCTTGAAGAACTTTCAGGTAAAAGCAATTAAGTTACTGCTCTTGGCCAAGTGACTGCATTCTCCTGCAATATGATCAGTCTGGTCCGCAGCTGGCCGTGGACATGTTCATTTATGCCTCCAATTATCTGGCTTAATGAGCTGTTCTAAAAAAAGACGAGGATCCTCTGCAAACTGACCAAGATGCACGGTAGCTCCTCTAACTGCATCTCTCCATGAAACACAGTTGAAGACGACCAGTGGCTGTAACTGGCGAGGAAGTATCACCTTGACCAACGAACCACTCCAAAGAGGGCATGCGCAGAATGAATGGAACCGGCGACACCAGAGACCGTTACATACAAATACAGACATCTACATATTTCTCTGATCAGATCTTTAAGTTCATAAACCGATCCAACGCATCATCCAGTGACTAACAGGACTAAACACATACAGTGACGTTGTTGAATGATTTGTATGAATGAGAAACCCGAGTCGTGGCGGTAAGCACCCCACAGAGTTCCGCACACTTCCATGGGCAGTTCCAGAAATCCGGTGTTAGTGCACATCAACAGAAACGTCTTGAACTATCTCCAGATTCACCGAACCCATGAACCTAACGTCCACAGGCTCTGTACCAGCCACCTGTCGATCCGTCTACCCGGATAGGTTCTCTGCGTAACAAGGGGTACCAAGGAAATACCAGGTTATCACTAGAAGACACTTCAGGAACAACAGACCTGAAGCACTTCCTCTGGTACCCTGTTCTGTACCTTTGTTCCACAGATACCTGACAGTGGGAACCAGAGCAGCCGTGTCTGATACAGGAGGTCAGAGGCTTTGTGCTCCGTGCACCACAGCATTGAAACCTGTGTGGTGTTCATCCTGACGAGCACCACGAGCGGTGCCTTCATCGGCTGATGTGACCACACAGCGGACTCCATGGAAAAACACAGATCCACTCAAATCTTGAGATGTGGATACTACACACCAGAGACATGTCTCTAATGTCTCCAGATACAGTACAGGTTCTACATCCATACGAAGTTCAACAACGTAGCGACCTGCACATCTTCAGCCCTGTCGGCAACTAAATGATGCGATTGAACAGATCATGAACCCTCAAGCAATTAGAACGTAACCGCCATCACCATACTAGTCAAGACCTTCCGTCCTAACAACCCTCCATCCAAGATGACTGACCACCAGAGCATCGAAGTGTCGGAACATCCCCTGCTGTATTCCACAGACAGATGCAGCAAAGAAGGCACCGAACACCATGGATCCTGCTTCCACAAGACCCCACCATTCTATGACAGATTGTGAGTCCGTATAATTCAGAAGTCTTAGCAAAACACGCCAACGACAAACTGAACACCAGACTCCTCATAGACAAGAACACAGTCGCACTGTCTGAAAGCACCCCTGACAGACCTCCTACAGACCTCGGCACCATCACCAGGCGAGGCACAAGACGGTGAATCACGTCAGATCTGAGCTCTGGATGCATTATCTCGGTTCAGTCATCGGCGAACAAAGCCAGAAAGGCACAAAGCACACACTGGAAAATACCAGTGCTATCAAACAATCTGGATCTTTAAGTTATTACAATATTAAATCACTGGAAATCGTTCGCCGCTTGACTAACTGGCCAACCATTTGGAAGGAATAAATGACCTGATGAAACTTCAGAGCTGCTGAGTTCACCGAGAATGTGCTGCGCTGCAATCAGATGTAAATAAGTTACTTGATGACTTAATGGCTTAAAGCCCACGTACAATACATTAAATAATAATCACAAAATTTATTCAAAACACTTGTAACAACGTCAGGATGCTTAACAAAACACACCACAACACGGCTCACAGTGCAGAACAGAGTGGCCCACACCCCTGAACCTCCAGCCCTCTGTCGTCCACCACACCAGAAAATGCGCCAATTAGCAATTCGGGTCTCAACGGGCACAGAGCAGCTGATACTGGTCCTTTCCCGAATATTTTTTCTGTTACCAGACAGTTCTACAAATGGGACAACGGATACACTGAACGACTGAATCACAAATGAAATTCTGAACTAGGGAAAGGGGATAGGGGAGAGAGACGAAATTCCAACACGTCGAGCCAAGACTATGGTGATGGGGAGATATCAGGCTCCATACATCAGCAAAATGTGTAAACAATGGGGTGAGGGAAGGGTAAAGAATGAGTGGAAAGAGCAGTAGTGATCGACCGGCGGAGGAGGGGGGGGGGGGGGTGTAGAGGGCGGAGATGGGAGTGGTGGTGACTGGAAATCAATGAATTACCTATCTCCTCTCTCTTCTGGCTTTTTCCCCCCACTCTGCCAGTAAATTTCAGAATTCTGACAAGAACGTGAACAATGCAATCAGTTTTATTTGTTAAACTATACTATAAATAATTGATATTTGTAACCGATACTTTCATCGTTACGGTTTGAAAATGTGTTCTATGTAAGGGGGAACCAGTCGAAATCCTGCGAGCGTGGTCTTGTAGGAACATTTACCCTCCTTTGCATAGTTTGTTATGAGACTATATAAACGAGAGAGAACTGAAATTCGCCAGCCTAAGCTTAACCGAGTTTGATAAATCAGCTGAGAGCCGCAGTGAAGGAGATGACTGGGGAAAGGAGGCGAAGGGAGGGGAAGGGGCGAGAGCTGGGGGTGACCAACAGTACGGCGAGAAAGATGTTCTTTAGTGTCCTTCCTCCTACAGGGACTTCTGACCCACCAAGACTGAAGATCGTTAAATGAAATACAATGGAATCGCTTTCCCTTTGCATCTTTGAGTATTCTCAGTATCTTCTGCAGCCAGGACTGGTTTTAATGCGTGATTTAAAAAAATTATCTTGTCCAGGAATGGGGGATATAAAAGGAAATCTTTCAAGTTGAACAGGGGAGTGGGATGAAAGACGGAAATGGGGCGGGGGGGGGGGGGGGGGGGGGGGGGGGAGGAAGGAGCAGATTGACGTGTGAAAAATCTTACCGTAAAACGTAAACAATAAGACTACTTTCACCTTATAAATATCACATCTTTACCCCAATAAAGATAAAATACAGAAGGAAAGAACCGCAACTGAATTAAAATCGCTTCTTCCTGGCTATACATGACACAAACATATGTAAATAATATTGAAAACAAAAAAATAAGAATTTATAATAACACTCAAATGAACCACTGAGGCTTGAAAATCCACTCAGTCGTGAGTATGGTGGGGTGGGGATGAGAGAGGAGAGAGACGGAACGGAGATGGCAACTACTCAGTAAATCCTGCTAGCCTCAGCTAAACCAAAGAGCACAAACCTGTCTCTGGGTGACCAAACAGGCTGTTGGCAAGCTTACTGTAAAACTAAATTCCAATATTGATGGAGCACCTCCTTCACCAGTTCTCCCCGCTCCTTCCCCCTTTGAAAATTAAATCACCCCCACACCCACACACTGTGGCGCAGACGAGGCGGACTCCAGATTCCCATTTCTCTCTCTCCCCCCCCCCCCCCCCCCCCCGCTCCCACCTGACACAAATGCCCCTACCCCCTCTCCAATATTGAAAACGCCTCAATTTAAAAGCGCCCGTAGTGGAGAAAGATGCAGGAACTAGGGACGGAGGTGTGACGGGGGGGGGGGGGGGGGCAAAGCAAAGGACAGCATAAAGAACACGCACCCAAACGGAAGGAGACCACCTTCACTCACCGCTTTGTCCGGCTATTGAAATCTAACAGCGGTGAAGGAAATATTTTCCTTAGCATGTCTTAACCTTCAACATTTCCTGTGTCCAACCTGTCTTTATCATGAGTCCCTCTTTCAACTGTCGAAAAAAAAAATTCTGAGTAAACTTCTCCCCCTCCATACAACAAAACCAGGCCTCGTACAACAGTCCCTGTACAAAACTCACCTGTCATGTCCACAAGGTGCTGCCGCTCGCGCTCACGCCACGTCCGACTGGTCACATGCTGGGAGAGAAATAGACAACGCGCGCTCACACTGATTGGATGCTGGATGATCACGTGATGACATATGGGGAGAGAAAGAGAAAACGCGCGCTCACGCTGGTTGGATGCTGGATGATCACATGACACGACAAACTCGCACGCACTTATTTCACGTGCTTGTAGTGCCAAAGATTCGCACGACTAAGCAGTTGCAGTTTGTGTCAGTTGTGTTGCTCACATCAATGTCAAAATTTCATGTAAAACTGGGACACTTTTAAAAGGTCACGAGGGACTAGTTGTCCAAAAATCCTGATGCTAATCCTGAATGAAATGTTGGAACTGATATGTAACGATAAACACCAGGTGTTAACGAAAATTGAACGTATAAATGAATGTTATGACTGAGCCAGCAGGCAGAGATTTCGCTGACATTGACAAAGACCTCGTATCACGTGACCAGGCCTGAACCGTGACAGCAGTCGACCGAGGAATGGACAGGACGAACGTCTCTGCGTGGGTTTATCCCTTATCAGATGTTCGCTTTGACGATGAAGCCGGTTTCGTTCTGGTATCGACAGTTCAGCAGGTTTTGCGAAGTGCCGGTATCCAGATCCCAATTCAGTTCTGCTTCATTTGGATGACACGTCATGTGATGATGATCATATCCAAAGAAAGACAGGCAGGGGACATATTCGGAAATCCATCTCCTGCACCCCTACACCTCCCCGCCCCTTAGGTTAGTTTATATTGACCCCAGAATAGCTGATCTGGCAAATGCTAGAGTCAACAGCTCCTCTCACCCTCCCCCCACCCCCACCCCCACCACCACCACCACCATTCGTTTGTCTCCCTTTCCTTTTGTCTCTGAATGAGATGACCGTCAAATGGGACATTAAATATTTTACTTGAAAACGAACATTTCAAAACACATACGCGCGCGCGCGCGCACACACCACACACACACACACACACACACACACACACACACACACACACACACACACACATTGCTGAAACCCACGCGCGCGCGCGCGTGTTGTTGAAATATAACGAGGGGACAAATCTAGTTAGAAACAGTGGGGTGTGGGTGTGGAATGAGTTGGGGGTAGGGGTCTACAGAATTGATCCGGGGGGGGGGGGGGGGGGGATATAGTCGCTGAACCAGATGTTTTTTCCTTTTACCTCCCCCCCCCCCCCCCCCCCACACACACACCCCTCGCTCACTTCTCTCCCCCTGGGTACAAATGCAGAAGGCCAGTTTGGCCGTTGGTATGGATGACACGTCACACATAGCATGCACCCTGAGTGAAAAATCGAAAGAACCAAAGGAATGAGTAGATGATGTTGAATGAATGACATGGGAAACGACTGAATGAAGCGCCGGCAGGCACCTCTTCAGTCGGCTCTACCCAGGTAGACAGCTGGTTGTGTAAACGGGTGTGGATTGTAAAGTGCATAGAGCTTGGTCTCTAGTCGAGGTATAAGTGCTATATGTAAGTACTCTTGATGATGATGATGATGATGATGATGAGATGATGATGATGATGAGATGATGATGATGATCATCATCATCATCATGATAATGACAACAACAACAAAAACAACCACAATAATAATAATAATATATAATACGCGACCCTAGCGTCGTGAGGATTCACTTAAGCAACTTCCAGTTCATCCTGTCCAGTTGAGCGATGCGCACTCAGGCAACAGTCCGTTATAGCGATATACCAGCACTGCAACACACGACTACAGCGACATGTCATCACGGCTCAAAAACAGACCAGTTTCTGCTATAGATAAATGAACAGGCAATGTGATGATTCGCTCACTCAATTTCAGAGAGTCAGAGAGAGAGAGAGAGAGAGAGAGAGAGAGAGAGAGAGCGTGTGTGTGTGTGTGTGTGTGTGTGTGTGTGCGCGCGCGCGCGCGCGCGCGCACGCGCGTATGTGTGTAAGGAGGGAGGTAAGGGGGAGGTTGGTGGGTCGGTGTCTGATGTGCATGAGTTGTGTGTGTGTGTGTGTGTGTGTGTGTGTGTGTGTGTGTGTGTGTGTGTATTGTACGCGCGCCCACGCACGTTTTGTGTGTGTGTGTGTGTGTGTGTGTGTGTGTGTGGTGTGTGTGTGTGCGTGTGCGTGTGTGCGCGCACGTGTGTGTGTGTGTGTGTGTGTGTGTGTGTTTGTGTGTGTGTGTGTGTGTGTGTACCCCCATGCGCATGTGTGTATGTGTGCGTCTTGCGTGTGTGTGTGTGTGTGTGTGTGCGTGCGTGCGTGCGCGCGTGCATGTGTGTGTGTGCAGCTTGAAGAGAGAGAGAGAGAGAGAGAGAGAGAGAGAGAGAGGGGTGAAGGATGATGATGGGTTAGTGTAAGACATGGTGTGAGGCACTGACCATCCACCCCTAACATGACAATGCAAACATGACATTTGAACAGAAATCATGACCCTCCATTCCCAAATCCTCTTTTTTGTTCAGTCAGTGTGTTTGCACGTTATTCATGATTTTACCACAAGAACGCAAACATACACAAACACGCACAAGCGCGCTCGTGGGTGATGGCGGGTCTAACCTGTGTTGCCGGGGGGGTGGGGGGGGCTCCTGGAAATGTGGGCTGCTTTATCGGAGAGGGGTGGAGGTGAGAGGAGGAAGATGAAGGGGGGGGGGAGGGGGGAAGGAGGGGACATCCCTCACAGGGCTTGGCTGGAAAAATGCCCTCTCGGTCATAGTGAGCGACTTTTCTGTCAGTCTTTTTAGAGACCCAGCAGCGCTGCGACAACTTTCCTTCTGATCCCAAATTAAGACGGCACCACGCGACACAGGACCGACCCCCCCCCCCCCCCCCCCCCCATCTCCCCCTTACCCCCCACCCCACCCCACTCGCCCACCCATCGCCATCCGAGCAAGAAGAATGCCGCAAGATGGCCGTGAAAACAGGCCTTTGGGGGCCGGTGTGAGGGGGGAGGCAAAGGAAGCAGGCGCCCTCTGTCGGCCGATCAACGCTCCAGTTCACGCGGAACCAGGACCTACGAGAGAACAAGAGACGACAGCCCCCATCCAGAACCAGTACTGCCAGCGACCAGACCTGCCACCAAAGTACAGACTTCAATCTGTGTTGATACCATGTCCTTAAAGGCTTCAGCCAACAGGTCGTGGATCTCACCCACCGACGAGATTGCCTCTTGAGGTCGGATGTCAGCAGACTCTTACCGTCTTGTTTTAGCCTTCATGGTGTGAGCGTCAGATGTTACGTTCTGAGTCATCCACCAGCCTCAGAGTCGGATACAGTATGGGTCAAGGGCTAGACTGTGCGATGAATATATTTTGGTGCAGACTGATTTGACGACAAACGCCAGGTGCACCGTTGACAGTAATATAGAATATATAGGAATGAAGCAAAATTTAGAAAGAGAAGGGGTTAGTTACCGCCAAGGACATAGGCAAACAAGGTACCTCTTTCTAAATTTTGCTTCGTTTTCCGCCCTCAGTCACTCTGTTTTGAAACATAATTATAGGAATGGTTGAGTTTTACGTCCTCACAGCGGAAGCTTTTAGGGACAAGTTTGTCGCCGCAGCAAGCTGCAGCATGGAGTCGTTTAGAATATATAGATTTTGATCTTAGCTCAAAAGCCGAGAATATATAATTGAGAAAGAAGTGAGGCAGGGAACAGTAAACAGTAAACAGTAAACAAGTAGGGTAACTTTTGCTCCCATAAGAAAACCTAACACAGAGTGACTTTTATTCAAGACTGGCACAGCCTTTTAAACTTGAATAAAGTCAAATACAAAGACGAACAATCTAATAGTGGGGGAAAAACAAGCGCAGGCCAACAATCCATCTGTCTTCATAGTAATGACTTGGCAAAGATTTGAACTTAAGGGGGGGGGGGGGGGGACGTTGAAGATGGAGAAATTGGGAACATGAAAGTAAGAAAATATATTATAGAATATATAGTGTTTTGGGCCTAATTTATAACCGTGGACTCGGACCTACATGACAGTTGAGTTGTCTTACCTTGTCAGAGTATTTTCCCCTGTCCGAGATTTCGTCTCGTTGCTACGAGAAACTGTAGTTTCCTGTGTTAGTGGCGTCAGTCAAGAACGTAGAGTAGAACGAAAGCATAATAAATATTCTGTTTTCATCTTTCAGCACTTCTTGATGTAACACTCTCGTTAAGCCACGTAATGGGAGTTCTGAGTTAATATTCAGTTGTGGACGAGCATTTAAGGAGAGTGTGTGCTTGCTGAATTTCTGCGAAGCAGAACGAGAACTGAGATCGAAAATCAACAACACCGAGTCGCATGAAGGTCTGAGGAATTATATGTGATCTGTGTCAACACTGAAAGTCGGCCAGCAAGAACAAGTACCAGATTTCTCCCTGACTAGAGAACACGAGTTTAGCATTATGATGACGTGACGAGTGAAAAGACAAACTCATTTGTCGCGTGGCATTCGAAAGAGTCGTATGCTGACCTGAATACGGGCTTGCGTTCACCAGCGTGGCCAAGATGTCGGATTCGGAGGAAGAAGCACCGGATAGGCAACTGAAATTGGTGATCATGGGCGACGGTTCATCTGGCAAGGTGTGGGAATGTATTCGTTGATAGTTGTATTTTCCCTTGATTTTCTCTATTACCTTTAATTATGCAGACTTCTTTACTGCTGACACACTCATGTAATGGTCGTGATCAGGTCTCATTCTCAACTTTCACTGATATTCTCTGTCTGTCTGTTTGTCTGTCTCTCTCTGTCTCTGTCTCTCTCTGTCTCTCTCTCTCATATACTCCAAACACACACGCACACACACAGACACAGACACACACACACAACACACACACACACACACACACACACACACACACACACTTCTCATTCTTTGTCTTACAGAGCTCTGTCATTTTCTGTGATATGTTTCTATAGCCAAGAGACAATAGTGGGCTGATAAAGCTGACATCCGTATGTCATGACAAAGATGTGGGAAGTAAACACATGTACTTATGACTGTTTCACTATGGAAACAAACTACTTCATTTATACTCTAGTTTTACTGCCTGCTAATGTCAATGGGTCAAACTTTCTTCACCCATCAATATCCCTTTCTTTACCTTCAGTTATGTTCACATGCACCACACACACACACACACACACACACACACACACACACACACACACACACACACACACACATGTGCACACACACACACAGAGTGACATACACACACATTATACACTCACACAGAGTGACACACACAACACACACACACACACACACACACACACACACACACACACACACACAGTATACACATGCACATGTACGCATACCACACACACACACACACACACACACACACACACACAGTGCACACACAAACACATACACACACACACATGTACACACACACACACAACACAACACACACACACACACACACACTGTACACACACACATACACACATGCGCGTGTGCGCTCACCATAGGAAATGACAGTGTGCTTGATTCTCCATCAGAGGATCAGATTGTTTTCATTGCCACAAGACACATGCCCTGTGGCAGCTAGAAGTGAGGGCACAAAAAGCAAAGGCATGGGACAAACTGCAGTCATTATCATGGAGCTCTCTTGCAGTTTTAATCAAAAGTTACTACTTAAGTTAGCAAGCACCGTAAACTTACTCAGAATGTACTTTTCATCTCGTGAATATAATAGAGACTATGAAAGTGTGTGTGTCTGTGTGTTGTGTGTTTCTTTCTGTGTTCATGTGTGTTGTGCATTTGTTGAGTTTTTTTTTTTTTTAATTTGTCATAGTGTGAGAGTTTGTATACATCATGTGTACATATATGCACTTGCACCTGCAAATGATGTATGTACTGTATGTGTGCTCACGCTTGGATGTGTGTGTTTAGTAATTTGTCATTGTACTATGAGTGTACGAGTTAGTGAATAATAAATCATTGAATGTGTGTGTGAGAGAGAGAGAGAGCTCTAGAGAGAGATGTATGTTGTTAACATCGCTTATAAAAAAAGAAATGTAAATGATTAACTATCATAACGTTTGAAAGTGTAAGGTTTGATGTGCTTAAAAAATGTGTTCAAGCTCTTTTTACTGGTTTGTATTCTGCTAGTTTTCTGTTTCGTCTTCGTTGGCATTTTGTTACTGGCAATTGCGTGGTACAATAAATGCAGGATATCTGTGAGGAGCTGACATTTGCTCTAAAGCAAAGCGATGTTACTCAGTCTATTCTTCCTCGAGCCCTGGCAACAAGTCTTGTCACTTGTTTTGATTTTAAATGGATCGAAAGCTGATCATTCATGTCTCGAAATGAATTATAGTAATGTACACTGACACAATTTGTCGACTTTTGATTTCCCATGGATATGATCGAATGAGATTGACTCCGAGGAAGACCGATTCCCAGCTCAGCACTGCAGAAAGAGGCTAGTGGCGACAGCCTGGCACACGTGTATGACATTTGAAATTTTGATGCATCATTTCAAAATTTATATGAAAATATTACAGGCGCTCCAGCAGTCTGAAGTCCTTCACCATGCTTTATTTAATCTGTTACTGTCTGTCTTGTGCAGCAATAAGTATTTGCCAGAAAGTGGGTGGTCAGACTCGGCGTTTGAAACTCAATTCCAAATTTTCACAGGGTCAGCAGGATATTTAGGGGGTCAAACTTTATGAAATTCTGTTTGAAAATGTACTGAACATGCACACACACACACACACACACACACACACACACACACACACACACACACACACACACACACTGTAAACATATGATCTCTGTCTCAGTCTGTCTCAGTGTCTGTCACTCCGTCTATCTGTCTCTCTGTCTCACACACACACACACACACACACACACACAACACACACACACACACACACACAGTGACACACACACACACACACACACACACATACACACACACACACATGTACATACGCACGCACGCATGCACACACACATACACTATACTGTATACATGTATGTAAATAAACATGTGCTCTGTGTTTCTTTGTCTCCGTCTGTCTCTCTGCTCTGCCTCTGTCTCTCTGTCAGTCTAGAGCTCTGTCTCTTTGTCTGTCTGTCTCTC
>CM065716.1:114088750-114128750 GCA_033310375.1 Conus canariensis
TGTGTCTGTGGTTGGGAGTGAACAGCTTAAAAAGGAACTCTGCATCCTTATATATAGGCCTTAACATCAGTAAGGAGAATGTTGATTTTTACCACCATTTTATTTTTGTTGAAGTGCCCCATTAGTATTTCCTTTTCAATAATTCAAACAAATACACTCAAACATGCACTCTCACACACACACACTACACACACACACACACACACACACACACACACACACACACACACACAACACTCACAGAGAAAATATGTGTATGCATGCATATGTGTGAGTATGGTTTTTTGTCTGTATGTGTGTGTGTTTGTGTGTGCATGCATGCATTTGTGTGTGCATGCATGCATCTAGACAGGATGATGTTAATTAGGCGATCAAAAATACTGTCTTTTGCCAGTGTTGGAGATGCTTCTGACTGACATAAATGTGGTTGCTGGCCTATAATCTGTGTGTCCCGTGCTGCCAAACCACATGGTGTCTATTGTCGCTGGACCTTTCCCTGCACAAAGACAGGTGCTTGTGTGGCAGATTTGTTCATTTATTGCTAAACCATAAGCCATCACTCAGGAAGAGACATGGGACTGAGGGGTTATGGGTTGTTGCAGGGTGTGCTGCTGGTGTACGACATCACCAACTACTCCAGCTTTGAGAACCTGGAGGACTGGTACAATGCGGTGAAGAAGGTGTGTGCAGGCGCCCGCCTGCCCCGAATGGCCCTGCTGGGCAACAAGTGTGAGTACTCCTGGGTCAGGCTGTGTGGCATGGCCAGATGAAGGGTGTTTCATACTGGAAATAGACATGGATTCATCTTCATCTGCTGGGTAGCATCATAGACTTCGTGGGCGTTGTGGGAAGTGAGTAGGGTGTGTGCGTGATGCTACTGTTTTTAGGTTTGTGGTTGGAGATGTCTCCGCATACCCGCTCTGGCTTGCCCTTTTTCTGTCTGTCTGTCTGTCCATCTCGCTTTTGGTCTCTCTCTGTCTGTCTGTCTCTGTTTTACTCTTTGTCTCTTTCTTGCTCTTTCTGTCCTGTCTGTGTCTGCCTGTCTCTTGCTCCTTCTGTCTCTCTGTGTCTCTCTCACTTTCTCACCAGGCATGTCGGTTGTCCTCATTTTAGCTGGTTTCGTTTTTAAAAAAACTTTTTTTCTGGCTGATTTCCTCTTTTTCAGGTGATTTCCTGAAATTCCTCTTTTTTTAGTTGATTTCCTCTCTTTCAGCTGATTTCCTCTCTTTCAGCTGATTTCCTCTCTTTCAGCTGATTTCCTCTTTTTCAGCTGATTTCCTCTTTTTCAGCTGATTTCCTCCCTTTCAGCTGATTTCCTCCCTTTCAGCTGATTTCCTCTTTTCAGCTGATTTCCTCTTTCTCAGCTGATTTCCTCCCTTTCAGCTGATTTCCTCATTTTCAGCTGATTTCCTCTCTTTCAGCTGATTTTTTTTTTTTTTTTTTTTGGTTGCTGAGAATCTCAGGAATGTCATCCTCATCTCTGATCTTTTTTGCCTAACAGCGATATGAAATCTGAATGAAAAATTGTTGAAGATAGATTTGAAAGCAGCAAATATGTCTTTTTGAGATGTGAAATACTGCCTCTAGAGCAGTGCCTCTCCCCCTCCCCCCTCCCCCTTCCATAGCATCTTCCACTCCACCCCACTGCCATTGTTATTATTTCCTCTTCTTTTTGCCTTCAGGAAGTTGGCATGCTAGATCTCTCTCTCTCCCTCTCCCTCTCTGTCTGTCTGTCTCCCTCCCTCCCTCTCTCTCTCTCTCTCTCTCTCAAATCTGTCTTCTATCTGTCCATCTCTCTTATTGTCTGTGTCTCACTTTCTGTCATTTTATTTATGAATTTAAACTCCTATGTATCCATATACATTTGTTTGTTTGCATTTTTGTCAGCAAGATGCAGACACTACAGAACCAATTTAGAGGAAGTTAGGTGAGAAGATGGAATGTGGGCCTTGGATAAATCCACTGCACTGTGGAGCGGGCCTGATCACAGGGCTGACACTGTGGGAGGGAATCCAGGGTAGGGCTGGACAGACGGCCTGATCACAGGGCTGACACTGTGGGAGGGAATCCAAGGTAGGGCTGAACAGACGGCCTGACCTCAAGGCAGACACTGTGGGAGGGAATCCAAGGTAGGGCTGAATAGACGTCCTGATGACAGGGCAGACGCTGTGGGAGGGAATCCAAAGTAGGGCTGAACAGATGGCCTGATCTCAAGGGAGACGCTGTGGGAGGGAATCCAAAGTAGGGCTGAACAGATGGCCTGATCTCAAGGCAGACGCTGTGGGAGGGAATCCAAGGTAGGGCTGAACAGGTGGCCTGATGACAGGGCAGACGCTGTGGGGAGGGAATCCAAGGTAGGGCTGAACAGACAGCCTGATGACAGGGCAGATGCTGTGGGAGGGAATCCAGGGTAGGACTGAACAGATGGCCTGATGACAGGGCAGACGCTGTGGGAGGGAATTCAAGGTAGGGCTGAACAGACAGCCTGATGACAGGGCAGATGCTGTGGGAGGGAATCCAGGGTAGGGCTGACCAGACGGCCTGATGACAGGGCAGACGCTGTGGGAGGGAATCCAAGGTAGGGCTGAACAGACAGCCTGATGACAGGGCAGATGCTGTGGGAGGGAATCCAGGGTAGGGCTGACCAGACGGCCTGATGACAGGGCAGACGCTGTGGGAGGGAATCCAAGGTAGGGCTGAACAGACGGCCTGATGACAGGGCAGATGCTGTGGGAGGGAATCCAAGGTAGGGCTGAACAGACGGCCTGATCACAGGGCAGACACTGTGGGAGGGAATCCAGAGTAGCGCTGAACAGACGGCCTGATGACAGGGCAGACGCTGTGGGAGGGAATCCAAGGTAGGGCTGAACAGACGGCCTGATCTCAAGGGAGACGCTGTGGGAGGGAATCCAGGGTAGCGCTGAACAGACGGCCTGATCATAGGACAGACGCTGTGGGAGGGAATCCAGAGTAGCGCTGAACAGACGGCCTGATCATAGGGCAGACGCAGTGGGAGGGAATCCAAGGTAGGGCTGAACAGACGGCCTGATGACAGGGCAGATGCTGTGGGAGGGAATCCAAGGTAGGGCTCAACAGACAGCCTGATGACAGGGCAGATGCTGTGGGAGGGAATCCAAGGTAGGGCTGAACAGACGGCCTGATCTCAAGGGAGACGCTGTGGGAGGGAATCCAGGGTAGCGCTGAACAGACGGCCTGATGACAGGGCAGACGCTGTGGGAGGGAATCCAGGGTAGGGCTGAACAGACGGCCTGAACTCGAAGGAGACGCTGTGGGAGGGAATCCAAGGTAGGGCTGAACAGATGGCCTGATCATGGGGCAGACGCTGTGGGAGGGAATCCAAGGTAGGGCTGAACAGGTGGCCTGATGACAGGGCAGACGCTGTGGGATGGAATCCAAGATAGGGCTGAAGAGAAGGCCTGATGACAGGGCAGACGCTGTGGGAGGGAATCCAAGGTAGGGCTGAACAGACGGCCTGATGACAGGGCAGACGCTGTGGGAGGGAATCCAGAGTAGCGCTGAACAGATGGCCTGATGACAGGGCAGATGCTGTGGGAGGGAATCCAGGGTAGGGCTGAACAGACGGCCTGAACTCGAAGGAGATGCTGTGGGAGGGAATCCAAGGTAGGGCAGAACAGACGGCCTGATGACAGGGCAGACGCTGTGGGAGGGAATTCAAAGTAGGGCTGAACAGACGGGAAGGGAAGTGGTCAGCACAGATGGAAATCAGATCTATCCTAAGTGCCCCCGCCAGTTTTCTTTTCTTTTTTTTTCTTTTTTTTTGCTGTCCCATTGTCTGTATCGCCTCAGTGGCATTGTGCCCACACAGTTCATTCTGAGCCTCCTGTCCACAGCCACAGCTTGGCCTATCCTGCCACAGCCTCGGCACCGGCAATCCACAGGGAGCAGTCAGTATGAAGTGGTCAAAAGGCAACCAACTGGAGGAGACACTGCGCTGCTGCCGAGTCACTTTGATGGTGTTCAGTTGTGCCTGTTCTGATCCAACATACGCAGGATGCCATCTACTAGGCGCTCCACTGAAGATGATAGTAGTTGCTTAGTCGTGGGAGCCGGCATGAGTGAGCTCTTCCGGAGGGCGCCACCATGTCCATCCAATAATGGTCCCCATGAATTTTGCTGATAGGCCATGGACATGGAGAGGACATTGAAACTAAGGTCACTATGAGAGCAGGGCATGAAGGCTCTGCCAGTTTTCAGTCTGATCAAAATGAGACTTTAGGTTGGAGCTGTGTGCTTCTGTACATCCCACTCAGTCTTTCTCTCCCTCTTTTCATAGTGAGTGTGAACAGTTTCCTTGTGGTAGACAGTGACTGAGGTCAATGTGTTGCTAATGTACAACACCTTTGTGTTGCTGGTTGTGCAGCGGACCTGGAGCACATGAGGACAGTGAAGCAGGAAAAGCATCAGAAGTTTGCTCAAGAGCACGGCATGAGCAGCTACTTTGTGTCAGCTAAGACTGGGGATTCGGTGAGTTGTCTCAGAATGGAAGTTTCTTCCCTGTTTTAGCATGGGTTGTTTTATTCTTACTTCTTGTGGTCTGCTGTTGATCAGTGATAGATCACCTTGAGGCAGCCCGTCAGAAGAGATGCTGCACTCTGCAAAGTTATTTTGGTGGTATTGTTCTTATCATATACACTACTAGACTTACATATTTTCCAACAAGAGACACTGTCACCAAGTCATGGAGTCAGTATGTAAATGTCTCTGTGTGAAGAGAGATAACCATCACATCCCTCTAACTTGGGTGCCCATGGATCTGCCGACATTAAGACTTGGATTCCAACATCCCACAGCTCTAGATGTGGAGAAATGCTGCCACCCTGAGAATAGAGCATGAAGGGACATAGAAGTTGAGACTTTCTTTGGGACGATCAGAGTGGAATATAGTTTCATTGGCTGGAAAGCAAATTCACTCTTGCAAATACAAATTCCTGCATGCATTCAGAGCTTGGTAACTTTCATCATACACACAGATTTTACAGTGTCAGTAATTGTTTCATTCCTGTATGGATGTGAAGGAGGGGTAATAAAGTAAGCAACTACTGGCAAGAATATCAAAGAACTGTTCAATCTACTGAAGGAGAATCGATGTGCAGATCTTACAGGAAGTATTCATATCCCCAAAGAGTATTTCATTTCTCATTAATCTGCCTCACTGAAAGGGATTTTTCATACCTCTTAAAAGAAAGCTAGTGTAAATGTACATCAAGCTGTTTGACAATCGACATTAGAGTTATAATGATAATGGTATGTCTGGATTTGAGCTTTATGTTTGTTTTGTTTTTGTTTTTGTTTTTTTTATAAAGTAGCCCTTTTTTCGACTGTGTTTGTTTTTGTAATCTAACAAATTGAAACTACGAAATAAATTTTGTAGTGCTAGAGAAACATAAAATTGCATTCCTGCTTGAAAAAAAAACCAACAAAATTTGTATTTGTATCGCTCATATAATATGGATTTGAGCATTATCAGGTAGCCTTTAAACTACCATTTTTTGTTGATTGATTGTCATTGTAACCTAACGATGACAAACTATTAAATAATTTTTTGAGTACAAGAAATACAGGTCTTGTTTTTAAAGAATATTACACAAAAAAAAACTGTTTTGTTATGGCACATATGTATGGACTGGAACAGTACATTGTATTTATATTGCTCCAACTGTTGTTTACAAGTGGATCTTGTTGACTGTGCATCTGTCACTCTTTACTTTCTGTTATCAACAGTTATCCTCAGTACAAGGTGAAGGAAAACAAATCTGTTCTTGCTTTTTTAGGAAGCTGATTGCAAATGGCGCCCACACGGGAGCTGGAGCAGAAAGCTCAAAGTGCCGCATCTTAACGATCAGCCCTGCCCCAGTAATCTGTGTGGAAACAAAACGTAGAATAACCTTCAGCTCAAAGTGACAGTCAGCCGTGCCCCAGTAATCTGTATGGAAGCAAAACATAGAAAAACCTTCCTCACTGAGAAGATGTGAGCAGATGAGTTGATGAAGGGTGATTGATGTTTCCCTGAGAAATGTTGACTGATTGTCATGACAGTTTATGTCTCTCCCACAAAACCTGTTTGCCAAGTTTTCCAATCTGTGTGGCTGGCTAAGTATGATAATGACAAAGATTGTGTTCTTCCTTTCATGAGGGCTGGAAATTATTGCAGGTTATGTCCTAATGGAACACTGGAATCGTTTATTCACTCACATGTACAGGAAATACTTTGCTGCTTATTTTTGAGTCGCTGCTGTTGACCATACCTCAGGTTAATTCCTGTGGTTTGTGTCCCGGCTTGATTGATAATGGACTGGAGTTTGAGGACAGTGAAGGACAAGCAGTTTCACTCTGAAGTGGTCTCAGTGACTGAATAATCTAACAATTAAAACAATTACGCCATGGCTACTGATAGAATAATTGTAATACAGTTAAGTCTCCTGTGAAAGATCCTCCCAATGAAGACTGTTTCCTTGTGAAATCCTGTGTTGTTGTTGATCAGTTTTTCCCTTTACCTCTACACAACATAGCTGCAAGAGACTAACATGGGAGACACCAGTGGTGAAGGATGTATGGAAGCTCATCACAGAGGAGTTTTCAGAGCACCAGTGTCAGGTTGTGGCCCCTGTTTCAGGTGAACCTGTGTTTCCAACGCCTGGCGGCGGACATTCTCAACATCAAGCTGACCAAACCGGAGACGGAGCAGCAGCACCGGGTGGTGAAGGCCGAGGTCATCCACTACAAGAATGACCTCCCCGCCGCCAGGTCGTTGCCAGGGGAGACCAAGAGTTCCTTCTGTTCCCTCCAGTAGAACAGTGCAGATGGCGCCTCTTCTTTGCCGTCCCTGTCAGAATTTCCTCTTTCATTCTGTTGTGGAGGGTGGGGAGGGGAAGGGGAAGTCACAAGAAAAGAGTGTGTTTATGATCAACGGTGTGCACATGCCTTTATGTAAGATCCTGTGCATACTCACATGTAGACACATGTGCACAAATGCACATGATAACATTACATGGAGACAAGTCATAGACATTTACCCTGAGGACGGCTGTGCACCCAGACAGTTTGTTGTATATAGTTCACCATCACGAAGGAAACACGCTGAATACACCACACTACCCAAACGTACACCCTCAGGTAGACCTGTGTGTCCAGATAGTTTGTTGCATATTGTTTACCATTGTGCAGGAAACAGACTGAATACAGCACACTACCCAAGCATACACTCGCAAGCAGATAAAGCAACATAAGCATGCTTGTCTGTCTTTATTATAATAATTATTGATAATGATTATAACAATTGGAATTTTGTAGTGCCTTAGCAATGGATCTAGATGCTTACAAAGACACATTCTCTATCTCTCACAGACAGACAGACAGACACACACACACACACACACACACACACACACACACACAGGCGCGCACACAGAATGCATTCAGTATCATACACAGGAACAAACTACAAAACTTCTGGAAGATTCTAGACCTGGAAGTGCTGTTTGAAACGAACATTTGAATTGGATTTGAAAGATGCGACATGTGGACAGTGCAACATTGAATAGAAGAGAGCTCCAGAGGTGGGGACCAAAGGCAGAGGGAACAGAAGCCGTGGGATTGACATTCAAAGCAGTTGTGCCAAAGAAGTCATGAGTCAAGAAAAATGGAGACAGGGAGAAGGTGTGTGTACAAGGTAACTGGATCCAAAAGATAAGCAGGGGTAGTGCCAGTGAAAACACTGTAGCAGATGCATGCTATGTTGTAGTCAACTCTTGCGAAAACAGGGAGCTGATGCAGTTTCATCAAGAGAGGTGCATGGTATTGATGATGTTGAGCCTTGAAGATAAGGCGAGTAGCAGAGTTTTTGACAAAGAAGAGAGTCAAGACAGACAGGAAAAAGGGTTACAGTAAAATTGCCTAGAAAGAAGGAAGGAAGTGGCAAGTGTTTTGGTGGCATCGTCAGAAGGGAACTTCTAGTTGTACCTGCTCTCTTAACTTCGTACTAGCAGGTCTTGCATACTTTCATAACCTGTTATACACTTGTGAAACACATTATGAAAAGGTCAGTCAGTGTGCAAGCTATTTTCTCTCTTTCAGACTGTATTTTCACAACAAATGTCAGTTTCATGATGGTTTTACTCTAGCAGTTACTGTAATGGTGCTGAAATGCAAATTATCTCCAAATGGGAACAGAGAAGTCTTCATTTGTAAACGAAGAACCTTTTCAATGAAGTAAAAATGTCTCCAAAATGCACCAGTTTTACAGAACGCGCCATTTTCATGTGATAAATTGTCCTTTCCAACAACACATTCCTGGTAAACAAGTCTGCCGAGTACACACATGTGAACTATGGATGCGCATACACACATACATATTTCACCACAATAGATATGTTTCACTCATGTTCTGATGTAGCTACACACGTACCTATAAAAGCAAACATACCTGAACAGATAGAAGCAAACATACCTGAACAGATAAATGGCCTTAACAGAAAGGGAGTTGGTAATATAATAGATTGATAGCAACATTTCGTATCTGCTTTGTGACATACTTGATGTGGAGAATTTGTGATTGTATATTGTTGATTTGCAAAATGAATTTTTCAGTAACGCTGAAAACGCTGGTGGAAGCAGGAGGAAGTCCGTGACAATTCACAGTCCTCAGTCACTGGGGTTGGTAGAATGAAGGGTTCGATTATTTCAATATTGACTTTGCTGGCTTTATTTTTTTGCTTTGTTTTCAATGTAAGTTAATATCTGTTTGATAACAAAGCATTGGATGTAAATCAGAGATGCTGACAGACCCAGGAATACACCCTTCTTGCCAGACGCTTTCACACAAGTGTGCATGGTTTGGTATGTGCATGACTGCACACACCTGTATCGCAGACATATGCAAATCTCCTCCACCTAGCACGGCAGAATATGCCTGAGATCTACTTTAGTGTCCGTCCTTTTCATGAGAATCAGGGAAGATGTTTTCTTTGACATGTGTGTCTGGCGTCCTTGATGGTGTCCCCTGAAGGCCAGAGGCGGGGAACTGGCAGAGAGAACACTGGTCATGTTGGGCACTGAAACGTGTGGACAACAGACTGATGTGGGCAAATCTACGCTCGGCGTCATTCTCTTATTCAAAGCATTGCATGGTTCATATGGAACAGAGAAAAGGGAATGCTGTACATAAATTTGAAATTGTGAGTGCAGTTTTTTTGCCTAATGGACATATGCATTCCAGAGATATACCAAGCAAATAACTGATTTTCATTTGCCTTGGTGTATGTGAAGTCATTGTGACTGTTATGGGCCCTGCCTGTGTGAAGTCATGGGCTTTGATGTGTGTGATGTCGTTGTTAGAGGTCGTCTTGATTGTCAATGGCCTTGGTGTGTGTGAAATTGTGATTGTCATAGGCTCAGACATAAGAAGTCATTGTGATTGTCATTGGCCGTTAAATATGAAAAGTCATTGTGATTGTCATTGACTCTGATGTGTGAGAAGTCATTGTGATTGTCACAGGCTGTGATGTGTGTGAAGTTATTACAACTGTCATCAGCCTTCACATGTACAAAGTTTGTATGATGGCGTTTGTCCTTGATTTGTGGTCACTGTGACTTTTTCTTGTTTCTGACTCCCACCCCACCCACACTCCTAATCAGGTCTGCAAGAACAGCCACGCTATTTCTTTTTCATTAAAAAAAAAAAATTTGTTACTTCCCCAATCCAAACTTTTCGTCCCTGTTAGCAAGAATATGTACCAGCATTTGTCTTCTTACTTGTGTGTGTCCATTCCTCAACACCATTCCCCTTGTTATTTGTTTCTTTCTTTGTTTTTTTTCTCAAATAACATCCGAGTTCATCTGTGTGGAAGTCATGATCTGTTGAGAATTTGTGCTGGGACAACTCCATGGCCTTGACAAAGTGCAGAGGAAGGAATTAGGTATGTATTTGAAGTCTGCAGAGTTCTCATCCCATCCCCAGTGTTGAATTACCCTCTGGCTGTTTTTTTTTTTTTTTTTTTTTTTTTTTTTTGTGTCTGTGCTTCATAACTTTCCACCTCCATGTTCAAACTGAATCTTATGCTTGGAAATGTTAGGTTTTTCAGTTTTAATTCAAGGTTAGCAGCATACATTCATAGTACTTATTTCTCCACATAATATTCCTTGGGGAAACTGCTCATGTATATGCGTATGCCTGAAATTCATAATTGAAAGATAAGAGGTCTGCCTTGCCAATAGCCTCACCTTGACTGCCAAACCAACAGGTATGAGGTGTGCCTTACCTGTGACCACACCTTGACTGCCAAACCAGTGAACTACAGTTTGAAGGATCAGGGCTTAAGCTCATTGGACCCTGTGGTATTCCCTGTGATATGTAAATAACTGAAGGCCGATCTCTTTACCTGGTTTCCATGATGAAAATGGCAAATAAATAAATAAATGAGCAATGGACAAAGAGTAATGATGTGATCGCTGAGAAGAAAACACAGAACGAGAAAACTTTTCACACATCCTGAAGTACTTTTCTGGCTTCAGAAGGAAATAGATGTTCAAAATCTGATGCTCTTTGTTTACACTGTTTTTGTGTTTTAAAACAAAGATTCTGCAATCACATCCTCCAATTCACTACTGTTTTCTTTCCATGTTATTAGTTCCGCAAGACAATACAGATAGATTGCAGGACAAACAGATTACAGGTGATTTGTCCTGTAATCTGTTTGTATCCACAAGACAATACAGACAAACAGAATACAGGTGATTTGTCCTGTAATCTGTTTGTATCCACAAGACAATACAGATAGATTGCAGGACAAACAGATTACAGGACAAACAGATTACAGGTGATTTGTCCTGTAATCTGTTGGATTACAGGTGATTTGTCCTGTAATCTGTTTGTATTTTCTTGCGGAACTTATAACATTTCTTTTGAAAATTCGCTTCAGTTTCCGCCTTCAGTCACTCACCTTGAGAAAATGATGTGTTGAACTAGTGTAACTGATTTTTTTCCCTTTTTAATTAAATACAGTGTAAAGGAGGTTGGTTTACAGGGATATCATCTTCATTTACAGATTTGACAGCAGTTATTGACTGCTTTTTACAGATGTGACAGCAGTTACCGACTGCTTGTCATCTTCATGATGTGTAGGTGCCATGTTTTGCAGATGTTGACAGTGCAGACCTTGCATATGTGTGTGTACATACTTGTGCCTGTGTATATTTGTTTTATCGGTGTGTGCAATTTTTTTTTCAAATTGTAAGATCACATGTCAGAAATTCAAAATATTTTTGTGTGGCACAGTGCAGCACTGTCAGTAGCTGAAAATGAGTCATTTGTCCGGTTGTTTAACATTGTTGACGTCAATCAAAGGTTCAGTGCTTCTGGTCACACCCTCTCTGAACTTTAAGAAACCCTTTGTGCAAAGTCTTTTTCAGGGTGACAGGTGAGTTCCTTGACTAGACCAGTTTTCATTTAATTCAGTGCTACATCGCAAACATCACAAAGCACGAGTGGTCACACTTTATTTCTGTGGATGCCAGATACTGTGCATTTCAGTTTATAAGTTCAACAGATGAATCAAGCTTGTTAGTTTGATGGGTTTTTTCTGTGATGTCGAGGTCAGGTAAACGGTGTAAATGAGAGAAATGCCCATTACAGTTGCAAATCTGGGCTAGTTTCAACGCAAACCCACACACACACACACACCCTACTCACATTCATCAAAATTATTAAATTACACATCTTTACTCCCTGCAATATAGCTGCCATTGTAAATGAGCTAATCCTTTGATGCGGTAAGGTATTTGTGACTATGATTTTGCATCCTTGTCTGCAGCAGAATAATTCAGTATTTTGTTATTGAACACATTTCAATGTACAAATGATTACCTTAACTAGAACCTGGTATCATGTGCTGTTTGGATGGGTTGAATACTTAGGAGAGGGGGAGGTAGGAGGGGGTTGCAAAAAGAGGAAGGATAACTTTGATTTAACACTGGCATTATAGATTGTGCAATAGCCATTTGAGTGACGTGTAACGTATTGTCAACCTTGCAGATGATTTGATTTGGCTGTGTGTCAGTGTTGGTTTGTACATAGTCTGGTGCTGACGTCATGAACTGCCTTCTGTTCCACCGCTTTGTGTGCCCATCATCATCCTCAGCGCTCGTTACATCGGGTTTCACCTGCCCGCTGACGTTAACGACTCGGAGTTAATACACTCCTTAAATGTCAATGTAGCCTTAGTAGAATTACCTAAAAACAAAAGATCTGTGACATCTTTACAATAATTTGAGTGAAGATACCTGATTCTGTTTAAAAAGCCTATGGTTTTGACAGCAGAATTGCAGTGAATAATGGAAAAATGATTATTTGAAAATTCATTAATTTACATTTTTTTTAATATCCGTTTTCTGCTTGCACCTGTCTCTTTGCTGATTCATTGCATGTTGTTACTCAGTATTTCACATGAAAAGGCTCCAAGTATTTCACAACCTTCACTTCTGAAGAAACAACGAATGCAGACCAGGAATTAAGATGAATGGCAGAACAGGAATTTACATAAATGTTAATTTCACATTTTCTGCTCTGCATTGGAAGCTTGAATTTTCAATGCTCTGTTAGCTGATAAGTAAAGGGCAAATGTTTAGCTAAACATGGGATGGCATTGTACAGTATTGTTTTAGAACTTCAGACCCAAAAATGTCTCGTTTCACTCAAAATATAGTCAAACTACTGCAACTCGTACAACTGCATTTTCCTGATTTCTGATCCATCTTTCTGTCCGGGGCAGACTGTACCAGTGACTTTAAACTGCATGTATTCTGTAACCTGCATGGTTAAGCTGCTTATGGAGAGACATGTTATCAGGTGTATGGGTGATTTGGATACTTCATCCCCTTCTCCCACTCCACTGCCCACTAGGGCTCATAGCCTTGAAAAATGTTTTACACCTTTGAACAGACACTACTACACAGGTAATTCCTGGATATGTTGACTTGTAGGTATATACTGACTTGACTTTTAATCAGGTCCATCATAGTATTTAAAGCCAGTTTTAATACTATAATAAATTAAAGCCAGTTTTAATACTATAATAAATTAATCGACGAAATGAACGAAGAGGGCAAGAGGAAAAGTGAAGGGACTATAGGTATGATGATACTTATATATATACTGTGCAGAGAGGATGGCCCACTTACAAGCAGTACTGTCATGTGGACAGTGAGTGGGAAGCTACAGCAGTGAATGATGAACTTCTGTTCTTTAGAGTTGTCTTTCATTCGTCAGTGTAGGTCCTTTTTCCAGTCCGTTGACTTGACAATCTGTAGAAACTGCCAGAAGATGGCTGGCACAGAGTTTATTTGCCAGTTGTTCACTATCATGTACTGACTGTTTTCTGTGTTATGAGGGCCATTCAATATATATGGTGAATCATCCTATATACGGACTTATAATACAGGTACAAGCTTACGCTCTTTTATTTTTCTACATACTCTCCCATCACTGCCATGCATTTTTGCCATCGGTGTACGAGTTTGTGTATGTCTTATTCAGCTGATTTGATCATGGCTGGAGTTCTCACGTCTGTAGGCCTGCCTGGCCTGTCTGTGTCACGCACACTGCTTCACCCTTCTCTGAATAATTTAGCTCATTTGTAGACTTTTTTTTTTTTGGCTGAAACATGCTGTTCCATACACATCAGATATTCTTCTGTGAATTTCACTTGGTTTGCACTGTTCAGCTACCAGAAATTTTATTACTGGTCTCTGGTCAATCCTAGAGCATGTTTCTTGGTCGGCCATTTTGTATAATCTGAAAACCAAAAACAAAGAAATAAAACATAATGAAATACATGACAGCAAAAAAAAGAAGAAAAAAAAGTGAAGTTCTATCTGTATTAGAAGTCCTTATTTAGGACAGTTCACCTTATATATTGAATGGCCCTGTACTTTCCCATACACTGCCCAGTCATTTCCGTTGAACAGTATTTCCTGTTTGGACCTGTTCAGATTCTGTTATTGGAAAGGCTGAAAAAACTGCCAGAATTTCAAGGTTGGTCATTTTTAAAATTTTTTTTTTTATCTATGACCATTTTTTGTGGTTTGTCAACATTCCATGTTGTTCCTCTCAAGCATTTATAATAGATCTGTGCTTTGTTTTTGTTTGTATGAATTTCTTTTCTTTGTCATATGTGTAAAGGAGAAACACTTGTGTTTGAATGAACTTTTATAAAGGATAGGGACTTGTGTCTAAATGAAATTTTATTAAGGAGAGGAACTTGTGTTTAAATGAATTCTAATCAACTTTGTGTCTATGTTGAGTTGATTTTATGTGTGAAGTAGGTTACTATCAATTTTATGCAGTGTAATTTGTGATGTGGCCTATTTTTTGTTCTAATAGATTTTGGTTCAGACTTTTTTTTGGCTAATGTGCATAGTTTTGAATGCCTGTGTATGCACACAAATTACTAACATGAAGTATGTGATTTCAGTGGTGCAGATTTTTAGATGAAATTTGTGTTCAACTTTTTGTTCTGCCAAATCATGCCCCGACTGTTTCAAAGGCCTTCACTGTTTGGTTGTTAGACTCCTGTGGTGTGTCATCTACACAGTGATCATGATAGACTAGACCTGTAGTCCCTGGGCACTTGTCTCTCTGACACCAAAGTCTGGTGGAAGGAAGAGCTTGTGCTTCAGGTTGTAGACACAGAGAAAAAGTCCAACTGAGAATACTTTAGGGGTGTCAGACCTTCAGCAGCTGGAGACAGTATGAAAAGGGAGAGAATTTGTGCTGTGTGGGATAAAGCATGATGGTCGTTTCGTACAACGCATTTCCGTCTCTTGACCTTCAGTTCACTTTGGAAGAAGGGTTATAAATCACAGATCTTTGTTATGGGGCTGAAAACTGCAGTGTGGAAATTATACACAGTGGAAATGGTAGAAATATGTACCTACATTGGTTGATGTATTTAAAGATCATTGTATTCAACGTACGGACTCTTAAATGAAAGTGTCCCTGCAGCGGCTAATAATTGTACCACAGTTGGCTTCCTTGTTAAGGATTCCTCAGAAAGTCTGCCAAGTACTGAACATCAGGTCGAATATGAAGGTTCACTGCAGACCAGTCACACTGGGATTAAGAAATGAAATGCTTCGTCAATTAGTCCTTCATTATTAGGACAGAGTGCACAGTTCAGACGGGAAAACTATCCAGCACTTGTAGTACCAAGAAGCAGGATGGAACCATTGTTGCAATGGACACATCATCAGGCAAATCAGACAGATCCTATGAGAAGCTGATGGGGGCCAGGGGAAGAGAAACTACAATAAGAACAGCAGATTTTGGGGAACATGGCAGAGGTTTCTTCCTGTAGGTGTGCCACTTTCAGGCACAGACCAGACCTCCAGGGAATGAACATTCTGACCATAGTCTTTCAAGCCCAGCAAACTGTTTTGCTCTTTAGCTCAGGCCTGGGAAAATTTCCCTCCGGCTTTTGTAGCTCAAGAGATGCCATTATTCAGGCCCAGGCTGGAAATCCGGTCAATAAAAATCTGAAAGTTGCCACTGAGCAGAGTCAGTGATAGTTGGCAAACTGCTGTCAACGTGATCCCTACAAGGGCCCAGCTTTTGTCAGCTTTGTGAGCAGTGATCTGATTATATGTATGTCAAAAGCAAATCCACTGTTCAGGATAGTCCTTCCTTTCATGATTTCTGCTCTGCACTTTGTAGTTCATTAAATTTGCAGGTAAGGCCATGACAATGTAGAGAAACTGAGTGAGTTAGACAAGATATTTCAGCACTCCAATCAAGCCCTGAAAAACTAGGGGAAGGGATCTTGGTTTGATGAGCGTAATGATCTAGGAATGAAGAACAAATTCAGCTTAAGATTGCGCACATTGTTGTTCGGTCCCATACCCCTCTCTCTCCTCCTCCTTCCATCTTCGTTCATACTTTCTGGTCTGGTAAATTTTTAAAATCAGTTTTGGAAAATTTTGAGAACCTAATTTCATTAGCTTTCTGTATGGTCACTTAGGTCACCCCTGTTCCTGTAACTCTCTTGTACTAAAAATGGCGATACATAGTCACCAGTGGAAGTGCAATTGGTTCTGTCATTAATTTATGCACTAGGCAGCAGACAAAGACTTTGTGTAGATCTTGCAATACATGTATGTGTTGTGTGTTTCAACTCTTCTTTGGAGGAGAGGGGTGGGGAAGGGTTGGGGGGGGGGGGGGTGGATGGTCTGCTGGCAGGAAGAGATTTTTTGTTGTCTTCAAAGACAACATGTGGATATGATGTACATGTGTGTGTGTGTGTGTGTGTGTGTGTGTGTGTGTGTGTTGTAGTACAGAAGGCAATTTTTTTAAAGTTGTGAGCATATGACGAAAACTGGTTTAATGCAACAAGTTTTCCTTATTAGAGCTTACAAAACACAGGTGTTTTGCTAGGAGCTAGAAATACACAGGTCTTTGGCCTGGACAAAAATGAAGTATTGATACAACGTTAGCGTAAATTCAGACTTCTATATAAAAAGCTTTTTGAATATAGCCATGAGTCTGGGAGACATTACGTTGTGCCATTTGCTGCAAGTATAGAGATGGATAATGTAGTAAGGCTGTTTACTGTGAAGTCTTTCCATCAATCCATGTAAAGTTTTAAACTCTGTAGTATTCTATGAAATTGAACTGTAATGCCATGGAATCTTTTCCGTGTTTTAAGTATACTTTTGAATCTAGATGCTGTCAGTCTGTCATTTTTCTGAGAAATATTTGTAATGGGGAAATAAGTTTGTCAACACATCGTCCGTACATCTACGCAGAAACATGCTAATCCAGTAGGGCTAATCAAATGAATTTTTCAATTGATCCGCTATGATATCAGTTTGCCATTATGTTGTTAATCTTGATGCGTGCATTATTTTTCTTCCTGATTAGATGTATATATATATGTACCCTTGTGTTTTCCCTGCTTTATTTCCTTCACGTTTACCCTCATCACTGTTTTCATGTTTATGATTTAGTGTATTGATGTAAGCTGCACCATGTGTCACAGTGGGGAGAAATAAACAGAAGGAAACGCATTGTTTTGGCGTGTGTGAGCATTGTGATGTGTGTTGTCAAGACTGATGACTTCATCCAGTTTATGTTGGATCTGTTCAACACCATTCATCAGTCACAATCTTTTGTTTCCAAATCCATAAGACAACTTTGAAGATATCAGTTCATGTTTACTTTTTTCCAGGAAGTCTTCAACCCATTGTGACTTTCCATTCTTCAACAGACAGATACTGTAAAATGATGTTAACAATTCAGAACAGCTGAAAGAATATCCCCAATGACATGAAAAAAATACAAATCAAAATCAGGTATGTCGTATTTGTCCATCATTGGTTTCAGTCACCCAGCATGGCTGTTGGAATGTTGTTTGCTTTGTCACCCTCGAGGTGGTGAGAACGGTCACATCTGATATACCAGCCTCCTAATGAATATGGCCTGGTATTAAGATGATGTATGTCATGAACAGTTTGAGATAAATAGAAATGTCTACATATCTGCGTGTGGCAAATGTGTGTGTGTGTGTGTGTGTGTGCGTGTGTGTGTGTGTGTGTGTGTGTTGGGAACAAGTTGTTGTTTCTTTAGCCCTTCTGATTAACATGACACATACACTTCCTCATCTTCAGTTCATCATCTCACGCTTACCTGTGAAATACATGTTGATGCTGTCCAAATGATAAAGCTCACATTCATATAACAAAAGAGATTTAAGATAGTACCGACTTACTGTTCACATATAGGTGGTTGTCTCCCCATGTTGCTGATGTGTAAAGCTGGCAGGACCCAATCTGAGTTTGGCACCAGCAGAACTACACATTTCAGGATGACTCATCACCTCAAAGAGGTAATTAGGCCAGTCTAGCTATCGGACCACACAAATGAATGATGAGGCAGCACTCAGAATGGTTGAATTTTAAGCTGAATGAGGAAAATCAGTCAATGGGGGAGGGGGAGTGTCGTCAAAAAAAGAAGTATTCAGAGAAAGCAAAGTGAATGAAATGGCGAGGATGGTATGGTATGGTACTGTTAAAGCAGTCTCCCCACCCATCCTACCTATTCCTGCATTTACCAACTGTCTGCCATTTTTGCGTTGCTTTGGTTTCATGTACGATAGCACCCACAGCTATATGAATTGTACACACACAACATTATCCTTTCAGGTAAGCTGGCCAGACAGAAATCTGCATCTCTTTTGGAAACAACAAATAGCTGTGGTGGAACATCTCATTCTCTGAACAAGGTCTCCCAGGTCTCCAGAGGTGGAACTGGGGAATGAATCGTCACAGTCTGTCAGTGAGGATAGGCAGTGAGAGGAACGGGAGATAAGCAATGGCCGAAGGCGATGGCAACACTGGAAGAGGGGTGTGCGTGTTCAAATCGGGCATTGACGCCTTATGTGGGGTAATGGCATTGCCTGAACTCCTCTCCCTGATGATGCATAGAAACTTCTACCTGTAGGTGGACATGACATGCAAGAGGCTCTCGTGTCATCTTTTCACATGATCAGCTGTAAGATTACAGGTAATAATACTATTCATACATGAGAGAGCTCATATATGTTATATATCCAAAATATGAAACTATTCCTATGAGTTTTCACAGCCAAGAGACAGAGAACGATTGTCCACTAACCATCCATGCGAGACATTTCAAATCCAAATGACGGCAGGGTTATGATGGAATACATCTCCGGGTGGACGGCAGGGTTATGATGGAATACATCTCCGGGTGGACGGCAGGGTTATGATGGAATACATCTCCGGGTGGACGGCAGGGTTATGATGGAATACATCTCCGGGTGGATGTCTGATAGAGGTGATAGCAGGGCTGCTTGAATGACACGGTTCAAATTCAGCCATATTTCCTGGATGAAGGGATGATATCACTATACACAGATGGCTGCTCAAGGACCCAGACGACATGATCCTGTCAGAGCATAGGACACCTCTGAAGGTTAAAAGAAATATTCCAATGGCACCAGAAACAAGACCCCCTCCCCTTTCTCTCCCTCCCTCCCTACTTCTCCCTCTATCTGTATCTCCCATTTACACTCACTCGCTCACACACACACACACACACACACACACACACACGCACACATGCACACACGTGCGCGCATACACACTGAACAAGCCTACATGGAAAAGATTGCAAAATCTTTCTCTCCGGCTCACGGCATAATAGTGTGATTAATTATCTTCAAGTTCCCATAAAACAAAACAAACGGCTGACAATAGGCACAATTCCACAGTTTGAAAAGATATTATACTCTCCTTTCAATGGAATTTCATTTTTAGAGATGAACGATGCTACAGAGAGTACAAAAAGCAATGCTAGCCTTGTTGCTTGCAGGTTTTAACGTGTGGTCACAGTGCTAGCTACAGACAGACCAATGTTTCATGGTCCTTTATAGGGAATGTTAGGGCGAACAGTACTGCTCGAGGGATAGCCCTCTACTCCGGTTCTCAGAGATGTAGCACACAGACAGATCAACGTTGATGTCAATTGACAATTTTTCCTCCGTGTGGTATCCAGAGAGCTTAGAGTGGATCCAATGGTCAGAGTAGATCCCTCCCCGTCTTCAGAATGGACCTCTTCCAGAAAGTTTAGATAACAGACCATTTTCAAGGCAGTACAGAATAAACCCTTTCCAGGTGGTTCCATACATACCCCCTTCCACACAATTTAGAATGAACCCTTTTCAGACAGTTCAGAATGAACCCCTTTTCAGACAGTTCAGAATGAACTCCTTTTCAGACAGTTCAGAATGAACCCCTTTTCAGACAGTTCAGAATGAACCCCTTTCAGACAGTTCAGAATGAACCCTTTTCAGACAGTTCAGAATGAACCCTTTTCAGACAGTTCAGAATGAACCCCTTTCAGACAGTTCAGAATGAACCCTTTTCAGACAGTTCAGAATGAACACCCTTTCAGACAGTTCAGAATGAACCCTTTTCAGACAGTTCAGAATGAACCCTTTTCAGACAGTTCAGAATGAACACCCTTTCCAGAAGGGTCAGAACAGACACTTTTCCGGACGTTCAAAATGGTCCCTTGGACTATCCGGAATCGACCCCTTTCCAGACAGCTCAGAAGAGAATCCCTTTTTTTCTGACAGACCATAATGGCCTCTCTTCAAGAAAACACAACGATTTCCTTCCAGACAATTCTGAATGAATCATTTCCAAACAATTCTGAATGAATCTCTTATAAATTCTGAATGAATCCCTTCCAAACAATTCAGAATGAATCTTTTACAAATTCTGAATGAATCCCTTCCAGACAATTCTGAATAAATCTCTTACAAATTCTGAAAGAACCCCTTCCAAACAATTCTGAATGAGTCCCTCCCAAACAATTCTGAATGAGTCCCTTGCAAAGAATTGAGCATGGATTCTTTTCAGACAGTTGAGAATGGATTCCTTCCTGACAGTTTTAAACGAATCCCTTTCTGGACACTTTGTAATGGACCATATCTCTTAGGAAACCATGTATAAATAAACAAATAAATGGGTAACTAAATAAACACATCAAAGTCAGTTCTAAAAAATCCTTGTCATCTTTTCTAGAGTCTCTTGTTTACCTTCATTCCGTACTGTGTGCCTGTTTCGTTGAATACGTAAATAACAAATAATTCAGTAAACAAACGCATGAATAATAGCAAAAATAAGTAAACAAAAGGCACAAATCATTCATGGCGTCTCCCGATCCCACTGATTCCACATCACGGCGGTCTTCATGAAGCGATGAGGGCAACACTGTCAGCTTTCTGTCACACAAAAAGTTTCTCTCGTGTGGATGGCGCTTTTGAACTCGTCACATGACCGGCAGTGACGTCAATGGGCCGATGGTCACGTGACGGGCAGGGAGGTAATGTCTTCGATGAGGGTATGCTTGAAGAGGTCCCAGTCGGCCTTCCTCTGCAGGGACTCCTGGAAGGTGACCTCGTCAGGGTAGGGGCGCACTTGCTCCTGCAGGTTCTTCTTCACCATCTCGTTGGCGTGCTTGCAGAAGAAGTCCTTGGACAGCATGATGCACTCTGCCCCACGGCTGACCTGGGGCACAGGACGTCGGGATAAACTTGCTGCTGTGCACATGCACAAGTGTGGGTATTTAAACAACTTGTCCGATCGAACGTTTACACTCTCGAATGGAAATTGCTTTGAACACTGTTTTTGTAATAGTCTTGTCCAGGAATAACTCAAGAACCTTTAAAAGTATGATAACCGTTTTTCATTCCATCGTGCATTCATGTCTAGTGACAAGGTTCAGAAAGTAAGCTTTTTCTCAGTCGGCATTTGGTAACATGCTCACCCAAATCGGCTCTGACTGTGTCGAAGCCCTTGTATTTCTCATAGTAATTCATTCATGACATAAGATGTCAAAAAGAGTCTTCTGTGGTCAATAAAAAAAGTACTAAAGAACATGGCTGATTTACAATTATATATTTCACGATTATAAAACCAAAATGTGAAAGTTTCAGGTCTGAACTTTTCATCAGGAAAATAGATAATCATCAGCTTGCATACAATTTGAAATATTCAAAACATTGCATTTCTACTTTTCGACATCCACGTAATACTTTGGGTCAGCCAAGGCTGTGGCTGTATTCTGCTTCTTCAAAGTGAATCTTGTTAACGAGAACGATCAAGGACACACACAACCACCAGCACATGACACACAACAACCAACACGTGACACACAACAACCGGCACAATGCACACAACAATCAGCACATGACAAACAACAACCAGCACATGACACACAACAACCAGCACATGACACACAACACCCAGCTCGCGACACACAACAACCAGCACATGACACAACAACCAGCACATGACACACAACACCCAGCTCGTGACACACAACAACCAGCACATGACACACAACAAACAGCACATGACACACAACAACCAGCACATGACACACAACCACCAGCACATGACACACAACACCCAGCTCGTGACACACAACCACCAGCACATGATACACAACAACCGGCACATCGCACACAACAACCAGCACATGACACACACACGACACACAACAACCAGTACATGACACACAACAACCAGCACGTAGCACACAACAACCAGCACGTGGCACACAACAACCAGCACGTGACACACAACAACCGGCATGTGACACAACAACCGGCACGTGACACACAACTGGCACGTGACACACAACAACCGGCAAGTAACACACAACAACCGGCACGTGACACTCAACTGGCACGTCACACAACAACCGGCACGTGACACACAACAACCGGCACGCGACACACAAGGGTGATGCTCTTACCAAGCTGACCGAGGTCTGTGCCGTGTCCACGTCGTCATGGAAACGAACAAACTCCAGACCCTGAAACACACACTCTTGACGTCACGTCACGCATCACCAGTCAACCCAGCTTCCCAACTAATCCGCCAGTCACTCACCAAACCAACGTCACGCATCACCAGTCAACCCAGCTACCCAACTAATCCGCCAGTCACTCACCAAACGGTGCAATCAACCGTCATGTCTGAAATCAAACTAACGGCACCTCAATTGCATAGCAATCGCGTTCGTCGCTACCATTGATCCGGAAAGAGAAATGAATGGACTCCATCTTCCGGAGACACTACCACCATGTTTTTATGGTGACCTCAGTTCCCGCTTTCCATCCACACGCATGACCATGATGAGGGCGTGTGATTCTGGTGTGGGTACATATTCATGTGGGCTGAATAAAACGGGTGGGGGGGGGGGGGGGCATGAACAGCAGAAAGGGAATACGGGGGAGGAGGGGAAAGCAATGTAGTCGTGTTCCTCGCCGCAGAGGGGCGCTCATATTGGCTCTGCCAGCAAACCAGTGTCGTTGTCGGCATGAAAGGGAGCAGACAGCTTCGTATGTAGTTTTCTGCACCACTAAAAATACGCACACCACTAATGTCACTTTGGAATGGCGCAGAGACTCCTCTCACCAGTGGCCTGATGACAATTACCTCATACTGGCAGCTCCCTGTGAACTGCTAGTGCTAGGACTGTACAAGACGGGTGTGGCTGTGTGTAGAAGACTGGGACAGAGCAGACTGTCAGAGACGTGATTGTGAGGACACAGTGCATGGCGCATTAAAACGAACACAATACCAACGCCACCAACACACACTCCTTCCCCTTTCCACCAGCAATAAATGCTCACAAAAAAATGGCAACCTATTGCCTGTACAAATTCACCACACACACACACACACACACACACACACACACACACACACAAACACAGAGAGAGAGAGAGAGAGAGAGAGAGAGAGAGAGAGAGAGAGAGAGAGAGAAGAGAGAGAAACAGACCGACACAGTCACAGGCGCACAAGCACAGAAAGACATGGTCAGATCCACGCGTTAGGCACACATAGATACACTAACACAGACACAAACCCTGCCCACCACACTCCACTCACCCCGCCATCTCTCTTTTCCTCGTCCCCTTCCCCCACCCTAACGAAGTTTCACTATTTCAAGGGGTCGGTGGCGCTATCATCATCGTCATCGTCGTCATCATTGTCGTCATTATCACCATCATCATCATCCCACTACTGTTATCACCATCGTCATTACTGTTGCAATTGTGATTTCACCGCTGTGAATTAAACTGAATGAAGTGTGTACAGAAACAGGAACGACACCAACTTGGGCTGGTACACCCATCCTACTGTCGTAATTATACTCACGAAGACGTCGCGTGGCTTCAGGTGTGACACCTGCACGAACACAGGGGGCAGAGGGGCCGGGGGGCCGGAGCGGGGGGTGGACTCGGGGAGAGGGAGGAGGGGCGCTGTTTGCGAGGGCCAACCAGTCCGAGGGTGCGGGAGGGCTTGGGTGCCTGCTGAAAGGGAGACAATTTGTATTGAAAAGCTTGAATGGAGAACAGAACAGAAGAAAAAACAACCGATGTTATCGCCGTTCACTTATGAATTCACGAGCTTCTCTGTTATTCTCTCTTTGCTGGCTCGTTCCTTTCAAAACTATATCTGTGGTCTTCTGTTTTTTTAACTGACTTATCTCTGTACTCATCATTTGTTATTTTTGTCTTCAATACAACTCTACAGTATTGTATGCTATGACAATCAGTTGTCCATGATGCGCTAACGGCTTGTGAATCGAGCATAAAGAATCAAGAAAAGCACAGTAGTTATGTGAAAAGTGCTGATGCATAGTATATATGCATGCAGGTTTTTTTTCTTTATATCCGAATCGGTTAATAGCTGATACAGTAACCTTCATCTGTGGAATCCGATCAGATTTGCGAAAGTTATAAATTGTACTGGGTAGATAGATAGACAGATAGATAGATAGATAGATAGATAGATAGATAGATAGATAGATAGATAGATAGATGGATAGATAGATAGATAGATTAATTGATAGGTATATAGGCAGATTCATACATACATACATGCATACAATCCTACATACATGAAAGCAACAGACATCAATACCAGAAGTGACACTGATCGTAATTACATACAGCACCAATAATGTTGGGTTTTTTTTTTTATAACAGATCCATCAGACACTGGCAAGGTATTACGAATCATGATCATTATTGTTGAAATACACGTGTTAGCACATTTGTTCTAAGTATTTTATATGTAAGTGCTACAAATTCTGTATTAGACGAAATACAGAAAAGTTTAAAAACGAAACATCAAGCATATCTATTGGATATGTCTGTTATCTTCTCTCTCCACTTTTCACACACACACACACACACACACACACACACACACACACACACACACACACAACACACACACCGAAGAAGAGAGAAAAGAGAGGGGTAGAGGGTGATACAGAGAAAAAGAAACATCCACAGTCATCTTACACACAAACGCCCGCAGAAACCTGGCACTAAACGTACTAAATCCACAATGATCTGACATGCTGGACTGAACTCACTCTTTGTGTATTTCATAACAATCATCATCTCAATGTCTGTTTCACAGCTGATGTTGGTCAGACGGCGCAGCGCGCGATGATGCAGAATGCGGAAGAGAAAAGCAGAAGCTGTGAATTGAACTACTATCCAACAGATACAGCCTGGCCTGTCTGTCAGCGTTTAGAGCAGTCTATCTTTGTCGCTGGTAGGGTGAACCCCGCGAGCATGATATTAGAGCATGGATAACTTATGAAAGACGCTGTAATCTATACATTGACACTGAAAAGTTAAAAAAATAGCTTAAAAAAAAGTTGAGAATTAGCTAAGCCAACGTAGTGCTAGCCTTGATCAACGGGTCATTTTTTCTCCCTGAATAAGACCAATAGCTTTGCTGGATCCTAAACTAAAGCATTTGCTTTTTGTCCACACAATTTGACTTAAGCAATTCGACCAGATAAGCACTCCTAAAGAAAAAAAAACCTGACAGTTACTCTAAAACAAAACAAAAAGACTAGTTCGGTTTCTAAACAATAAACCTCTACAAAGGAGCAAAAGTTACTACATTTGTCAAGTTAATTCAGCAGAAATGTGAGGTTTCAAGCGGTGATTTAGTTGTTAGCATCACAGATCTACAACAGCTACACATTTTGAACACAAACCGGCGCAAAAATTTTTTTTTCCCAATCACTACAGATCTGGACTAAATCAGTAAAATTGTTAGAAATACACGTCAAACCTGCGAGTCATTCATTTCACCAGTAAGTCAATCAAACAACCTATCGCACCACATCCAATCAACAGCATCGTCACACCACTGCACACACAGGACCAGGACTTACAAAGTGGGCCTTGCCCGTGGCGGGCATACCAGAGTAGGTCTCCTTGGAGAACGACTTGCCGGCTTTGCCCCTCGCCCCCCGGGACAGGGAGGAGGAAGAGGAGGAGGAGGACGGAACGGCAGTGCCGTTAGATGAGGAGGAATGGGGCAGGGAGGAGGGAGGGGCCGGTTTTGTGCTCCTCCGGTGCCCCCCCGTACCGCCGGCCCCTTCCGCTGTGGAGCGACCCTGGCAGCCGATAATTAGTGTATGCAGATTTATGCAGCTTGCGGTGTAGTGTGTGTTGCCACTGCATGAATCCATCTTTTGCCTTTTCGTGATTAAACCACTTCGTTCTGCACCCCCCCCCCCCTTCTCCCAAGCTGTTTTAGCTGTCCTTATGAGTGGTACGCATCAGCATTTGTATATAAGCGAGTGCTGGATCTCTCTCTCTCTCTCTCTCTCTCTCTCTCTGACAAGCACTGGTGTGTGTGTGTGTGTGTGTGTGTGTGTGTGTGTGTGTGTGTGTGTGTGTGTGTGTGTGTGCGTGCGTGTGAAAGAGAGCGAGACACACACACACACACACACACACACACACACACACACACACACACACACACAGAGACTGACTGACGGACAGACAGACAGAGACAGTGAGAAACAGACATACAGAAGACAGACGAAGACAAAGACAGAGCGGGGTGTATGTATGTGTGTGTGTGAGAGTAGAAGAGAAGACAAAGTGACAGATTCACTTTTTAAAATGTGTGTGTTTGCTCTTGTTTTACTGCCTTCCATTCGTTACGGGTGTCATTTGTGTTTGGGAGATCTTCAGTCTCTTCTTCATCCCAATTCGTTTCACCCATTCACTGGTTCCTTCGTTGATTCATATCTTAGGGCTCTACAATACACGACACTGAAATGACTAATCAGAACAAAATGTATTACCTAAGCACTTCCGGGTTGTTAATTATGTGCGAAACCATCATCTGTCTCTCCCCACCCCAACCTCCCTCCTCCCGCGTTACCCCAAAACTCACGACGGTGTCTGCATGTCTGCGTGCATGAAACACACACACACACACACACACACACACACACACACACACACACACACACACACACACACACACACCACAGTGCGCTCCCAGTGTGTGCATCTACAGACTGTTAAGGACTTCCTTGATGACGTTAAGAGCGGGTACTAACCGTCACCGTAAACTGTCAGCCAGTTCTGCTTAAGAGGTGAGAGTAGAAGGTAAGCACAGTGATGAGCCGTTGGTAAGTTCAGGTGATTTAGGACTGCCCTGTGTCAGTGATCCCCTCAGGGAAGGGAGGGGGGACCACAGTGATGAGCCGTTGGTAAGTTCAGGTGATTTAGGACTGCCCTGTGTCAGTGATCCCCTCAGGGAAGGGAGGGGGGACCACAGTGATGAGCCGTTGGTAAGTTCAGGCGATTTAGGACTGCCCTGTGTCAGTGATCCCCTCAGGGAAGGGAGGGTGGGGGGACCACAGTGATGAGCCGTTGGTAAGTTCAGGTGATTTAGGACTGCCCTGTGTCAATGATCCCCTCAAGGAAGGGAGGGGGGAGGAGGGACATAAATGTCAACGTGCTCCAGGACGCTGTATTTCCTAACACAAGTTTCTCCTTTCGTGTTCTTTACACTTCCTGGAAATATTTTTCTTCCCTCTTCAAACCGTTTTCACGGCAGACTAAACGTCAGAGATAAATGTAACTAAAGAAAACGCCCATTCCGTAATCAGATCAACTGTGTGAGGGCACCAAACTGTGAAGAGAGAGAAGACAACGTCTCCACAATCAGACCTGCAGTGCCAGAGTGAAGAGAGAGAAGACAACGTCTCCACAATCAGACCTGCAGTGCCAGAGTGAAGAGAGAGAAGACAACGTCTCCACAATCATAGTGAAGAGAGAGAAGACAACGTCTCCACAATCAGACCTGCAGTGCCAGAGTGAAGAGAGAGAAGACAACGTCTCCACAATCAGACCTGCAGTGCCAGAGTGAAGAGAGAGAAGACAACGTCTCCACAATCAGACCTGCAGTGCCAGAGTGAAGAGAGAGAAGACAACGTCTCCACAATCAGACCTGCAGTGCCAGAGTGAAGAGAGAGAAGACAACGTCTCCACAATCAGACCTGCAGTGCCAGAGTGAAGAGAGAGAAGACAACGTCTCCACAATCAGACCTGCAGTGCCAGAGTGAAGAGAGAGAAGACAACGTCTCCACAATCAGACCTGCAGTGCCAGAGTGAACGGCACTGAAAGGAGACTATCATCTCCATAATTCATCTAAGAAAGCTGTGTTCAATGTTTCTGACATCCTAACACAAAATTGTCAAGACCTGGTTTTTTTTTCAAAGGCATTGTCAGTACAGTCTGCAGAATTTGTGTCTTTCTGCTGTACCTTGATCAAGTAGAGTGGCTGTAAAGTCGACATTCGTCCAATTTCTAATTGTGATCATTTGTTTGACTTGTTCTGTGTGAGCTGGTGCACAACTGTCAGAGATCACTTGTCAGTTGAAGGGAAGGACTATCTCACTACCAATGCCATTCTTTCTCCTGCCACTACAGGAACTACACGTAGCAACCCTAGCGGGATGTGCTTCATCACCAACATGTATCTGAGGTCTGTCAACCTCTTCCTTCATTCTTCCCAACGTACATGCATTGGAAAGTAGTGTTCACTGAAGACCGAAATCAGCCTATCAAAAAACACACACTGATCTTGGTCTGACGGTGCTGTTGATAGTCCTCACGCATGTTGGACATTCGTCTGGAATTAAAGTTGGACTGATCTCCCTCTCTCCTCACCCCAGCCACCTCACCTATCCCCACTTCCTTTTTTTTCCTGATAGTGTAATTGTCAATGAACATGAATGGTTCCTAATTAATTTTGTTGTTGACAAGCTGTTCTTTGTTCCTCTTTTGTAAGCTATTCCTCGTTCCTCAACTTGCTGTATCTCAACTCGTGTTATATAAGATGTTTCGAATTCCTCAGTATTTGTTTTATAAGCTGTTCCTGTTTCTCAATTCGTATTTTGTTAGTTGCTCCTAGTTCCCCAACTTCTGTTTTGTAAAATGCTCTTCGTTTCTCACTCGTCTTTTCTAAGGCGTTCCCAGTTCTTCAACTCATGTAGTTTTTTTTAGCTGTTTGTAGTTCCTTAGCTCATGTTCTGTAAGCTTGTCTAATTCCTAACCTTGTGTTTTCTAAACTGTTTCTAATTCTTCAACTCGTGTTTTGTTCGCTGCTACCACGTTAAATATTTGATATGAATATAAATATCTGTTACGTTGATCAACACAACAATAACTCCAATCACGTAACAACTTCAAAGTCAACATACAAATCAAATGTATCAAAAACATTGTTAGAACATTGAATGCCTCACACAGATCGAAAACATAAATAACGTTGCAACACAAAATGTAACACAGATATAAAAATCATGAATTACGCCACAGCAGTACAGAATGCTACGCAAAAATTAAAATCACATTACAACATCGCATTACCACAACATCAAATACTAAACACATTAAATATCAGTCACGTTGCAATATTAAATGCTACACGCAAATAGAAAAGCATCATCCATGTTGCAACACATTTAACTCGTCATCGTAAAATCCTACACACAGTTCAGAAGCATCGTTTACCTTCCAACATAAATGTCATACACATTTCAACAACACAAATCACATTACAACATGAAGACCAACATTAAAATCTAAAATACCAAGTTGGCCTACTTAAATCAATGCCCTGTAACTTATTTCCACCTGCTCTGATTCCATTTCTCGCACGTTTGATTGAAAAAAAAATCCAAAATTCGATTAATAGTTCGACGATCAGCACCCCCCCCCCCCCCCCAGCCCTCCCTGTCCCACCCCCTCGGTTGCTTTCTCTGACATTTTGTATTTTCGAAAATTCTCTCACAGTTGCCGCTGAGGGGCGTGTGGGGTGAGAGGAGATAGTCATATTTCTGTATAGATAAATGTCATTCTGTATAAATCGTTGTAAAAACAAAAACAGTAGGATAGTCATATTTCCGTATAAATAAATGTAATTCTGTATAAATCGTTGTAAAAACAAAAACAGTAGGAAACTTACACAGACTGAACACACCTCTAACACCATAGTATTCCACAGCTTAGATCACCCAACCCTCCCCCCCCCTCCCTCCCCCCCCCCCACACACACACCCCTCCCTCCCCCACCGCCTCCTCTTTTTTAACCTTGGCTGTTTCTCTGGAGGAAGTGATGTTGGCTTGTGGGTTGGCTGCCTAAGATCCTGAAGTCAGAATCTCTCCATATCTTCCCGATCCCCGCTGCCGATCCCCACCAGTAATCCTTTCTCTTCCCCCGAACTCCCCTACACCTCTCAGCTTCTTCCTCCCATTATCCTCCGTTCTTTCATCATGGCTTGTACGTTGCTCGCTCTGGGCTGCAGTACAGGACACAAAACGGCAGACGGGACGCAGAAAAAAGCTAAATCATTCAGTTACAAGCGACGGCAGTTGAAGGTATGGCATTCTGTTTTGTTGTTGTTGTTGTTGTTCATCTACGTTCCGCTTTTCCCCTCAAGAGATGCGTGAAATAAACACAAGTTTACAGAAGCATGCTCAACAGATTTCATTCTGGCTATCACTTTGCAAAGAACGAGAACAGGCATGCGCGCGTGCAGTTCTTTCTCCTAAAAGCCTAAGCATAAAGATTGTGCCAGTGCAAATTGCCTTCAGTATTGCGACTACAGCCCATTTGTTTCCACTGTATCAAGTTTGAGTGATGGGACGAAAGGGAAAAACAGAGAAACAAAAAGGCTATGTACATGCCCAAGCACATACACACATGTCAATAGGCTATGTACATGCCCAAGCACATACACATATGTCCGCGTACACACGAGAGAAAGGCAAAGCAGGGAGACGGGGAAATACACAGACAGACAGAACGCTAAATGTTCATCAATAAGTACATACGTACGTTCAACTGCGGTGTTTAGTCATTGAAAGGCAAGCAGTCAGTTGTGACGTATACTGATTAACATGTGCATTCAGCTACATTGCTTTAAGAATGAAATACGTCCGTGAACTCACACGTTTCATCAACATATATGCATACAAGTATGTGCATTTTCACAATTCCGTCAATGTGTATTTGCATATCTATCAGCACCATGAAATCATATGTATCGGATTATGACACTTACTCAGTAAATATGTGCCTTCCACTGTAGATCAAAGTGTTTATAATGCAAAGCAATGGGGAGGGGATGGCGGGGTGGGTGGGGGTGAATATAATCACCCACACTATTCAGATCTGAAATACTGCAACACGATCTAAGTTCCTGAGATGTGTACACCTCATCCACCCCATCCGCAACGCTGCAATACATTTTCACTTCTAGTTTTGCTACTCGTTTAAAACGCTTCAAGTTATAAGCTATGCTGAAATATAATGTCGCTAAACATGCATCAATTAATTTGCCTCGTTGAAATGTGTTCTAACACTCGTTTAATTGACACCAGTTTATTCAGACGATGAGAAAAATTTCCAACATCATACGTCTTTACATTTTTTTCGCTAAGTTAGCAAACTTTCCAAAGAACTTCACCGCCATTTTGTTTGCTTACAGTATCTGCATATGAAATCAAAAGGTTGTGTATAGTATGTTTTCAGCCAGTAGGTGTTCAGCAGAGTGACTGACATAAACAGTTCTTACTTCGCTATTCTTAACCTCCTGAACTATCGCTTTCATTTTCACATCATCATTCCTGTCTACTCTGTAGAAAACAAAAGTAATAGTTAAATGTCTTGTGACAATAAAAATTGCATGCTACAGCCAAAAGTGAGACATCTACTATTAAAAAGAAAAGTTATACAGTTGCTTGAAAAGCTGTTCCAAGAATTCTAATGTCCTAATCATTAAAAATTAGAGATTTAAACAGTATAAATCAGCATTCTCATAGTAATTCTTGGAGACAATGCTATCGATGTGTCATATCTGAATCATCTTGAGACCACCAGAGACAGATTACTGATGATCATTATCTCTCCTAAAATGATCATCACCCCTTCATTATCATCAAACTTCGGAGTTATGTATCATCCACAAAACACCATTTCTTCATCATCATCAAGCATCAGAATAACATCATCTGTATATTATTACTGTCATCACTATCAAACATCACGTTTACATCATCCATAGCAGATAATCATCTTCTCTTCTTCAAAACCAAAGGATTTACGTGACACGTAGATTCTCATCTTCATTTCATCGTCACTGAATATCAAATTAACACGACCCACAGATAATCCCCATACATATGTAAATCTAAAATCTAAATAAATCTCACGCACACACCTACGTCATATAATATCAAATCTGCATCATCTACAGATCATCAATATCACATCATCTACGTCACATCTATATCCATCACACATCCCCGTCACCTTCAGATCATCTTAGAGTTCCGTCATCTACCCACTGCCCTGTATTCTCTACGTCATCTAGCCTAAGGTCCCAGAACTCCCCTCTGCTCAAAGCAAACAGACCAGTGCCAGCTACACTACCGCCCCACTCACCTCTTCACTGCAGACAGAAGACTCCACCACAGACTGCTGAGACTTGGGTCTGGGCCGGAACAGCCCTGTGTCGATTTTTGGGCCTGTGCGACAGGTTAGGGAAGAAAACGATGATATACATGATATCACTGGAAGTGTGCCTAGAAGCCTGCTCGTGCACTTCATTACCGTCATGACTGTGACGAAGTCTTCATTACCGTCATGACTATGACGAAGTCTTCATTACCGTCATGACTATGACGAAGTCTTCATTACCGTCATGACTATGACGAAGTCTTCATTACCGTCATGACTATGACGAAGTCTTCATTACCGACATGACTATGACGAAGTCTTCATTACCGTCATGACTATGACGAGGTCTTCTTGCACGCTTCCATTCCTTGAAAACCATTTGGTACATAGCGAAATGTTAGTCAGACAATCAGCACTTCGGTTAGGAACCATGAGATTATGATAAATGTACAAAACTGTTTTTACATGATCGATATTTATTAGGAATGATCAGCGAGTTTCTGCTGGGTTATAGGTCTTTTCCTCAGTGCACTTCCGTTAGAAACATGCATAGTTCTGTATGGTCTACAATGGAGGTCGATCACTGAAAGTTTCAAAAACAGAACCCAAAATTTATCTTTTCTAAAAACTAGACAGAAATGATATTCTGATAAGGCCTGGTGGTGCTGCTTTTCAACACAGTTGGAGTCATAATGAATTTGTTGTGTGTAATGTCCAACAACATTCTCAGCTAGGTAAATAATAACAAACACGCAAGGTAACAGCCTATCATAGACTAGGCGTTTACAAGCTAACTGGAACCCCTATAAACGATTGACTCCTCTCTGGAAACGAAATGAAATATAAATAGCAGTTTTTACTTTTCAGACCAGCCAAGTTTTATTTACACAGACACATTGAGAAATATACTATACAAAGTAGATAACTTACCATTTATTCAGTATCTACACACACACACACACACACACACACACACACACACACACACACGCACGCACGCACGCACGCACGCACGCACACACACACACACACGCAGATGCAAACACACACGCACACATGCCCCTCCCCCCCCCCCCCACACACACACAAAATGTACGCGAACACAATCCTCATATCAACACTCACCCTCACACGCCCCAAAACAACAGCTACCCAAGATAAACAAAACTACCCGTTTTCAGACACGTCAGCCACACAATGTAAGACAACAGCCATAAGTCAGTGAAACAAGCAGGAAGACCGTGCAGGTCAGACAACAGTCGGTAAGTGACGTCAGCGGACAGTGCAGGCCTCACCTCTGACCGCCGTGCCGGTGTGCGGCAGGTGGAAGCGTTCGTCCAGCGTGGCCTCGTGCTTCCTGATGCCCAGCCTGGCCGTCACCCCCCGCAACTGCTTCAGCACCTGGCACGACCCCTGAGGGGCACACACAGGACGGAACTGGCACACTGAGTGGGCACAGACAGGGCGGAATTAGCTCCCTGAGGGGGTACAGACAAGACGGAATCAGCACACTGAGTTGGGCACAGACAGGACGGAACAAGCACCCTGAGTTGGGTAGACGGGACGAATTTAGCACCCTGAGTGGGTACAGACAGGGCGGAATTAGCTCCCTGAGGGGGTACAGACAAGACGGAATCAGCACACTGAGTTGGGCACAGACAGGACGGAACAAGCACCCTGAGTTGGGTAGACGGGACGAATTTAGCACCCTGAGTGGGTACAGACAGGGCGGAATTAGCTCCTGAGGGGGTACAGACAAGACGGAATCAGCACACTGAGTTGGGCACAGACAGGACGGAACAAGCACCCTGAGTTGGGTAGACGGGACGAATTTAGCACCCTGAGTGGGTACAGACAGGGCGGAATTAGCTCCTGAGGGGGTACAGACAGGACGGAACTAGCACCCTGAGTTGGGCACAGACCGGACGGAATTAGCACCCTGAGTGGGTACAGACAGGACGGAATTAGCACCCTAAGGGGTCACACACGGACGAAATTAGCACCCTGAGTGGGTACAGACAGGACGGAATTGACTCCCGGAGTGGGTACAGACAGGACGGATTTAGCTACCTGAGTGGGTACAGACAGGACGGAATTAGCACTCTGAGTGGGCACAGACACGACGGAATTAGCAGCATGAGTAGCACAGACAGGACAGAATTAGCAGCATGAGCAGCACAGACAGGACGGAACAGACTTAACATAAGCAGGCACGGAATTAGCAGGAAGGAATTAGCAGCATAAGCAGACACAGACAGGACAGAATTAGCAGCATAAGCAGGCACAGACAGGACGGAATTAGCAGCATGAGCAGGCACAGACAGGACGGAATTAGCAGCATGAGCAGGCACAGACAGGACGGAATAAGCAGCATGAGCAGGCACAGACAGGACGGAACAGACTTAACATAAGCAAGCACAGACAGGACGGAATTAGCAGCATGAGCAGGCACAGACAGGACGGAATTAGCAGCATGAGCAGGCACAGACAGGACGGAATTAGCAGCATGAGCAGGCACAGACAGGACGGAACAGACTTAACATAAGCAGGCACAGACAGGACGGAATAAGCAGCATAAGGAGGCACAGACAAGAACAGAATTAGCAGCATAAGCAGGCACAGACAGATCCGAATTAGCAGCATAAGCAGGCACAGACAGGACGGAATTAGCAGCATAAGCAGGCACAGACAGGACGGAATTAGCAGCATAAGCAGGCACAGACAGGACGGAATTAGCAGCGTAAGCAATCACAGATAGGACGGAATTGACAGCATAAGCAGGCACAGACAGGACGGAATTAGCAGCATAAGCAGGCACAGACAGGACAGAATTAACAGCATAAGCAGGCACAGACAGGACGAAAGTAACAGCATGAACAGGCACAGACAGGACGGAAGTAACAGCATAAGCAGGCACAGATAGGACGGAATTAACAGCATAGGCAGGCACAGACAGGACGGAATTAACAGCATAGGCAGGCACAGACTGGACAGAATTAACAGCATAAGCAGGCACAGACAGGCCGGAAGTAACAGCATGAACAGGCAGACAGGACGGAAGTAACAGCATAAGCAGGCACAGACAGGACGGAATTAACAGCATAAGCAGGCACAGACAGGACGGAATTAGCAGCATAAGCAGACACAGACAGGACAGAATTAGCAGCATAACCAGGCACAGACAGGACGGAATTAGCACCGAGTGGACAGACTTAACATGAAGGTGGGGGTAGGGGATGTGGACAGTACGGAACTATCACCATATGGGCAGACATAACATGAAGGCCACCGAGACACTCTCCACAGAACACAGGTCTTTGACTTACAATAATTCTATAGGACGAACAGATAAATAACTGAAGAACACGAGAAACAACTAAATGAAGCTACAGCAGGCAGCCCGTTGCGTAAGCAAGAGAGTGGATTGTAAAGCGCTTAGAGATTGGTTTCTAACCGAGGATAGGCACTGTGTAAGTACTCTTAATAATATTGATAATGATAATAACAATAATGATAATGACAATAATGATTATAATAATAATGACAATACTAATGATATATGACTGTCCACGTCTGCTCTCCAGCACACAGAATGTAGGCATGTAACAATCCATGCTGCACGTGCTCGCGCGCGCGCACACACACACACACACACACACACACACACACACACACACACACACACACACACACACACACGCACGCACGCACACACCATTAACTAGAGATTTTTCTTCCAAACGTACACAAAATCGGTGTCGACAGTGCAATGGGAAGTCGGACAGAAATCGGAAGTGTGCACAAGTCACTGTGCTTGTCCGCCGAATAAAATGTGATGCTCCTGTCGTGTCACTAAGGTCTGTTGTTAAAGCAAGAGAGAGGGAAAAATAAAACCGAAAATGTCTGACCCATACAAAAACCATTTGAGAAGAACACAAACGACATGGGACATCCTAAACGAAGACAGAAAATGCAAAAAAAAAAAAAAGAAAGAAAGAAAAACAAAAAAAAACAAACACACACACACAACACACACACACACACACACACACACACACACACACAAGCTACAGGACGGTAGCAACTGTAAGTGGAGGGAAACTCCTTAAGGCACAAGGTGAGCTATCGCCCCACAGTGCTCACACTTACCGATTTCACAATATACAGCCAGTCCGACTGCTTGCTGTCGTTCACAATGACCATGTTGCGTCTGTAACAAACAGCAGTAGGGCCAAAGTGTGAGGTCTTGATCATCAAGTCAACCAAATAATATGTAATCAAACAGCACACACACACACACACACACACACACACCACACACACACACATGCACACACACACCGCGCGCGCGCACACACACACACACACACACACACACACACACACGTATGTCTGTACAATACACGCAAGAATCCTTATATCTAGACATACCCATTCATATACACGCACACGTATACGTAAAGACATCCATCCGTAATCGCGCATAAGATCACAATATCGTGAGCACAGACTACGTCCCTAGTGTCGCTCTCTGTATGGCTTGTCTTCCATGGATAGTTGATGAAATCATCCTCAGCCTACAATTGTCGTTGGTCTTCCATGGATAGTTGAAGAAATCATCCTCAGCCTACAATTGTCGTTGGTCTTCCATGGATAGTTGAAGAAATCATCCTCAGCCTACTGTTGTCGTTGGTCTTCCATGGATAGTTGACGAAATCATCCTTAGCCTACAATTGTCGTTGGTCTTCCATGGATAGTTGATGAAATCATCCTCAGCCTACAATTGTCGTTGGTCTTCCATGGAGAGTTGATGAAATCATCCTCAGCCTACTGTTGTCGTTGGCCTTCCATGGAGAATTGACGAAATCATCCTCAGCCTACTGTTGTCGTTGGTCTTCCATGGAGAGTTGATGAAATCATCCTCAGCCTACTGTTGTCGTTGGTCTTTCATGGAGAGTTGACGGAATCATCCTCAGCCTACTGTTGTCGTTGGTCTTCCATGGAGAATTGACGAAATCATCCTCAGCCTACTGTTGTCGTTGGTCTTCCATGGAGAGTTGATGAAATCATCCTCAGCCTACTGTTGTCGTTGGTCTTTCATGGAGAGTTGACGGAATCATCCTCAGCCTACTGTTGTCGTTGGTCTTCCATGGAGAGTTGATGAAATCATCCCTAGCCTACTGTTGTTGTTGGTCTTCCATGGAAAGTTGATAATATCAACTTTAGCCTACTGTTGTTGTTGGTCTTCCAAGGAGAGTTGATGACATCATCCTTAGCCTACTGTTGTCGTTGGTCTTCCATGGATAGTTGATGTAATCATCCTTAGCCTACTGTTGTTGGTCTTCCATGGAGAGTTGATAATATCATCTTTAGCCTACTGTTGTCGTCGGTCTTCCATGGATAGTTGATGACATCATCCTTAGCCTACTGTTGTCGTTGGTCTTCCATGGAGAGTTAGCCTATTGTTGTCGTTGGTCTTCCATAGATAGTTGACGAATTCATCCTTCGCCTACTGTTGTCGTTGGTCTTCCATGGATTACGGAAGGTGGTCATCCTTGTTACTGTTGTGATGTTGCTGCAGCCACTTTTTTTTCTCAATTTCTCGTTTACAACTGCATGCAAAGGGTACAATAATGTAAATTTTATAACATTTGAACTTCACCATGGCTTGACTGATGCCATTACATATACCCAGAAACATGAAGGCCCTGATGTGAAAGAAGAACAGAGACAGGAGAGGGCAGGAGACAGACAGACAGACAGACAGACAGACAAAGCGTGTAGAGGGTGGTGTCGTCCCCCAGCAGTGACTGACTTGAAGAAGTGCAGAAGACAGTGTTCCGGGTGCTCCAACAGACGGTGTAACGGCCAGCCCTTCATGAAATCCAGCTGACTGCAACATCACAAGCATTCCTGCCATTAACCTTTTCTGAATTAGGTGAAAAAACATGCGTTCTTCAATATCTGGTGCGTACATCCATGCTTTGTAATATAGGACACAGAGTGATTACTTGGATCTGAATGATATGGGTGTGCACACCCTTGTGTTTCTTATATATAGGAAAACTGATGAGTAATCTTTTCTGCACGTCACGGATGTACACACATCCACACTTCTTTTCTGAATTTGCTTCTCGTAAAGAATATGTGTGCTCACACCTATATCATACAGAAGTGCTTTTTGTTTGGCTGGTAGTTTTAAAAGTTTTCAAAAAGAAGAATTATAGTCGGACATAAGATGGGTGAATGAGTTACGATCGAAGTATAAATCTGCGGCAGGAAGAACGATAAGCATGCAAGTTCTAATGGCTGCGGCAGGAAGAACGATAAGCATGCAAGTTCTAATGGCTGCGGCAGGAAGAACGATAAGCATGCAAGTTCTAATGGCTGCGGCAGGAAGGACGATAAGCATGCAAGTTGTAATGGCTGCGGCAGGAAGAACGATAAGCATGCAAGTTCTAATGGCTGTGGCAGGAAGAACGATAAGCATGCAAGTTCTAATGGCTGCGGCAGGAAGAACGATAAGCATGCAAGTTCTAATGGCTGCGGCAGGAAGAACGATAAGCATGCAAGTTCTAATGGCTGCGGCAGGAAGAACGATAAGCATGCAAGTTCTAATGGCTGCGGCAGGAAGAACGATAAGCATGCAAGTTCTAATGGCTGCGGCAGGAAAAACGATAAGCATGCAAGTTCTAATGGCTGCGGCAGGAAGAACGATAAGCATGCAAGTTCTAATGGCTTGAATGCACTAGTGCACAGCACAGTGACCAACATTGATTAAAAAAAAAAAAATGCAAAAATCGGAGAGAAATACTGAGTGTGTGTGCATGTGGGAATGTACGAGAGAGAAAAGAGCATAGGTATGCATGCATGTGTGTGTGTATGTGTGTACACGTGTGTGTACGTGTGTGTGTGTGTGTGTGTGTGTGTGTCTGTGGGTACGCGCGTGCGCGCGCGTGTGTGTGTGCGTGTGTTTGTGCGCGCGCGCGAGTGTGTGTGTATGCGTGCGCACGTGTGCATATGTGTGTGTTCACGCGCATGCGAACGCGATCGCAGATGTATAGGGGTCTTTATGTGTTTGCACTTGACATTCTGGAGGATCCTACAAGACCCTGGCTCGATATGAAGACCTTCAATATGTCGATAATAGCAAACGGCAGCAGTAGCAGTAGCAGCAGCAGCAACGACAACAAAAACAATAGCACCACCAGCAACAACAAGCCCTACTTTATGGACCTGTTGTGTTCAGAAACCTCATCAAAGTCCCAGTATGACATGAAGGTATTAAGAAATCCACGACGACAACAACACCAACGACAACAAGCCCCACCTGATGAACCTGATGTGTTCGGGGACGTCATCGGTGCCCTGTCTGGACATGAAGATGTCGAAGAAGTCCTCCCGGCCGATGGACAGCAGCTGCACCGTGTCGTGACTGGTCACTGTCGCCGTCCTCCGGGAGTGGTGTAGCAGAGCCAGCTCCTGAACGACCATCGTCAGGGGCACGTCAGTGTCTCCCAGTGGACACACCGTCATCGTCATCGTCATCGTCATCATCATCACCAT
>CM065716.1:114136250-114148750 GCA_033310375.1 Conus canariensis
ATTAAAAAAACACCAGCAACCATGCAGCACTCAGACAGAGTAACAGGGAGAGAGACAGACAAAAGACAGACACCAGACATCCACTTGACGCCGATTTCCCACACACAACTTCTCCACTTCCCATTTCATCCCTGCGCAGACGATTGGAAAGCACTCGGATGAAAGTAAACTTGCATTCCATTCAATACACCAGCTCTGCACGACTGAGCTATTCCACAGGCATGTAAGAGAGACAAGCAAGCCAGCCATCATATTTCTGCAATGGACTCGTACAAGCGGACGGTTGCGGGCCTTTGCGAGCTATACAGCCCACTTCCCGTAGCAAGCTTGACTTGTTTTCAAGAAAGCTGAAATCTCTGTCAATTCTAGGAGAGGCTAATGCTGAAAGCTGTCGACTTCTTTCTTTTTTTTTTTTTGGCCGCTTCATGCCAGGACTAATAAATGTGTGTGTGTGTGTGTGTGTGTGTGTGTGTGTGTGTGTGTGTGTGTGTGTGTGTGTGTGTGTGTGCGTGCGTGTGTGTGTGTGTTTGTGTGTGTGCGCGCGTGTGTGTGTATGTGTGTGTGTATGTGTGTGTATGTGTGCGTGCGAGCGCGCGCGCGCATGTGTGTGTGTGTGTGCGTGTCTGTGTGCGCGCGCGCGCGCGCGTGTGTGTGTTATTCTTGAGTGAGTGAATGAGTGAATGTGTGTGCGAGTGTGTGTGTGTGTGTGTGTGTGTGTGTGTGTGTGTGTGTGTGTGTGTGTGTGTGTGTGAGAGAGAGAGAGAGAGAGAGAGAGAGTGTGTTGTGTGTGTGTGTGTGTGTGTGTGTGCGTGTGTGTGTGTGTGTGCGCGCGCGCGCGCGCGCGCGCGTGCTTGTGAGTTTAGGCTGTTTGTCTGAGACACCGCGCGCAGACAGCAGCAATGCTCATGCTCTCATGCTTATGTTTCTTTATCCTCTTTCGGCCGTTCTTATTCTGTCCCACTATCTTTCAAAGTTTGTGTTCGGTTTTCTTCGGCTTTTCGACGGAGTGTCGCCGTTATTCTTACCCATCCGACCACCCAGGGCCTTTCAAGGGCTGGCACCGCGCAATGAAAGCACAAAAAAAAAGAAAAAAAAAAGAATCCTGTGCTGGAAAAGAAACAAACACGAACCAGCACAGTGTACACCATTGACACGACTGACGACGTGATAGCTGAACAAGCGGATGCTGTCCTCACAGCAGATAAAGACAGGCCGTGCGGAGAGAGGCGGGCAGTCCGCTTCACTTGACGCCCAAAGTTGTCCGAGAAGAAGAAGAAGAAGAAGAGGCAGAAGAAGAAGAAAGAAGAGGCAGAAGAAGAAGAAGAAGAAGAAGAGGTAGAAGAAGAAGAAGAAGAAGAAGAAGAAGAAGAAGAAGAAGAAGAAAAAGAAGAGGAAGAAGAAGAAGAAAAAAAGAAGACGACGACGAAGAAGAAGAAGAAGAAGAAGAAGAAGAAGAAGAAGAAAAGAAGAAGACGACGAAGAAGAAGAGAAAACAAGTTAAAAAAAGAAAGGCCAAGACTTTCAGGGGTCCGTGGTCAAGTGGTTGCACTGTTTGCCTGCGGAGCTGCCTGTCGAGGGTTCAAACCACCCGTGGCGTGGGACTGGTTCGGGGTATTAACACCCTCTCTGTCCACCCTGCAGTAAACGGGTACCTGATTTAGTTCAGGGAAGGTAAAGGCGGCGATGCTGTGCCGGTGATCTTCTAAGAGTTCAGAGCCCCCTGTTGCCGTTAGGTAATCGGATTTTGACTTCACCTTTTAACCTTCGAAAAGACTTGCTAGGCAGGTGAAATGGCCACGAAAGCAGAAAATCAGTGGATGTGTGTGAACACAGATGAAAAAAGAAAAAAATCCACCTCGTAGGGCACTGGGGACAACGTACACCTCCGTCAAGGCCGAACGGTTTTTGGATCTGCCCCTTGGGTAAGTTCGTGAAATTTAGCAAAAATGTGTTCACAAGGGAAATAAAAAGTTGGCATGGACTGAAAGAGTTACTTTCCATGTGCTTTTTGATTAACAGATCATGGAACATGTTCAATGTCAACGTTAGTATCAATAGGAAAAATCTTCATGCGCCATGAAAATATGTTACTTTGCAGACAGTTATCACTTCGTCAGTGTCATTTCACTTATGAGTCATGACCCGCGCAAACAGTTTCCCGATCCTGCGGAACAAATCCCCGATCCCCCGTCTGATCCGGATCGGCGCCAGCACGACATGGATTCGTCCTTCAGCCACTTCCCTTCTGTCCACCAAGGATGGTCAAAATGGGTCCAGCAGTGTCTGCATTACTTGCCCACAGGCAACTGAACAAACGGACAAAACGAACAGTCGCACTTTGTAACATAATGTGGGTGAAGTTACAACAAAAAACATTCAGAAATAGTGACAGAAAGGAAGGATCACTAGCGCAGAGTTTCTCAAGGCGGGGATACAATTTGTACTGAAAAACAAAACAAATCAAACATCCCCATGAATCATCGTTGTTTTGAAGTTTATTACTCATCAGCAGATACTGATCAACAAAGAAGATTCAACACTCTCTCTCTCTCTCTCTTTCACACACACACACACACACACACACACACACACACACACACACACACACACACACACACACGTGCCCGCGCGCGCTCTCTCTCTGTCCTATCCATACACACTCCATCCCACCCACCCACCCGGTTTAGAAAATCACTGACCTCCCTGTTGGCTTTGAAATAGGAGGGATCAAAAGAGAGACCCTGGTTTTTGAGGTTTTCTGAAAAGTTGTCCGAAGAATCGATAACGTCCGTGAACGTCTGCAACATGGCGCTCGGCTCCTCTGACCTGGACAGAACACGCAAATAACAAATGAAAAAAAAAAAGGAAAAAAAGAAAACAGACGAAGCCTGAAGGAGCATGATGTTCGTCTCCGCGGACCTGGACAAACAAGCACCACACACACACACACACACACACACACACACACACACACACACACCAGTCACACAGACAGACACAGACAGACAGACAGACAGACAGACACACACACACACACACACACACACACACACACACACACACAGAGTCACACAGACAGACACAGACACACAAAGACACACACACACACACACACACACGCACGCACGCACGCACGCACGCACACACACACACACACACAAACACACACACACACACACACAGCAATAAAGAAAGAGAGAAAGACGGGAAAAGGCACGGAAAGAGGAGAAAATGTCAAGTCATGATGCTATAACTCAGCCGACAGCTGAGGCCATATCAGGACTGAAGATGCTTATAACTCAGCCGACAGCTGAGGCCATATCAGGACTGAAGATAAGACTAAAAGGCGGACAGGAAAAAGCACCGCAACAGATAATTTTCCATCCAAATATTGAAGCTCGACCAAGATGGAGATGCATTCAAAACCTAAGTATCCATTCTACCAAACAGAACCACACGCATTATTGATACAGAAAAGTAGAGTTACTTAACCACGATGGTGACAATTTAAAGACCACTTTACAAATAATTCTCAGAACAATAAAGAACACTGACGATTTGAGAAAGATCTGAAAAATCGTCTCACGAATGTTTTGACGGTCCGTTAAGAAGGATACTTCAACAAGCCACAATACAAACATACACTCAAATCAAGGCGCAAAGAAATGCGATTTTTATACATAACAGAAAGCAAGAGAACTTTTGACAAAAAATATCTTCTTCGACGTGACGTATCACAAATAACACAGGTGGGAAATATGGAGAACAACACGCCCCAGGTGGCTGTCAGCAGGAGAATTGACCATTCTAACTTCCAGGAAGAATACAGTCTGCTGTAGTTGTTTGCTTCACCTTTTTCTTCCAAACCATTCTTTTTGTAATGCTAGGTTTTATTGTGTTATACGTGTGCCCATGTGTCGGAGTATAAACATGTACTGGCCTGTGTGGGAGAACGGGAAGGACGGAAAGAATAGGTACTTTGAACGTTTGTGTTTTCATTAATTCGGCAGAAGCAACAGCAACAACAGCAACAACAGCAGCAGCGGCAGCGGCAGCAGCAGCAGCAGCAGCAGAAGTAGTAGTAATGGTAGTGTGGGGCTGGCAAAAAGCTGCTTGTATTCTTCCTGGTCTTCAAACGTCTCATCCACATTACAAAGGACTTTGCTGTTTTGTTTCATGTTGCACTGGGTGTATGACGTACGCCAACAGTTTGTCATGTAAAGATTGGTCAATTATGACATGAACTGAAAATATTTGCAACTGTTTTAATAATTTTGAAGCTCTGTCCAATTTTCTTTTTTTTTTTTTTTTTTTCTTTTTAGTGTTAGCATTTTGATGAATTTTGATCTGTAGAGGAAATATTCCCAACTTGCGCAACACTTTTACTGCGTAAGTTTAAAAACTTCACTCTTCAGGCTATTGACTTATATATCCTTTTTTCTTCGTTCTCCTTGTTTCATCGATGGCTTGATAAGATAAATTTAATAGATTCACTGTACCGTCTGAAAACACCCTTTTCAATTTGATAGACCACTTCGTCTGCCTGTGTATGTGCGGATATACTAGAAACCTTCTTATACATGCTCACTCGTGAGTACTCCCAAGCGCAAACAGATCAGAGAGAGAGAGAGAGAGAGAGAGAGAGAGAGGGAGAGAGAAGGGGGGTGCGGGGGAGAAAGATAAGTGGGGATGGTGGTGTCATGAGAGAAGAAGAGCAAGAGAATAAGAACAGGAGAACACAGGAATAAAGGAGGAATACGAGCTGACCACAGCCATCATTGGTTGAAACTTTGCAATCAATCAATGATAGCAGTTTATACAAATCTAAGAGTCGACTATCGGAAACAAACATTTGGCTACAAGACAGGAATTTCTATTGGAAAAATCCACTCACTTCTTGATCATGATGGCGGCCAATTTGCGTATGCTGATCACAGCTTTGATGGCTTGGGAGAATTTCCTCCTGATCTGAAACAGTAAAAAGATGCATGCAAGCTTCGATCAACCCCTTGAAACAACGATAGCCATGTCCACACGCAGAGACTGAAGCACAGTACACAGGTCACAACTCCTTCGTGGGATCAGCCAACGCACGTCTTTTCACACTGCCACACTGTTGTGAACAAAGGCTTCCTTCGTTTCACTGGAACAGCATCTCTTCAAACGTGCAGCAGAGCTCTCACTTTGTTTGGGGAAGTAAATTTCACTTTGAAGGCTTCAATCCCAATACAGAAGCGTAAAAAGGGAAGCGGGTAGGGGTTTGAGGTGCGGGTGGATGACAGGGGGGACTAGTTGCCCCATCCCCTTCCTCCAACCTTGACCACAGAGAGCGGCATGCCTTTCTGCCCGTCGCTCCCCCACGTCCCTCAATAATTTCACCTGGTGCAAAAAAAAAAGAAAAAAAGAACGAAACCGACAACCAACAAAAAAAAGTATGAGAAGGGAGAAGAAGGAGAAAGAGGGAGCGGAGAAGGAGGAACATAGCAGATGATACGGCAGACTCAGCAGTCAGTGTTTTTGCAGTACTATACATTGTCGGTAAAACCGGTGTAACGAAAAGTTTTAACTCCCTGAATGGTTTAACTTCCAGGGAGTTAAACTGTTCATATGTAAATTTTAACTCCCCGGGAGTTAAACTAGAATGACTCCCATCATGTGCCAAAGTAATTCCACTCAGTAAAACTTCAAAATGTTCTCAAATATTTTTGTACGTCTCAACAAATTCTGGAAAACATTAAGGGGGAAGTCATTTTGTACATATATCAGACTTAAATCCCACCCTGTAACAGAATGACCCCCCTGGGAGTTAGTCTGCACTATATCCAGATTAACTCCCAGGAGTTAATCCAGGTGTGTAAAAGTTTAACTCCCTGCCCACTAAGGGGGGGGGGGGGTCAGTTTTTCACAGTTTAGAATAACTCCCCTGGGAGTTAATGTGTACACGTTTTTTCTGACATGAAACGACTCCAGGGGAGTTACTTTGTAACAGAGGGGGAGTTAATCTGATCATGACTAAGATGACTCCCCACCCACCTATTCCCAGATGTCTTTCTGTAAGAGAATGGAGAAGGGTATTTAATGTTCATCATCATCATCATCATCATCAACCACAGCAGCAGCAACAACAACAACAGCAGCAACGTCTTAGCAATTGTGGTCGTTGTCGGTGTCGTCGTCGTCATAATCTTACACACACACACATATTATATATATATATATATATATAATAAACTCCAAGGATAAGTACCGAGCACCATTCCAGCAACTTACAGAGCAGCTTGGTGTTGCAATGACTGCAGGAAATATTCAATTATAAACAAAGCTTGCTCTTATGTCTTAGATTGAAGAAATAGGGGGAGATAAGCATTCATATCTGCAGTGGTAGATCTTTCTGCCTAACTAACAGTATGTGCTTGAGTGGGTGAATGGGGAAAAATAAAATAAATGCTTCTCAAAATGAGCCTTCAGCAAGCTTATAGTCTCCAGGTGGGAGACGATCTCCAATGGGGAGGAAAGCCACTAACATATAACTCCTGGTCAAATACCGATATTTCGAAACCTGATTGTTTCTCCTCAGTGACCGCGGAAAGTGGTAGTTTGACTCCTCTGCCTTTTCGGTTTTAAGAAGAATGCTATCCCAGAAAAGGCTGGTGTGCAATACCATAGTATGTTTGTTGAGTTTTCAAAAAACGAACCAAAGGTGCCACCTAAGAAGCAAAAGAAAATCATGAAAGAGCAAAACAAGCTACATTTTCTTGTGAAAAGTAGAAAATCTAAAAAGATAACCTCTTAAGACACAAGTGCTGAGGGCCAGTTCTTGGAATGAATCCGCAAGGGACTAAATTACAATAAACTAATAAATTCCAAGGATAAGTACCGAGCACCATTCCAGCAACTTACAGAGCAGCTTGGTGTTGCAATGACTGCAAGAAATATTCAATTATAAACAAAGCTTGCTCTATGGTATTGCACACCAGCCTTTTCTGGGATAGCATTCTTCTTAAAACCGAAAAGGCAGAGGAGTCAAATTACCACTTTCCGCGGTCACTGAGGAGAAACAATCAGGTTTCGAAATATCGGTATCTGACCAGGAGTTATATGTTAGTGGCTTTCCTCCCCATTGGAGATCGTCTCCCACCTGGAGACTATAAGCTTGCTGAAGGCTCATTTTGAGAAGCATTTATTTTATTTTTCCCCATTCACCCACTCAAGCACATACTGTTAGTTAGGCAGAAAGATCTACCACTGCAGATATGAATGCTTATCTCCCCCTATTTCTTCAATCTAAGACATAAGAGCAAGCTTTGTTTATAATTGAATATTTCTTGCAGTCATTGCAACACCAAGCTGCTCTGTAAGTTGCTGGAATGGTGCTCGGTACTTATCCTTGGAATTTATTAGTTTATTGTAATTTAGTCCCTTGCGGATTCATTCCAAGAACTGGCCCTCAGCACTTGTGTCTTAAGAGGTTATCTTTTTAGATTTTCTACTTTTCACAAGAAAATGTAGCTTGTTTTGCTCTTTCATGATTTTCTTTTGCTTCTTAGGTGGCACCTTTGGTTCGTTTTTTGAAAACTCAACAAACATACTATGGTATTGCACACCAGCCTTTTCTGGGATAGCATTCTTCTTAAAACCGAAAAGGCAGAGGAGTCAAATTACCACTTTCCGCGGTCACTGAGGAGAAACAATCAGGTTTCGAAATATCGGTATCTGACCAGGAGTTATATGTTAGTGGCTTTCCTCCCCATTGGAGATCGTCTCCCACCTGGAGACTATAAGCTTGCTGAAGGCTCATTTTGAGAAGCATTTATTTTATTTTTCCCCATTCACCCACTCAAGCACATACTGTTAGTTAGGCAGAAAGATCTACCACTGCAGATATGAATGCTTATCTCCCCCTATTTCTTCAATCTAAGACATAAGAGCAAGCTTTGTTTATAATTGAATATATATATATATATATATATATAAAAAAGGAAACGTAGATATGTCAATTTTTCCAAATGCCGGCACCGTCCAACAGAAGATACGACGAACAGATAAAGAAGGATAGTGATGAAAACATATTATTGCTGACTACATATTTTTCATCACTATATATATATATAACTCGGTGTGTGTGTGCGTGTGTGTGTGTTGTCTGTCTGTGTCTGTGTGTCTGTCTGATGCTATATACAAAGCCACACTTTTCGGCCGATCGCCACCAAATTTGGTATCAAGCATCCTTGGCACCCTGGAAAGATCATGGGCTGGTCGGCCGTCGCGTGACGCAATTTGCGTCGACAGACGCAGAACTGGAAATCAGGAGAGAAGGAAATGTTCCATCGACAGCCACGGCCGTGTTTCTAGACCGATTTCCTCCGTATTTGCTGGCAGCCTTTGGCCCTTACCCCTACAGCTTATGCAGTAGATTCGAAGTCGTCATAGGCAAAGGTCAAGGCCACAGGGACCCCGAAAGGTCAAGACAAAACTGTTGATAACTCGCGTCTTTATTATCTAATGTCCATACAATTTCACACAAATGTGCACAACTATAAGGTCCACCACTAATGTGCATTTCAAAGTCCCAGATTAAAGGTCAAGGTCACGAGTGCGACTTTTACCTTGGGAGAGAAGTAAATCTTCACTCGCCAGCCATAGCTGCGTTTCTCAACCGATTTCCTCCAAATGTGCTGGGTGCCTTTGGCCTTTAGCTCTACAGCTTATGCAGCAGATTCAAATTCGCCATAGCCAAAGGTCAAGGTCACAGGGACCCAGAAAGGTCGACACAAAAGTGTCAATAACTCGCGTCTTTATTATCAAATGTCAATGAAATTTCACACAAACGTGCACGACTATAAGGTCCACCCATGAGAACTGTGGCCGTGAAGAAGGAAAACACACACACACACACACACACACACACACACACACGCACACGCAGAGATAGATTTATAGATTTCCCCACCTTCCCCCTTTCTTCCTCTTTCCTCCCCCCGCCCCCTCCCCCCTCCTTCCTCCCTCCTCCCCCCCCACTCTGTGTCGCATGAAGTGAAAGCATTGTAATTTTTGTGTCCCTGGTGGCTCACTTCGCTAAGCTCACTTTACTTACTATGGGCAGAAATCGATTTTTCAAACATTAAATTTTGCTACGTTCTAGAAACAGTGCCAGCCAAAAGTAAATACCCCATGACACTCCCATGGTGCCAAGGATGCTTTATACCAAATTTGTTGTTGATCGGTTGAGAACTGAATTCAGTTGGAAGAGTGGAGCTCTCCGATTTTTCTAATATTTTATTTTGCTGCACCCTAGAAACAGTGCCGTCCAAAACTAAATAGCTCATAACACTCCCAGGATGCCAAGGATGGTTTGCGCCAAATTTAGTGTCGATCGGTTGAAAACTGTGGCTCCGATGTTTTGAATATTTAATTTTTCTACGCCCTAGAAACCGTGCCGCCCATAACAAAATAGCCCATGACCTTCCCGGGGTGCTAAGGATGCTTGATACCAAATTTGGTGTTGATCGTTTGAGAACTGTGGCCGTGCATAAGGAACACACACACACACACACACACACACACACACACACACACACGCACACACACACACACACGCACGCACGCACGCACGCACGCACGCACGCACGACACACACACACACACACACACACACACACACACACACACACAGATTTCGAAAATATATAAGATGCATGGGTGGTAGCGAGGTGCGGAGAGAGGGGTGGTGGGTGGTGAGTGGGAGTCATTCTGGTGGTATATCAGAATAACTCCCCTGGAGTCAAACTGAAACACAGAGCGAGTTAGTTTTTTTATATCCTAGTTTAACTCCCTGGGAGTTAAAATCTACATATAAACAGTTTTAACTCCCCGGGAGTTAAGCCATTCGGGTAGTTAAAACTTTTCGTTACACCGGCAAACGCCATCACGGGAGACAAACCAGTCAGACAAATCTCTACTCTCGAGTCTCGTTTCTTTAGAAGCAGGATTCCTTGCTGACTTAAATTATGGAGCAATGTCTACAGGTATAGAAATTTATTCTTTTCTTTCCACATAAATATCCCTCGATTCTACCATGCCCTCAACCCCCACCCCCACTCCACAAACCACTCACCCCCACCCACCTTCCGCCATCGTCTTCCTCCCTCACCCAGCTCTTTCTTCATAAACTGTTGTAGCTCAGTTGACATGGAATTGGCTGATGCAATAACGTGTCAAATCACATTTTTATCACCATTTTTGTACTCCCAGTTCTTATAGAACAGGGAGTACTTTAGAATGGGAACGAAGAAATGCTCTGTGTGTTGTGTGTGTGTGTGTGTGTGTGTGTGTGTGTGTGTGTGTGTGTGTGTGTCGCGCGCGCGCGCGCGCGCGTGTGTGTGTGTGTGTGTGTGTGTGTGTGTGTGTGTGTGTCCGTGGTCAAAATGTGTTCCACTCGCTCCAGACAAAACTACTGGACCGATCTTTCTGAAAATTTGTAGGTATGTTCATTATGGGCCACGGATGATGCCCGATGTTTTAGTTTACTAACGGCTAGTTATTAACGGCTGTAACGGCCTGTAACGGTTTTTCTTCTTTATGGAATATCTCAGAAAGTACTTGGCCGATCTTTCTGAAAATTTGTAGGTATGTTCATTATGGGTCACGAATAATGCCCGATGTTTTAGTTAACCGTTATATCTGTTACTAACGGCTGTAACGGCCTGTAACGGTTTTTCTTCTTTATGGAATATCTCAGAAAGTACTTGGCCGACCTTTATGAAAATTAGCAGGTATGTTCATTATGGGTCACAGATGATGCCCGATGTTTTAGTTTACCCCGTTATAACCGTTACTAACGGCTGTAACGGCCTGTAACGGTTTTTCTTCTTTATGGAATATCTCAGAAAGTACTTGGCCGATCTTTCTGAAAATGTGTAGGTATGTTCATCAATGGTCACGGATGATGCCCGATGTTTTTAATTTCCCCGTTATAACCGTTACTAAAGGCTGTAACGGCCTGTAACGGTTTTTCTTCTTTATGGAATATCTCAGAAAGTACGTGGCCGATCATTCTGAAAATTTGTAGGTATGTTCATTATGGGCCACGGATGATGCCCGATGTTTTAGTTTACCGTTATAACCGTTACTAACGGCTGTAACGGTTTTTCTTCTTTATGGAATATCTCAGAACGTACGTGCCCGATCTTTGTGAAAATTTGCAGGTATGTTCATTATGGGTCACGAATGATGCCTGATGTTTTAGTTTACCCCGTTATAGCCGTTACGGCTGTAACGGTTTTTCTTCTTTCTGGAATATCTCAGAAAGTACTTGGCCCATCTTTCTGAAAATTTGTAGGTATGTTCACTATGGGTCATGGATGATGCCCGATGTTTTATTTGACCAGAATAGCCGTTACTATCGGTTATAACGGCCCAAAACTGTTTTTCTTCTTTATGGAATATCTAAGAAAGTACTTGGCCGATTTATAAGCGGTTTGGATGATCTTGTGACAAATCGGAGCCTCTTTCCATACGTAAGTAATGTAACGCTAAAAATCGATTAAACAAGTTAAAAACCGTTATTTTGCCGTTATTTCTTATATATAGGTGGATTTTAATGAAATTTGGTATACTGAAAGGTTATCACACACAAATGGCACTTCTATGTAGTGTTTCACAATTCGACCGTTAAAAACCATTATTCTTGACATATTGTCCGATTTGGATGAAGTTCGGTATGTACATAGGCTTTAGCTCAGTGATGACTAAAATACCAGTTTCAAAAGTGTACGTCGGTTATATAACCGTTAAAACCGTTATTTTGCCGTTATTTTTTTACATATTGGTGGATTTTAATGAAATTTAGTATACAGAAAGGTTGTCACACACAAATGATATTTTCATATAGTGTTTCAAAATTTGACCGTTAAAAACCGTTATTCTTGACATATTGTCCGATCTGTATGAAATTTGGTAGGTACATAGGCTTTAGCCCAGTGAGGACTAAAATACCAGTTTCAAAAGTGCACATCGGTTAAATAACCGTAAAGGCCGTTATTTTGCTGTTATTTATCTCAGAAAGTACTTGGCCGATTTATAAGCGATTTGGAAAACTGGGAGTACGTTTATATGCTTTGCATCTTGTTACTGATTGTATTTGTAATAAATTCAGAAAATCCTCGTTTGATCGACCGTCGCTTTTCAACTGCCTGAAATGTTCAGACAATGTCTAATCGTCTGACAAGTCATGCGAAATATGTGTACCGCCTGAAAATCGTGGACGGCCTAATTTCACGGACTGCTTGTTACATACACATTGTTTTTTTTTGTTTCAAAGGTATATTCATGACAATATAAATGAAATAGTTTATCGAGGTTCCTTTCTTAACTCAGATACATGGGATGGTGTCATGTTGTTTAGCACGATATGGATTGCACTGCATTATATCGCATCATAATTATCACATTGCGTTGCATTGTACTGCATTTGTATAGCATTGTATTGTGTTGTATTCATT
>CM065716.1:114153750-114176250 GCA_033310375.1 Conus canariensis
AAAAGAAAGAGACTCTCTCTCTCTCTCTCTCTCTCTCTCTCCTTAAATTCTGTTCACATCATGTACCCCACTGCTGAAATCAGATTCCCTAACTGCATAATGATTGAACATGCGAATGAAAGCCGCGTCTAACACCTCTGCTCTTCACGCTGAGACGATAATGGCTCCCCCACGACATGGGTCACAGGGCTGACATCACTCTTGACTTTCTTTCCTCTCCCTCTCTTTCTAGCACACACACACACACACACACACACACACTAACACGCACACTCACATACACACGCGCGCGCACACACACACACACACACACACACGCACACGTACGCACGCACTCGCACATACACACACACATACACCACACACACACTCCACACACACTCACATGCACACACACATACACCACACACACACTCCACACACACTCACACACACACACACTCATACACACACACGCGCACGCACGTACGCACGCACGCACGCACACACACACACACACAGACACACACACACGCACGCGCGCGCGCACACACACACACACACACACACACACACACACACACACACACACACACACACCATCTAGGAGCCCCTACCCCGCCCCCTCTCCCCTTGCGAGACTCACCTGCTCTGGAGAGGTCAAAGGTCTGTGAGCTGGACCCTCCAGGGATTGCGCTTTGTCCAGACGACGGAACAACCGGCTCAGACTGCCCTGCCGTACCAGTTTCTTTTTCCCTCCCGCCACCTTCTTCTCCCTGGGAGACCCGGTCTGCCCCTCCTCCCCCCTGTCCTCCACGCCGTCAGCACTGCCCGCCACATCTTCCTGTCCGAAGGCCACCCGTTTCTCCCTTCCTGGACTCTCCTCGTCTTGCTCGGAAGGAAGGTCGTCTGCCGACACAACATTCGAAGGTTGCGCAGGTCCGTTCGTGATCCGGATATCCGGCAGAGGAACTACGGAGCTCTCGGGGGTTTCGTCGACGGGCGGAATGATGGGGAAGACCGATTTCCGTTTCTTTTTCTTCGGCGTGGGCGTTCTGGTGTCAAGCTGGTCCAGATCAAAGAGTGGGTAGTTTTCGATTTTGGGCAGGTAGATACTCATCTTGGATCGGTTTCTGTTTTGTTTTGTCCGTTAAGAATCACGACAACACGCAGTCCACCGCCCGGATCATTGTAATGTAACGCATAACGTTACTAACTTGAAGCATTCTCGTTCAGCTGCCTTACAACAGATTAAAAACATACTGACAGCTCAAGTCTTTTACTGAAGCTATAGGTCCACTGGATTAATATTGTCCATTTCTACTCTTCTACAGATCTCTTCCTACTATGTACAACCGGCAGAGTCAATGACCACAAACACAGTGTTTTCTAGCTCTTTTCGGAGGCATGTCTATTCCAGCCTTAATTACTGGCTCTTTCTTACAGTGTCATGCTGAACATAAGTAGAACCGTGTTAACACTAGACACCCTTTACAGATGTATCACACATTGCCACTGTTATCATTATCACTTGTTAGTTAAATTACTTTTAGAATCAGAATTCTGCGATTTTGCTTCTTTTTTTTTTTTTAGCTGTCACTTCTCCACAACGATCTGAAGTGATGATTTACGTGCGCAACAGGTCTCGAATACGATTGTAGTAAATAAGATTCCCGTGTTGAATCGTTTACTCTTTTTAGTCTTTTTGCGACTTTCCATTTAGAACTGCAGAAAGGCGAAGCTGGTCCCTGAGTTTCTATCACTGATATGAAAGGAAAAACAGATGTACTGCAGCGTGACAGAGCTGTCTATAACCCCTTTCCCAGCCCTTACCACGCCTTTTGACAGTAAGCTGGGCAGTTGTAGACTGCTTCAGGCCTGCTTGTCACACTGCGGCCAATTTTACAAAATCAAAGGAGAGATCGGCTGCAAACTAGTAGGAAGACTATAATAATTTGAAGTCATATACAAAAATAACCGCAGAAAGAAGGAAACAAAAAGAACGATCGAAAAAGCAAAGAAAAATAAAGCGAAACAAATTTCGAGGCAGCCTTTGAGAACAAATGTTATTTTGGGATCGTCTCACAGTACAATGTAGCAACTTTACAATTTGTCGGTTCTGTAGTATTCCATTATTATTTCAAGCAGAGCCAACGCATCAAAAATGTTATTTTAGAGCAGTAAATCCGACTCTAGTTCACGCTATCAAGTCTGTGCAGCTTTCTTTAAAATAATCCAACTTCCGGTTCGAATATCACAATCATTCAAACAATGTCAACGAACAAAAAATAGGTTTTCCTTTTTTTTTATCTTTTTTTGAGCGATTTTTTTAGCCATGTGCTAGGTCGTCAAATGTCTCCCATTGAGAAGTGGTAAAGTGCGATGACGCTAACACTTCCTGATGGAAAAGTGCAAAACAAGACTTTATTTCTCTCGTGTTTAGTTGATAGGTATGAATATTGAATATCAAGCCTGCAGGATAATGAAAATGAGATATTTTAAAAACAAGAATAAAACCTGGAGTGGCTTTAATCATTCAAAACTGTACAAAATAACAGAAATAAAAAAACCCGCGTACTTTTTAGTATCTTCAATGTGGATGCCAGAGCACTGGTAGGATGTAACCAACCAGTGGAAAATGATTGTTTACGTCTGTGCTTCACGTGTGCTCACCCACTTAGCACCAGTCGAATTGTACGTGCACAAAATGACCACTTGGACAATTTTTCATTTTAGTGTCGTGATTTGCGCCTGAGTGAAGCAAATCCATGCACGTTTTCGTGAATGACTGCTCAAAGGAAGGCAAACAAAACATGTACACAGTGCGTCATTCTGAGGAAAACCAGTCCGTCAATACAAAGTGCAAAGATGCCGCGACTCAGTCAGCAAGAACGTGAGAACGCACTGGGGCGTTTGCAAGCTGGACAAAGTCAGCCTGAAGTCGCCCGACACTTCAACGTGAGCCAGCCAGAGCATCCTTAGGAGGCATCTGAGTCGTCATCGCATCAGCGGCTCCACGGAAGACCGACCACACTCTGGAAGACCTTTGGCAACAACTCCAGCTCAAGAACGCTATATTCGGGTCAGCCACCTGACAAATCGCTTTTAGTCAGCCCCATCAACGCCCAGCAATTAGCGGGAGGTCAAAGAATCTCTGACCAGACAATTCAGAATCGCCTGCATGCTGCAGGGCTATGGGCTTGCAGACCTGTCGGAGAACCTGTCCTCCGACATCGTGAAAACAGTCTGCAGTGGGCAACTCAGCATCGTCCCTGGACTTTCAGGAACCACTGAAACAGGGTCTGGTTTTCAGACGAGTCTTTCTTCCTGCGCCAGCGCCATGACAGGAGGAGGAGGAGGGTGTACCACAAACATGGCGAGTGCTTTGACCAGAACTGCGTGGATGAGGCAACTGTCCATGGTGGTGGAGGTGTCATGGTATGTGTGGGGAGTGGGGAGGGGGGGGGGGAGGCATCCACTATGCTGGCTCCCCTGGTGCGAGTTCGAGGCACACAGACGCCAGGCCTCATACTGTGCGACTAACAATGCAAACCTTCGCCAACAACGACTTCAGCGTTCTTCCTTGGCCCTCAATGTCGCCAGATCTCAACCCCACTGAGCACAGAATTATGGGATGAGCTGGACAGACGAGTCCGGGCGCGAGTGCACGCTCCTTACAACGTCAACGAGCTGTTCACCGCCCTCCAGGAGGAGTGGGACACCATGCCAGCAGAGGTGATCCGCAATGTGATCCGCTCCATGCCAGCCAGGTGCCGGGCCGTTGTTGCTGCGGGTGGTGGACATACCCCTTACTGAGTGCTCAATGCCTGGAACGGTGTGTATAGGCTATGTGAAGTGTACAGACACTGGAAATGAAACTGGAATAGATGACTTTTTGAAAGAAACAAAATTATGTTGTGAGATGACTTCAATCGAATTTTTGCTACATTAATGAAATTTGATTTTTTTGTCAACAAAAGTATGCGTTTTTGTTTGTTTGTTTGTTTGTTTGTTGTTGTTTTTTTTTTAAGTATATAACAAACGGTTTTATGTAAGAATGCTGCATCGAATTCTTGGTAATATTACTGTTTTGTCGTTCTGAAAAAAAGAAGAATCTTGTGGTGTTCTTATTTATTCCAACAAAAAAGAGAAAAAATAATGGCAATTCATAACTTAGAAGTTGAAGGCCTTTACACCTTTGTTGGATATTCTGATGCTGGCATGCGATTTTGGTTGTATAACAGATGTGAGACTAATGAAACTACCAGATTTACACACTGCTGAATTTAAACATACCTTAACACCCTCTCTCTCTGTCTCTGTCTCTCTCTCTCTTTCTCTCTCTCTAACAAATCTGTAACTGCCAAAACAAATGTGGCCTCCTAACTGGTGACTTTAAGATAAAAAAGGAATTATCTGTCATCGAAGAAGAAAATAAATGTTATCAAGGAAGGAACTACCCCTCAAAACAAAAAAGTAACATATATCATTAGAGACAGAAATGTCCATCATTGAAGGCAGGTGTATCTGTCTATAAAGACAAGTATCAATCACAGAAGACAAAAAAGTCTATTATGAGAGAAAGTCGTATCCACCATTGGAGACAACATCTCATCAAACAGGCAAACATACACTATCGAATTAGAAAGAGGCATCATCGAAGACAGAAATATTCATTTTCGAACACAAAAACATCCATCACTGAAGCCACGGATATCGCTTACTGGAAACAGAAATATCCGTCACTGAGGACAGAAATATCCATCATAAGAAACAGGAGGCCAAAATATCCATAATCGAAAACGGAAATGTTTCCAGCACTGAAGACAAAAATGTCCATCGTTTAGGCAGAAAAAGCTATCAGTGTATACGGGTGTTCGTCGATAACACAAATAATGATGACCTTATCATGTCTGAAAATTAACGTTTATTTTTAAGAAATCCAACTTGCCTCTTTGGTTCAACTCATGGTCACACTTGACAAATGGAAAAGTTTGAATGATACAACTCTGTAACAATCAACTCTTCTCAGCCAATAAAAAGTTGTGCGAGGGTTCGACCCTATCTGTCAAAGTGAGGAAAACCCTGCCCCTGACGGATCCACCAAACAGATCGGCTGAAAAGCCGTTCAGGACGGAGGTAATTTATGATCATGAAGACCAGACTGTCGGCCATTCAATGATGGGTGGTATAACCCGAGATCGGAATGCAGTATTGACGTCAAGATCAGCGACTGCAAAACAGCAAGGTCCGCAAGTGCACACCGGTTTAAATACCAGCTGCACACACACACTATATAGGACAATATCCTCTCCATCAAATGAGCCCGGGTCAGCTAATATCTGGAGGCAGACCGTCACACTGCAGATCGGACTTTGTACGTGGTAATCTGTCGGGCCACAGAGCCAAAGACCACCAAGAACAGAGGACGGATTTCTCCATAAACTTGTGTGTTGCTCGTACATAAATTGCTGGCTCGCACGATCATATTATACATAAACAATAACATGGAGAAAAATATTTGATGTCTTGTAAAAATGGATATGGCTAACGGTATTGAAAACTGATGGGATGGGATATAAATAATCTTTCCGTCTGTGTGCGTTACAGGAATATCAATACTAACTTGGTATCCCTCATGATAATGTGTAGTTAACAATCAGTTCTTTACACCAAGTTCAGAACCGACATTTTGTATGTACTTTCATGTGTGTCTGCTTTGCTTTACATATCACTGATATCACTGTGAATCGACTGCAAGCCTCATGCACTTCGAAATCATCTCTTTTATGCATACGAAATAATTTCATAACTACATAAGGTAATCTTCTGTATTGGAGAAACAGTCTTCGCTGCAACGGACTGTGAGGACTGTATATACCAAATGAAAACCAAAAAAAATAGGAATGTTACATGTATGCGCTGTGCTCTTGACGGGGTTGTGAGCCAAAAGTCACACGAAGGGAAGTAACGGTCGATGAAAAGTGAGCCTCAGAACTTTTACCTGAATGAACATTCTCAGAATTTGCCGATGGTGTATTCACACGTCTGGTTTTTGATGGTACACCTTCTGGTCAAAAGACTCTCTCTCTCTCTCTCTCTCTCTTTCTCTCTCTCTCTCTCTCTCTCTCTCTCTCAATATATGTATATTAGCTTATGATAAGTTGTACAAAAACAAATATCTTATATATGAGAACCTGTTACTGTTTTCTGTTTATGTCAGTTTGTACCAGAAATGGAGAATACCGCGTTTGATCTTAATGACCAGAGAACATTAACTGGTTACACCAAGGACCATACACGCGGGAGCCCACTTTCGAGCATTCAAGATTATTCGGTGAAATGGAATCCGTAATGTGTACACTGTATACACTGTGAAAAGTAATCTGTAATTCACACATATATTTCGTACTATACGATCAAGGATCCACAAGGTGTGATCAGTTAATCCAAAGATAAAATGTCCGAAAACACGTTAGGAGGGGATTTTAGATAACAAGGTGTCGAGAACAGCGTGTTGAACAGTGGCTAACTTATGTATTCCACACACACACACACACACACACACACACACATATATATATATATATTTTTTTTTTTCGACACAATCTACAGTCAAATAAAAGATGTCAAACCTTTGTGAAGAAAACCTAAAGTTACAAATCGGGTACCAGTTAAGCTAAAATAACGGTTTCCTTCAGAATGGAAGCTCTCAAGCGCCCCTGCTTTTGATCCCCTAGCGGGGAATCAGCATGTTACCGATTAAACCATGTGGCTCCTAAATCAATCCGAACGTCCCTGATTGCTATCAAAAAGAAAAAAAATCTCTTAATCTTTCTCACTGTGTTAGAGTAATAAAGGATTAGTTACCAACAGTTATTTCCTATTCAGTTGTTCATTTTAATCGAATGGCTTAAAACGTTAAAAATTCGTTAACTCAACAAACATGTTAAACGTAGTCTGTTCTACTCAATCAGCCTAATGAACTCTTTGTTTCCTTTTCAGACTGAGAGAAAATATGCAGCTGAACAGTAGTAAATTATACCTCTCTGTTTCAGACCAGAGCACTAACGATGGTCCAGGTCAATGCACCGCTGATGACAACCCATTCTGAGTAATCCCCGGCACCGCTCTGCACACAGCGAACACCGCGACACTTGACAGACGACACTCTGCCCCGAGCAGACGACAACTGATTGAAAGTCACGGAGATCCCTCACTCTTTCCGCGGGTCACCACAAAACACGGATCGGGATTGGAGCCCGCAAAAGTGTTTGCTTGTCAAAAGCTTTGGACACAGCTCCGCGCGACCGGCTCCGTCAAGAGTTGTCGTCCGTGTTGGTTTTGCCGGGGTTTGGGGCCAGAAGCACTGCAGCAGAAAGGGGTGGTGGGGTGCAGAGGGGGCATTGAGGGGGTGGGGGGGGGGTTCAAAAGTCCTTGAAGAGCGAGTGTGATGGCAGTGATTCATGGCAAACCTGTGACCGCAGTCAGCTTTGTAGTCTGTTCCCGATTGAGTGTCTACGTGTGCACATGTATTCAACGTGTTTGTTTCACGCCTGTCAGCACCTCATTCAACCCCATCTTCCTATGCCCCGGCATCCCTCGCAACACCACCTCCCATTTCTCTCTCTCTCTCTCTCTCTCTCTCTCTCTCTCTCTCTCTCTCTCTCTCTCTCTTGTCTTGGTCTGTGTTCCATCTCTTGTCTCTTTTTCAGTTGTGTGTGTGTGTGTGTGTGTGTGTGTGTGTGTGTGTGTTTATTCCAATTATTATTCCTTTGTGTGACGTAAGTACCCAAACAACTCTTCCATTTGTTGAACCATCTTAAGTGACGCCCACGTGTGATATCTGGAGCGAGCAAGTGTACGTGTGCCCTTACCATTAATGTGCGCAACATTACAGATATACTTACACAAATGTGCACAGATTCGTAGGAACACATGCAGGTACGCAGTACACGCGCGCGCGCGTGCACACACACACACACACACACACACACACACACACACACACACACACACACACACATTCAGGTACGCATTACACGCGCGCGCAGGTACACACACACACACACACACGCGCGCGCGCGCGCGCGCGCGCGCATGTGTGCACACAAACACAAACATACGCATATATATGGTTTTGGGATTGGCCGCCAATAAGAGAGAGAGAAGGGGGGAGGGAAAGAGAGAGAGAGGGAGAGAGAGAGGGAGAGAGAGAGAGAGAAAGAGAGAGGGAGAGAGAGAGAGAGAGGGAGAGAGGGAGAGAGAGGGAAGGGGGGGTGGAGGTTCAGGATTAATTCAGTAAACATGACCCTGCTTTTGACCGCTATGTTATCGAGCCGTGGTCGTCATTGTCCGCAATAACCCCATCCTGATTCCTGACTTCACAGATATCTCTACTGTGACTCCCTGACAAAGGGACAGGACGTGGGATTAGGGGGTGATCAAGAAAGAAAGAAAGAAAGAGAGAGAGAGAGAGAAGAGAGAGAGAGAGAGAGAGACAGACAGACAGACAGATAGACAGACAGATAGACAGACAGAGACAGACAGACAGACAGAGACAGACAGGACAGAGAGACAGGCAGACAGGCAGACAGAGACAGACAGAGTGGGAAAGACAGACAGACAGACAGACACAGGAGAGAGAGAGAGAGAGAGAGGAGAGAGAGAGAGAGAGAGAGAGAGAGAGAAAGAGATAGAGAAAGTAAAGGAAAAGGAAATAAATGGAGAAATAAACGAAAGAGGGATGAAAATGGAGACGAGAGAGAGAGAGAGAGAGAGAGAGAGAGAGAGAGAGAGAGAGAGAGAGGAGAGAGAGAGAGAGAGAGAGACGGACAGACAGGCAGACAGAGAATCTCACACACACGTGCACACACACGCACGCACGCACGCACGCGCACGTGCATGCGAGCAGACACACACACACACGCGCGCGCGCGCGCGCGCCCGCACACACACACACACACAGACAACAGACAAGCAGACAGTCAAACAGATAACCAGTCAGACAGACACAGACAGAGAGGTCACGTTTGTAGCTGGGCTTTCAATACTGCTACATCTTGCATCTATGCTACATTCAGACTTAACTGAAGTCCCACCCATCCACTACAGGTGATGCGATATACAGCTATTGCCTTTCAATCAATACGATATACAGCTATTGCCTTTCAATCAAAGTGGAACGCAGTGGCCTATCTGGTACACCACACACACACCACTGGGACGACAAGTTTAGACAGACAGCCAATGCCTATTTTCATAAAGGGCGCCGCCGCGGATCGAACTTACAACCACTCACCAAAAAAGACATGATCTCCTGCCGGGCTACCCTGGCCCCTCTGCCCCGAGACCCTGTTTTTGACCCGCCCCTCCCCCCCTCTCACCTCCACCCCATCCCCCATCCCCTCTCCGTCGGCTTATACCCGCAATAATCCTGTCAGTATTGCTGACGTCACTGAAACACCCGACAGCCGCACGAGCACAGAGTGCAACTTTGAAGGGCCGTGGTTCGGGTGGCCACGCAGCTGGAGAGAACTTACCCGGCCATCACGGTACACCGGAATGAGCGTGTCATCTAATGGACACGTCACTCTCAATGTGTCAAGTGGCGCGTGCACCCCATGTCTACGTTGGACCGTTTGACTGTAATGGTCGCGCAGTTAACGGTAGGGGTCGTAAAAACTGAACACCGCTGACCTTTCCGCACTACTTCCTGTGATTCCTACTGGCATTGTCCCATTGTACATACTGTAACGTAGCTGAGTAATAGTGCTTACAGCGATGATGATGATAACAACAACAAAAATGATGATGATGATGATGATGATGATGAAGATGATGATAATGATGATGATGACAATCCGAAATATTTGTGTAACGCTTACCCTCATATGGACAGCTTCGAAGCGTTTTACAGAAACTTGAAAACTGTGCTTAAACCATAAATATTTACAGGGAATCTGATATATAAACACATGTATACAGATACCATCTTTCCTATATATGCACTGCATACTCGACATATATGCCGGCGCATGCGCCACAGCACACACACACACACACACACACACACACACACACACACACACACACACACACACACACACACACATAAAAGCGCGCATGCGCACGCGCCCGAACTTACCCGCACAAAAATGAATTGGTGCAGCCTGTAGTCATTATATTCATCAAAACAGATTTGTTGGAAAAGTAGCTTTTAGGACTGGATAAAGAAGGATCAGATAGACTCAACCGTCATTATTTTGCAATGTTTGTCATATAGCCCTCGGCGCGCTCGTTTTGCATTGATTATTGGCAGATAACAACCCTTTGTACATGTTGTATCGTGGCGAACTCTGTAACCTTCGACGACTTCAGGCCAAGACTACAGCATTTGATGCCCTTCCGAGAGAGTTCCTCTTTGCAGATGACTGTGTACTGGCCGCGCACTCCAATGGAGACATCCAGTGCATCACAGATCGCTTTGCAAGGGCTGTCAACGTTTTGGACTCCCAATCACTCTTGGTAAGACCGAGGCCATGTTCCAACCTTCATCGCATGGAGCTGACAGTGTTCCACCATCATCTGTCGTCATCAACAACACAGAGATCAAAACCGTGGACAAGTTCTACTATCTGGGCAGCACTGTAAGCAGCAATGGATCTCTGGATGCAGACGTAATGTAGCGCATCTCAAAGGCCAGCTATGCCTTTGGAAGACTCTCAAAGAGTTTGTGGTAAGACCATGGCATCAAACTGCACAAAAATGTCGCCGTGTACAGAGCTGTGGTTCTGAGTGCTCTCCTCTACTGTGGTGAGACTTGGACCACGTACCGCCGACACATCCAACAACTCAAATATTTCCATCAACGATGATTGCACAAGATCTGCAGCATCAAATGGCAAGACAGAGTGTCCTACCTACAGGTCCTGAAGAAGTGTGGCCTACCCAGCATTGAGTGTATACTCATTAAAAGCCAGCTTCGATGGACAGGACATGTCCGTATGGAGGACAGCAGAACTCCAAAAATGCTGGTCTATGGACAATTGAAGGAAGGACAACGTGACCAAGGAAGACCTCTCAAGAGATACAAAGACACCTTGAAGGCCAACCTCAGAAGCTGCAATATCGACACTGCTTCCTGGGAAGATGTCGCCCTTGACAGAACACAATGGAAGCCATGGTGTACCCAGGGCACAGAGACATTCGAGCGGCAACAGAACAGCCGCCATCCAGGAAAAGAAGAATCGGAGAAAACGGGGCCCATCCTTGCAGGACTCCATTCCATGCAGCGTCTGTGGACGACTTTGTGCCTCAGCAATTGGTCTTCATTCTCACATGAGGACCCACATCAGCAGATGACTTGCCTGCCTACTCATCCGTCGGATACGACGGGAGAATCCGTCATCATTGGCAGATGTATAAAAGAAGCCACTTTGCAATATTTTCTGTGAATCTCCTACGAGTTGTCATACTCTCCTGACTGTGACAGAGAAAAGACAATTGCCGCATTGCAATATACTGTTGTGAATCTCATGGCAGTAGTCATGTTCTCCTGACTGTGACAGAGAAAAGACAATTGCCGCATTGCAATATACTGTTGTGAATCTCATGGCAGTGGTCATGTTCTCCTGACTGTGACAGAGAAAAGACAATTGCCGCATTGCAATATACTGTTGTGAATCTCATGGCAGTAGTCATGTTCTGACTGTGACAGAGAAAAGACAATTGCCGCATTGCAATATACTGTTGTGAATCTCATGGCAGTGGTCATGTTCTCCTGACTGTGGCAGCAGCCACATCGCAGTGCTTTTTTTTAGTCTTATGGCAGTAGACCTGTTTTACTGACTGAGGTGGAAATATTGTAGTGACCACATTTGTTGTGAATCTCTTGATAAGTCAGTGCCAGCATGCATAGTGTAGTTTTAGAGTAACTGCCACTTTGCTTTATTTTTGGTGCAGTTTCTGTCAGGGGTTGTCATTTTATACATTTGTGGAGCGATTCTTAATGCTGTGTTCTCTTGTGGTGTCTTTCATTTCTGTTGTCACTCTGCTGTTAATGCCATTCAATTCGTTACATCAGTAATTTCGCAATACATATTTCACAGTATTCTGCTGCAACTGTTTTGTAATATATGTGATCCGGTTTATTTTAGTTCTTGTTTTAAAATGTATGCAATGCATGATCCCACGAGACAGATAATGCAATATTTCACGTGTTCCAGTTTACTAATTATAGTGCTTGGTTTGAGATGTGTGTCACCCAGTTTACAGCGGCTGTTTTGCAATATACGTGATCCAGTTTATTTTGGCACTTCGTCTACATCATATGTGATGCGATATGTTTTACAACAATTTTGTCGTGTAGTTTATTATAATACTTGTTTTCCAATGCATATGAAATGATTTTCAGGAGTACTCGTTTCTCTGCGGTGTGTGTAGCGCAAAACATTGTTGGGCACTCAGTGAGAATTGCCCGTTTGCTGTTTACTGCTTCCCACAACGATTTTCTACTGCTCAATTTGTACCAATCATATGCCGGTCGAAGAGTTAAATACGGTCTATGTCAGTATCTGATAGGGACTTCTAGAAATAATCAATCTAGAATCTTAGCTTACAAAGTTCAGTGATGATCAAATTATGCTCACTCCGCAAATTCTTACCCCACCCCCCACCACCACCCTCACTCTCTGTCTCCTTCTTTCCCCTTTTTTAACAAACAGTTCATCTGACCTACACATTTAATATCCGTTATCTAGCCTCATTGTCGGCTGATGAATGTGCTTATCTATCATGTTCATTTTATGTAAAGTATCATGACATGACTTCCCTTCGTCAACCCCTCCCCCTCGACATGTGCAGAACGCCTGGCTCGGTAAACATTTTGTGATTGTCATCATCTCTCTCTCTCTCTCTCTCTCTCTCTCTCTCTCTCTCTCACACACACACACACACACACACACACACACACACACACACACACACTCCCTCTCTCTCTCTCACTCTCTCTCTCCCTTCTATTTATCTATCCATCCATCTATCTCACGCGTGCGTATATAAAAATAAAACTCTCTCTCTCTCTCTCTCTCTCTCTCTCTCTCTCTCTCTCTCTCTCTCTCTCTCTCCTGCAACCATCCCTTTTCTATTTCAGCTCTTTCTGTTCTTCATTTTATCCACCTATTCTTCCTTCTCTCCCTTTTTTTCATCAACAGAGAGATAGCGAGAACAGGTCGGTCTATTTGCAGATGTCTACATAGGTACTCGAGCCTGTAAACAAATTCATTCCATTCAGCCATGGCAATCATGATCCCCCAACACGGACCCTACAGGACAGATGATCAGCAATGTGAGCACTCAGGCGTGGGTCTGCCTATCATTCCATTCCATCAGGCACGGCTTAAATCGAATCATACACATCACCTCGTTCGCACGTCTTGGTAAAGCCTTCCCAGCGTTTGTGCCGCCGTTTGTCTGGCAAATTCCGCCTGCCTTTGATGACAAACCTAACTCACCAGAATGGGCAGCAGCTGTCCAATCTGTGGTGCAGTTTGCTAATGTTCCATTTTTATTCCTTCTGATGCGTTCAGATATCTTAAATGTTTTTTTCGCGATGTCTTAACAGCATCTGATTGCGACAAGATGCGTGATCTGCACACTCAGCACGGCCCTCTTCTACAGGACAACACGATTCACGTTATCAATGAACAGGCCTCACCAACCTTAACTATGGTTTTAGATCGGGCCACTTCATTGAAACCCAGCTACTGACTACCACTAATGACTTTCTGTCGCCCAGAGAAGCTAGTGGACATGGCCACCTTGGACTTTTCGAAGGCGTTTGATACCCTGCCCCATGACCAACACCTCCATAAGCTTGCCAGCTACGGTATCACCAGCTTTCTTCACGCCTGGCGTAGCTGCTTTCGTATGATACACACTATGTGGGTTGTGGTGCCACATCTGATTTTACGTCTGTTGACTCGGGAGTCCCCAAGGTACCGTGTTAGGCACCATATCATTCCTCTGCCACATCAATGATCTCCCAGAGGCAGTCAATTCCCAAGTCCATCTCTTTGTAGATGTCTGCCTCATCTACAGGGAGATCAACAGTTTCAGTAATCACAATGCCCTAAACTGATCTTAGGAGCTGGAGCTGTAGGAAAATAAAAAAACAACATACACAAAAAGGAGAAAAACAAGCAAAACAATAATAAAGATAAAAGCTTGAAAAAGAGCAAGATAAAAATAGAACAAGAAGACGAAGGAAAAGACATTTGTTGTGCAGCATTCCTGCACTCTAGGTATTTTGTGACGTTTTCTTCAATTAGAAGGCATTGTTTGGGATAGTTTTCAAACCTGGTTTGGGGGGAAATATAGGTCTGCTCATCCTGAAAAACAGCGATGGGAGAAGGGGGAGGGGGGGGGGGCGGAGGGTAGAGAGAGGAGGAAGAAGGGGTGATGACACACGTTTTGAATTCCTCTTTAAAGCCACGCCCAAGATGAGTCTGTCCTCGCGTCCCTCCATGTCTGTGTCTGTCTGTTGTCCACTGACTCAGTGGTCCTTTGATGGAGTGTCACGTGCTTAAGCACAAGTTAATCCCTTCCTCTTTCATGAGGGCTGTGTGTCCGGTCGTTGCAGTCGCCACACACAGAAATGAGTTGTCAGTGCACTTTTATTTCTGTACTGGGACCAAGGCAACAACGGCGACCCTTACCTGTGGTTGTGGTTGGTGGGTGGGACATGGGTGTGAGGTGAGAGGGGGTGGGGTAGGCTGGCGAAGAGGCCTTACATGCTGCAACGTACATTTCTTCTTTCTTCTTCTCCTTAGACGCTAAAGTGTGCTGGGGTCCGTGGGAAAAGAGCGGGGGCATGGAGAAAAGGGAGGATAGAGACGAAAAAGAGGGAGGATGGGGGCAGGAGAGGGGAGATGAGGAAGGTTAACCTGAAGGGGCAATATTGTACAGTATAGGTGAGGAAATTTCTTTATTCGAACTTTTCTTTTCTGTTTCTGCATGACCAATATGTCGCTAGTGTGCATGTGTTTTACAGAAAGACATGAATAACAGCAACATTGAATGTCACAGTTTTTGAAACAGACTTGAAGATTCTGTTTTACATCAATGATATTTTAAAACTGAAAAGGTAAAATGAAAAGAAGAGATAAAAAAAATCGCACATGCACACACAAACACATGCATATACATGTGTAAAAGAAAAAGAAAGAGAGAGAGAGAGAGAGAGAGAGAGAGAGAAGAGAGAGAGTAAATGAAAAGAGTTATCTTCATTCTCTTGATTGTAAGATAGGTAGTGTCACCAGATCACTGAACAGGTAGTTGCCATATAGAAGGAAACTCAACATGCAGTTTATCATGTGCTTGGACATCAAACAGAGATTCTCTCTCCTTTCTTGTCTGTCTGTCTGTCTATCTGTCTCTCAGATATCCACACATGTACACACATTCATTCTCCCCCCCCCTCTCTCTCTCTCCCCTGTGTGTGTGTGTGTGTGTGTGGTGTGTGTGTGTGTGTGTGTGTGTGTGTGTTTGTGTGTGTGTGTGTGTGTGTGTGTGTGTGTGTGTGTGCGTGTGTGTGTGTGTGTGTACGTGCGTGTGTGTGTGTCTATGGCAGTGTGTGTGTGGTGTGTGTGTGTGTGTGTGTGTGTGTGTGTGTGTGTGTGTGTGTGTGTGTGTGTGTGTGTGTGTGTGTGTGTGTGTGTGTGTGTGCGTGTGTGTGCATCTATGGCAGTGTGCACTTATACCCATTTTCTTTTTTATATAGATTTTTTTCCACTGATGCTTATGTTTTATAACAGTGACATAAAAAAATGTAATCCTGCTTAAGATCGAAGTTCTAATTGCACCACAAAGTATCATTATTATCATAATTATTATTATCATTACTTTCGTCATAGTAGCATCAGAACAACAGGGAGCGCCATCCTCACCCAGTGAAAATATTGGAAGCCGAGGGGGGAGGGGGGGGGAGCAGGCTGTCTTTACAGAAACTTTGCCTCCCCCACTTCCCATCTTCACCTTCCCTCCTCCCCCCACTTCCCATCTTCACCTTCCCTCCTCCCCTCACCACTCCCACCCCGACCCCACTTCATGTCAATCTGAAAGATGGGCCGCTCCCCTCCACCAATGCAGAATGTTTTCCAGTGCCATGATATCAGTGTCATTGTTGTTGTTGTTTCTGATATTATTGTTGCTGATGCCATTAATCTTCTTTTCATTTTTTTTGGAGGAAGAAAAAAGGAGAGGGTGTGGATGGATGAGAAGAAATAGTGGGGTGTTTTTAATACCCCAAACCAAAATGCCATGCCGACTATATACCCACACTGAGAGAGCAAGAGACAGAGAGACAGACAGACAGACAGACAGACTGACAGACAGGTAGGCAGACAGGCAGGCAGGCAGGCAGGCAGGCAGACAGGCACCAGAGAGAGAGAGAGAGAGAGAGAGAGAGAGAGAGAGAGAGGGACAGCGATAGAGAGAGGTGTGACTGACAACACCTTTCAATTTTTCCATTGAACTAAACGACAGAAGACCAGAAGCTGACAGCCCCGCTGCTTTCGCCCCCTGTCCCTGTGTTCAGTGTTCAGTGTTCAATGCCAGTCTGACACAGTGCCTCCCAACAGGGGTCCCACGGTAGCAGGCCGTGTAATGTAGCGCTCCCCTTACTTCACACGCTGTATACAATGGCCGCCTTCCTCGCCACACGCCCCGCCACTGTCAATCCGCACAGAGCTCCGCACCTCGTAAAGTGCTGAACTAGGTCTTGATGTCAAGCCCTCTGCCTTTCCCTTCTTTCGTTCCCTCTGTCTCTCTCTCTGTCTGAGAAAGTTGGAATTGAGTCTGATATTGAAGCTTGGGTCCTATTTCTGACCACGTTCTTCTCCTCTCTGCTCTGTCAATGGCTGTGTCCAAAACATTGTGACTAAGGTACATGCGACCTTCCTTCTTTACTTCTTTCCGCCCAGGGTCCAACTAGAGATCGCACACAAACACATATGGCTGACTGCGCCCAAACAGAGGTCGAGCATGGTTCTCGGTTCAAATCTAGCACTTTTAACCCTTACTCTGAGCACAGTTGATAGGCAAAGGAAGGGTATTCTGAAGCTACTGTTTTTTGTCATTTGCTGCTTTAACTAAGTGAATGCAAATTGATTAAGTGAGTTGTTTCTTGGGGGGTTTCTTTCTTCCTCCGAAACCGTAAACCAATGAAATAACGTTGCAGTGAGGCAAGTCTAGATGAGATGATTGTGGCCGATATCAACTAACAACTCTGAAGAGTAAACACAAAAGCCATTTGAATTCATAATTGCAGAAAATATATTTTACTGTTGCACTTCCGAATTTTGTTTGCATTTTCTTCTAATCATATTACATATCAAAATGAGAAATACTGATGAAGTGATGAAAATCTGTTTGGCCCCAATTTAACAAGGAACCGCATGCCATCAGAGAAATGAAATGCAATGAAAATTCGACATAGAAAAAAATGTATATGTCTGCCCTCTTTATACACCAATGAAAATTCGACATAGAAAAAAATGTATATGTCTGCCCTCTTTATACACCAATGAAAATTCGACATAGAAAAAAATGTGGATGTCTGCCCTCTTTATACACCAATGAAAATTCGACATAGAAAAAATGTATATGTCTGCCCTCTTTATACACCAATGAAAATTCGACATAGAAAAAAATGTGGATGTCTGCCCTCTTTATACACCAATGAAAATTCGACATAGAAAAAAATGTGGATGTCTGCCCTCTTTATACACCCATCCAGAGTCATGTCTCTTCAGCCCTGGTCTTCCTTCCAGATGAACAGCCAGACCACGCCAGGCTGAGGAGGTTATACAGCCAGTCCCTGTGTCAGAGCTGAGAGAGTAGAATGGTATGGGTGACAGTGGTAACTGTCTATATCTGCCCTTTGAGGCGTATTTCAAACTGCTCCACAAAATATAATAGCAATGCTTTCTCCCCCCCCCCCCCCCGTCTCTCTCTGACTCTCTCTCTCTCTCTCTCTCTCTGTGTGTGTGTGTGTGTGTGTGTGTGTGTGTGTGTGTGTGTGTGTGTGTGTGTGTGTGTGTGTGTTTGTAAATATTGCTGGAGAAGATGAAGAACGGTTCAACCGAATTCATGCTGTTGACAGTTCAGCCCTCCACAGGGGATTACATCAGCACTCTCACATCATAAAAATGATTCCATAGATTTTTCTTCCGGAAAAAGAAATAAACTAACAAACAAAAAAGAACAGGAAGAGCAATGGAAACAACAATAACAATTAAAAGATTAAAAACAAAGAAAAATACAAACCATCAACAACAAGAAAGGGCATCTCTGTGCACTTTTCCTACACTCTAGGTCTTCCATGACGTTTCAGTTCGTTAGAAGGAGTTGTCTGGGTTAGTTCCAAACCTGACTTTGAAGAACATAAGTCTGCTCTTTACAAAAGGAAATCTAATAGGGAGAAAATGAGAGGAGGAAGAGAGAGGAGAAGGGAGGAGCAATGACACCAGTTTCAAATTTCTCTGTGAGACCTCACCGGTGGTGAGTTCATGTCCTTGTCTCTGAGGTCAGCTGATCACGAGGCCTGTGGCTGGAGTGATGCAGCCAATGGTCTGTAATTTGCTTGGCATGGTTCTTCCACTCTCAGCAAATGTTTGCGGCCAGTACCCTAGAAGTAGTCGTCTCCTGCATGTATTCAATCAGAGTGGACGCTCCCGAACAATAGCGAAATAACTCAGCTACAGTGCTGTGTCTGCTCTGGTAAGGGACCCAATGACGGCCTCACATTGATGGTTCTCCGTTGACTACTGAAAATGGTATTGAGCGACAAGGACTCAAGGAATCTCCGAACGTCTTGTAAGACAGTAACAACCCCAAAGAAAAGATCCGTCTTTTATCTCTAGTCCTTCAGTACAACAGTTGTCTTGTCTATATTGAAGGTGATCCGGATCTTAGGTAGAATCGGAATCAGAAACTTTCCGTTTCATCTCAGTTATGTTATGCAGTCACCCAGTTCTGTAAGCTGCCTTGCGACTGATTCCAAACCCCATCGGAGTTCACGTGCAGGCAATACAGACAAGAAACAACAGCCTCGTTTTCATTCAACGCCTACCTTGCGCTGAAGAGATCAAAGTTAAGTGACACACTCGTTCATTTTCATTGTCCTATATGTTTGTGTCTTGCCTGAAGAAGACCTAAGAGGTCGAAACGCGTCGTGTTTTGTCTTGTGACTCGTTCGCCCACGTTTCTCTTGGCGGTTCGTTAACATTTATTTCAGATTTGTTTAGATTTCCGTCTGCAGTTGTCTCACTTTGCAACTAGACCTGATAAAAATGTTCCTGATAAAGATGAACATCACAAATAATGTTCTAAAACATGATCATGATCCACTCAACTGTTTCTGGGCTATCTTGCACACACACACACACACGCGCGCGCGCGCGCGCGCACACACGCACACATACACACACGCGCACGCATACACACGTATACACACACACACACACGTGCACACACACATGCATACACACACATGCACACCAGCACGCTCGCGCACGCATGCACACACACACACGCGCGCGCGCGCGCGCGCGCGAGAGAGAGAGAGAGAGAGAGAGAGAGAGAGAGAGAGAGAGAGAGAGAGGGGGGAACCTTAATTAACTAGCATGCTCCGCAGTCTGACTGCCACATAGGGCAATAAATAACAGATCACCTTGGAGTGCGGCTCTCACCGTCCCCCAAAGGCCCGTACAATGTGTTTTGTTCGCCACCCTCCATTGGACATGTCCACCTGTTCCACACAGCTGTCGCCTCTCTCGTCCCTCCCTGTCCTTGTGAGGTGTGTTGACCCGGTGGTCTTTTAATGGAGTGTCACGTGCCGGGACAGAGCTTAATCCCTGCCTTTCTCTCCTCTCTTTCCCTGCCTTTCTCCCCTCTCTTTCCCTGCCCCTCTCTTTCCCTGCCTTTCTCCCCTCTCTTTCCCTGCCTTTCTCCCCTCTCTTTCCCTGCCCCTCTCTTTCCCTGCCTTTCTCCCCTGTCTTTCCCTGCCCCTCTCTTTCCCTGCCGTTCTCCTCTCTCTTTCCCTGCCTTTCTCCCCTCTCTTTCCCTGCCCCTCTCTTTCCCTGCCTTTCTCCCCTCTCTTTCCCTGCCCCTCTCTTTCCCTGCCGTTCTCCTCTCTCTTTCCCTGCCTTTCTCCCCTCTCTTTCCCTGCCTTTCTCCCCTCTCTTTCCATGCCTTTCTCTTCCCCTGCCTTTCTCCCCTCTCTTTCCCTGCCTTTCTCCCCTCTCTTTCCCTGCCTTTCTCCCCTCTCTTTCCCTGCCGTTCTCCTCTCTCTTTCCCTGCCTTTCTCCCCTCTCTTTCCCTGCCCCTCTCTTTCCCTGCCTTTCTCCCCTGTCTTTCCCTGCCCCTCTCTTTCCCTGCCGTTCTCCTCTCTCTTTCCCTGCCTTTCTCCCCTCTCTTTCCCTGCCCCTCTCTTTCCCTGCCTTTCTCCCCTCTCTTTCCCTGCCCCTCTCTTTCCCTGCCGTTCTCCTCTCTCTTTCCCTGCCTTTCTCCCCTCTCTTTCCCTGCCTTTCTCCCCTCTCTTTCCATGCCTTTCTCTTCCCCTGCCTTTCTCCCCTCTCTTTCCCTGCCTTTCTCCCCTCTCTTTCCCTGCCGTTCTCCTCTCTCTTTCCCTGCCTTTCTCCCCTCTCTTTCCCTGCCTTTCTCCCCTCTCTTTCCCTGCCTTTCTCCCCTCTCTTTCCCTGCCCCTCTCTTTCCATGCCCCTCTCTTTCCCTGCATTTCTCCCCTCTCTTTCCCTGCCTTTCTCCCCTCTCTTTCCCTGCCTTTCTCCCCTCTCTTTCCCTGCCTTTCTCCCCTCTCTTTCCATGCCCCTCTCTTTCCCTGCCTTTCTCCCCTCTCTTTCCCTGCCTTTCTCCCCTCTCTTTGCCTGCCGTTCTCCCCTTTCTTTCCCTGCCTTTCTCCCCTCTCTTTCCCTGCCTTTCTCCCCCTCTCTTCCCTGCCTTTCTCCCCTCTCTTTCCCTGCCTTTCTCCCCTCTCTTTCCCTGCCTTCTTCCCCTCTCTTTCCCTGCCCCTCTCTTTCCCTGCCTTTCTCCCCTCTCTTTCCCTGCCTTTCTCCCCTCTCTTTCCCTGCCTTTCTCTCCTTTCTTTCCCTGCCTTTCTCCCCTCTCTTTCCCTGCCCCTCTCTTTCCCTGCCTTTCTCCCCTCTCTTTCCCTGCCTTTCTCCCCTCTCTTTCCCTGCCGTTCTCCTCTCTCTTTCCCTGCCTTTCTCCCCTCTCTTTCCCTGCCTTTCTCCCCTCTCTTTCCCTGCCGTTCTCCTCTCTCTTTCCCTGCCTTTCTCCCCTCTCTTTCCCTGCCCCTCTCTTTCCCTGCCTTTCTCCCCTCTCTTTCCCTGCCGTTCTCCCCTCTCTTTCCCTGCCGTTCTCCTCTCTCTTTCCCTGCCTTTCTCCCCTCTCTTTCCCTGCCTTTCTCCCCTCTCTTTCCCTGCCGTTCTCCCCTCTCTTTCCCTGCCCCTCTCTTTCCCTGCCTTTCTCCCCTCTCTTTCCCTGCCTTTCTCCCCTCTCTTTCCCTGCCCCTCTCTTTCCCTGCCTTTCTCCCCTCTCTTTCCCTGCCTTTCTCCCCTCTCTTTCCCTGCCCCTCTCTTTCCCTGCCTTTCTCCCCTCTTTCCCTGCCTTCCTCTCCTCTCTTTCCCTGCCTTTCTCTCCCAGCTGTAGCACCACATACAGAAACAAGCAGTCAATTGGTTTTCTTTTTCTTTCAAAGCATGCTGAGACTGAGGAACCCTTGACTGTGCTTTGCGCTGGACAAGGAAAAAGCGTTGAGCGGTAGAAAGGAGGGCCGGGGAGGGGGGATTAGAAGCCTTACGTGTTGGAATGTATTGATGTTCTTGTTTCGCCTTCCTCGCCATGGACGCCAAAAGCGTGGTGGAGGTCAATGCGAAATGAGAGAAACGGTGAAGAACAAGAACGGCATGGGCAAGTAGCAGAGAGAGAGAGAGAACGGGGGTGGGGGGGGGGGGGGGGGTAGGCGGGGAAAAGAAGGGGGAGACGTGGTGGGTTGGGGCATGGAGGAGGGTTAATCTAGAGGGACAATAATTGCATGGTATAGTATAGGAGGAACTAATATGTGTCATGCAGATTACCATAGTGTGGTTGCTGACCTGAGCAAAGAAATTCTCTCTGCCTGTCTGTCTGTCTGTCTGTCTGTCTCTCGCTCTCTCTCTCTCTGTCTCTCTCTCTCTCCTCTCTCTCTCTCTCTCTTACGCGCACACGCACGCACGCGCACACACACACGCACACACACACACACGCACGCACGCACGCACGCACGCACGCGCACACACACACACACACACACACACACACACACACACACACACACACACCACACACACACCACACACACAATGCAGCGAAGACCAGTTCAGATCCAACAACAGATCCTTGTTTCCAGATTATATGAAATCAGTTTTCATAGCACAGGTGTGTCTGTGTCAATGCACTTGC
>CM065716.1:114183750-114188750 GCA_033310375.1 Conus canariensis
GCACGCACACACAACACACACACACACACACACACACACACACACACATAAGCACGCGCGTGCGTGCGCGCACTCCTGTGCACAAACTTTGAGCCTTTCGCGCACATGAGAATCGCCGTTCTAAACATGCACATTTTCAAACACCCTCACACAAATACTGGCACACTACAAGTGTACACATGTGGTCCTATGTGTGTGTGTTTGTTAGTGTGTTAATGTGCTAGTGAGAGAGAGAGAGAGAGAGAGAGAGAGAGAGAGAGAGACAGACAGACAGACAGACAGACAGACAGACAGAGAGATACAAAGATAGAGAGAGAGGAAGAATGTGTGTGTGTGTGTGTGTGTGTGTGTGTGTGTGTGTGTGTGTGTGTGTGTGTGTGTGTGCGTTGTTGTTGTTGTTGTTCTTCAATTTAACGTCTTCCCACTTAACGTGATTACAGACACACACAGAGAGAGAGAGAGAGAGAGAGAGAGAGAGAGAGAGAGAGAGAGAGAGTGTGTGTGTGTGTGTGTGTGTATGTATGTGTGTGTGTGTGGTGAGAGAGAGAGAGAGAGAGAGGGAGTGTGTGTGTGTGTGTGTGTGTGTGTGTGTGTGTGTGTGTGTGTGTGTGTGTGTGTGTGTGTGAGTAGTTTCTTTTTGTATATGAGGGGTTATTGAAAGTTAAAGATAAATTCCTACTGGACTACGTAATAAATGTGGGCATAATGAACAAAGAAAAGCATAATTATTTAACATTTTAGGTAATGTCAGTTGTGTCGATCTATCATGTGAAATATTACTACCAGCCTTGTGCACTGTATTCTTTGCTCTTGGACAATCTAGTAATAGGTGACTCACACTAAGAATTTCCCCACATACGCATTTAACATTTTTGCTGTATTTGGTTCGAAGTGAATTCAAACGCATCCTATGAATTAAGGATACTACCTCTCTAGATATTGGACTTTCGAATTTGTCTGATTGCGTCTTGGGGTGAATGTCAGGATTTGATCGTATACAATTTTGATAATATTGACTATCTGTGTCTTTCAATAACCTTTTGAAACTGTTAAGAGATGCTTTATTAATCAAGGTATAACATTCTGATAGGTCTAGCGGAATGTTCAGTGCAGTTGTGCCTTCAATATTTCGAGCTGCTCTCCGAGCAGCTTGATCAACTTTCTCATTTGTTGAGATTCCACAAGGTGAGGGCACCCAACAGAACGTCACATTTATTCTTTTCATCGATAGGAGATGTGTCACGTAATTAATTTCTGTAATAGTCTTACAACGAATTTTTGAATTTAAAGACTGTAAGGCAGAAAGAGCTGACTTTGAGTCACTGCACAGTAAAAGTGGACAATTTTCTATGGAAGAATTTAAAACATGCTTCAGGGCCATCAGAATAGCAACTAATTCTGCAGTAAAAATTGACAAGTGTATGCCAAGATGATATAATTTCTCTACTTTTAATTTTGGTATTATAAAAGCTGCTCCTGTTCTATAGTCATCTAACACTGAGCCATCTGTAAAAATTTGAAGATGATCCTTATATTGATTTTCCAAATGAGAATTTACATAATATTTTAAGAGATATGGTGGATCGTTTTTGTTCAGTTCAGTATAGTTTGTGTCATAATTTGCTTTGGTTTGTTTCCATTTGGGAATGGGTGGAAAGGACGAGTTGACAGCTATTTCACTTTGGTTAATGTTGGTTTTTTTAAGAAGAGTAGATGTGTATGACTGAATAGATTTAGTTGATTTTATGTCTTTTGCTCTTTTAGCAAAATCTGTCTCTGAATTGAGAGATACTTCATTTGTACAGAAACTTTTCTGTGAAAGGTTCTTTAAAACAAATTTAGAGGAGGACACTTTTCGAAATTCGTTCAAAGGTAAGATTCCAATTTCATTATAAGTCCCAATGTTACATGCATGTGTGGGAACTCCAAGAGCAAGTTTATATGCTTTGCAGTCTACACTTTGTAACTTATTAAGTAGATGCTGTGGAGCACTAAAGAAAACTTCTTGAGCATAAATCAATCTAGAGCGCACAAGAGCCGAAGATAGGAGTGTTAAACTCTCTTTATCTTGTCCCCATTTTTGTTTGCTTATGATCTTTAGAAAGTTTAAACTTTTTCTTGCTTTATTCAAAATATATTCAATATGTTGGTTCCATGAGAGTTTTGATGTTAAATATACTCCTAGGAATTTAACAGATTTGACGTATTGTAAGACTGACCCATTCAGGGTGAATTGTGGAAGTTTCTCTGGGTCATATCCAGAGTTAAAAAGCATTAGATTTGTTTTTTCTGCCGAGAGTGTCAATCCATTTTCATGTAAGAAACTACTGATTTTGTTTAATTCATGTTGATATTTGATCTTTATGTAATTTAAGGATCTTAATGGGGTTTTTCTTTTCATAGTGACTTTCATCCACAGACATATGTCGTCAGCAAATTGTACTAAAACTATGTCTTTGGATAAGCCTTTTGTTATATCTGCAATTAGGATATTAAATAAAATTGGAGATAATACTGATCCTTGTGGAAGACCCATTTCCAGTGTTCTAGTGTTGGAATATGTATGCTCTATTCTTGTTTGAATAATTCTACTTTGAAGGAAAGCTTTGACATAGTTATACATGGTTCCATTTATTCCAACAGTTTTAAGTTTATACAAAAGTCGTTCATGCCATACTTGTTAGTACGCTTTCCTTATGTCAAAGAACGTTGCCAGGATGTTTTTTCGTCTTGCGAACTGTTGTTTAACATGTGTTGTGAGTTTTACTAGATGTTCTGTTGCTGATCTGCCTTTCTGAAAACCAGCTTGATTTATGGGGATAATTTGATGTTTGTTACAAAAATAAAGTAATCTGTTTAGGACAATTCTTTCCATTAGTTTACATGCGTGCGACGTCAGGGCAATTGGGCGGTAGCTGTTTATGTTACTTCGAGGTTTTCCTTGTTTATGTATAGGAACTATGATAGAACGCTTCCATAATGAGGGCAAATTGCCGTCTTCCCAGCATTTTTGAATGAATACTGAGATAAAGCGTTTTACATTAGGTGGGACATGACGTAACATTTCATTAGATATACCGTCTAAACCCACTGATGTTTTTTTGGTGCCCAGATTAGCAAGACATTCTTCTACTTCTTGAATTGTTATGGGAGCATTCAGATAGTGGTTTATTATAGGGTCTGGATAGTTGTAGATGAGCTTTCCTTCTTCTTGCTCACTGTGCAGTCTATTTTCTGTTGATAAACTATCTTTACTGCCATTTTTGGCGAATATGTCAACAAAAGCTTCGGCCTTTTCTAGATTAGAAGGGAAATCAGAGTTTGGGAGCTTTACAGGACATTTTGGCAAGTTTACTCCATCTTTCATTGTTCTTAACTTTTCCCACACTTTTTGGGCATCTTTATGATTTGATATTTCATTCTTACAAAAGTTAGACCAATATTGCTGTTTTGCTTGAGCTGTGATGTGATTAAAATGATTTTTTGCTCTTTTTTTCTCAAGAAGCTTTTGAGCGCGCTCTTCTCCTTTGCTTCGTAAATATTCTCTCAGTTTAATGTTTTTCTCTCCTTTTTCCCTTTTTCACATGTCTCATTCCACCAGGCATTACCTGCGTGCTTTTTTGAACTTGATTTGACAGGTTTTATCATAGGTATTGACTGATTCGCAGCAGATAGCATAGCATTCTGAAACTGATCGTATAGGTCATCAATAGATTGAGTATCAAGTTCTTCTGTGTCGACATAGAATGCTTTTAGTAATTCTGTGAATTTACCCCAGTTAGCTAATTTATAATTATATTTTGGGACTTTTTCCATTGTTAAATCTGTTAGTTCAGGCCTTGAAGTGTGTGTGTGTGTGTGTGTGTGTGTGTGTGTGTGTGTGTGTGTGTGTGTGTGTGTGTGTGTGTGTGTGTGTTGTGTCTGTGTGTGTCTGTGTCTGTGTCTGTGTGCAGATGTGGGGTGTGGGTGGCTGGGTATGTTCACACAAGAACGGGCGAATATGTAGTTGGAAAAATATTGTGAAGCTGAATAACAAAAAATACAAAGAAGTTTTACGAAGCCCACTTTTCACAAGAAACGATAAAAACGTTTCACTCGCCATAACATGGCGTGCCTAGGTTATTTCTGTAAAACGAATGTAATTGTGAACAGGATCTAGGTCTAAGCTGCACCTTCGGGTGTATCTTTATCTTTCTTCTAGTTCTGATATCACCTCTGTAATCCTCACACATAAAACCTTGCCCAAAACACTCTGAAAATACCTGCATTCTATCGCTGATCATTCAGTGATCGATTTGTGTGACATGATTGTGCGCTTAGCACGAACGGAATGCAGAGAATTTATGAAGATTTTTGTGGCTATAGTAAGGATGTGAAAGTAATGTTGTGTTTATGATAATGAATAGAAAAAAAAGTTGTGTGTGTGCGTGCGTGCGTGCGTGCATGCGTGCGTGCGTTGTGTGGTGTGTGTGTGTGTGTGTGTGTGTGTGTGTGTGTGTGTGTGTGTGTGTGAGTGTGTGTGTGTGCATGTGTGTGTATGTGTGTGTGCGTACGTGCGTGCGTGAGTGCGTGCGTACGTGCGTGCGTGCGTGCGTGTGTGTGTGTGTGTGTGTGTGTGTGTATGTGTGTGTGTGTGTGTGTGTGTGTGTGTGTGTGCGTGTGTGTATGTGTGTGTGTGTGTGTGTGTGTGTGTGTGTGTGTGTGTGTGTGTGTGTGTGTGTGTGTGTGCACGCGCGCTCGCGTGCCCCCGATTGAATCGTCTCACTATTAGCGTTACCTATATTTCACTGGAGTTTACTATCAAGTAAACAAAATGACACCAGAATTTCAACGAATATACACCTGATTTCTGACATACACTTCCAGAATCAAGTAACCAACGAGCAAACTTAATAAAATGTCGTTTGTACGCATATAATTTAAAGGCGACAAAAATCGGTTAACAGTTCCACTGAAAATTGGCCGAGGTGATCTTGTTCCAATGTCACTCGAGTTGCAGT
>CM065716.1:114196250-114203750 GCA_033310375.1 Conus canariensis
ACACAAACGCACATACGGATCTAAAATCCCAATATTTTGTTCAGGCTTATCATCTTTTTAATTTGTCAGTCACAAGTTGATGTTATTTAAAATCGCAAAATACAGCATGGCACTGGTGTGTGTAATCACTGACCTGGATACAGCTTAACACTGGTGTGTGTAATCACTGACCTGGATAGAGCTTAACATTGGCAAGTGTAACAACTGAGCTGGATACAGCTTAACACTGGCATGTGCAATAACTGACCTGGATACAGCTTAACACTGGTGTGTGTAATCACTGACCTGGATACAGCTTAAACTGGTGTGTGTAATCACTGACCTGGATAGAGCTTAACACTGGCATGTGTAACAACTGACCTGGATACAGCTTAACACTGGCATGTGCAATAACTGACCTGGATACAGCTTAACACTGGTGTGTGTAATCACTGACCTGGATACGGCTTAACACTGGTATGTGTCATCACTGACCTGATTATACGAACACTGGTATGTGTAATCACTGACCTGGATATACGAACACTGGTATGTGTAATCACTGACCTGGATACAGCTTAACACTGGTGTGTGTAATCACTGACCTGGATACAGCTTAACACTGGTGTGTGTTACAACTGACCTGGATACAGCTTAACACTGGTGTGTGTAATCACTGACCTGGATACTGCTTAACACTGGTATGTGTAATCACTGACCTGGATACAGCTTAACACTGGTCAGTGTAATCACTGACCTGGATACAGCTTAACACTGGTGTGTGTAATCACTGACCTGGATACAGCTTAACACTGGTGTGTGTAATCACTGACCTGGATACAGCTTAACACTGGTATGTGTAATCACTGATCTGGATACAGCTTAACACTGGTATGTGTAATCACTGAACAAAATCATCACACTCAATGAGGTCACTTGACAAGACTGCTGTCAGCTGTCACCTCCAGCCAAGCATGACGGTCGGTATCGGATCTTTATTCTCGCCACAGTTCGTAACCTCAGACTGCTCCAGAAAATTTTCCACATTCTTTCCCTTCGCAAAAAAAAAAAAAAAAAAAAAAACCACGGGGTGGGGGGGGGGGGGGGATGTTTTATGAACCGTAACTCTTTACTTTCCTCCCTCAAAGAGTCACCACGATGGTCCCTAAGAAGCCTATGATCAATTTTCAAGTTTTCAGCTAAAGGAACATCGCCGTCCCGGAACGTAATACGCGACCACGCCTAGCAGCCAATGGTTATGAAGCCTCCCAGTGATCACTCCCGCAAATCATTGTGAAGCTTCCACACGGATCGCCCCGCATTCTTTGCGAAGCACTGTGAAGCCTTCAAGCTGGCTGACTGTTTTAAAGTTAGGTCCCTACAGCCGGATCACCAGGCGTGAGGTCGACGTAAAGCCTGAAGGAAGCTAATTTGAGTTTGCCTGTGCTTCCTATCCATTGCTGAGTTGTTCAGTGTGCTTGTCAACAGACTCACGCCGGTGTGTAGGTCATGCACAACAAACTGCTGCAGAGATGAAAGAAGTCGTATAGATAGTGTAACACTGAACGTCCTTCTTGCGCCGAACATAAGAATAATCGTTCGTTCTTCGTTTTCATCGTCCTGAACGTTGTTCATCTTGCCTGAAGAAGACATAAGAGGTCGAAACGTGTCGTGTTTTGTCTTGTGACTTGTTTGTTCTTGCTTTTGGCGGACTCACTAAGAATTATTTAAAAAAAAATTGCCACATAGACCAAACAGAGCTAGACATTGTAACGTTGTTGAAGAGACGAGAAATAGACATTGAAACATTGCTCCAAAGAACAAGTAAAAAAAAAAAAAAAAAAAAAAAAAAAAAGGCTGTATAATCATTGAAGGAATGAAAGAGTACAGACATTTCGCCCTCACTGCAGAGACGACAGAGCGAGCACAGACACTGTATCAATGGTGAACAACAGAGCTCTAGCCACGGAACAAAAAGAAAGACACAGCAAAAGTGCTGCAGGGCTGGAAAACATCCCCTACATTGTAACACTGGCAGCCACGGCGTAAATCCTTGCAACCCACCAAGACATGGCAACTAGACTTCCCACAGCATGGCAAGCAAACTGTAACCAGAACCAGTGCACAGGAAGTGGCGGTTACGGCCAGGAAGTAGAGGGGGGGGGGGGGGGGAAGCAAAGTGTAGGAAAGGGTCTCTCCGTTGTGAACGATGTTTTAGGAGCCGCTTTCTAAGAGCAGCGCGTGAACAGATCCCAGAGTCCACATACCTCTTCAGAAAGGGGGGGACCACTGCTCCGTTGTCACAGTGAACTACACAGTGTGTGTGTGTGTGTGTTGTGTGTGTGTGTGTGTGTGGTGTGTGTGTGTGTGTGTGTGTGTGTGTGTGTGGTGGCGCGCGCGCGCGCGCGCGTATGTGTGTGTGTTCCGGCGTGGGTACGTCAAGAACATCTGAAAGCACCTATTTTCTGGACCGAAGTCCAGTTAGCCTGCTGTTACTTTTCTTCATGTCAGACTGGAGAACAGGGATTGACTCCCCCCCCCCCAACCCCCCTGCCCGCCACTCCCCCCATCTCTCTCCTCTCATATGTACACACAACACACACCACACACACACACACACACACACACACACACACACACACACACACACACACCAAACATACTGGTGTAGCACTAAAGGCGGCTAGCCAAGGCCTGCAGCGACAGACAGGGTGTACATCAAAGGACCAACCTGTCACGGCTACTCCTGAGGTAAGGGGGTTACGGGGGGCCTACCTGACTGCGTCTACAGTCTTTTTCTCTTAAACCCATCACATTACGCTGCAGGGAAATCAACCACCGAAAAGACTTTAGATTTTTAAAAGAAATGTTACTAGTTCTGCAAGACAACCCAGGCAAACAGACTACAGGACCAATGGCGATGCATTTCGACCTGTATGGTCTTCTTCAGGTAAAACAAACAACATTCAGGGTAATGAAAACGAAGAACGAGCAACCACCTATCTTCTCATATTCGGTGCCAAATGGGTGTTGACTGAAAACGAAGCTGTTGGGAGGGGGACCATGGAAATTGAAATACTGAATGATAATACATTGAAAAAACGTTTGGGTGGTGGATTTCAAAGCAGTGTTCTCACACATAAAGATGACTGTAGGCACTGAAATGAAAGCGGTTCGCCATCTCATTGGTGTCATAGACATAGGAAGCCAAAATACAATTAAACACACAAATACAGAGAGCAATGTATGGCTTATTCAATTCATGATACAAAACAGACGTTGGTGTTTCGGGCAAAAATGCCATCTTCAGACATCAAAATGGACAGAAAAAAACCCGCACAAAATAACACTCCCCGGATAGCTGACCGCTGCCAGTATTTTTCAGTTTGCATTTTTATGTCTGTTGTTCGTGAAGACTAAAGATCAATCTGTAGTCAGCAGTTCACTTCTGTTTTCTCACGTGTATTAATTAAGTGCTGTTTTACAGTTTGTTTCGTGTTTATTTTGTATTTAGACTTGTGTTCAGTAACGCTGTAATCTGTTTCAATCCTGTGTAACATTCAACACAGGACAAACGCAACGATATTCGCAAAAAATCTCCTGCAGCGGAATTTGCGAAAATAACTTGTCACTGAGAAGCAGAGGGTCAGGAATTCATACTTCACCATCGCCATTTTGTTTTCCAATCAAATGTCAAACATGGTCTGCATTTAAACGAATGCTAGCTGACGAACAATAGTTCTATTTCTTCAATATTTCTTCCCACAAAATGGCTTCTTTCTTATATGGCTTTCATTAGCACATTGCTCAATAGTTCTTCCCACAAAATGGCTTCTTTCTTACATGGCTGTCATTAGTACAGCCTAGCTGACCTCACAGACATTATTGGGGGCGTTAGTGGGGGGTTGGGTGGTGGTGGGGGTTGGGGTGGTGGGGTGGTTGGGGGGAGGGGGGGACTATAGTCACATTTGCAAAACACTAAATATCATATCCTGAAAAAGAAACGCAGACAATTTAAATAGCACTGGAACAACGCAACTGACTCCCTCAGGGGTATAACTATAGACCGTGTTGAGGACACCAGCCGGTTTTTCCAACTGTTAACAAAAGTAACAAAAACCATGTAAGTACAACAAACATTACCTAAAAGGGCGGTTGGGCAAGTAGACACAGGAGAAAGGACAGCTGGAGTCCAGTCTGGACACAGTGTACGATGTGACAACCTGGTGGTCAGTTAACAATAAAGGAGCCCGCTTGTTATGGATCGTAACCAGAGATAACGCAGGTTTCAAAGTGGGGTTACTGTAAGTGGAAACTGTAAAACAGAAGCAAAAATAGAAATACTAAGCTGCAAAATAAAGGAACAAACAAATTACAAAACAGACACAATGCGTTTCAACCGATTGGGTGTTCTTCAGACAGAACAAATAACAAATATTGTTTGCACCAGATAAAGAGATGTACCTGTTTGCTCGTTCTTTGTTTTCATTGTTTTGAGTGCTGTTTGTCCTGTCTGAAGAAGATCCAATAGGTCGAAACGCGTCGTGTCCGTTAGTTAGTTTCCTAGTTTGGTTGCTCAATAATTTTGTTTTCTTCTGTTATATTCGAGAGAAAAACTGTAAATGGCTCTCAAGAACAAAGACAGGATGATGCGCGTCACAAAGACAAGAAACATCGATCAAAGAGAAAAAACAAGATGCAAAGCATATAAACGCACTCCCGGTTTATCCTGAATACGCGTGAGATATTCCATAAAGAGGAAAAACCGTCTTGGGCTGGTGTAACCGTTAGTAATGGCTATTCTGGTAAACATCGGCCATCATCTGTGGCCTATAATGAACATACTTACAAATTTTCAGAAAGATCGGCCAAGTACCTTCTGAGATTTTCCATGAAGAATAAAACCATTATGGACCGTAAGTAAGGGCTATAACGGTAAACTTAAACATCGGGCATCATCCGTGACCCATAATGAACATACCTACAAATTTTCAGAAAGATCGGCCACGTACTTTCTGAGATATTCCATAAAGAAGAAAAACCGTTATGTGCAGTTATAGCCGTTAGTAACGGCTATAACGGTAAACTAAAACATCGGGTATCATCCGTGACCCATAATGAACATACCTACAAATTTTCAGAAAAATCGAAAAAGTGCTTTCTGAGATATTCCATGAAGAAGAAAAACCGTTACAGGCCGTTACAGCCGTTAGTAACGGCTATAACGGTAAACTAAACATCGGGCATTATTTGTGACCCATAATGAACATACCTGCTAATTTTCACAAAGATCGGCCAAGTACTTTCTGAGATATTCCATAAAGAAGAAAAACCGTTACAGGCCGTTACAACCGTTAATAACGGCTATAACGGTAAAATAACACATTGGGCATCATCTTTGGCCCATAGTGAACATATCTACAAATTTTCAGAAAGATCGGCCCAGTGGTTTTGTCTGGAGCGAGTGGAACACATTTTGACCACGGACGGACGGACACACACACACAGAGGAAGAAAGGTGGCAGAGTGGTAAAGACGTTCGCCTGCCAATCCAACGTGTGAGAAGTGCGTGGGTTCGAGCCCTGCCTTTCTCGCCCATTCTTTCCCAGTTTGAATGACAAATCGAACTGAACATCAAGTCCATCGGATGGGGACTATAAGCGAGTCAGACCCGTGTGCCTTCCTGGCCCCCTGCACACGTTAAAGAACCCACGACAGTTGAAAATCGAAAAGAGCAGGGGGGTTCCCCGCTGCCCTGGCAAAATTGATGTAGATTGAAGATAGCCGCCTGGTATTTCTTACCAAGCCACAAAAATTGTCACTTACTGTTATCGTGTGCCATCGTGTACCGGTGGAAATGGAGGACACGTATAAGCATCGCATGCATCCTATGTGAGAAACTGGAGGAATAAATGAGATAAATGAAAATGAGTGATATTTGAATGGTACGGGAAACGACTGAATGAGCGCCAGTAGGCTGCTCTTCGGCCGGCTCTACAGGGGTAGGCAGCCCATTGAGTGAGTGAGGTAGTGTGTTTATTGTAAAGCGCTTAGAGCTTGGTCTGTGACCGAGGATAGGCGCTATATAAATACCCAATATAATATAATACACACACACACACACACACACACACACACCACACACACACACACAGAGCATTTTTTCGTTCCCATTCTAGAGTACTGCCTGTTCTATAAGAACTGGGAGTACAATAAATAAAGACAGGGTCAAAGAGAGTGACAAAAAGATTAAATTAACAGCACAGAATTTCCAAAAGGCGGGTACAATTTGCGCTGAAAAAGCCCCCGGTTTCCCAACACGGTAAAATTGCCTTTTTTCCGAGAAACATGTGCATGAACACACCCATCACAGCTTGAAAGGTAAACCGACAGGAGAAACCCTCTATCTCTGGGTAAAAGTGTACAACACAAGTAGTGAAACAGAACACTTTAGGTTTCCCGTGTAAGCCTTCGCATATACACTGTTTATCTTCTGTTCTCCAATTACAAAACAATCTGTGTGTGTGTGTGTGTGTATGTGTGTGTGTGTGTGTGTGTGTGTGTGTGTGTGTGTGTGTGTGTGTGTGTGTGCGTGCGTGCGTGCGTGCGTGCGTGCGTGTGTGACCATTTGAACGTTCTCGGTTCTTATGCCGACAAGATATGACAGTGTAAAATACTGAAAATATGAAAATATGCAATTTTCCGTATCATCATCATCATCATCATCATCATCATCATCATCATCATCATCAGTCCCTTAACCCCAGGGTCAATGGGGTATAGCCTGTACAGACAATCCTCCTCCATCCTGGTCTGTCCTCTGTCCCTCTCTGGGAATCGCCAAAGGTCAACCCTGTCCATCCCTGAATGTTGTCCTCCCATCTCTTTCTCTCTGCACCTTCTCCCGGATGTTGCCCCCCCCCCCCCCCCCCCCCCCCCCCACTTTCTCTCTGCACCTTCTGTTCCTGGCACAGTGCCCTGATTCTTGCCAGGCCGGTTACAGATGACATGTGACCACACCGTTTCAGTTTTCGTTTGTTGACTGTTGTCGTCAACTGGTTTTCCAAGGGGCCAGCGGCTGCCCTGATTCTTGCGCGCACTTGTTCATTGATGACACCGTCCTTGTAGGAGATGCATAGGATATTGTGGTAACATCTCGTTTCAGTTACCTGGACTCTTACTTGTTGATATACTATCAGGGTCCATGTTTCACAGGCATAGAACAATTGGTATCATTAGCGTATGTATCAATGTTTCTTTAGAACTAAAACATGCGGAGCAGTTGGTCGACATGGTCTTGAGTTTTGAGGGCACTCTTGATCCTTGGGCTATTCTGGAGACGACTTCTGGTTAGGACTCTTAATCTGTCACAATCTGTCATAACTGCTCTCAGTGACTTGAAGCTGTTCACTGTGTCATTGTTCTGGCCACTGGCTATGATGTCTCATTTGAGGTCTTTGGTATTGTTTGTAACCACCTTGGGGTTTTTTGTGCACTGATGTTCACGCCACATACTGCCTT
>CM065716.1:114216250-114223750 GCA_033310375.1 Conus canariensis
GCTGACTTTATCCCTCCACAGACTGGTCGCTGTGTGCACTGTGTTGTCCACGCTTTATTGTGGTCATCGCACTGTGGTCGTGTGTGGTGTCCACAATCCCAGTCAGGTGACACGCTCTTTCCCTTTCATGCCCATCAAAGTCGATCTTTCCACTTGTGCCAATCGTATCACTGTCTTTCCATCTGGTGTCCGTTAGAAACAACCCCTTTCCATTCGCAACCCATCAAAACCTATTTGTCTGTTTAGAACTCTGTATAACACGTCCTTTCCATTCGCAACCCATCAAAACCTATTTGTCTGTTTAGAACTCTGTATAACACGTCCTTTCCATTCGCAACCCATCAAAACCTATTTGTCTGTTTAGAACTCTGTATAACACGTCCTTTCCATTCGCAACCCATCAAAACCTATTTGTCTGTTTAGAACTCTGTATAACACGTCCTTTCCATTCGCAACCCACAGCAACATGCTCTTTCCACTCAGATACCAGCATAACACTTTCTTTCCATTCGTAACCCATGACAACGCGTCTTTCCATTCAGAACACAACATGATTATTCCATTCAGAACCCGTCACCACACGTCATATTCGGAACCCCCTACGTCATGATCATTGTATTCGATGGCCGTCAAAGCATGTTCTTTCCATTCGAACCAATTTCAACATGCTCTACAAATTAGGAACCCATCACAACTTGCTCTTTCCCATCAGAACCCATCACTAAACTCTCTCTCTCTCTCTCTCTCTCTCTCTCTCTCTCTCTCTCTCTCTCTCTCTCCTCTTTTTTTTTTTTTTTTTTTTTTTTGCTGTCCCATCTTCTGTGCCACCTCAGTGGCAGTGCACCCATGCCGCTAATTCTGACACCCCGTCCACAGCCACAGACCGGTCAGTCCTGCCGCAGGCACCGGCAATCCACAGGAGCAGTCAATATCATGTCGTCAAGAGGCAACCCACCGGAGGAGACACTGCACTGCTGCCGAGTCACTTCGGTGATGTTCAGTGGCGCCTGTTCTGATCCAACATACGCAGGACACCACCTACTAAGCCCCATACTGACGACAATAACTGCTTAGTCGCGGAGCCGGCGTGAGTGAGCTCTCCCTCCGGAGGGCGCCACCACGTCCGTCCAACGACAGCCCCCATGGACTCGCCGATACTGGTGACCCCGACGGAATCAAACCAAGGCCATAGTCGTGGAGAGAACAACGAAACCGAGGTCACAATGAGAGCAGGACATCAAAATACGCTATCCAAAAGTGCCCATCAAAATGACTCGAGTGGTGCCCCCCTAAATATGCTAAGCAAATCAAAATTCACTCATCAAAAAATGCAATCAACAGAACATACTCCATACTTGTTCATAATGACTATACTCTCCAAATACTGTCCATCAAAGTATACCCTTCATAAGTACCCAGCTACGCACGCTCTGTTCACCAGTGCCCGCCTTCATCCCGTTAATGCCTAGAAGAGCCGCTAGGGACATACCAGGCGACACTTTTATTGGATGTAACCGTTCGTTGTTTATAACAGTTGCCATGATGGTGTCGTGATCTGTTGTTGTCTGGAGGGGTAGGGTGACGGGGGTGGGGGTGGGGTGGGGGGATGGAGGTGAGGGGGGGGGGGGGAGCGGTGTCAGTGATTGGCACCAAACAGTCAGCAAACAGTCCCGGCAAACATCGTCGGTCCGCCGTTAGCCGTTACCGCTGAACTTGAAGCCCTAGCTGTGTAAATCACCATGGGAGTGGTCCTCACTGACAACATGGGGCCCAGCTTGTCACTGTTTGAAAAGGGAGAGAGAGAGAGAGAGAGAGAGAGAGAGAGAGAGAGAGAGAGAGAGAGAAGAGACAGACAGACAGAGAGAAAGAGAGGGGGAAGGAGGGCGGACACACACACACGCACGCGCAAGCTGAGAGAGAGAGAGAGAGAGAGAGAGAGAGAGAGAGAGAGAGAGAGAGAGAGAGGAGAGGCAGACTGACAGAGACAGACAGACAGAAACAGACAGATAGACAGACAGACAGAGAAGGAGACAGAGACAGACAGAGAAAGAGAGAGGGACTGACAGAAACATAGTAAGACAGACAGACAGACAGACAAGAAAAGAAAACATTCTTTACTTACGAGTATAATAGCACTGGTTTGCTTTTTTACATCCAATCCTTGTCCTGAATTGGGTCAACATTATACAATACAGTGGTAAAGAGGCGTGCGATGGGGGTGCGTGTTGGAGAGGGGGTGGTGGGTAACGAAAAACGAGAGAGAGAGAGAGAGAGAGAGAGAGAGAGAGAGAGAGAGAGAGAGAGAGAGAGAAATGAAATGAAAATCAAATGAACTGTGTGAGAGAGAGAGAGAGAGAGAGAGAGAGAGAGAGAGAGAGAGAGAGATGAAATAAAAATCAAATGAAATATGAGAGAGAGAGAGAGAGAGAGAGAGAGAGAGAGGAGAGAGAGAGAGAGAGAGAGAGAGAGAGAGAGAGCCTACAACGCATCTTCTAGAACAGTGAAATGAAGAACACAACGGCTAAAGCAAGTTCAGTGCAGACTATAATGCCAATACGAACGTGGAAGTAAAGCGAATCAGCGACATACTGAATCAAGTTGAAATTGCTCATCCGATACAAGGGCTGATAACTAATTCCACTTCATTCAAGTGGACATGATACGCTGTATATGGGCAGAAAGATGGAAAGGAGAGAGAGAGAGACAGAGACACAGAGAGAGACAAAGACAGAGAGACAAAAAGACAGAGAGACAGAGACAGAGAGACAGAGAGACAAAAAGACAGAGGGAGGGGGGAGGGAGGGGGGAGCAGTTAATGTCTTCTGCACCGTGCATTTGCCGAATAAAGCCAAATCAAAATAATGTTAGGGGTTACTTGACTGAGACTCAACGTCCTTTGCTATTATAGTAGATACTAAGATCCGTAGTGTAAGTTTTCCTTGGGAGTCTGATAGTTTCCATTCTAGTGAATAGAAGCCACTAACGAATAACCTGTGCTGCTGCATTTGTCCGCAAGGCTTTGCCTCCTGCTATCCTGTCAACCACGTCGTTCGGTGTTTTGGGGGGCATATTACTGAGTGTCTTTAGGGTGAAAAGTGTGTGTGTGTGTGTGTGTGTGTGTGTGTGTGTGTGTGTGTGTGTGTGTGTGTGTGTGTGTGTGTGTGTGTGTGTGTTGTGTGTGTGTGTGTGTGTGTGTGTGTGTGTGGTGTGTGTGTGTGTGTGTGTGTGTGTGTGTGTGTGCGTGGTGTGTGTGTGTGTGTGTGTGTGTGTGTGTGTGTGTGTGTGTGTGTGTGTGTGTGTGTAGTGTGTGTGTGTGGTGTGTGGAGACTGCACATCCTTTCTGCCAACCCCACATCATCAGCAGATAGCAGTGTGATCAGTTGATCGAGATCAGGAGACAAGAGCACCTTGTGTTCTGTTATCAATGGCATCAAGAGTTAATTCTTTGACTGAAGAAAAAGTCACACACACACACACACACACACACACACACACACACACACACACACACACACACACAAAACACACACACACACACACACACACACACACACACACAACGCACACACACAACACACACACACACACACACACACACACACACACACACACACACAACACACACACACACACACACACACACACACACACACACACACACACACACACACACACAAAGACAGAGAGAGACAGACAGACAGACAAAGACAGAAGAACAGAGACGAAAAAGAAGAAGAAGAAGAAGAGGAACAACAACAACAACAACAATAACAACAACAGCGACAATTACAATAACGACAACATCGACGATGATGACAAGGACGACGACGAAGGAGAAGAAGAGAAGGAGAAATGATGGTGAAGAAGGTGAGGGTGGGGGTTGTAGATTTGAACTGATGAGAAGAAAGAAAGAAGAGACTGGTCTAAACACAGACTTCTGATTGGATGATTTTGGACAGCACAGTTGGAAAACGTCCCTCTTCCTCCGTCTCCCCTCCCTCTCTCTCTTTCTCTCTCTCGTCAGTCTGTCATTGTCTGTCTGTCCGTCTGTATGTCTTTCCGTCCGTCTGTCTGTCTGCCTATCTGCCTCTCTCTCTCTCTCTCTCTCTCTCTCTCTCTCTCTCTCTCTCTGACACTATGTGTTTCTGTTCCTATAATCAAGTTATATGACGTGTAACCACAGTTTCCCCTAGAACAGCCTTTGTGTCTCAGTTTACCTCGTGCCTGAGGAGACAAGAGCCCTTTGGAAAATAGCATCTTCTTGCATATCTTGTTCACTAGAAAATAAAGATTATAAATCGTTTAACCAATCTCTCCTCTCTCTCTCTCTCTCTCTCTCTCTCCTCTCTCTCGTTTTAAGATGCCCAGAGTATAATAGATTTAGAAATGATTGTTCTGCCTTTAAGTCCTTTTTCGGTCAAACTCAAAACCTCTTTGGTAATTTAGCCTCTGAAAGTGTCGACATTGTAAACTCATTTGCTAAGTTTGTGGCGGAAGCTTTTTCATTTAGAGAGAGAAAAAACTTGATATGTATGATTATGCAGTAAGTTGTTTATTGTGATGAGAATACTGTTTGATGAATGGTCTTTTTCTTCATTTTCTAGTTGTTAGTACTGTTCAGCTGTTTTCTGTGTGTACGCTTCTTTTTTTTTTTGACTCGCATTTCTATTGATGGCAGAGTTTGGCAACACTAAGTGGAAATTGCGCATGCACTCCCTTGGCATAAGGGTTGTTTGACTATTGTCAATAAAGCATTGTCATCGTCATTCTCTCTCTCTCTCTCTCTCTCTCTCTCTCTCTCTCTCTCTCTCTCTCTCTCTCTCTCTCTCTCTCTCCAGCGTTGACAAAAACCAAAAATCATATACTCACTATTCAGTAGCAAACCTCATCCACTTCGCTCAACGGTAGCAGTCAAAAGTCATTCACACGTACAAACAGCGGAGCTGACTCCGGCACTGTGGTCACCCCCACACACTCAATCGCCGTGACATGGGACCCCCTCCCTGCCCGTGGCATGCACCACAGACCGAGTGGTCGTGTCTGCCGGAGAGATCGCCCTCACGCTGTCCACTCACTGCAGTGGTCAGTCCAGACTGTTTGCCCGCTGTCCACTCACTGCAGTGGTCAGTCCAGACTGTCTGTTTGCCCGCGTGCACTTATGGGAAACCATACACATCAAAACCTCATAATTACTGCTTTGAAAACGATGAAGACCTCTGTAAAAAGTAAAATATTTTCGTTGGTTTATAATTATCATTTGCTTTTCAGTCCAATACCGTGTCAATCTCCATGCAAAGAGTAATTGTGTCTCATCAACACAGTAATTGCGACTCATGATATTAATACTTGTGATTCGTGTGCACACTCTATGGCACGTCGCTCTAAATCAGGATGGCGTACGGCTGATTGCCGGTAGAAGAAGACACACACGACGGGACCGTGGGACCCAGAGAAGTACTGTCCTTAACGGCCGATTGGTTTGGCCGGTCATTGAGAACAGTACTCCTCTGGCACATTCGTCCGTCTCTCTTTCCCGGCTGAGTGCCGGAAAGAACTATCATAATTACTGTTTCCTGGTACACGGTATACTGTGGTCCAAAAGTTGATAATTACGATTTTCTTTCTTTTGACGTCCGATTTGATGCTTTCGCGGCGTCAAAAACAGTAAAACATTAAAACACACGCACACAAACACTATTCACGTAAAACAGTAACGGTCAAATTTCCATGAAGAACAGCAAGGGGAGGTGGGCGGGGTGGGGGGGGGGGGGTGGGAGGGGTAGGGGGGTACCTAGGACCCTTAAGACCAGAGGTGCCTGTCCAGACCGGTGGTCAGTGTGTGTGGTTGCCTGGCTCCCTGTGAGTGGCAGGCCCTCCAGAGCTGCACAAGCACCTGTAGCTCTGTACCAGCCTGGCTCTAGGGCAGCCACAGTGCGCAGACGGTTGACCTGTGACCTGGATAACTGTCGTTCTGTGAAGAGGACGATTCAGTGGGATGGGAGTGGTGAGGGGTAGGCTAACACCCCCCCCCCTCTCTCTCTCTCTCTCTCTCTCGTGTTCTCTTTCGTGTTCTCTCTCTCTCTCTTGTGTTCTCTCTCTCTCTCTCTCTCTTTCTCTCTCTCTCTCTCTCTCTCTCTCTCTTCTCTCTCTCTCTCAATGCATAATTTAGTTTAGGTAGGACAGATCGGAAGAATAGGCTCTGCCTAAAATCTCAATCCTTAATCGAATAAAAGTTTTCCGAGTTCTGAGTTCTCTCTCTCTCTCTCTCTCTCTCTCTCTCTCTCTCTCTCTCTCTCTCTCTCTGTATACACATGTATGAGAGCCAGCCAGCCAGCCAGACAGAGACAGAGACAAAGGCAGAGGGAGTACTTCTGCTGTCTTCATACAAAAACATGACTATGGCCGACAAAACCGTATTTTACCAAATTTACTAAGTGCATGCAGATAAAAAGATCTACAAATGTGCCTCTCTCAAGTTGTTCGTTAGCAAATATTGTCTGGTAATATTACAAGGAAGATAATTTCTGACTTTGTTAGTGGGAAAATGTCTGGTAATGTTTGTAGGAAGATAGGTTCTGGTAATGCTAGTAGGAAGACAGTCTGGTAATGCTGGTAGGAAGATAGAGTCTGGTAATGTTGGTAGGAAGATAGAGTCTGGTAATGTTGGTAGGAAGATAGAGTCTGGTAATGTTGGTAGGAAGACAGAGTCTGGTAATGTTGGTAGGAAGGCAGTCTGGTAATGTTGGTAGGAAGACAGAGTCTGGTAATGTTAGAAGGAAGACAGAGTCTGGTAATGTTGGTAGGAAGACAGAGTCTGGTAATGTTGGTAGGAAGATAGAGTGTGGTAATGTTGGTAGGAAGGCAGTCTGATAATGTTGGTAGGAAGACAGAGTCTGGTAATGTTAGAAGGAAGACAGAGTCTGGTAATGTTGGTAGGAAGATAGAGTCTGGTAATGTTGGTAGGAAGGCATTCTGGTAATGTTGGTAGGAAGACAGAGTCTGTAATGTTGGAAGGATGACAGAGTCTGGTAATGTTGGTAGGAAGGCAGTCTGGTAATGTTGGTAGGAAGACAGAGTCTGGTAATGTTGGTAGGAAGATAGAGTCTGGTAATGTTGGTAGGAAGACAGAGTCTGGTAATGTTGGTAGGAAGATAGAGTCTGGTAATGTTGGAAGGAAGATAGAGTCTGGTAATGTTGGTAGGAAGGCAGTCTGGTAATGTTGGTAGGAAGATAGAGTCTGGTAATGTTAGTAGGAAGACAGAGTCTGGTAATGTTGGTAGGAAGATAGAGTCTTGTAATGTTGGTAGGAAGATAGAGTCTGGTAATGTTGGAAGGAAGATAGAGTCTGGTAATGTTGGTAGGAAGGCAGTCTGGTAATGTTGGTAGGAAGACAGAGTCTGGTAATGTTAGAAGGAAGACAGAGTCTGGTAATGTTGGTAGGAAGATAGAGTCTGGTAATGTTGGTAGGAAGACAGAGTCTGGTAATGTTGGTAGGAAGAT
>CM065716.1:114231250-114233750 GCA_033310375.1 Conus canariensis
CCCGTTTCGATAGGAGCTGGAAGATGCGAGGACACCCCCTCTTAACATTTGGAAAACGTGAATGGCTCCCCTTCTTCTCCCTCTCCCTTCCGCCTTCATCCGCCCTTCTTCTTCTTCTTCTTTTTTTCTTTTTTGAATAAAGAGTTGTTGAAAAGTTCCCCCTTCCCTCCTCGCTTTCATGAAAATCTGCAAGATGAGCCCCCCCCCCCCCCCCCCCCCCCTCCCTTCCTTTATGAAACAAAATTGGAAGACCGCGGACATGTTTTGTGTAAGTTTCTGTTCAGGTTGTCCCCCCCCCCTCCCCACCCCAACTCCCACCTCACTCCTCATCCGTGCAAAGTATCACTGTTGCTTGTATAGGCGAGGACACAAGAGGGAAAGCGAGGTGTGGGGGAGGGAGAAGGAGGTGTAAATGTGGAGGCAGTTGTGGTTGGTTTGTTTTCTATATGTGTCCGCTCTGAAAGTCCTTTCTCCCCATTCCCATCCCGCCTTTAAAAGATTGGGAGACTGCAGATATGTTTTTGGTCAGTTTCCCACTCCCCCCTTCCCCCCATCCCTATCTCACTCCCCACCCATGCAAAATGTCTCCCGACGCCGCTGCAGAGAAAACGAAGCAGGCGACACAATGGCGCAGTATGGCGACGGACTAATGAACTTTCCCCCACTGAAGTGACGTACACAATCATCCGGGTCTTTTGTAGTCCCACGCGCTTCGCACGCAACCGTGAACGACGCCGGCCGAGTCACGTGATCAGCCGTCAACATTTGTTCAGCTACACAAGCGTCACGCGTAATTAATCAGCGGATCGATCCATAACATTGATTTAACACGGGCAAGCTTCCACGGGTAGACTTTCCTTTCCTTTTCGTTGGCGCTTCTCCTGGGCAGATTTGGCGTCAGATGTCAAACATAATATAGGCACTGTTGTAAGCTGTCATGGATTGGCTTAGGATGATAAACTGTGACAACGCCTCCTCTCTCTCTCTCTCTCTCTCTCTCTCTCTCTCTCTCTCTCTCATTGTCGCAAGTTTTGGTGGGAACGCGAAAAGATGGGAGTGGGTGGGGAGGAAGAGGGAGGTGTGAATGTGGAGGCAAGTATTTCTTTTAATATGCTTCCTCTTTCTGAAAGATATTTATGTGTTTATGACTGCATGAGCATGTGGGCCGCGTGCGTGCTTGCACGCGCTTTTGTGTGTGTGTGTGTGTGTGTTGTGTGTGTGTGTGTGTGTGTGTGTGTGTGTTGTGTGTGTGTGTGTGTACAAATAAAAAATACACCCATTATCAACTTCTCAAACATCTCCCAGGAACCTGCCCCCATATTCTTTTAAAAGTGAACAAATCTTATCCGGACTGCAGGGTGGTTTCCGCCTTCCTGACGGAAAGCCCTCGTTCTTCCATTCCAAAAACCGAAAAAGACTTGACCAGCGCACTAGTTGTGACCAGCAGTCTTAATAAGCTAATGGGAAAGATGGTCATCTGTCGACTGACGTAGAAGCGGGAGACTGGTGGCCTTTTGGCCGAAGAACAGTGCTGTTTCCGTGAGTGTCTCTTTACTGTTGACCATTTCTTTCGTTCGCAAGGAACATGTGGTAGCAATCTTTTTTGACCACGAGAAAGCTTACGACATTACATGTACATCCCATATTCTCATGGAAGTTCAAAATCTGGATTTCCAATGCTATCTAGATCTACCTCTCTTTATTGAAAACTTTCTGGCTGATCGGAGGTGTCAAGTCCAGTGCAGTTGGGGCCTCTTACATTGGCGTACAACGTTAACTCCAGCCTTGCGCGGATAAGATGCGGGTTCCACTTCTTCTGCTTCCCAAAGTCAGTGTATCCACTTTTACATCTTTCCACTCTTGCTGACACCCCAAAAGACAAACAGATATACAGACAGATATAGATAGATAGAAAGATAGATAAATAGAGATAGATGGATAGATAGATAGATAGATAGATAGATAGACATGTAGATAGATAGATAGATAGATAGGTAGATAGACAGACAGATTAATTGATAGATTGATGGATTGGGAAGAAAATACATCAGTCTTCCTTCAAACACCGTACCAGCTTTAGTGGCCTTTATAATAAATAATAATAATAATGAATACTTATATAGCGCCTATTCTCGGCTAGAGACCAAGCTCTAAGCGCTTTACAATCAATACTCGTTTACACAACGGGCTGCCTACCTGGGTAGTGCCGACTGAAGAGCTGCCAGCCGGCGCTTCATTCAGTCGTTTCCCGTGTCATCCAGTCAGTATCGTTCAATGTCGATCACTCATTTTCCTTACTTCCTTCATTCTTTCCATTTCTCACGCAGGGTGCATGCTATGTGTAACGTGTCATCCATACCAACGGCCAAACTGGCCTACTCTTCCGAAAGTTGGTGATGGGATTTGACGTGTGTGCAAGATGTCATGCGTGCGTTCACACACGGAACCTCGGTTTATAGTCTCATTCGAAGGACTGTATGGGAAACAGAGTCAGAACCAA
>CM065716.1:114238750-114241250 GCA_033310375.1 Conus canariensis
AGTCCACGCCTCCTCTCATTTTAATGTAATGTCATTTCTCTTAGTGCCACAGTGAGTACTCTCATGTGTCGAACAGCTTGATGTAAGTTACTTCTGCCTCATTTTTCTGAGCAATATATATATATATATATATATATATATATATATATATGTATATATAATGAAAACGTTTCATGAATGAAGAGGGTAAGGTTAGACGAACCTCTCAAATAATCGTTCCAGGTATGAATACCTCGTGTTTCAAACAAACAAACAAAAGGCTGCAAAACTGTATGAATGCCCTTTGGGAAAAAAAAGCGGGGGGGGGGGGGGGGGGGGAGGTGATACATGTGTGCGTTTTCTCTGTCCTCTGAACCAGCTGGCAAATGTGAAGAAAGAAAATAATACACATAACCCTTCTTACCCATAACAGCTAAGTTAATAATAATACTAAATAAGTAATGCTGGTAGTTTTTCAACAAAATCAGCCTACATTCTAATCAGTTTCTTGTTATTCTATTCCGTTTAACACGAGTTAAAAATTAGAGGACTCAATTTTAAAGAAAAATCGCATATTAATGGGTAATCAACAAACCACATAATCGAAAGAAGCAATAGATGCAACTGACACAGACCTCTTTGGAGTTATGTTGAAAACAGGCTATTGATGGAGAATCTCACTGAATTTTATATTAATTCCAATGATACTTTTTTGAACATCAATTGTAAAACTTATACATAGTTCATCCTTTCTCTTAGTCGTTTAATTGGGACTGGGTGGGAGTTCACCTGCTTTGAAAAAGATCAGTCATTTTTTAATGATTCAGTCGTTAGTCGTTTAATTGGGACTGGGTGGGAGTTCACCTGCTTTGAAAAAGATGAGTCATTTTTTAATGATTCAGTCGTTAGTCGTTTAATTGGGACTGGGTGGGAGTTCACCTGCTTTGAAAAAGATCAGTCATTTTTTAATGATTCAGTCGTTAGTCGTTTAATTGGGACTGGGTGGGAGTTCACCTGCTTTGAAAAAGATCAGTCATTTTTTAATGATTCAGTCGTTAGTCGTTTAATTGGGACTGGGTGGGAGTTCACCTGCTTTGAAAAAGATCATTTTTTAATGATTCAGTCGTTAGTCGTTTAATTGGGACTGGGTGGGAGTTCACCTGCTTTGAAAAAGATGAGTCATTTTTAATGATTCAGTCGTTAGTCGTTTAATTGGGACTGGGTGGGAGTTCACCTGCTTTGAAAAAGATCAGTCATTTTTTAATGATTCAGTCGTACGTGCATTTCCTTTCTTTTTCGTTTACAGCTTTTTCAGCTTCAGATGTTCCATGCTTTGATCAAACCCAGTTCAAACGTCTCCAAATCATTGCCAAATTCATCTTCAAAGGGAGATATTTGTGGCAAATATTCTGGCGAAAAAAAAAAAACATGCAAAAGGCTTATTATACCAAGAAAATCATGCCAAAGGCTTATTATTACAAGAAAATCACAACTCATCCCCCCACTGTTCCTAGTGGGCGTCATTCATTCATATTCATACCAAACAATTTTAGATTTATGCATCAATGCTTTTTTCAAACACAAAGACATTGACAATAGGGAGTGAGAAACACCGAGGGGGAGAGCTGGGGTGAAGAGGGGTTGGTGAGGGGAGTGGGCATCAATCCCACGCAAGAGACAGGTTACACTTGATGTAGGCTACGACCACAACATTTTGTTGATCACACTGACAAACTTCTGATTTTTTTTTATGGAGAGGGCTGGGGAAATTTGTTTTCCTTTTTTTTCTTTTTTTTTTTTAGTCACACGCAGCATATTGCATATCAATAATTCGACGTACTTACCGAATCGATCTGTTAGAGTGTTAGTGGACCACAACCGCCAATCTCAATAAAATCCACCCGGACCGATAATTTTTTGATCGAAAGCACTCCCATCCACATACAGCGATGTGTGTAGTCTACTCGTCGTCTTGACAGGTGATGAGGAGAGGCCTGCGCTAAACACGACAAGTTTCCAGTCTGTGAACCTGTACAGCAGACGACAATCTGTGAGGCGCGACGGGTTTCCATTCCATGATCTTTGACAGCAGACGACAATCAGCTTTAATTGCCGCCCAGTCTTCACAACGAGGCTCAGGTAATGTCAACACTTGCCTGTCGCACCGCGCCGCCTGTTCCCCCCACTCTCCCCGACCCCCCACTCCCCTGGTTTTACCCCGCTGCGTACACACTGCAGGGACACGGGGGGCTGTTACACACAGCATCTGTTCGCCTGTCCGGACGGAGTTGTGGAGATTTACGGCCAACTTCGCTCCCTCGCTGTGCCGCTGCGCTGTCGTTTACCGTTATGAACCCGTTAGACGTTCTTTTCGTTGTCACAGCTCAAACTTTCCACACCCCTGCAAAGCTGTCCCCCGGAGAGTACAGACTGGCCCGTTTTAACATCACCCTCATTTTCCACCCGCTCCCTTCTCTTCCCCGACGCCAAATATTTTCCTTACAGGACACTTTGGGCTGTA
>CM065716.1:114246250-114266250 GCA_033310375.1 Conus canariensis
AGTTACAAGAGTAAATGAGATAGGGCAACAAGAAATACTTATATAAATCCCTAACTGTAAAGTGGAACTGTATTCGTGAGCGGCTCTGCTTGCTGTGTGAAGACTGTGACTTGAGGATTCTCCGTCAAGACGACGTGGAGAGGCTGACAGCCAGGTCGGTAGTCTGACGTGATCTTCTGTGTGGGTGTACCGTGTGGGACTTCGAACAGTGTTCGTGAGCGGCTCTGCTTGCTGTGTGAAGACCGTGACATGAGGATTCTCCGTCAAGACGACGTGGAGAGGCTGACAGCCAGCAGGCCGGTAGTCTGACGTGATCTTCTGTGTGGGTGTACCCTGTGGGACTTCGAACTGTATTCGTGAGCGGCTCTTCTTGCCGTGTGAAGACTGTGACTTGGGCTCGTTGCAGCCAGCTGTATGGACTGTGTCTGTTGGGACACCATTGACGGTGCCAGTTGTTATGTGTATGCATTGAGTATTTAAAGGATTCAGTCTTGCATATGGGTGAGTAACGTATGTTGCTGGAGCCAAAGATGCGGTCATTTCGTTGATGTCTCTTGGAAAGTCACGCCATGGTAACCATCAAGGGAAATAACTCTATTGCCGGAAATGAATAGAAATGTGTGCGGCATTCCTTAATCTTTACACCAGTGACAAATCTTTAATGTGTCAGTTTTGAGAGCGATGGTTGAAGCTCTCTGAGTTGTCGCACGCCCTTACTGGTGGTGGCGTGTATTGATTTTTGTACCTATTAATTCATATCATGGTAATATGTGTTTATGTTTTGATGGTTCAGGCAGCATATAAAATGAAAGAAACTTAACTTGTGTGTTGCCTGGTTGTCCATGTTCGTGTGGCGTGGGTGTGTGTAGGTAACAATCGTTACACGCATCCAAACTTCTGAAAGTGAGAGTCAGACAGTCATACACACAGCACCACACCATCCGTAACGCTCAACCCCTGTTATGGCCTATGGACAGACGTCCGTAATGAAGCCTGTGCATGACTGTCTCAGCATTCCGGTGCATGTGTGATCTGAGTGTGTCAGGCAGTTGATGCAGTGGGTCAGGCAGTTCATGCAGTGTGTCAGGCAGTTTGCAGTGTGTCAGGCAGTTGGTGCAGTGTGTCAGGCAGTTGGTGCAGTTGTCAGGCAGTTGGTGCAGTGTAGGCGTTGTGCAGTGTTCAGGCAGTTGTGCAGTGTGTCAGGCAGTTGTGCAGTGGTGGCATTCGTGCAGTGTGTCAAAGCAGTTGGTGCAGTGTGTCAGGCAGTTCGTGCAGTGTGTCAAAGCAGTTGGTGCAGTGTGTCAAAGCAGTTTGTTGTCCCTCTGTCACATGTCTTCCCCCAACATAGTCTACTACTTCCTATGCAAAGCAAGGGTTACCTCCCATGAGACTGCAAAGGCCACGCTGCATTGTTTTAGTCCATGAATAGTTTACACACACTCTCTGTCTCTAACTGTTTGTGTGTGTGTGGTGTGTGTGTGTGTGTGTGTGTGTGTGTGTGTGTGTGTGTGTGTGTGTGTGTGTGTGTGTGTGTGTGTGTGTAGTGTGTGTGTGTGTGCGTGTGTGTGTGTGTGTGTGTGTGTGTGTGTGTGTGTGTGTGTGTGTGGGTGTGTGAGTGTGTGTGTGTGTGTGTGTGTGTGTGTGAGAGAGAGAGAGAGAGAGAGAGAGAGAGTCTACACATACAAGTGTGTGTGTCTGCGCGCGCGCGTGTGTGTATGTGTGTGTGCGTTCGTGCGTGCGTGCGTGCATGCGTGCGTGCGTGTGTGTGTGTGTGTGTACAGGGTGCGCAGATTAAATACTCGGCATCTCTACCCTATATCATATCAAACCTCAGAACTTTTCTTTATCCCTTAGTGACTAATCGACCGAGCAATGCACCCAATGTTTCACTACACTAACGCTGATGATGTTGAGAAGTGTTCAGTATGGCTGGTAGAAAAGGGATTAAGACAGACAGGATGGGTGGTAGTATAGCTATGGGGTCCGGAATAGCTCAGTTGGTAGAGTGCCGGACTCGTGATCATGGTGATCCTGAGACTGTCGGTTCGAATCTCCGCTGGGCCGTTTCATTACAGTGGGGAAAGGGGGGGGGGGGGGGGTAGAAGGGGATGGGCGGATGTTTCCTTCGGATTTAACATTGGTCCTGACTTCATTTCCCCCCAAAAAATGTCCTTCGAATTGGACTATAATCCCAGGTACTGTGAGTGAGGTTCTGTGTATGAGCACACGCATAACATCTCGCACACACGTAAAGTCTCATCACCAATTTCGGAAGAGAAGACTAGTTTGGCCATTGGCATGGAGGACACGTATCCATGTTGCTTGCACGGTGAGCATAAAAGAATGACAAAAAAAAAACAAAAAAAACAGAATGACTGATATTCGAATAAAGGACACTGGAAACGACTGAAGCGCCAGCAGGCAGCTCTTCAATCGGCTCTACCCAGGTAGGCAGCCCGTTGTGTACATGCGGAATCAGTGTCCATCATGGACTTTGTGATTTGCTGTTCGTATTGTTAAGTCGCGTGTTGTTAAATATGTGTATTTGGGGATTGTAAACTCCAATGGATTTCAGCTGATTTGATATGAAAAAGCACACTAAATATAGCTGATAATTAATATAACAATACGATGAATAAACAAATAACAACAACAAATATATAAATATACAAGTAAACAAAACCAAGATGTAAAGCAAGGTGCAAACAATCTAGTCTGTGTTTCAGTGTCTTTCCGTTTCAAACCCACTTCCTTGTCTATACAAAACAAGACGCGTGTTGTTTTCCGGGCTCTATCGATAACTTTCAGACATTAAGACTAACTTGCACAGAAAATATGAACGGCGCGCAAATCGAAGACCCATTCACCAGACATAACTATCGAAATGAGTTTTGAGGGGGTGAAAGTGGGAGGGCGGGGGGGGGGGGGGGGGGGGGGCGCGGGGGGATATAAAAAAGACACACACCGCCAGACTGCTTCCCATTCCACTTCTCTTTTTTTTTCTTTTTTAAGTAGGTTCATGGAGTCGGTCAGTATCATGGCTTGTTGATCCGGCGGAATGCTTTTGTCACGGCTTCTGCCTCCATCGTTAAACCAGAAGTTGTTAAGTTGTATGCACCTTTGTCTTCATGGATACATGGGTCAGGCATGTCCCTGAGACCCTCATCTTAAACCCCTTCATCTTACTCATCAATGTATCTATCCATCAGACTCTCATCTTCAATCCCTTCATCTTACTCATCAATGTATCTATCTCTCACACCCTCATCTTAAATCCCTTCATCTTACTCATCAATGTATCTATCCATCAGACCCTCATCTTCAATCCCTTCATCTTACTCATCAATGTATCTATCCATCAGACCCCATCTTAAATCCATTCATCTTACTCATCAATGTATCTTCCATCAGACCCTCATCTTCAATCCCTTCATCTTACTTATCAATGTATCTACTCCATCACACCCTCATCTTAATCCCTTCATCTTACTCATCAATGTATCTATCCATCAACATCCACTATACTTAAATCCCTTCATCTTTATCATCTAATGTATCTATCCATCAGACCCCATTTCTAATCCCTTCATCTTACTCATCAATGTATCTATCCATCAACCCTCATCTTCAATCCCTTCATCTTACTCATCAATGTATCTATCCATCAGACCCTCATCTTCAATCCCTTCATTTACTCATCAATGTATCTATCCATCACACCCCATCTTCAATCCTTCATCTTACTCCATCAATGTATCTAATCCCTTCACTACCACCTACATACTTTAATCCCTTCATCTTACTCATCAATGTATCTATCCATCACCCACATCTTCAAATCCCTTCATCTTACTCATCAATGTATCTATCCATCAGATCCCCATCTTAAATCCCTTCATCTTACTCATCAATGTATCTATCCATCAGACCCTCATCTTAATCCCTTCATCTTACTCATCAATGTATCTATCCATCAGACCCTCATCTTAGATCCCTTCATCATACTCATCAATGTATCTATCCATCAGACCTCATCTTCAATCCCTTCATCTTACTCATCAATGTATCTATCCATCAGATCCCCATCTTAAATCCCTTCATCTTACTTATCAATGTATCCATCCATCAGATCCCCATCTTAAATCCCTTCATCTTACTCATCAATGTACTATCCATCAGACCCTCATCTTAATCCCTTCATCTTACTCATCAATGTATCTATCCATCACACCCTCATCTCAATCCTTCATCTTACTCATCTAATGTATCATCATCAGACCCCATCTTCAATCCCTTCATCTTACTCATCAATGTATCTATCCATCAGACCCATCTTTCAATCCCTTCATCTTACTCATCAATGTATCTATCCATCAGACCCTCATCTTCAATCCCTTCATCTTACTCATCAATGTATCTATCCATCAGACCCTCATCTTCAATCCCTTCATCTTACTCATCAATGTATCTATCCATCAGACCCTCATTTTCAATCCCTTCATCTTACTCATCAATGTATCTATCCATCAGACCCTCATCTTCCATCCCTTCATTTACTCATCAATGTATCTATCCATCAGACCCTCATCTTCAATCCCTTCATCTTACTCATCAATGTATCTATCCATCAACCCTCATCTTCAATCCCTTCATCTTACTCATCAATGTATCTATCCATCAGACCCTCATCTTCAATCCCTTCATCTTACTCATCAATGTATCTATCCATCAGACCCTCATCTTCAATCCCTTCATCTTACTCATCAATGTATCTATCCATCAGACCCTCATCTTCAATCCCTTCATCTTACTCATCAATGTATCTATCCATCAACCCCATCTTCAATCCCTCATCTTACTCATCAATGTATCTATCCATCAGACCCCATCTTCAATCCCTTCATCTTACTCATCAATGTATCTATCCATCAGACCCTCATCTTCAATCCCTTCATCTTACTAATCAATGTAATCTATCCATCACACTCCTCATCTTCAATCCCTTCATCCTTACTCATCAATGTATCTATCCATCAGACCCTCATCTTCAATCCCTTCATCTTACTCATCAATGTATCTATCCCTCAGACCCTCATCTTCAATCCCTTCATCTTACTCATCAATGTATCTATCCATCACACACCCATCTTCAATCCCTTCATCTTACTCATCAATGTATCTATCCATCAGACCCTCATCTTCAATCCCTTCATCTTAGTCATCAATGTATCTATCAATCAGACCCACATCTTCAATCCCTTCATCTTAGTCATCAATGTATCTATCCATCAGACCCTCATCATCAATCCCTTCATCTTACTCATCAATGTATCTATCCATCAGACCCCATCTTCAATCCCTTCATCTTACTCATCAATGTATCTATCCATCAGACCCCATCTTCAATCCCTTCATCTTACTCATCAATGTATCTCTCCATCACACCCACATCTTAAATCCCTTCATCTTACTCATCAATGTATCTATCCATCAGACCCTCATCTTAGATCCCTTCATCTTACTTATCAATGTATCTATCCATCAGACCCTCATCTTAGATCCCTTCATCTTACTCATCAATGTATCTATCCATCAGACAGTCATCTTCAATCCCTTCATCTTACTCATCAATGTATCTATCCATCAGATCCCCATCTTAAATCCCTTCATCTTGCTCATCAATGTATCTATCCATCAGACCCTCATCTTAGATCCCTTCATCTTACTCATCAATGTATCTATCCATCATACCCTCATCTCAAATCCCTTCATCTTACTCATCAATGCATCTATCCATCAGACCCACATCTTCAATCCCTTCATCTTACTCATCAATGTATCTATCCATCAGACCCTCATCTTAAATCCCTTCATCTTACTCATCAATGTATCTATCCATCAGACAGTCATCTTCAATCCCTTCATCTTACTCATCAATGTATCTATCCATCAGACCCTCATCTTCAATCCCTTCATCGATACTCATCAATGTATCTATCCATCAGACCCTCATCTTCAATCCCTTCATCTTACTCATCAATGTATCTATCCATCAGACCCTCATCTTCGATCCCTTCATCTTACTCATCAATGTATCTATCCATCAGACCCTCATCTTCAATCCCTTCATCTTACTCATCAATGTATCTATCCATCAGACCCCCATCTGAAATCCCTTCATCTTACTCATCAATGTATCTATCCATCAGACCCTCATCTTCAATCCCTTCATCTTACTCATCAATGTATCTATCCATCAGACTCTCATCTTCAATCACTTCATCTTACTCATCAATGTATCTATCCATCACACCCTCATTTTCAATCCCTTCATCTTACTCATCAATGTATCTATCCATCAGACCCTCATCTTCAATCCCTTCATCTTACTCATCAATGTATCTATCCATCAGACCCTCATCTTCAATCCCTTCATCTTACTCATCAATGTATCTATCCATCAGACCCTCATCTTCAATCCCTTCATCTTACTCATCAATGTATCTATCCATCAGACCCTCATCTTCAATCCCTTCATCTTACTCATCAACGTATCTATCCATCAGACCCTCATCTTCAATCCCCTCATCTTACTTATCAATGTATCTATCCATCAGACCCTCATCTTCAATCCCTTCATCTTACTTATCAATGTATCTATCCATCAGACCCTCATCTTCAATCTCTTCATCTTACCCATCAATGTCTCTATCCATCAGATCCCCATCTTAAATCCCTTCATCTTACTCATCAATGTATCTATCCCTCAGACCCTCATCTTCAATCCCTTCATATTACTCATCAATGTATCTATCCATCAGACCCTCATCTTCAATCCCTTCATCTTACTCATCAATGTATCTATCCATCACACCCTCATCTTCAATCCCTTCATCGTACTCATCAATGTATCTATCTCTCAGACCCTCATCTTCAATCCCTTCATCTTACTCATCAATGTATCTATCCATCACACCCTCATCCTCAATCCCTTCATCTTACTCATCAATGTATCTATCCATCACACCCTCATCTTCAATCCCTTCATCTTACTCATCAATGTATCTATCCATCACACCCCATCTTCAATCCCTTCATCTTACTCATCAATGTATCTATCCATCAGACCCTTATCTTCAATCCCTTCATCTTACTCATCAATGTATCTATCCATCAGACCCTCATCTTCAATCCCTTCATCTTACTCATCAATGTATCTATCCATCAGACCCTCATCTTAGATCCCTTCATCTTACTCATCAATGTATCTATCCATCAGACCCCCATCTTCAATCACTTCATCTTACTCATCAATGTGTCTATCCATCAGACCCTCATCTCCAATCCCTTCATCTTACTCATCAATGTATCTATCCATCAGACCCTCATCTTCAATCCCTTCATCTTACTCATCAATGTATCTATCCATCATACCCTCATCTTTAATCCCTTCATCTTACTCATCAATGTATCTATCCATCACACCCTCATCTTCAATCCCTTCATCTTACTCATCAATGTATCTATCCATCAGACCCTCATCTTCAATCCCTTCATCTTACTCATCAATGTATCTATCCATCAGACCCTCATCTTCAATCCCTTCATCTTACTCATCAATGTATCTATCCATCAGACCCTCATCTTCAATCCCTTCATCTTACTCATCAATGTATCTATCCATCAGATCCCCATCTTCAATCCCTTCATCTTACTCATCAATGTATCTATCCATCAGACCCACATCTTCAATCCCTTCATCTTACTCATCAATGTATCTATCCATCAGACCCTTATCTTCAATCCCTTCATCTTACTCATCAATGTATCTATCCATCAGACCCTCATCTTCAATCCCTTCATCTTACTCATCAATGTATCTATCCATCACACCCTCATCTTCAATCCCTTCATCTTACTCATCAATGTATCTATCCATCAGACCCTCATCTTCAATCCCTTCATCTTACTCATCAATGTATCTATCCATCACACCCTCATATTCAATCCCTTCATCTTACTCATCAATGTATCTATCCATCAGACCCACATCTTCAATCCCTTCATCTTACTCATCAATGTATCTATCCATCACACCCTCATCTTCAATCCCTTCATCTTACTCATCAATGTATCTATCCATCACACCCTCATCTTCAATCCCTTCATCTTACTCATCAATGTATCTATCCCTCAGACCCTCATCTTCAATCCCTTCATCTTACTCATCAATGTATCTATCCATCACACCCCCATCTTCAATCCCTTCATCTTACTCATCAATGTATCTATCCATCAGACCCTCATCTGAAATCCCTTCATCTTACTCATCAATGTATCTATCCATCAGACCCTCATCTTCAATCCCTTCATCTTACTCATCAATGTATCTATCCCTCAGACCCTCATCTTCAATCCCTTCATCTTACTCATCAATGTATCTATCCATCACACCCCCAATTTCAATCCCTTCGTCTTACTCATCAATGTATCTATCCATCAGACCCTCATCTTCAATCCCTTCATCTTACTCATCAATGTATCTATCCATCAGACACTCATCTTCAATCCCTTCATCTTACTCATCAATGTATCTATCCATCAGACCCTCATCTTCAATCCCTTCATCTTACTCATCAATGTATCTATCCATCAGACCCTCATCTTCAATCCCTTCATCTTACTCATCAATATATCTATCCATCAGATCCTCATCTTCAATCCCTTCATCTTACTCATCAATGTATCTATCCATCAGACCCTCATCTTCAATCCCTTCATCTTACTCATCAATGTATCTATCCATCAGACCCTCATCTTCAATCCCTTCATCTTACTCATCAATGTATCTATCCATCAGACCCTCATCTTCAATCCCTTCATCTTACTCATCAATGTATCTATCCATCAGACCCTCATCTTCAATCCCTTCATCTTACTCATCAATGTATCTCTCTCTCAGCTGGAAATTCTGCACACTGTGGTCTCATTGCTCAGTAGACATGGAGTAGACATGGAGTAGCACGTATGGACTACTCCGTACGCAGTGACACCTCTTTAATGAAGCTGAAACTAATTAGATGAGTTCATTCGGTTTAGGAAAATAATGTTTTATTGACAGAGAAAAAAAAGTCCCGCTTTTATGCTTTTTCTTGGAGTACCAGCGGCCCCTGTCCTTTCCCCAAGCCTTGGCAACAAAATTCCCTTTCCTAACTGTTCCAGCCTTGTTCAGCCGCTATGACAAGAGCCGCCACATTGTGACTGATCAGTCTGGCAGAAAAAACAGATATGGTTTCCCATGGCGCCACACACAGAACAGCACAAATGCATTGGAGCCCAAACAGTGGTCGACAAGAATCTGTCATCGAGAAATAGAACGAGGAAAAGTCATGCAGTGTGTGTGTGTGTGTGTGTGTGTGTGTGTGTGTGTGTGTGTGTGTGTGTGTGTGTGTGTGTGTGTGTGTGTGCGTGCGTGTGCGTGCGTGCGTGCGTATGTGTGTATGTGTGTGTGTGCGTGCGTGCGTATGTGTGTATGTGTGTGGTGTTGTGTGTGTGTGTGTGTGTGTGTGTGTGTGTGTGTGTGTGGTGTTGGTGTGTGTGCGTGTGAGCCAGAGGCCATCGTCCTTGTTATGCTCACTTTCTCCACATCTCGCCAATTCTACTAAGCGGCCAGAACAACGAAGGCAGCAGTGTGGAGGATGCATCATTGGACTCCTGAGCAGGTCACAAGTTGTCCTCTCCGACCTCAGCAGACAATTCCTTCCACTTGCTGCTGATATTATGACGTGGGATGTTTATGGTATGAAATCTTTATATAACGTTAACAATTCATAAAACATAGTATCGCATCACGAATATTGTGTTGTCACATCATTGACTACCGTGCTATACTTTTGAATGACTGAATACGACATAGTCATATTACAAACACAATCTTGTTACATTATTAGAATTTATACCGTCACATAGTTGCACCAAGAAATATTGTCGCATTACGTCCATCATTGACTACCGTGCTATACTTTTGAATGACTGAATACAAAATTGTCACATTACAAACACAATCTTATTACATTATTAGAATTCATACCGTCGAATAGTTGCACCAAGAAATATTGTCGCATTACGTCCATCAAAAATGAATACATGTTGTCAGAGTATTAAATACGACACTGGCAAAAACACAACATTCTCGCAACTTTAAATACAATAGTGTCACAGCGTTAGATACTAGTTGTCACAACATTCAATGCCAAATCGCCACTATGTTTTTACAGATTGAATTCTACGTTATCACAATATATTCACAGCATTAAACAGTAAGTCGACAAAACATTAAATACTGTACTGTCACTCATTATCACAAGATTGAACAATACACTGTCGAAATGTTCGATCCCACATTGTCATAACATTAGATATTACATTTGTCACAACATTAACTACCATATTATCATTATTAATATTGTCATACGATTGTCACAAGATTGTCACAAGATTACATAGTAGGCCTATATTGTTACAACATTAAATTCCATATTATCATAATATTGAATGCTACGTTATCACAACATTAGGGACTCAACTGTCACAAAATTGCCACGAATTTTTTTTTCTTTTTACAAAATCGAATACATTATTGTTAGAATGATGTCACAACAGTAAATAGGCCTACTATATTATTACAATCTTCAATACTACATTGTCAGATTATTGCGTGCTACACCGTCAGGACATTCAATACTACATTGTGACAGTATTACCAGAATACTGAAATGCATGTTGTCACATACCGCTTTGTCACAACGATGCCACAACATTAAATGTCTCATTGCCACAGCAATATCACTTTGTTACAACATTGTGTAGCGCTTGGTTACAACATTATAACAGCATTAAACAATTCTCTGTAAAAAAAAAAAAAAACAACAACAACTAAATACAAGATAGTCACAACGTTGTCAAGGCACTGGATACTGTATTGTCGCAAATCGTTGTAAGGTCAAGGGTAACATTGCCCCAACATTAAATTCTACAATGCCACTACATTGAATACTACATTGTCACAAAGTTGTCACAACATCAAATGCTATGTTGTCAGCAGTACACAGTGAAACAGACTGATAGAGATAAAACAGACAGCTGCCAGATAGAGCGTGGACTGACCAGATGTAATGTCCTGGACATGTTGGAGCGGTTCTTTGATGCATGCCATTTCTTGACCACTTTCTTATTAGGTACAAGTAAAAATAGAAGTGTCAGATCGTCTAAACAAAGACCCACACTTAGAGGATGGGAGAATAGCATGCAATGTGTCTCCGTTCACCACGATAGGATCATCAAACTTATGACATTTTTGGCCTAATGTCAAAGCTCTCCAGACTTTCAAAAAACACCAAATAGTGCATCTCTAAACCTTGTCTATCATTATTTAATAGTTTATTTTGTGTTGGTATAACATGGAAGGAGTTGTTCGGCGTATAAAAAGACAAAACCGAGGGTTAATCATCATAATAATTATTCTTTTGCGTGCGTTTGATGTATTCCAAAAACTCCGGGGGTCTTGATCTGAAAGGGTAGTTTTCTGTCAAGCACACCGTGATGGAGGCGGATAATTGATCCTGGCTGATCAGAACGGGTTTGCTTGACCGGTTTTTTGGGGTTTTTTTTTTTTTTTCGTTTTTTTTTTGTTTTGTTTTGTTTTGTTTTTATTTGTTTGGTTTTTTAAGCCGAAAAGGAAAGTGGAGGGGGGGGGGGGGGGGTAGAAAAGGAAGGGGCGAGGGGGGAAGGGGTGTGGGAGAGAGAGGGAGAGGTGAGTTTGATATGAAAATTGTTTCTCCTCACCTTGGTTGGGGGTGTGGCGATGAGAAGAAAAATCGTCAATAGCTCTCTCTCTCTCTCTCTGTCTCTCTCTCTGTCTCTCTCTCTCTCTCTCTCTCTCTCTGGGGAAGGGAGGGCGGGGGTCCTTGCTTATGTTTCTGTATGTGTGTATTTTTCTCTGTGTGTTTGTTTCTACGTCTCCGTGTGTGTGTATGTTGTGTGTGTGTGTGTGTGTGTGTGTGTGTGTGTGTGTGTGTGTGTGTGTGTGTGTGTGTGTGTGTGTGTGTGTGTGCGCGCGCGCGCGTGTGTGTGAGTGTGTGTTTGTGTGAGTGTGTGTGTATGTGTGTGTGTGTGTGTGTGTGTGTGTGTGTGGGAGAGAGAGAGAGAGAGAGAGAGAGAGAGAGAGAGAGAGGAGAGAGAGAGAGAGAGAGAGGAGAAGGAGGAATGAAAGTTTAATTTTATTTTATTTCGTTTCATTTCATGAGAGACAGACAGACAGACAGACAGACAGACATAGAGAGAGAGAGAGAGAGAGAGAGAGAGAGAGAGAGAGAGAGCACAACTCACGCGTATCAGACGCGTATTCATGCGTGTCGAACTGTGGATACGCTGCACAACTCGCTCTCAGCGTGACCAGACAACAGTGACTGCGCATGTCTGTGTCTGCTCTATCAGCCTGCAGGCTTTCTCTGTCTGTGAGAATAGCTGTCAGTCTGTGCACCAATCACAAGATGCTATCATTGATTGTGCGGGGGGGGGGGGGGGGAGGGGGGGGGGATAATAGCACTACAGGATTAGACATGACTTGCAATCGGACGTCTAGTCCATACAGACGCCATTTCTCTCGTTTGTATTGAGGATACGTTATTTTAGACAGAGAGAGGGTGAATCAGATAGACTAACTTGCTTATACTTTTTTTCTTCTTCTTCTTGTTTCTTTGATGCATAGAATTTAATTTATGAGTCAAGCTATACGACTGGCCAAATTCTGTCAACTTTGTAACGATTGGTGGATGAAATCAGCGATTAACGTCTGCTGTTCTATGTCATACAGACACTATGTACCTCTACCCACCTTTAACCTCTCCCACTCCCCCCTTCCATCCCCCCCCCCACACACACACACACTCACTCACGAGAACGTAATCTACTTACAGAGAGAAACTGAACAAAGAATTCAGAAAGCTACCTTTTTTAACAACAGATTACCTTCTCTTACATGGGGATACTTGTGGGGTATACCCCAACTAACCGGCAGTAACGGAGGTAATAAAACAGCTGGAGCAAGCCCTGGACCCCCCACCCCACCCTCGCCCCACCCACCCAGCCCCAAGTGAAGGTGTGTTGGGCCAGTCATTGTCACAGCTGAGCAGACCCGTACAACCGGCAGAATCCAGGGTTCTCACCGCTCTTTTATTTCCCTTCTGACCATGCCAGGGACGCCTGACCCATGTTTTGCGGCACAACAGAGTCAAGAGTTGATTCGCGCGACCAGAAAATAACAGACGTCACTGTCTGCCAAGGGGGGGGGGGGGGGGGGGGGGAGCAGGGGGGGTGAGGGGGAAGGGGAGGGTGGTGTATTGAGTTAAGAGGCTTGAGGCCAGTGTATCCATTCGCCTTCTGAAACAACTGGGCGTGGGGGAGGGCGGGGGGGGGGGGGGGGAGGGGGGAGGGAGGGAGGGAGAGAGAGGGGAGTGGAGTAGAGAGGTTTACTTCTTCGTGTTTGGGGTTAAGTCCTTTTCTATTTCCTCCATGATATAAGTGGGTGTGAGTGTGGGGGCGAGGAGCGGATTGAAGAAAGGAGAACAAATTGCTTGGAGGGGAAGGGGTGGACGAATGAATGAAGGGGAAGAAGCAGAGTGAGTGCATGCAGAGGTGGAGGGGTGTAGGGAAGGGTGGGGGGCTGTTGTTTGTGTGGAGTTTTTGGAGAGTGGAGATATGCATGTGCACGCATGTGTGTGTGCATGCGTGCGTGCGTGTGCGTGCATGTGTGTGTGTGTGTGTGTGTGGTGTGTGTGTGTGTGTGTGTGTGTGTCTGTGTGTCTGTGTGTCTGTGTCTGTGTGTCTGTGTGTCTGTGTGTATGTATGTGTCCTTGTGTGTGTGTTCTCTCTCTCTCTCTCTCTCTCTCTCTCTCTCCCTCCCTCAAAGCCAATTATTAAACAATACCGGTGAAACCGGCCATGCATGATGTTCAGCTCCAACCAACTGTGATTATTATTTATATTGTCATTGCCGCTAATGTAGCACTATTGATAACCAGTCTTTCACGTAAGCAACTCCAACCAAACTCTCTGAAGGAAGCTGTGGTTAATTAAAAATGAATGCTGCCATCAATAAAGGAGATGGGAAAAAAATTCTATACAATAGATAAAGACTTTTGGAAATGGACAATCAAATATCCCTTTTCTTTTTTCTTTCTTTCTGCGTGCGCAGGCTGATACTCCTGCAGACACTCCCTGAATAGACAGGCAGTGGAGTTTTGTGTGTATGACCGTTTTTTATCCCGCCATTAAGGCAGCCATACTCCATCTTTGGGGAAGGTGCATGCTATGTGTAACGTGTCATCCATACCAACGGCCAAACTGGCCTTCTCTTCCGAAAGTTGGTGATGGGATTTGACGTGTGTGCAAGATGTTATGTGTGTGTTCACACACGGAACCTCGGTTTATAGTCTCGTTCGAAGGATTGTAATGGGGAATGAAGTCAGAACCAATGTTAACTCTGAGGGAAAAATCCCTCTGTACTGAAACGGCCTGTCAGAGATTCGAACCCGCAACCCTCGGATTACGAGTCCGGCGCTCTACCAACTGAGCTATTCCAGCCCCGAAATATCCCTTATCAGAATAGTATGTTTCTTTATAGCTTTTTCTCAAATGAAACTAACTGGTGGTTTAACCCATCAACAGCAAAGTGCATAGGTATAGAGAAGCTCTGCATAATAGGCACTGTTCATATTCTGCACACAAGTTTGAAAATAACCATTCATTGTATGTTTGTTTCCCCAGTTCAGCATCGCCTCGGAAACAAACATTGAAAAATGTTCAAAACGCACCACTGACTAACATCCTTAGAAACTGTTTCTGTTTGCCTATTACACCATCACCTTGGAAACGAACATTGACAGATATTAAAAACGCTCCACTGCCTAAATTACCCACAAAATGATTTCCTATTACACCATCACCTTGGAAACACACATTGAAAGATATTGAAAACGCTCCACTGCCTAAATTACTCACAAAATGTTAGCCTATTACATCATTACTTTGGAAACCAGCATTTGTCTATTACACCATCACCCAGGAAACCAGCGTTTGTCTATTACGCCATCACCCCGGAAACCAGCATTTGCCTATTACACCATCACCCTGGAAACTAGCATTTGCCTATTACGCCATCACCATGGAAACCAGCATTTGCCTATTACACCATCACCCCAGAAACCAGCATTTGCCAATTACACCATCACCCCAGAAACCAGCATTTGCCTATTACGCCATCACCCCGGAAACCAGCATTTGCCTATTACGCCATCACCCTGGAAAACAGCATTTGCCTATTGCACCATCACCCTGGAAACCAGCATATGCGTATTACGCCATCACCCCGGAAACCAGCATTTGCGTATTATGCCATCACCCCGGAAACCAGCATTTGCCAATTACGCCATCACCCTGGAAACCAGCATTTGCCTATTACACCATCACCCCAGAAACCAGCATATGCCTATTACGCCATCACCCCGGAAACCAGCATTTGCCAATTACGCCATCACCCTGGAAACTAGAATTTGCGTACTACGCCATCACCCTGGAAACCAGCATTTGCCTATTACGCCATCACCCCAGAAACCAGCATTTGCCTATTACGCCATCACCCCAGAAACCAGCATTTGCCTGTTCCACCATCACCCTGGAAACAAACATTGCGGGACGTACAAAATGCACCACTGGCTATAGTGTTCGATAAGGGAGCGTGAATTGTTTAGTTGCCAAGTCGGCAAATTCCTTTTCTCATTACATGTAGGAAGAAGCCTGCACTAATCTTCATACATCAGATTGTTTGACCGGTCTGTGATGTGTGTGTGTGTGTGTGTGTGTGTGTGTGTGTGTGTGTGTGTGTGTGTGTGTGTGTGTGTGTATGTGTGTGTGTGTCTGTGTGAGAGAGAGAGAGAGAGAGAGGGGGGGGGATGGAATGAAAGTTTGATTTTATTACATTTCATTTCATGTGTGTGCATGTATATGTGTGTGTGTGTGTGTGTGTGTGTGTGTGTGTGTGTGTGTGAGAGAGAAGAGAGAGAGAGAGGAGAGAGAGAGAGAGAGAGAGAGAGAGAGAGAGCACAACTCACTGGCATCAGACGCGTGTTCATGCGTGTGGAACTGTGGATACGCTGCACAACTCACTCTCAGCGTGACCAGACAACCGTGACTGCGCATGTCTGTGTCTGCTCTGTCAGCCTGCAGGCTTTCTCTGTCTGTTAGAATAGCTGTCAGTCTGTGCACCAATCACAAGACGCTATCATTGATTGTGCGGGGGGAGGGGGGGTTCATAATAGCAATACAAGATTGCACATGATTTGCAATCGGACGTTTAGTCGTCTAGTCCATACAGACGCCATTTCTCTCGTTTGTATTGAGGATAAGTTATTTCAGACGGAGAGAGGGTGAATCAGATAGACTAACTTGCTTAAACTTGTTTTTCTTCTTCTTCTTGTTTCTTTGATGCATAGAATTTAATTTATGAGTCAAGCTATACGACTGGCCAAATTCTGTCAACTTTGTAACGATTGGTGGATGAAATCAGCGATTAACGTCTGCTGTTCTATGTCATACAGACACTATGTACCTCTACCCACCTTTAACCTCTCCCACTCCCCCCTTCCATCCCCCACCCCCTCCACACACACACACACACACACACACACACACACACACACACACACACACACACACACACTCACGAGAACGTAATCTACTTACAGAGAGAAACTGAACAAAAAATTCAGAAAGCTACCTTTTTTAACAACAGATTACCTTCTCTTACATGGGGATACTTGTGGGGTATACCCCAACTAACCGGCAGTAACGGAGGTAATAAAACAGCTGGAGCAAGCCCTGCCCCCCCCCCCACTCCACCCTCGCCCACCCACCCAGCCCCAAGTGAAGGTGTGTTGGGCCAGTCACTGTCACAGCTGAGCAGAGCCGTACAGCCTGCAGAATACAGTGTTCTCACCACTCTTTTAATTCCGTTCGGACCATGCCAGGGACGCCTGACCCATGTTTTGCGGCACAACAGAGTCAAGAGTTGATTCGCGCGACCAGAAAATAACAGACGTCACTGTCTGCCGAGGGAGGGGGGGAGCAGGGGGGTGAGGGGGAAGGGGAGGGGGGTGTATTGAGTTAAGAGGCTTGAGGCCAGTGTATCCATTCGCCTTCTGAAACAACTGGGCATGGGGAGGGCGGGGGAGAGGGGGGGAGGGAGAGAGAGAGGGGTGGAGTAGAGAGGTTTACTTCTTCGTGTTTGGGGTTAAGTCCTTTTCTGTTTCCTCCCTGATATAAGTGGGTGTGAGTGTGGGGGCGAGGAACGGATTGAAGAAAGGAGAACAAATTGCTTGGAGGGGAAGGGGGCGAGAAATGAATGAAGGGGAAGAAGCAGAGTGAGTGCATGTAGAGGTGGAGGGGTGTAGGGAAGGGCGGGGGGCTGTTGTTTGTGTGGAGTTTTTGGAGAGTGGAGATATGCGTGTGCATGCATGTGTGTGTGTGCATGCGTGCATGTGTGTGCGTGCATGCGTGTGTGTGTGTGTGTGTGTGTGTGTGTGTTGTGTGTGTGTCTGTGTGCTGTGTTGTGTGTCTGTGTGTATGTATGTGTCCTTGTGTGTGTGTGTTCTCTCTCTCTCTCTCTCTCTCTCTCTCTCTCTCTCTCTCTCTCTCTCTCTCTCCCTCCCTCAAAGCCAATTATTAAACAATACCGGTGAAACCGGCATGCATGATGTTCAGCTCCAACCAACTGTGATTATTATTTATATTGTCATTGCCGCTAATGTAGCACTATTGATAACCAGTCTTTCATGTAAGCAACTCCAACCAAACTCTCTGAAGGAAGCTGTGGTTAATTAAAAATGAATGCTGCCATCAATAAAGGAGATGGGAAAAAAAATTCTATACAATAGATAAAGACTTTTGGAAATGGACAATCAAATATCCCTTTTCTTTTTTTCTTTCTTTCTGTGTACACAGACTGATACTCCTGCAGACACTCCCTGAATAGACAGGCAGTGGAGTTTTGTGTGTATGACCGTTTTTTATCCCGCCATTAAGGCAGCCATACTCCATCTTTGGGGAAGGTGCATGCTATGTGTAACGTGTCATCCATACCAACGGCCAAACTGGCCTTCTCTTCCGAAAGTTGGTGATGGGATTTGACGTGTGTGCAAGATGTTATGTGTGTGTTCACACACGGAACCTTGGTTTATAGTCTCGTTCGAAGGACTGTAATGGGGAATGAAGTCAGAACCAATGTTAACTCCGAGGGAAAAATCCCTCTGTACTGAAACGGCCTGTCAGAGATTCGAACCCGCAACCCTCGGATAACGAGTCCGGCGCTCTACCAACTGAGCTATTCCGGCCCCCAAATATCCCTTATCAGAACAGTATGTTTCTTTATAGCTTTTTCTCAAATGAAATTAACTGGGGGTTTAACCCATCAACAGCAAAGTGCATAGGTATAGAGAAGCTCTGCATAATAGGCACTGTTCATATTCTGCACACAAGTTTGAAAATAACCATTCATTGTATGTTTGTTTCCCCAGTTCAGCATCGCCTCGGAAACAAACATTGAAAAATGTTCAAAACGCACCACTGACTAACATCCTTAGAAACTGTTTCTGTTTGCCTATTACACCATCACCTTGGAAACGAACATTGACAGATATTAAAAACGCTCCACTGCCTAAATTACCCACAAAATGATTTCCTATTACACCATCACCTTGAATACACACAATGAAAGATATTGAAAACGCTCCACTGCCTAAATTACCCACAAAATGTTAGCCTATTACATCATTACTTTGGAAACCAGCATTTGCCTATTACGCCATCACCCCAGAAACCAGCATTTGCCTATTACGCTATCACCCCGGAAACCAGCATTTGCCTATTATGCCATCACCCCAGAAACCAGTATTTGCCTATTACACATACTGGAAACAGCATTTGTTATTACGCCATCACCCTGGAAACCAGCATTTGCCTATTACACCATTACCCCGGAAACCAGCATTTGCCTATTATGCCATCACCCTCGAAACCAGCATATGCCTATTACGCCATCACCCCGGAAACCAGCATTTGCCTATTACGCCATCATCCCAGAAACCAGCATTTGCCTATCACACCATCACCCCGGAAACCAGCATATGTCTATTACGCCATCACCCCGGAAACCAGTATTTGCCTATTACGCCATCACCCTGGAAAACAGCATTTGCCTATTACGCCATCACCCTGGAAAACAGCATTTGCCTATCACACCATCACCCAGAAACCAGCATATGCGTATTATGCCATCACCACGGAAACCAGCATTTGCCAATTACGCCATCACCCGGAAACCAGCATTTGCCTATTACACCATGACCCCGGAAACCAGCATTTGCATATTACGCCATCACCCCGGAAACCAGCATTTGCCAATTATGCCATCACCCCGGAAACCAGCATTTGCCTATTACGCCATCACCCTGGAAACCAGCATTTGCCTATTATGCCATCACCCCAGAAACCAGCATTTGCCTATTATGCCATCACCCCAGAAACCAGCATTTGCCTGTTCCACCATCACCCTGGAAACAAACATTGCGGGACGTACAAAATGCACCACTGGCTATTGTGTTCGATAAGGGGGGCGTGAATTGTTTCGTTGGCAAGTCGGCAAATACCTTTTCTCATTACATGTAGGAAGAAGCCTGCACTAATCTTCATACATCAGATTGTTTGACCGGTCTGTGATGTGTGTGTGTGTGTGTGTGTGTGTGTGTGTGTGTGTGTGTGTGTGTGTGTGTGTGTGTGTGTGTGGGTGTGTGTGGGTGCGTGCGTGCGCGCGGGCGTGTGTGTGTCTGTGTGTGAGAGAGAGAGAGAGAGAGGGAGAGAGAGAGAGTGAGAGAGAGAGAGAGGGAGAG
>CM065716.1:114271250-114291250 GCA_033310375.1 Conus canariensis
AAAAGTGGTGACAGAAAAAAGTGGTGACAGAAAATCGAAAAGCAACAATCATCATAAAAGCCACATGGGTATGTAGACAGAACAGACTGGTCAATGTGACTGTCGTACTACCAACTTGCCAGATTAGGACAACAAAAGACTTTACATGGTTGAAATGGTATCGAGACAAAAAAGGGGGGAGGAGGGAGGGGGGCTATGCATTTTATGACCAAAGACAGCAGAATGGACCACCAAAGCAGAATCACAGTGGACAACGATAAGAAAAGAAGAAAAACAAAAGTGTTGACAAGGGTGAGAGGAAAGAGTAAGCAACTGGCACATGATTTTCAGAAGGCAGGATGCTATTGGAACTGACAGCCGCGGTAACCCTGTGTCGGGGGAAGGGGGGGGGGGGGGGGTATGGGTGGCGCTTTTAATAAAACAAAAAAGACCTGAAAGCCATGACGTAGTTTACAATGTAGTGTTAAGCTATAAACTGTGTTCATGATGTCTGGGCAGCATACCTCATAAATGTGGTTCAACAGGATGAGTTACAGGTTTTAAGGTCCCCACTCCTTTGTCTTTGATATGTTCTTTATATTCAACCACATGTGAAGGTCCACTGCAAAGTGAACTCTCTCTCTCTCTCTGTCTCTGTCTCTCTCTCTCTCTCTCTCTCTCTCTCTCACACACACACACACACACACACACACACACACACACACACATACACACACACACACACACACACACACACACACACACACACACACACACACACACACACACACAACAGAGTGAAAGAAAGAAACGCGCGCGCGCGACACACACACACACACACACACACACACACACACACACGCGCACGCACGCACACGTACATACACACCCGGCGCGCGTGCGCACGCACGCACACAATTACTCATTCACTCACTCACACACATTTACACATACACGCGCGCGCGCGCGGAGAGAGAGAGAGAGAGAGAGAGAGAGAGAGAGAGAGAGAGAGAGAGAGAGACAGACAGACAGACAGACAGACAGACAGACAGACAGACAGACAGACACCTCCCTTCTTTCCACCCCCACCCTCCAATCAACTGAAAGTGGTGGAGTCGTGTTGTGTTAGGAAATTGATCCACACTGGACGGACCTGGATGAAAAGAGCCAATCTGACCCTCACCCTCCCCCTGTCACCCCCTCTCCTCCCCGCCACTCCCCTCTCCCACTCTCCTAACTGTCCACCTTCTTCCCTATCCCCCCCCCTCACATCCCTTTCCCTCCGCTGTCCCTCCCTCCTTACTTGCTAACCTTTGACCCTCCGTCCTTTTGCTCCCCGTCCCTTCCTTTCCCTCCTTTCCTCCCCATCCCTCCCTCAATCCCCGTCCTTCTAATTCTTTCCCTCCGTCCCTCTCTCCCTTCTTTCCACCCCAACCCTCCAATCAACTGAAAGTGGTGGAGTCGTTGAAGTATGGTTGGAATAATGAGATTGTCGGGGTATGGTTCAAGTAGACAGATAGTTTCTTTAGAAGAATGGGAGAGAGAGAGAGAGAGAGAGAGAGAGAGAGAGAGAGAGAGAGAGAGAGAGAGAGAGAGAGAGAGAGACAGACAGACAGACACACACACACACACACACACACACACACACACACACACACACACACACACACACACACACACACATACCGTCCAGTGTGGATCAATTTCCTAACACAACACGACTCCACCACTTTCAGTTGATTGGAGGGTGGGGGTGGAAAGAAGGGATGCGTCGATTCTATCCAAACCCCTTGAAAGACACATACACACACACGTATCTCAGTTCATGGAGAAAAACAAACTATTTCACCCACTCCAATCTGGATTCCGATCTAATCATTCCTGCCACACAGCATTATCACGAATGTGTGACTCATGGCTTTCAAATATGAACCAATCACAAATGACAGGGGTTGTCTTTCTTGACTTCAAAAAGGCGTTTGATCTTGTTGATCATTCCATTCTTCTAAAGAAACTATCTGTCTACTTGAACCATACCCCGACAATCTCATTATTCCAATCATACTTGAACGATAGGACTCAGTATGTGGTGCTTAATGGCAAAACTTCCGCTTCAGACTTTGTCAGACATGGAGTCCCACAGGGCTCTGTACTAGGCCCCCTACTATTCTGCATCTTCATCAATGATTTACCATTGTCCGTATCAGGTGAAAAGGTCACGACAGACTTATTTGCTGATGACTCGTCACTCCAAACGAATGGTAGTGATCTACAGACAATAGAAACTTCTCTCCAGGAAAGTCTAAACGACGTGTCAGACTGGTGTCATTCAAACTCAATGGTCATACACCCAGCCAAAACCAAATCTATGATTATAGCTACCCGCCAAAAACACCAGTTGACTCCTCTTTGCCTAAAACTTCAGTTGAATGGCACTTCTATCGAGCAGGTAGACGAGCATCGTGTTTTAGGATTAACGATAGATAAAGAATTGAAATGGCAATCTCATCTCAATAACGTATGCAAGGTAGTCTCAAAACACCTTTTCCTGTTATCTCAATTAAAGCGCTACGTCAACAGTAATGTGCTTAAACTTTTCTTCAATGCACACATAATGTCACGTATCAATTACGCCTCAACAGTGTGGGACGGCAGTAGTGACGTCCACCAAAAAAGGCTGAATTCTCTCCATAGACGTGCAGCAAAGCTACTCCATCTAGCTGTATCTCTAACAACAGACGAAAAACTAAAAGCGCTGAACATACTTCCTCTGAATAGGCAATTGGAATTCAACAAGGCATCATTTATGTTTACAATCTTGACAGATACTATGCCATGTTATATCAATGCCCTTTTTACAAGATCGAACAGCTTTTCTGGCTCGACGAAATTCCTTCTTCCCTACCCACGCATTGATCTATACAAAACAAGCCTAGCTTACTCTGGACCATATATCTGGAACTCACTTCCACCGAATCTACAAAACATGAATACTTTAAAACTTTTCAAGGAACATTTACATGAACATGTTATGCCTCAGTAATTAAATTATTCGATTACAATGATTAGCGCCCATTCGCAAAGTCTTCTGTGAACCATACTTTGAATAAATCGTCTAAACATAAATCCTACTCCGCTAAAATCGCTCATCCCCACTCCCACTCTGTCTACAATCCCTTTTCTCCTCCCCCTACCTACCATTCTCTCTTCCCCACCCTCCTCTGACCTCTCTGTCTGTAGTCTTGTTTGTTTGTTTGTAAGTTTCCTTCTGTTTTACCATTCCCCATCTCATTAGTGCTTTTATGAATTGCTTGCTTATCATTGTAGAATTAGATTACCATGTTGTTACGTTGAATTGTCAGTATGAATGACATGTGCTGAAATAATGTATGCATGACAAGGACAGATTGTAAGACTAGGCTTTGGCCTAAAATCTCCATCCTTGTGTATTAAAGATCAATCAATCAATCAATCAATCTCCCCGTCTTTCAGTCCCTGTTCCTCCCTCCCTCCCTTCCACCGCAGTCCCCTCCCCTCTCTCATTCCCTCCCGTCTATCCATCTCTGCCTCCCCTCCCTCTTCCTCCTTCTCTCTTCCTCCCTCCCTCCCTGTCCCTTTTACCCCATCCTCTCTTCTACTTCCTACCCTTCCTGCACCCCCCTCCCCCCCCCCCCAACACACAACAAAGTGTCATGAGAACAATTAGAACAGTCTCATTGTCCGGACCGTTTGAAAGCTTCTAAGCGTAAAGAAAAAACGTTACCTACAGGTAGCCAACGTGCACACACACACACACACACACACACACACACACACACACACACACACACACACACACACACACACACACACACACACACACACGTACGCACACATGCATACATATACACGTACATACACCCTGTACGCGTGCGCAACACACACGTGGGTATCTGGTTTTGAAGACGCGTTCAGTACAATGTGGAGGAGCATCAAATGTTTCATGCAGTTACAGAAAGCCAAAGCTAAGGAGACAGTGGCGAGCATGATGATAGCATAAACATGTGGAAGCACTAGGGAAATATGGAATGAAGAAAACAAATGTGATCAACGCTTCGAAAATGGTCGAAGAAGGAAGGAGGGAAGGGGGTAGGGCGTGGGGGGGGGGGGGGGTTGGAGGGGTTGAAATAATGTAGAGGGAAAGAAACAAGAGGGAGAAGAAGAAAAGGCGATGTTAGGAGACAGGCAGAAATGTTTCAACACTCGGTTTGATGAATTTTCATCAATGAAAGAATTGATTAATGCGTCAATTATAGTTACCAATCAACCAATCACTCAACCAGTCACTTAGTAATTTTCTGATAGTTCCACCATATTTAGTATCACCCAGAGAAAGCCTAACAGACAGACAAACAGTCAAGCGAACAAACTAATTTACACATTCAGATAGTCCGGAGATAGTCTGTGTATGTAGTCCTCCATTGAGTCTCAGTCAGTCGGGTCAACCATTGGTATTCCCACGCGTCACAATCAGCCGCACGATTTGGTCGTGTGAGCCGTGCCTTACATCTTGACCGAGAAGGAAAGATCAAAGCGCGTTTAGTCAGATATACATTTCCCTGCGGACTGCTTCTTTTTACTGCATGTGTCGATCAATCGTACTTTTCCATACAAGAGGCGTCATTGTACTACAAGAAGATTTCAGTAAGCATTGATTCGACCAATGAAATGCGCTACTTTTATTACAAGTACTGGTCAGCGAGAGCAATGATTTTTTGTGCTCCTTTCTATCTTTTCTCTTTTTTTTTTTGTTTTGTTTATTTGTTTATCAGCTTGTTGGTTTGCTTGTTTATTTGCTTGTTACTGGTTAATTCTCGGTATCACAGGGGCAACCCACGTTAAAGTGAGAAAGTTGTGTTTAAGGGGTTAGTTTTTGTTGCTGTTGTTTTTCATACACACTGGCGCGTCTATAAAGAAGGATTATTACTTCTGACATTTTACTGTGGGGGAGGGTTTGGGGGGAAGGGGGGGGGGAGGTACGGCGGACAGGGGTGACTGTGGAGCAAACAGACAGAGTGACATTGGCAGACAGACAGTGACATTGGCAGACAGACAGTGACATTGGCAGACAGACAGAGTGACATTGGCAGACAGACAGTGACATTGGCAGACAGACAGAGTGACATTGGCAGACAGACAGTGACATTGGAAGACAGAGTGACATTGGCAGACAGACAGAGTGACATTGGCAGACAGACAGAGTGACATTGGCAGACAGAAAGAGTGACATTGGCAGACAGACAGAGTGACATTGGCCGACAGAGTGACCTTGGCAGACAGACAGTGACATTGGCAGACAGACAGTGACATTGGCAGACAGAGTGACCTTGGCAGACAGACAGTGACATTGACAGACAGACAGTGACATTGGCAGACAGACAGTGACATTGGCAGACAGAGTGACCTTGGCAGACAGACAGTGACATTGACAGACAGACAGTGACATTGGCAGACAGACAGTGACATTGGCAGACAGAGTGACATTGGCAGACAGACAGTGACATTGGCAGACAGACAGAGTGACATTGGCAGACAGACAGAGTGACATTGAGACAGACAGAGTGACATTGGCAGACAGACTGTGACATTGGCAAACAGACAGTGACATTGGCAGACAGAAAGTGGCCTTGGCAGACAGACAGAGTGACATTGGCAGACAGAAAGTGACATTGGCAGACAGACAGAGTGACATTGACAGACAGACAGAGTGACATTGGCAGACAGACAGTGACATTGGCAGACAGACAGATGCGACATTGGCAGACAGACAGAGTGACATTGGCAGACAGACTGAGTGACATTGGCAGACAGAAAGAGTGACATTGGCAGAAAGACAAGTGACATTGGCAGACAGACAGTGACATTGGCAGACAGACAGTGACATTGGCAGACAGAAGAGTGACATTGGCAGACAGACAGAGTGACATTGGCAGACAGACAGTGACATTGGCAGACAGACAGTGCATTGGCAGACAGAGTGACATTGGCAGACAGACAGAATGACATTGGCAGACAGACAGTGACATTGGCAGACAGACAGAGTGGACATTGGCAGACAGACAGAGTGACATTGGCAGACAGTGATATGGCAGATAGACAGAGTGACACTGGCAGACAGACAGAGTGACATTGGCAGACAGAAAGAGTGACACTGGCAGACAGACGGAGTGACACTGGCAGACAGACAGTGTGGACATTGGCAGACAGTGGCATTGGCAGACAGGACAGAGTGACATTGGCAGGACAGACAGTGACATTGGCAGACAGACAGGGTGACATTGGCAGACAGACTGTGACATTGGCAGACAGACAGAGTGACATTGGCAGACAGACAGAGTGACTTGGCAGACAGACAGTGACATTGGCAGACAGACAGAGTGACATTGGCAGACAGACAGGGTGACATGGCGCAGACAGACAGAGTGACATTGACAGACAGACAGAGTGACATGGCAGACAGACAGACAGTGACACTGGCAGACAGACAGAGTGACATTGGCAGACAGACAGAGTGACATTGGCAGACAGACAAGGTGACATTGGCAGACAGACTGTGACATTGGCAGGCAGACAAAGTGACATTGGCAGACAGTGACATTGGCAGACAGACAGAGTGACATTTGCAGACAGTGACATTGACAGACAGACAGTGACACTGGCAGACAGACAGAGTGACACTGGCAGACAGACAGAGTAACATTGGCAGACAGAATGACATTAGCAGACAGTGACATTGGCAGACAGACAGTGACATTGGCAGACAGACAGAGTGACATTGGCAGACAGAGTGACATTGGCAGACAGACAGAGTGACATTGGCAGACAGAGTGACCTTGGCAGACAGACAGTGACATTGGCAGACAGACAGAGTGACATTGGCAGACAGACAGAGTGACACTGGCAGACAGACAGAGTGACACTGGCAGACAGGCAGAGTGACACTGGCAGACAGGCAGAGTGACATTGGCAGACAGAGTGACCTTGGCAGACAGACAGAGTGACCTTGGTAGACAGACAGAGTGACCTTGGCAGACAGAGTGACATTGGCAGACAGAGTGACATTGGCAGACAGACAGAGTGACATTGGCAGACAGGCAGAGTGACATTGGCAGACAGATAGAGTGACATTGGCAGACAGATAGAGTGACATTGGCAGACAGACAGAGTGACATTGGCTCCAACGTGCCGAGTGTTGGCGGCATTCTGTTGGTAGTCAGTTGGCTAGGTAGTCAGGATTTCACACACACACACACACACACACACACACACACACACATACACACACACACACACACACACGCACACACGCACGCACGCACGCACCGCACGCACGCACGCACGCACGCACCACACACACACACAGAGGCATAATACACTCAGAGCAGTGTTCAAGTGTTAGTGCTCTGATTGCTGTCTTTAAAGTACAGGGTTCTCTTCGGTCACTGCTGTCAAGTTCTAGCGCGCTGGGCCTGTGATACAACCACACGTGTCTACAGGCCAGTGATACAACCACCATGTCTACAGGCCAGTGATACAACCACAATGTCTACAGGCCATGGCACAACCACCATGTCTAAAGGCCATTGATACAACCACCATGTCTACAGACCAGTGATACAACCACCATGTCTACAGACCAGTGATACAACCACCATGTCTACAGACCATTGATACAACCACCATGTCTACAGACCAGTGATAAAACCACCATGTGTACAGGCCAGTGATACAACCACCATGTCTACAGACCAGTGATACAACCACCATGTCTACAGACCAGTGATACAACCACCATGTCTACAGACCAGTGATACAACCACCATGTCTACAGACCAGTGATACAACCACCATGTGTACAGGCCAGTGATAAAACCACCATGTGTACAGGCCAGTGATACAACCACAATGTCTACAGGCCATGGCACAACCACCATGTCTATAGGCCAGTGATACAACCACCATGTCTACAGGCCAGTGATACAACCACCCGTGTCTACAGGCCAGTGATACAACCACAATGTCTACAGGCCAGTAGGTCAGGGGGGTCAGAGGTCACGGATCTGGCGGCCCCACAATGGGTGAGGTGGAATATTAAAGCGGCAGGGACATCAATTACCGCATTAGCCCGCAATGTCAGCTGTCAGATAAAGCCTGATATCAGTCAACCAACACTAAAAGCCTGATATCAGTCAACCAACACTAAAAGCCTGATATCAGTCAACCAACACTAACAGCTGGTCCAAAAGGCCAAAGATAAGCAGACGGACAATGGAGTGCACGGGCGCGCGATTGTATGCCGAAAAGCACATGCACTCGCGCGCGCGCGTGTGCTCTCTGTCTCTGTCTCTGTCTCTGTCTGTCTCTGTCTCTGTCTCTGTCTCTGTCTCTGCCTCTGTCTTCTCTCTCTCTCTCTCTCTCTCTCTCTCACACACACACCACACACACACACACACACACACAGTCACATGCACGTACGCATGCGCGCGCGCATACACACACACACACATATACACACACGCACGCGCGCACACACGCACACACGTGCGCGCGCGCGCGCACGCACGCACGCACGCACGACCGTTTGCACGCACGCACGCACAGACAGAAAGACAGACAGGCAGACAGACAGATAGACAGAGAGACAGAGAGGGTTGGGAAAGATGTATCTGTGTTAAAAGTCAACGCCGGCCACCCCCACCCCTCAAACACACACACACACACACACACACACACACACACACACACACACACACACACACACACACACACACAACACACACAGAGGCCCATTCTAAGCGTTGTTTCAATCGACCAAATGGCCTCAGTAGAAAATCGTCTTACAAGTCGACCACCATCAAATACCAGGGCAGACTGGGCAGAGGTAAAATCACACCAACTGACCCCTGTCCGATACGCCTGGTGCCAGAGTAGCTGAGCGTGACGTGTCGGCTGGAACTTCACCTGAGGTGGAGACGAGCCTGTGACTAAAGGACACTGACGTCAGCCGAGGGGTAAATTGTCAGCCTTTACAAGGCCTGTGACTAAAGGACACTGACGTCAGCTGAGGGGTAAACTGTCAGCCTTTAAAAGGCCTGTGACTAAAGGACACCGACGTCAGCTGAGGGGCAATTTGTCAGCCTTTAAAAGGCCTGTGACTAAAGGACACCGACGTCATCCGAGGGGTAAATTGTCAGCCTTTAAAAGGCCTGTGACTAAAGGACACTGACGTCAGCCGAGGGGTAAATTGTCAGCCTTTAAAAGGCCTGTGACTACAGGAAACTGACGTCATCCGAGGGGTAAATTGTCATCCTTTAAAAGGCCTGTGACTAAAGGACACTGACGTCATCCGAGGGGTAAATTGTGAGCCTTTAAAAGGCCTGTGACTAAAGGACACTGACGTCAGCCGAGGGATAAATTGTGAGCCTTTACCAGCCGCCGTGGCGAAGTAGTTAGCGTCGCGGACTCCCGGCTGGGAGGTCGTGGGTTCGAATCCCATCAGAGTCATGTGGGTTTTTCTGCCCCGACCGGCTCCTACCCAGATTTGAGTTTGCTGCGGACTCAGTTGGGAAGACTGGGACCTCACAGTTGAGTTTCATCCACTTAATGGATGCGTTTCTGAGAGTGTTGCTCAAATTTCTTGACCGACACTGCAGGTGCCTGTATCTCTCGGGCTTGGTTGACGCCGGGATATATTATGAAAGGAAGCGTAGAGTACAGCCCTGTCATGTAGTCTCAGACCGAAATGGAAATCCGTAGCATCATCTTCATCATCCTCATTCTCATTGATCAGCATTAAAAAAAATGTCTCAATTTCTTTGCCCCTTCATTCCCTGTTCTCATGGTGACCTCAATTTCGATGTCCTCTCCACGTCTGTGGCCTTGGTTTGGTTCCGTCGGGTCACCGGTATCGGCGAGTCCATGGGGGCTGTCGTTGGACGGACGTGGTGGCGCACTCCGGAGGGAGAGCTCACTCACGCCGGCTCCGCGACTAAGCAATTATTGTCGTCAGTAGCGGGCTTAGTAGGTGGTGTCCTGCGTATGTTAGATCAGAACAGGCGCCACTGAACACCACCGAAGTGACTCGGCAGCAGTGCAGTGTCTCCTCCGGTGGGTTGCCTCTTGACGACTTGACATTGACTGCTCCCTGTGGATTGCTGGTGCTGGGGCTGCGGCGGTGCCGACCGGGCTATGGCTGTGAACGGGGTGTCGGAATGAGCGGCGTGGGTGCACTGCCTCTGAGGTGGCATAGAGGTTGGGACAGCAAAAAAAAAAAAAATTGTGAGCCTTTAAAAGGCTTCTGATTAAACGACACTGACGTCAGCCGAGGGGTAAACTGTCAGCCTTTAAAAGGCTTGTCACTAAAGGACTCTGACGTCAGCCGAGGGGTAAATTGTCAGCCTTTAAAAGGCTTGTGATTAAAGGACACTGACGTCAGCCGAGGGGTAAATTGTCAGCCTTTAAAAGTTGTGACTAAAGGAAACTGACGTCAGCCGAGGTAAATTGTCAGCCTTTAAAAGGCTTGTGACTAAAGGAAACTGACGTCAGTGAGCAGTAAATTGTGAGCCTTTAAAAGGCTTGTGACTAAAGGACACCGACGTCAGGAGAGGGGTAAATTGTCAGCCTTTAAAAGGCCTTGACTAAAGGACACTGACGTCAGCCGAGGGGTAAATTGTGAGCCTTTAAAAGGCCTGTGACTAAAGGACACTGAAGGAGGGGTAAATTGTCAGCCTTTAAAAGGCCTGTGACTAAAGGACACTGACGTCAGCCGAGGGATAAATTGTCAGCCTTTAAAAGGCTTGTGACTAAAGGACACTGACGTCAGCCGAGGGGTAAATTGTCAGCCTTTAAAAGGCTTGTGATTAAAGTAAACTGACGTCAGCAGACGGGTAAATTGTCAGCCTTTAAAAGGCTTGTGACTAAAGGACACTAACGTCATCAGAGAGGTAAATTGTGACCCTTTAAAATGCTTGTGACTAAAGGACACTGAAGGCAGCTGAGGGGTAAATTGTCAGCCTTTAAAAGGCTTGTGCCTAAAGGACACCGACGTCAGCCGAGGGGTAAATTGTGAGCCTTTAAAAGGCCTGTGACTAAAGGACACTAACGTCAGCGAGGGGTAAATTGTCAGCCTTTAAAAGGCCTGTGACTAAAGGACACTGACGTCAGCCGAGTGGTAAATTGTGAGCCTTTAAAAGGCTTGTGACTAAAGGACACTGACGTCAGCTGAGGGGTAAATTGTCAGCCTTTAAAAGGCTTGTGACTAAAGGACACTGACGTCAGCTGAGGGGTAAATTGTGAGCCTTTAAAATGCTTGTGACTAAAGGACACTGAAGGCAGCTGAGGGGTAAATTGTCAGCCTTTAAAAGGCTTGTGCCTAAAGGACACCGACGACAGCCGAGGGGTAAATTGTCAGCCTTTAAAAGGCCTGTGACTAAAGGACACTAACGTCAGCCGAGGGGTAAATTGTCAGCCTTTAAAAGGCTTGTGACTAAAGGACACTGACGTCAGGTGAGCGGTAAATTCTCAGCCTTTAAAAGGCTTGTGACTAAAGGACACTGACGTCAGCTGAGGGGTAAATTGTGAGCCTTTAAAAGGCTTGTGACTAAAGGACACCGACGTCAGCCGAGGGGTAAATTGTGAGCCTTTAAAAGGCCTGTGACTAAAGGACACTGACGTCAGCCGAGGGGTAAATTGTCAGCCTTTAAAAGGCCTGTGACCATAGGACACTGACGTCAGCCGAGGGGTAAATTGTCAGCCTTTAAAAGGCTTGTCACTAAAGGACACTGACGTCAGCCGAGGGGTAAATTGTGAGCCTTTAAAAGGCCTGTCACTAAAGGACACTGACGTCAGCCGAGGGGTAAATTGTGAGCCTTTAATAGGCTTGTGACTGAAGGACACTGACGTCAGCCGAGGGGTAAATTGTGACCCTTTAAAATGCTTGTGACTAAAGGACATTGAAGGCAGCCGGGGGGTAAATTGTGAGCCTTTAAAAGGCCTGTGACTAAAGGACACTGACGTCAGCCGAGGGGTAAATTGTCAGCCTTTAAAATGCTTGTGACTAAAGGACACTGACGTCATCCGAGGGGTAAATTGTCAGCCTTTAAAAGGCTTCACTTTGATTATTCTGTCTCCGAGTCTCTGAGCCCCGCGGTAGTTTGCGAGTCATGCTACAGATATAGACACACACCATGCAACAGGCATAGACACAAATTTCAACAGATATAGACACATCACACTACAGATATAGACACACGCCATGCTGGAGGTACAGACACACCACACGACAGATATCGACACACCACGCTACATTCATAGACACATCATGCTACAGATGTGGATACACCATGCTACAGATATAGACACACCATGCCGCAGATATAGACACACTATACTACAGATATAGACACACCATACTACAGATATAGACACCATACTACAGATACAGACACACCATGCTACAGATATAGACACACCATACTACAGATATAGACACACCATGCTACAGATATAGACACACCATGCTACAGATATTGATACACCATACTACAGATATAAGACACACCATGCTACAGATATAGACACACCATACTACAGATGTAGACACACCATGCTACAAATACAGACACACCATGCTACAGACATAGACACACCATACTACAGATACAGACACACCATGCTACAGTTAGACACACCATGATAGATATATAGACACACATAGACACACCATACTGCAGATATAGACATACCATGCTACAGATATAGACACATCATGCTACAGATATAGACACACCATACTACAGATATAGATACATCACGCCATGCTACAGATATAGATACACCATGCTACAGATATAGACACACCATACTACATATATAAACACACCACACCATGCTGGAGATATAGACACACCATACTACAGATATAGACACACCATACTACAGATATAGACACACCATGCTACAGATACAGACACACACCATGCTACAGATATAGACACACACCATGCTACAGGTATAGACACACCATACTACAGATATAGACACACATGCTACAGATATAGACACACCATACTACAGATATAGACACACCACACCATGCTACAAATATAGACACACCATGCAACAGATATAGACTCACCATGCTACAGATATAGACACACCATACTACAGATATAGACACACCATGCTACATATATAGACACACCATACTACAGATATAGACACAGCATGCTACAGATGTAGACACACCATGCTACAGATATAGACACACCATGCTGGAGATATAGAGACACCATGCTGGAGATATAGACACACCATGCTACAGATATAGACACACCATACTACAGATATAGACACACAATGCTACAGATATAGACACACCATACTAAAGATATAGACACAGCATGCTACAGATGTAGACACACCATGCTACAGATGTGGACACACCATGCTACAGATATAGACATACCATGCTACAGATATAGACACACCACGCTACAGATATAGACACACCATACCACAAACATAGACACAAAGCAGGGTATAAAGAGATGATTTATGTGATGGACTATGCAAAACAAGTGAATGTTCGACAAATGTATGTAAATCAGACATCACAAATAACATATGAAAGTGCACAAAACTGTACATGCTAATGGTTGGTCAAGAGAAGTGTGTTACAGAAAAGAGAAGTGAGACCAGTCCAGAGAGAGAGAGAGAGAGAGAGAGAGAGAGAGAGAGAAGGGGGGGAGGGGGGGGACGAACAGACGGAAGGACGGACAGACAGGGACATAGAGAGGAGAGTGGAAAGGAGGCGGGGGGGGGGGGGGGGGTAGGAGTGGATAAGGAGTGAGCTGTTTGCATCGGGTAAAAAAAATATCAAGAGGGTTTCTGTCTGTATTATGTGAAACACACACACACACACACACACACACACACACACACACACACACACACACACACACACACGCACGCACGCACGCACGCACGCACACACGCACACACACACACACACACACACACACACACACACACACACACACACACACACACACACACACACACACAAATTGCTAATAAGCTGTCCTTTTTACCTATTCCAAAATGGGAGCAAGCCAAAGCTACCTTTGATACAAATTATGCAAATGTGTCCAAAAAGGATCCGCCTTATATATTGAAAAATGTCATCGATATTCATTTAGAAAATACATACAAAAACTATTTGAAAATGTATACGGATGGTTCAGTGCTAGGTAATCTACATACAGGAGCAGCATAAATAATACCTGATTTAAAACCATCTTGGTAGACATTTTTCAATATTCAGTGCTGAGCTTGTTGCCATTTTGATGTCTCTACACCACGTCTTGAGTTTTCGTATTAACTCTTGTCAAATTCTAGTATGCACCGATTCTAAATCGGCCCTTAGCGCTATTCAGTCTTCCAATCCAAAAGTCCGTGTTGAGATAATAACAGAAATTAATCATGTCATACATCTTCTGTCAGCTAAATGCATCACAGTTACATTTTGCTGGGTACCTTCTCATTGTGGAATTTCAGCAAATCAGAGGGTCGATCAGGCTGCAAGAAAGGCAGCCCGAAATGTCAAAGGATCAATACCACTTGACATTCCCTTAGATTTAAGTGAATGCTATTCTTTAATAAACGAAGCGTCCAGTCAAAATCTCAGAAATGTATTAGAGAACTCAGAAATTAACTATTACCACAACTGTGTTAAACCCAATTCTGGAAAAAATCTATTGGCCTCATCAAGACCCGACCTTGCCTCCATACCTAGAGAAATACAAAGCTTAATGCACAGAATGCGTTTGAATTCACTTCGAACAAAATTCAGCAAAACTGTTACATGTATGTGTGGAGAAAGACTTGGAGTTGAACATCTATTACTTTACTGTCCAATATCAAAGGAGGTTATTAGCAAAACTGGTGACGATATTTCATCTGATGGATCCGGTTCCCTGTCTGTATCTAGAGTATTAAATGACCGGTTTTATCTTTACACAATTTGCAAAAGTTTATCACATAGTTCAGTTGGTATTTAACTTTAAATTTGTTTAACATTTTTCTGAGTGGTTAACCGTTCGTCCTTCTACACATTAATTGACCTGCATCGTACTACCTATCCAAATATGATTGACAGTGCTCAAGAACTTACAAAGTGGTCCATTGGGCGCGCTCCTTATAGTTTTATATATTGTGTAATTGGATTTTTTTCTCTTAAAATAATGTTTCCCCGAGATGCGGGGGGGGGGGGGGGTTGCTTATTTGTTATTGTAATTAAATCATACAGGCATGAACATGTTCACACAGACACACGCAGACACACTCACACAGACACATACACACGCGCACGCGCGCGCGCGCACACACACACACACGCGCATGCGTGCGCGCACACTTACACACACTCACATCGTCTGATATCACTTTTAGTGGGAAGACGTTAAACTGAAGAACAACAACAACAGAGAGAGAGAGAGAGAGGGGAGAGGAGAGAGAGAGAGGAGAGAGAGAGAGAGAGAGAGAGAAATCTCTGTGCTGGACATAATACTCTAGCACCTAAGCCTACAGTTGATGGTGTTAGACATACAGAAGGTAGCTGCTAAAAGCAAGTTTGGGCCGCATTGTGTTGTGCACATGTCAACATCTGCTACAGATAGTCAACGACACTTGCAACACACACGTTTTTACCTTTGTTGTGCACGGCATTGAACATCAGCATTAAGTCGGCCATAAAACAAATCCGGCAAGAGCTTCTAAGTCACTCGGTTTATCTGTAGAATTCTCAACTGTGTGACCGTTGGCATTTTTCTTCTTTCTTTCTTTCATTCATTCTTTTTGTTTTTTTCATTCCTTCATTCCATCCTTGTTTTCTGTCTGTCTTTTCCTTTTTTTTTTTTCGTCTTCCTTTTTGATTTCTTTTTTCACCCTTTGTTCTGTCTTTCCCTTTTTTCCTCTTCTCTTTCTTGTTTTCTTCTTTCTTTCAGTCTTTTTTCTCGTTCTCTCTTGTTTCTGTTCTTTTCTTTCTTGTTCATTTCTTCTTTCTTTTATTTTTTCCTCCTTCTTCTTCTTGTTTTTATCATTAATATCAAAACGATACAGGTATCCCTCCCTTTCTGTTTTACCACCCAAACCACTACTCCATCCCTAACTCTTCCCCATCTCTCCCTCCGGTTGTGAGTGAGTGTGTGTGTGTGTGTGTTGTGTGTGTGTGTGTGTGTGTGTGTGTGTGTGTGTGTGTGTGTGTGTGTGTGTGTGTGTGTGTGTGGTGCGTGCGTGCGTGCGTGCGTGCGTGCGAGCATGGGTGTGTGTGTGTGTGTGTGTGTGTGTGTGTGTGTGTGTGTGTGTGTGTGTGTGTGCGGGTGTGTGTGTGTGTGTGTGTGTGTGTGTGTGTGTGTGTGTGTGTGTGTGTGTGTGTGTGTGTGTGTGTGTTGGCCTAGGAACGTGGGAGAAGAAAGGGGATTAAACTGTAGTATCAATACCGTGACAATAAAAAGTCGTACACTAATCCAGCTATAGTGCAACCCACAGAGCCCTTTGACCAATGGAGTTATGTCCCATATTCAGTCCCAGAGAAGACAGAAGGCAAGAAATGTAGTCTTTTTTCATGTGTGTTTCCGCTCAATGGTTGAGCACCCCAAGACGTTTGTATAGAATGTAGACGGAATGTAATATTGGTTCCAACAGCATGCTGTGGGGAGGAAGGGGGGGAGCAAACACACATTATCTCTCTCTCTCTCTCTCTCTCTCTCTGTGTGTGTGTGTGTGTGTGTGTGTGTGTGTGTGTGTGTGTGTGTGTGTGTGTGTGTGTGCGTGTGACAGAGAGAGAGAGAGAGAGAGAGAGAGAGAGAGAGAGAGAATGTAGGCCTAGTTTGGATGTATATACAGAGATCGATAAAAAAAACAACATATATATATATATATATATATATATATATATATATATATATATATATATATATATCACTTGAAACATGTATTGATTTATTTACTATTTATTCATTTATCAGTATAAAAGAAGCTTCGCAAAAGATGATCTTGTTTTGTATTACCCGACAGGTTTTTTTTTCTTAATTACCCAACAGCTGTTCTTTCTTCTTTTTTCTTTTTTTTCTTTTTTCTTGTGCTCCTTTTATTTATTTATTTGTTTATTTATTTATTTTCTTTTAGTGAGTTGCCATCCGTGTCGCCCATCCCATCCTCCTGTGGGGCGGGTGGTCAGCTCTGTGAAGCGTGGTTTATTCGCATTCGTTTGTTTTCTGCTCCTTTCCCATTGATGTTTCGTGATTCTATAGGCTGTTGTTTGGTCGTTGTTGTTGTTGTTGTTGTTGTTGTTGTTGTTGTTTGGTTGATGTTGTTGTTATTTTCTAATGCCGCCAGGTTCTTTCGACCAACCCGGAATCCAGTTTACAGAACTGTACTTATTCAAGCGGGAGAAGAAGCCAATGATGGCCTTTGCTGTGAGTGAAGGATTTCACATGTACAGTTCCCATCCCGTGGCGTTCTGTTCCTCTCTTCCCTCCTCCCAACCCCGTCCCCGTTAATAAAGTCATTTTCTTAGGGACTCATTACTTGTTCATATGCACTGCTTTTCTCCTGAACTATGTTTATTCCCGCTGTTTGTTTCTTCTTCTCCGCGTGAAGGAGACCAACAGGTCGAAACTCGTTACTTGAGTTTGTAGCGTTCATCTGGCGGCTCAGTATTTCATCGTTTATTTTTTTATGTGGCATCGGCCAGTCCTGTGTTTCACCCCTGACCTCTGCTCGTGTTTCCAGGATGGGAGACACCAGAGTTGTTTGAGAGTGCATACAGGTTGTGTGGAACAGCTCTCTTCACACACACACACACACCACACACACACACACACACACACACACACACACACACACACACACACACACACACACACACACACACACACACCTGTCTATGACCGTCCTCTGAGGAGGAAACAGGAACAAACTCTGCACACAAAATCTGGATGATTCTTGGCAGTATTCCTAAGCGGGCGGAGGGGTGTGGGGGATGGGAGTGAGGAGGAAGAGACTGGAGGAGACAAACGCCATCTTGGGAGTATTCTTGTACATGCTTACTGTTTATTTGTGACGTCTGCTTCATGCATGCTCTTCTAAAACTTCACCGGTCTGAAATTGTATTGTGCATTAAATAAGCGTTACTTTGCGGTCTGTTCACTGTCTTTATATTTTTGGTGTGTCTTCAGTAGCGCTGCGGAATGTTTCAGTCTTTCCACGTCCCTTTTATGCATGGGCTGTGTATCTCTCTCTCTCTCTCTCTCTCCCTCTCTCTCTCTCTCTCTCTCTCTCTCTCTCTTGTTATACTTCACATTTTATATAAACTGAATTGTAGCGCTTTTATAGTTTTCTCAAAGCTGTTTGACTCTCAGGTGCAGCCAATCCTACAATATGGAGCAGAAATTTGGGCACTTGAGAAAAGCGTCGTGATCGAAAATGTGCATTTGTATGCTATGAAAAAATTTTTGAATGTAGATAATCGAACACCGAATGATTTAGTATATGGTGATCTGGGAAGATATCCGATTTATGTTAATTCGTTTTTGAAATGCATTAAATACTGGCTGAAAATAACAAGAATGGACGAAATTAAAATACCTTTTAAAGCTTATTAGATATTGAGAAATTTGGATTGTAATGGCAAGAAGACATGGGCTACCAATGTTCGTCACTGTTTAAATTCATATGGCTTTGCTTATGTTTGGGATAACCAGGGCGTTGAAAATATCGTAGGGTTCTTGAAATGTTTTAAACAAAGAATTATTGACTGCAGATGGCAGGACTGGCATGATCATATTTATAGCAGTGACAGATTTGCGCAGTACAGACTCTTTAAAACAACTAATGTGATAGAGCCATACATTAAAATGGATATGAACAGATATATTAAGAGTGCGTTAAGCAAGTTTAGATTTGGTGTTTCTGATATAGCTTGTCACCGTTTCAGATACAGTGTTGTGAGTGATAATGAAATGACATGTCGTTTATGTAACCTGGCCAAGGAAGATGAAATCCATTTCCTTTTTTGCTGTCCTGTTTTTCATGACCTCAGGATAAAATTCATAAAGCCAAAGTTTTATTCTGACCCTTGTATTTTCAGAGTTAATCTACTCCTGGCGTCAAGAAATGAAGACATTCTCTTTAACCTTGCTATGTACATTTATGAAGCACAAAAGAGGTTACGTACTGTATATTCCTAATAACATTGTATGATGCATATGTACTTGCCTTCTCTTGTCATTTTCCTTCATTTCAGTAATTGATATCATGTATATTGCGGGTACCACCCCTTCAGTATGGGCTATGGCCTTAATCTGAATAAATATTCGCATTCGCATTCGCATTCGCATTCTCTCTCTCTCTCACCACGAACCCTCCCTTCTCTCTCTCCCCTCACTTTCCCCCGTCCGTTGCTATTTTTCCAGTGAGCATGGTAATGGTATGACGGGGTTGGGAAGACTGGTTGAGGACGAAATGGACATAATTTTTGATCGCCTCACTAATGTAATCTATAAATCTTTTATTGTGTGCATAAAATGGAGAGAAAAAAAGAGACTGGTTTTGTGTGCAGGTTTCTTTAATACGTCTGTTGTCTATTGTGCATGGGGAGCGGAGGAGACTCCCAGTGATAAACTGCCGTTATCGCGTGAAGAGGAATTTAATTTCTTATCCTGAGAAGTGACATGAAAATCATTGTAATTTGCTGATAGTGGGCAAGATTCTCCAACCTTTCTTTTCTTTGTTGTAAGTCCTCCAACCCCCAATTCTTCCCCACTACTTTCGTTTGTTGTTTATCCCCGTTTTCTTTCTTTCTTTCTTTCTTTTTTCTTTTTAGCAGTGGGGCCTCCATCCTCCTTTTTTTCTTCTCACTGTCTTTTTTTTTTTGTTGTTGTTGTCTGAAATCGAATCGTACTCACTGCGCATTGTCTGTG
>CM065716.1:114296250-114298750 GCA_033310375.1 Conus canariensis
CCAAGCCCTTCGGCCCGGTCTTTCTCCTCAAACTCTTCAGCCCAGTCTTTCTCCCCAAGCCCTTCGGCCCAGTCTTTCTCCCAAGCCCTTCGGCCCAGTCTTTCTCCCCAAGCCCTTCGGCCCAGTCTTTCTCCCCAGGCCCTTCGGCCCAGTCTTTCTCCCCAGGCCCTTCGGCCCAGTCTTTCTCCCCAAGTCCTTCGGCCCAGTCTTTCTGTCCAAGCCCTTCGGCCTAGTCTTTCTGCCCAAGCCGTTCGGCCCAGTCTTTCTCCCCAAGCCCTTCGGCCCAGTCTTTCTGTCCAAGCCCTTCGGCCCAGTCTTTCTGTCCAAGCCCTTCGGCCCCGCCTTTCTCCCAAGTCTTTGCAATCAATCGGCCGCCATTGGCCTTGTCCCGCAGTCAGGTCAATAGGGACATTTCCGGTCGAAGATCGGGACATTTCCTGTCTAAGATCACGTCATTTCCGCTCTAGAAGATTGGTGCTAGCCTCGAAGGATGGGAAGGCACGAGGTCGAGGAGGAGGGGGAGGGGGGCGGTGTGGGTCTGGCTGGCGGAATTGTTTGTTATTGTGCTAGGGACCATGGTTATGCTGGACGTGATTGAGTGAAAGTAGGGTAAGCCAACATTTATTGGGAAGAAAACGGTTACCGACCACCACCATCTGACAATGAAGAAGACAGGGAAGGAGTGTGGATGTTGGGGAAGAAAGGGAGGGGGAAATGGAGGGTAGTGAAGGAGTGTAGAAAGAGAGGAAATGACTGATTGATTGACTGACTGATTGATGATTGATTGATTGATTGGTTGACTGATTGATTGATTGGCTTTTAGTACTCAAGGATGAAGAATACTGGCCAACGTCTGGTTTTGCAAACAGTTTGTCCTTGTAATGCACACATCATTTTAATATATACATATGATTCATAGTGACAAGTCAATGTGACAACATCCTTTGTGATTCTACTACCAATGAGCGGATTCATCGTTTAAGTAATTACTGGAATGCTGAATAGACAAAGCGAATGAACATAAGCAAATTGACAACAGAAGAGAGAGAGGAGAGAGAGAGAGAGAGAGAGTGGGGGTGGGGGGGTGGAAGGCGGGGATTAGGAGTAGGAGAGAGAGAGTGGGGGTGGGGATAAGGGTTGAATGGAGTGGGTGTTCAGATGGTGTGTTCAAATTATGGCAACCAAAAGAATTTGTTCGTTGAGGTTTAAAGATTCAGAGAGAGAGAGAGAGAGAGAGAGAGAGAGAGAGAGAGAGAGAGAGAGAGAGAGAGAGACAGACAGACAGACAGACAGACAGAGACAGAGAGAGACAGAGACAGAACAACAACAACAGTAACAAAACCTCTTGAATAGCATCTCAGGAAAACGTATCCCCCTTTCAGGGCTTGGTGTAGCCTTCAGCGCTAGAGTAATTGGTCAATGAGAAGCCATCTATGCTGGAGTACGACGTGAAGAAAGTAGCGGAACAAGCCAGAGGCAACCAAAGCATTGTCTGGGCCTAATGGAATGCATTACCTGATTCATCAGGAATCACTCATTGTCCTTGAATGGCGCCGTACACTGATAAGATCAGCACGGAGGACCTTGAGAATCAGCCAGCAGCCTCGTAATACCCGGAGTGCCCATGGCAGAGGTTCCAGTCGACCCCCTAATTGACCTTTCCTTAACCTATTGGTTTATCTCCAATGCACACGCCCTTCGGCTTTCCGCGAAGAAAATGGGGATGGTGACATTCACAGTGTGCCAAATCATTGCTTGATTCTCGTCTGTAATGGTAATGCATGTAAAGTGGTGTGTGTTTGTGACGCTGATATAAGAAACGGATGTGCGTGCGCATATGTGTGTATGTATGTTTGTATGTGTGTGCGTGTGTGTGTGTGCCTGTCTCTGACAGTCTGTGTGTGTGATGCACGTGCACTTGCGCGCGCGCGCGTGTGCGTGTGTTTGTGTGTGTGTGTGTGTGTGTGTGTGTGTGTGTGTGTGTGTGTGTGTGTGTGTGTGTGTGTGTGTGTCTTCTTTTTTATCTTTTGTAGATGCCATTTAACACGACAGTCGGAACAGTGAAGGGTGATGTTTCAGATATAATGGATTTCTAAGAACAGTGAAGGCAAAAGAAAAATACAGAATAAACCTTATACACACGCACACACAACACACACACACACACACACACACACACACACACGCGCGCGCGCGCGCGCGCGCGCACGCGCACGCACGCACACACACATACACACACACACACACACGCGCGCGCGCGCGCTCACGCACACGCATACAAGCACAGAGAGAGAAAGAGAGAGAGATGGGGGGGGGGGGGGGGGTCATTATGGGTCTACAAATCGAAGTCATTTATCACTAAATCGTTCATCAATAGGTTATCCATCAATAAATCATCGACCGATGACTGTGTAACAAAGTGGGAAAAAATAACAAGCGGGTTGGAGAGAGAGAGAGAGAGAGAGAGAGAGAGAGGGGAGAGAGAGAGAGGCAGACAGAC
>CM065716.1:114301250-114311250 GCA_033310375.1 Conus canariensis
ATGTTGCTTATAGCCTAGCCGACCGCAAAGGGCCATATCAGGGCTGTCACCACGTTAAAATCAACACGCAAGTCCACAACAACTCCTTAAAATACATCTTCAGGCCAGCTGGGGGAATCAAGAATACATGGACATCAATTAAAGATTAGTGAGATTTGATGTTTTCGTTCTAACGTCTGTCGCAACTATGTGAATCTTTTTCAGGCTATTCAAACATTTTTTTTTCTATATTTCTAGTGTCTTGCCCTCGCCGTTATCATAACTTGGACTGTTAATTCGTAGGATCTTCGATACAAATTCAGTTTCTTCTGAACAACAAACTAGCTTATTCATAAATTTAGTTTTCTGTGACAAGAACCGAGACAAAATGGTTCCCTTATATGCAGCTAGTGAAGGGTTTCATATTCATAATATACATTTTCACATTTTCTTAATCTTCAAACCCCCCCCCCCCCCTCCTTTTCTTTTAAATTTCAAATCTTTGGCAAGTCATCATTATAATGATGGAAGAATTGTTAACCTGCACTTGTTTTCCCCCACTACTTAATTGTTCAACAAAACGGAACATTGTTCAGAGCCATCGAAAGGTACCTTGTTCTCCATTTCCTTTCGTCGCTTGAAGGGAGCTTCTCTTCTGAGGACTCTCTGCTGCCACGCTCTCCACGAGTTTCTTTCTACTCTACTCAGTTTCTTCTGAACAACAAGAACCGAGACAAAATGGTTCCCTTATATGCAGCCACTGAATGGTGGTCAAAGGCCAAAGGAAAAGCCAAAAGAGACATGATGATTCAGGAGATGAGGAAAGAAGAAGACCAAAAAAGACACCAAAAAGCAGTCCAGCAGAGCCAGCAAGGGCAATGGACAACGTGGGAGAATGCACTCCAAAGAAGTCTCACTTGGAATGACATTTGGCACATGGCCCCTCTCAGGATCAGCTTCATTCTCAGATCTGCATATGACCTTCTGCCCTCAAATGCAAACCTGGTGAAGTGGGGGAAAAACAGACGATCCTGCATGCCCCCTCTGCCATGAAAAACAAACAGTGGAGCATGTCCTAAGCTCATGTAATGTAGCCCTGGCTCAAGGAAGGTACACATGGAGGCACAACCAAGTGCTCAAAGAGATTGTACAAGTAGTCTGGGCTAGTACCAACACCACAAAAGGGAAAATCAGGACTCCAAAAGCACCCACGACATTCTTCACGGCAGGAGGCAGCAAATCATGGCCAAGAACAACAGTGCCACTCGGAACATGCAGGCAGAGTCTGCTGGACGGGGCAGATGACTGGGAGTGCACTGCAGACCTCCCAGAATGGAAGAGTCACCCAGAGATCATCAGCAAGAGTGGCATGAGACCAGACATAGTAGTCCACTCTCAGTCAACCAAGCAGCTGATCATGATCGAGCTCACGGTGCCATATGAGAACAGAATGGAGGCAGCTCAAATCTACAAGACTGAAAAGTATGCTGATCTGGTAAACAGCCTGAGGAGAGAAGGCTATCAGGTCAAAGTCCCCACTGCAGAAATTGGAGCTAGGGGGTTTGTAGGAACGTCTGCATTCAGCCTCATGAAACAGCTCTCAGTTGCAGGGAGGGAAAAAACCAGAGCCGTGAAAGCAATGGCAGAAGCGGCAGAGAGGTGTTCAAGCTGGATCTGGTCAAGGAGGAACAAAAGTGAACTTCATAAAGCTTAACTTACCTACAAATATCAGGTGTCCCAGTGGCTCAGTGGTTAGAGCGCGAGTCATGAAGTGGAAAATGAGCATGTCCAGAGGGTCATGGGTTCGAATCCCAGCCATGGCTCGTCCCAAGATGGGGGAAAAAAAGGGGCAGCAGAGGGACATCCGGAGTCATGAACCGGGTGTGGCCCAACCCCCCTAGAGTGTCAGGAGATAAAGGCCGAAACACTTGCTTGAAAGGGGCTTCTCTTCTGAGGACTCCCTGCTGCCACGCTCTACACGAGTTTCTTTCTACTCTACTCAGTTTCTTCTGAACAACAAACTAGCTTATTCATAGATTTAGTTTTCTGTGACAAGAACCGAGACAAAATGGTTCCCTTATATGCAGCTAGTGAAGGGTTTTCATATTCATAATATACATTTTCACATTTTCTTAATCTTCAACCCCCCCCCCCCTCCCCCACCCCTCCTTTTTTTTTTAAATTTCAAATCTTTGGCAAGTCATCATTATAATGATGGAAGAATTGTTAACCTGCACTTGTTCCCCCCCCCCCCCCCTTACTTAATTGTTCAACAAAACGGAACATTGTTCAGAGCCATCGAAAGGTACCTTGTTCTCCATTTCCTTTCGTCGCCTTTTTTTTTTTTTTTTTTTTTTTCATTTTTCGAGTTCTATCTGTGGCATGTTTCCAAACATTCTATTTCCGCCCCACCTTCCACACAGAGACAGACAGACAGACAGACAGACAGACAGACAGATACAGACAGAGACAGAGAGAGAGACAGAGAGAGAGACAGAGACAGAGACAGAGAGAGAGAGACGAAGACAGAGAGACAGAGAGAGACAGAGAGAGAAAGAGAGAGAGAGAGAGAGAGAGAGAGAGAGAGAGAGAGAGAGAGAGAGGAGAGAGAGAGAGGAACTGCCTCAACATCGGCAGTCCACAAGAAACAACCAATATTACGTCGCTATGAGGCAACTCACCTGAGGAGACACTGCACTGCTGTTGAGTCACTTAGGTGAGGAGACACTGCACTGGTGTTGAGTCACTTAGGTGAGGAGACACTGCACTGCTGCTGAGTCACTTAGGTGAGGAGACACTGCACTGCTGTTGAGTCACTTAGGTGAGGAGACACTGCACTGCTGCTGAGTCACTTAGGTGAGGAGACACTGCACTGGTGTTGAGTCTCTTAGGTGAGGAGACACTGCACTGCTGTTGAGTCACTTAGGTGAGGAGACACTGCACTGGTGTTGAGTCTCTTAGGTGAGGAGACACTGCACTGCTGTTGAGTCACTTAGGTGAGGAGACACTGCACTGGTGTTGAGTCTCTTAGGGTGAGGGAGGGTGAACACTGCACTGCTGTTGAGTCTCTTAGGTGAGGAGACACTGCACTGGTGTTGAGTCTCTTAGGTGAGGAGACACTGCACTGCTGTTGAGTCACTTAGGTGAGGAGACACTGCACTGCTGCTGAGTCTCTTAGGTGAGGAGACACTGCACTGGTGTTGAGTCACTTAGGTGAGGAGACACTGCACTGCTGTTGAGTCACTTAGGTGGTTTTTCAGTGGTTGTTACCTTGATCCAACACACTGAGGACACTACAGCGAAACCCTTCACTCACGACAACCATCACTGAACCGCACAGGCTGTGTGAGTAAAGATGCAACACCAGAGGTCGCCGTTATGTGCCCCCATCATGTCCCACATCACACACGACGTCTTCATAAACTTGCCCACAGCCAAGACTGACGGGAACTCACTATCTAGATGGCGTGGACAGGACATCCACACTTAGGTCGTCACCACAACACGGCGTAGAGGCTTTTCTTTGGTTAGTTAGTTAGTTAGTTTGTGTTTATAGGGTCCAGCGGACTACTAGGAGCCAAATCAGGACCTCAGCTATCATATCTAAGTCTCTAGATACAAATACCCACACTAGTATTAACACATCGCTTAAAATTTATGAGGACAAAAGCACAATTATCTGTTCAACTCCGACGACACCTGTATACATAATTAAAACACTATATTTTATAAAATAAGTTTACCTCTTTCAAAAAAGAAAAAATAAGATCTACTGAAATCTCACGAAAAAGAACTGATAAATCACTGGTGGAAAAGAACTTCTCTCTGATACACATCAAATCAGCACATTCTGTCAAAAAATGATTAACACTGAACAAGCTGTCACACGCAACACACCATGGGGGGTCTTCCCCTCTGAGTATCCAACTGTGCGTTATATAGCTGTGCCCAATATGTAACCGTGACAAAACCGATTCCTCTTTACGGTTACATACCACCGATGGGAAAGGATTGGTTAAATCTGGGCAAATTTTAAACAATTTATTATGAATTTGATTACACCATTCACTCAGCCACAGTTCACGACAATACAAACTAGATTTATGACGTAGATCAGAGTGAGGAACAAACTGCATAGGCCTCCTGGAAAGACTTGCACCGAGAGCTTGTTTGGCTGCTTTGTCCACCACTGAGTTACCATAGATTCCCATGTGGCTGGGGACCCACAAGAAAACTATATGCTTTCCCGAAGAGACAAGCCGAGTATGAAGATCATGAATATCAGCCAAAACTGGATGTGAAACTTCTCTTGTCGATAGAGCCGACAATGCCGACAATGAATCCGATAAAATAAGGAAATCATTCTGATCTGACCTGGACACCGCACTGAGGGCCAGATTTAAAGCCTTCAGTTCAGCAGTATAAACAGACGACCAATCCCGCAATCTTAACAAAGTAGGCTTCTGAGAATTGTTACACACAATGGCAGCTGCAGCCCTCTCACCTTTTTTAGAACCATCTGTAAAAATCTTGATAAAATCTTGATAAAGTTCACATTGCCCAAGATAAAGTTGTTTATATGCAGCACTCGAGGTGACCTCCTTTCGAAATTGAGTTAAATATAAATTAATCTCTGGATTGGCGACTTTCCAGGGAGGTACATCAGTCTGTAATGGACCGTCATCAACAGCATCAAGGTCAATGCCAGCTGCCCCGAAGTGGGGCAAAATACGAATACCCAGTGGAGGAATCTCATTTGGCTTTAGATCATATTTGGCTCTAAAAGGCGGGTTCATGACAATATCATAGGCAGGGTTTTCTGGATTAGCCCTCAGTTTCAGATAGTAATTCATGGAAAGACACAACCTCCTTAGCTCCAGAGGGGGTTCACCAGATTCAACATACAAACTCTCTTTTGGAGATGTGCGAAATGCTCCCAGAGCAATCCGCAGTCCTTGATGATGAATTGGATCAAGAGCTTTGAGGTAAGATTTTCGTGCAGAACCATATACCACACACCCATAATCTAGCTTTGGTCTCACCAAAGCCCGATACAATCGCAACAAAGTTCGCTTGTCTGCACCCCAATCAGTGTGACTAATAACCTTCAAAACATTCAAACCTGACTGGCAAGATTGTTTAATGTACTTAATGTGAGGCAAAAAAGAAAGCTTATTATCAAAAATAACCCCCAAAAATTTCACTTGTTTGGAAACTTTAATTACTTGACCATTGAGACTGATAGCTGGTTCTAAGACCTGAGATCTTTTCCTATGGAAATGAACACACTCTGTCTTAGTAGCTGAAAACTTAAATCCATTTTCAGTAACCCACTGCTGAACACGATTAACACACAACTGAAGTTGACGCTCAGCTGCAGCCAAAGTTTTCCCCTTGGCAGAGATGGAGAAGTCATCAACAAATAATGACTTATCAATTCCAGAATTTACTGACTGGACGATGTTATTAATCTTGAGATTGAACAGAAGTGGAGAAAGGATGCTACCCTGAGGGACACCCATCTCCTGCTCAAAAGGATCCGAAAAGGTCGAATGAAGCCTAACACTGAAATGCCTGTTAGACAAAAAATTAGCAATAAACATTGGTAAATTACCTTTGAAATCAAGTGCCTTCAAATCCTGGAGAATTCCATGCCTCCATGTTGTGTCATAAGCTTTTTCTAAATCAAAAAGAATAGAAACTACATGTTCTCCATTAATCAAAGCATTCCTGATAAAAGACTCATATCGAACCAGGTGATCAGTAGTACTGCGGTTGTTCCGAAATCCACACTGGGAAACATCTAAGGCCCCCAGACATTCTAACTGCCATAACAATCGAGAATATACCATTCTCTCCATAGTTTTACATAAGCAACTAGTGAGAGCTATAGGACGATAGTTGTTAGGGTCCGAATGATCTTTCCCTGGTTTAGGAATAGGGATAACAACCGCCTCTCTCCAAGAAGGTGGAAAATACCCTGAACACCAAACATGATTAAACAGAGACAACAACACCTTTAAACCCTCAGCTGGCAAATGTTGAATAAATTGATAATGAATGTCATCTGGTCCAGGAGCTGAGTTGTTGGCTTTCAAAATGGCGTCCTTTAACTCATCCATGCTGAAAACGCAGTTGTAATCCTCAGAACTATCTGGCACGAAGGAACAAGATTTTGACTCTGCTGATCTTTTGATACGCTGGAATTCCTTGCAATAATGATCAGCTGACGAATTGTGATGGATAGTAACAGCTAACAAGTTAGCAACCTCCTTTTTATTAGTAATAATCGATCCATTTACTTGCAAACATTTTATAACTGATGTAACCGACTTTCCCTTAATCTTACGGATTAGTTTCCAGACTTTCCTTGAATTGACCTTAAAGGACAGATTTGAACAAAATTTTTTCCAAGATTCTTTCTTCTTAGTTTTAAAAGTATACCGACACTTAGCCCTACACGCCTGATGTTTAACTTTGTTCCCCACCATAGGAAACCTAGCAAAAAGTCTTTGAGCACCTTTTCTCTTACCCTTCAAAGTTTTGCACTCTTTATCATACCAAGGGGTCTTAACATCATTTGGTTTATCACGGGACTTGGGAATAGCTTCCTTAGCACTCTCTACAATCACTTTAGTGAACTGCAAAACAGGATCATCATAACTCCGCAACAGATTCATAGGCAGTCTACTTAAAATCTGTTGCTGATAAAGACTCCAATCTGCAGAGCGAAACTTCCATGTTTCCCGAGGGGACTCCTGCATTTGCTTTGTAAAATAAATAAAAATCGGAAAGTGATCACTCCCGCTTAGGTCCGAATGAACCTGCCACTCTAAGTCCAAAAATAAGGAAGGGTCGCAAATGGACAAATCCAAGTGAGTCAAAGAACCAGAAGGAGAACAAAAGGTCGGTGAGCCTGAATTCAGAAGACAGAGATCATGATCCGATATAAAATCCTCAAGAACTTTCCCTTGAGAATTGGTGCAGTTACTTCCCCACTGTGGAGAATGGCCATTCAAGTCACCCAATAAAAGAAATGGGCGAGGGAGCTGAGAAATTAAACCATCCAACTGACTCTTCGAAATCACAGAAGATGGAGACAGATACAAACAACATATCGTAACGACCTTGTTTAACGAGATACGAGCTGCCACTGCCTCCAGATCCGTCTGAAGTGGAATTTCTGTATGTAGTACCGAATTATGAATATAAAGAGAAACGCCTCTCCTTGAAAAGTCTGCAGAAGCTGGCTTGAGTAAGCAGGAGAAACCAGGAATCTCATGCTTCTTACTTGCAGTTAAAAGGGTTTCCTGAAGAGCAATTACCGAAGATCTATACTCTGTCAATAATAGCTCAAGGTCCCGACAATTTGCTTTAACTCCCCTTATGTTCCACTGGAGTATGTCCATGTTAGGTTGTTAAAAAAATATCTATCAGCCCTCTTCTCCAGAAACTTCACTGTCCACCAAAGAACTAAAACGGTTCTTCAAGACAAGGTCAGAAGCCGATGCTCCTGATAAATTTCTAAGTTGTTTGTTGCCATGCTTGGAATTTGCTCTTACTGGACTGAAACCTGCTGCACCAAATGCCTGACTTCGAGATTTTCCCCTAGGAGGGTCTGGAGTCCGAAAAGGACGCTCCTCACTGCGTGCCTGTCTCGTACTGCTGTTATTGGCCTGTGAGCGAGGGGACATCTCTTTCCTCCGATCCTTCACCCCTGACCTCTGATCCACAGCACTTTGTACCACTGAAACACTTCTTCCCTCACCAGCAGGGGCTGAAGCCTGTTGTACACTGCTGGACGGAACACTATTGCATTTCTGAGACAAAACCTCAACTGATTGTTCAAGTATAGTAAGCCGATCCAAAACCGATGACAACAATTCTGTCAATTTCTTCTCCAGAGCAGTCAATGGAGCTGCTCCCAGATCATCACCCGATGACCGGTTCGCAGAATCGTTAACCACCTTCTGTGCATAAGTCGCAGCCGAAGGAGTCCTGGCCTCCACTAACCTTCTAGCCTCAAGAAAGGAACATTTCCTCTCAATCTTTACTTTCTGAATCTCGCATTCCTTTTTCCACACTGGACAACTTTTTGAATTTGCTGGATGGTCACCCTTACAATTGACACAGTATACAGCATTTATACAAGATTCATCATGCTTCTTCTGTCCACAGTCACGACAGATCTCCTGACCCCGACAAGCTCGGCTGGAATGCCCAAAGCGTTGGCACTTGAAACACCGCAAAGGAGATGGTACAAAAGGCGTAACTTTCACTCGGACATAACCCACTTTGACAAACTCTGGGGGAGATGGCATAGCAAAAGTCAAGAATAGCGTGTTGGTTTCGATTAAGTCACTTCCTTTAGAGATTTTAACTCTGTGGACCTGCAGAACACCCTGATTTCCATCTCAGTCCGAATTTCTGATTCAGCAACTCCAGCCAAGTCAACACATCTGATTACCCCTTTCGAGTAGTTGAGAAAGGGGTGAATGGAAACCTTAACTGTGATCTGCATGAGTTGAGAACCATCCCTTTTCAGTAGCAACCGAGCCGCCGCTTCCGTAGCACAGTTAACAAGGTAACTACCAGATCGGAGTCTTTTGATCATTTTAAATCCTGTGGACGAAACTCCCTCGAACCACTTGCAAACAGCGAACGGAGAAATCCGAGCAATTGATTCTTTCGGATCTTTTGCTTCCACTAAAAGGAAGCTTGGCCATGTGTTTTGGATACCCTTTCTCTTTGCCACTTCTCTTATCTCATTATCTGAATCTGAATCTCTATTCATAGTCTCGTCCATAAGCGTGCCATGTCCATCATCATTTCTTCTCTTTTTGTTAGGGGGTAGTTGTTTAGATGTCATAATGAAAGAAAAAAAACTTCACCTCCCCTACTCCCCACCCGCCATCGAGTGCCCACAAGGGCGATGCCCCTAAGCGGTCCTCCAGCAAAGGGAAACACCAGGGTTATAGTGCAGGTATACACCGCGTGGCACGCGCTCCACCCCATCCACCAGGCTCATGACCAACTGCCGGGAACGGACAGGAGGCCACTCACCTGGCTTCCAGGACAAGCAACGTGGCACACGGTTTGACCCATGCCATGCCCACACTGTGAAGGCGACCGGTTGACAGCATTGGGCCCCATGCTGCCCCCCGTCTAGGGGAAGTCCGGGCCAAAGTGGCGTGTTGAGGGGCGCGGATCCTACTCCGAGTCCCTCTCAACCACCAGGACACCATTCTCCCCCGACACGGGCCGCACCGCACGGTCAACACGGTGGACCAAGAGGCCACAGAGAAAATAGAAAGTGCTACAGAAGACTTGTGAAAAAAGGAAAAGAATAGGATAAAGATCCGTAAAGGCAGAAGATAGACAAAACAGAAAACTGCAGATTAATAAGGAGAATGTTGAAAGAGAAATGCAGGTGAAAGAACCATGGGTAGGCAGAAAAAACACAAAAAAAACAGAGAAAAAGAAAGCCCACTTAAAACAAAGTCCCACCCTCAAGGGGCACAAGAGGGTGACCCTGAGAACTAAAAATAAGACACCCCACCCAGGTCCCCCAGGGCAGACCCCGGTGGGGGACTTTTCTTTGGTCTACCCCAAATAATTTGTCTGATGAAGTTAAACACGTTATCTTTTTTACTCTCATATAGCATTAGCGTAATCTATACTTTGCCAGCAACTTTAGAGCTGGTTTGCAATGAACCTGTGCATCGGCCGTTTAACGACCTCACTGCGTCTGAAATCTTCTACTCGTCTAGTTCTGCAAGATCTCTCTCTCTCTCTCTCTCTCTCTCTCTCTCTCTCTCTCTCTCTCTCTCTCTCTCTCATTTCAAATTTTGATAACTATTATTGTGGTATCTACGCACACGAAAGGTTGTGACGCCTACACACGAAGTAATGGAATGAAGAAACAAAACGTTCATCAAAACAAAACGCAACCAAGCAACCAGGCAAAGAAAGAAAGAAGAATCAGGGACACATCAAGCAATTGTCCTCTTACTTGTGCTGC
>CM065716.1:114313750-114333750 GCA_033310375.1 Conus canariensis
CATACCGCACCTGGTCATTCATTTTACATGTGTAAATATAAAATTTTGCAAGAAGAAGAATTAAGTCGAATACATCGTCTGATTTAAAACTATTGTTGTTACCAAAGATAGCCAATTGTTCACTTACAGAAAACGATGTGAGGTGTAGACATTTTTCTTTGACATCGTTTTCAAAGTCTTTCCAAAAGTGATTGACATATTCACACCTCCAAAGCATGTGCTCTATACTATCTTTTCTTACTCGACAGAAACTGCATCTATCATCGGGTTTTACTCCCATAGATGCAAGAACTACATTGGTTGCTATAATTCTATGTATTATTCGGATCTGGAACCATTTTAATTTTATTTCTTGAATCTTTTTAACTTTTCTAAAGGTTGCCTTCCAATTAATATTAGTTTCCAGTTTTTCATTCCACTTCTGAGTGCATTTTGGTATTGTTTTATCATCTAGTAAATTACTATAATATAATTGAGTTCCTTTTTTAACAGAATGGATAAGGTGTAGTGCTCTAGAAAGAGGAGTCTTGTTACAATCTACCAACACAATATTTAAAGTATTAACAAATTTTTGTATTCTCATAATGATAGCTCTATAGCTCAAAAAGTTGGTTCTTATATTATACTTATCAGTAAATTCCGCAAATGAAAGTTCCCATTATTTTTGCACACATCTGCAATATAAAGCACATTGTTGTCTATCCACTCACATCTCCTTAAAGAAATATTCTCTAAATTAATTTTGTCGTTGAAGAAAAGAGGCTCTGCCATAGTTTCCGATACATTCAAAGGTTTAGATTTATTGCAGAACATTCTGTATGCTTAAAATGTGTCTCTCCAAAAAAGGTTTTGTTGTTTTCCAGTTAACAAAAAGTTTGGTCCATATTTATAAACATCTTTGATATTTGGATGTAACGCAAGTAAAACTAATTTCCACTTATGACTTGTTTTTTCAAGTTTTCTTATCCAGCTTAATTTCAGCGCGTGCATGAAACACTTAACATCAGGAAATCCTATGCCCCCTTCTTCTACCCTTTTTCGTGCAGTCTTTCTGTTGATTCTATCATGTTTACTATTCCAGACAAATCTCAAACACAGTGTTTGAAGAGCTTGCATAAAGTTATCTGGTGGATTAGGCAAAAGTGTCCACAGGTATACTATCTTTGACAGAATTAGAGATTTTAAAACTGCTATTCTTCCTACTGGTGTCAGAATTCTTTTTACCCATATTTTATATAGTTGTTTAATTTCTTCGAATTTTTCTGAATAGTTCACTTCCTCACAACCAGTTATGTCTGCGTTTAACCATATTCCAAGTATTTTGAATTTATGTGGATTCCAATCCAACTTGAGATTAGGCATATATCTTTTGTTTGAATTCCTTTCTTTTCCTAGCCATATTGCGGATGTTTTTTCGCTGTTCATATTTAGACCGGAAATGGTACCAAACGTCTCTAAAGTTTTAATTGTTTCCTCAAATGATGTTTGGTCACCATTTTGTAACAACTGAGTATCATCTGCGAATTGTGCAAGTTTATGTTCTGTTTGGTTTATTACAATTCCTTTAATATCATTATTTTGTCTTATCATGATGGCTAATATCTCTACACATAAAATGAATAAATAAGGGGAAACCGGGTCACCTTGTCTGCATCCTCTTTTAATTTCAAACCAAGGGGATGCTTGCCCATTTACTATTACAGTAGCCTTACTATTTTTATAAAAAGTTTCAATCCAGTTGCACATTGAATCACCAAAACCAAAGGCTTTTATTACTTTTAACATAAAAGTCCAATTTACAGTATCAAAGGCTTTTTCGAAATCTACACACAGTAGTAATCCTTGTAAATTGTTTTTGTTTATGTAAAACATTATATCATATATCAACCTAATATTGTCTCCTATGAATCTTCCTGGGATAAAACCTGTCTGATCTTCATTAACTAGACTTGGGAGAACTGATTTAATTCTGGAAGCTATGCATGATGATCCTATCTTGTAAAGTACATTCAAAAGTGTGATTGGTCGCCAGTTTTTAATAAATTCTTTTGGTTTGCCAGGCTTAGGGATACAAATTATAATACCTTCTTTTTGAGTAACTGACAATTCTTTCCTTTCTAACCCTTCATTTAAAGATCTAACTACGAATACCCCAATTTGACTCCAAAAGAATTTAAAGAATTCACAGGTGAAACCGTCAGTCCCAGGGCTTTTATTGTTTTTCATATGCTTGAGCGCTGTTGTTGCCTCCGTTAAGGTTATATTTCCTTCTAAAGCCGTTGAGCTCTCCTCTGAGAGTGTTGGAAGATCTTGAACTATTTCATGTATGTCACATTCGTGTACGCTTTTCTTTTCATATAAACACTTATAAAAGTTATTGACTTCACAAATAATATCTTTATTGTCTGTTAGAGTCTTTCCATAATTATCTTGTAACTTATTCATTTGCTTACTAACATAATTTCTTTTTTCCAGCCCACAGAAGTAATCTGTTATCTTCTCCCCTTGAGAGATCCATCTTGCTCTTGATCTTAACAGAACACCTTCCATTTTCTTTTCTCTTATAGCCTGAAGTCTTTCGTTCATTGTTTTTAGTTTTGTCAAATCTTCTGTGGTCTTTGGATTTTGTCTTTCTAACGTTTGAATACCTATTATAAGTTCTTTTTCCTTTTTCTGCGTTTCTTTCTTTTTAAATGACGAATATCCTATTGTCAGGGAACGGATTTTCATTAGCAGTACATCTAAAAACAACTGTTGTGTTATGTTAAATTCTAAATTGCTTAAATAGGTTTGGTCAAATTCCATATTGTCATCGTATCTTACTGCATACTCTTTTATAGTCTCTTTAATTGTATGTCTGACCCTAGTGACATATTGAGAATCCTTTAATAAGGAGCAGTTAAACTTCCAAAATGTGTTTGGTTTCGTCTGAAGCCCGTTTTTAAACTTTAACACCACCATAGAGTGATCAGTCCTGTAACCAGGGATAATTTCGCAGTCAGCGACATCAGACACTAAATGTTCACTTACGAGATAAAAAATCTAGTCTGCTTTGTTGTCTTGGTGTAGCTCTTCTCCAAGTAAATTGTCTGTTACTGGGATAAAGCTCACGCCAAATGTCGATTACATCTAAATCTACCATCAGTTCTTCAAGTTTTTGGGTAGCTTTAGGGTTATTAATATGCTTGTAATTATCATAATCAATGTTTGGATTTAACACTAAATTCCAGTCTCCCGCTAATATAAGATTCTGATTAGGTGTTCTCAATTCATGTATATGGTCTTCAATTTCTTGATAAAAGTCGGGATAATCTCTATTCGGACCATAAACATTAATTATAAGAAATTCCTTGTTCATGAAATTCAGTGAAACAAACATATAGTTTCCTTCCGTATCTTTATAAACTTTCTTGAATTTAAATTCAAAGTTATTATTAAATAGGATAGCAACACCCCTAGAATTTGTACTATGAGAGGCAAAATAGCACTGATATCCCCATTCGGCTCTATAGTACTTGTCCATGTTAGGATTTAAATGAGTGTCTTGAAGTAGGAATATATTATGACCCTTTCCCCTTAAATAATGAAAAACGTCTCTTCTCTTTTTTAAGTCTCCTAATCCCTGACAGTTTACAGAGCAGATAGTAATGGTTTGATCCATTTTTGGAAAGAAGAGTGCAGATCGTGAGGTTTACCTTGAAAAACATGATTATGTGTACATATATGACAACAGCACATCATATGAAGATTTGAAAAAAACATCAACACTAATTTGAGAATGAGCATTGGTTAAACAAATAATCACTTTTACAAATACAATCACATAAAAAAAAAATCAAGCGTACAGTCACATAAACAGTTAAACCTTAACAAACAAACCAAAAAGAAAAGGAAATGTGAAATTGTAATCCCTTGGGCTGTGTTCACGCCACCAGCCAACGTTACATATAAATCACAGTTTTTAAAGTGTGCCACAAAAATTTAACAATTGCACGTCTCCTTATCCGACTTTTACGGATGGGATGTTCAATAACGTTTAGGAATAAGGGAAAATTGGAAAGGGGAAAAAGTTAATGTATGCAGCAAAAGAGAAAATCTGATCTTTTAATATTTTGAAAAATATCATACCAACAAAGGACTGAATACAAATGTTTACGAATATAACTACAGTTTCATCCCGTTCTATATACATCCATATGTCATTTACGTGCATATACGAATCATGAAACTGATTCACTCACTCAAAGAATTTCACAATGTTTTCACAAGAAACATCAGTGCATCCACCAACAGCTTATGTCAACATAGCAAACTTTAACATCTTTACAAATTATTTTCACATAGCTATTTTTAATAGAGATTCAAATATGTACCAATGACAATATGACAATCTAATCTCATTCTTGCGAACAGAAGGGTCCCCCCTTTTCCTTTCGTCTCCCCTTCCCTTCTCTCCCTTCTTTCTCCCTTTCGCCTTCCTTTTCTCCCTTTTTATAATTTATTTTTTAAAAACAGTATTTAAGCTTTTTTGGTGTTGGCAGAGCATAAGGGTGATGGTGAGAGAAAAGAGTGACTATCATTTAGCTCCTATACATCAGCACAGATCCCGTCGTCTTCTTTTCCTATTCTTTTCCCCTTTTTCCTTTTCCCTTTCTTTTGTTTTTCTTCGCTTTTCCCTTCCTCCCTTTCCATTTTTTTCCCTCCTTTCCTGCTCCCTTTCTCTTTCCCTCCCTTCTCTTGTCTCTCCTCTTCCTTTTTCATTACCTTTCTGTATGCACAATGTCACGATTAAAAAAAATAATAATAATAACAGCAACAAAGTAGACCCACGAAAAGCCAAGGTATTGTGAGAAGGGGTTGAGAAGGGGTTGGGACACACACACACACACACACACACACACACACACACACACACACACACACACACACACACACCATGGCGTAAATTACCAATTTCTCTCTCTCTCTCTCTCTCTCTCTCTCTCTCTCTCTCTCATTCACACAAATACACTCACAGGCAAACACTTACACGCTCCCCCCCCCCCTCCCAAATACGCGCGCGTGCGCGCCTCTGACTGGGGTGTCTTGTTCACACTATGGTACCTTGTATCTTCTTCAAATGTCCCGTCATTACAAGGGTTTGACCACTGTTCTATTGATAACCGAAAGGAGGGCACCATGATCCGGGAAACAAGGCATGGATCGTATACACATTGCATGCTGTTCTTCAGTCACTGAAAAAAAAAAAAAAAAAAATTAATAATAATAAAAGAAAGAAAACCGTCGACACTTGTGAAAATATTTTCCCATAAGAATATGAACGAGCAAGATATTCAGCGCCGGCTTGAGGGCATGTCCATGTAAACTTTTGACGTTACCTATATTGGCATCTTTAACATTCACAAATAATTTGCACAAAATTGTTGATTTTAAAATCTTCAACTGGAAGCTGCATCCTGTGATTCCTTCACTTCCTGGCTGGCCATGTCCATGCTGGAGTCAATGTCCCTGTTCTCACAGGCGTCAGAATTGGCGCTTTTTCCTGATGGACATTGTTGGGAGTCGCCGACACCTGGTCTGTATGGAGAAGCAGTCACAGCGTCAGAGAAGATTTCCGCCCGTTCCTCCGCACTGACTGCTTGTGCCTCTCGAGGCTGGGAACGCCTCTCTCCCCCTGGCGGCTGCACGCTGAGGGAAGAGCTTGCTGAAGGGGGCGGCCGGACATCCTTCCATGCAGGGCTCCTGTTCCCTTGCTGCCCCCCTCTGCCCCTGCCGCCTCCACGTAACGCTTTCCCAATGAAGGTAGACTGACTCCCTCGTCCCCTACCTGCCCCGGGTCTGCTGTACTGGGCCATCTGCTGCTGCTCAGCTTGCGTCGACGGAGTGTGAGTCAAGATTCTGTCTATGAGACTCAAGTCACCATTCTCAATTTTTGTGACTTCTTGATTGTCTAGTCTGCAGTACAAGGTTCCTTCAAATGTCCAGGCTGACTGAACACCAGCGTGTTTTTTTAGTTCTGCTAATCTTTGTGAGTTCAGTTTCGTTAAATCTTCATTTATGAAGACCTCCGATTTGTTTTTCAGAAGCTTTCTGTTTTTCATCACCAAAACCTTTGTTTTTCTGGCAATAAACTTGACGATGACAGATCTGTTTTGAGACTGTCTGAAGGGGCCAACTCTGTGTGCTATACTGATATGGTCCTTAGTGATGGAAGTTAATCCCAGCTGGCTGTGAAGAAAGTTTATGACCACGGTTTCTGTTTCCTCAGCTGTCTCTCTGTTTTTATCACCTTGTAGATTTATTATTTTTATATTATCTTTCCTGGTGTACTGTTCTAAATTGTTTCTCAACTCCTTCTCTTCTTTCAGTTTCCTCTGCAGTCTCTCTATTTCTTCAGACATGTCTTCAACATCTTTCTTCAGCGATTTTATTTGTTTTTTAAACATTACATTTTCTTTGCGGATTTCAAAGCAATCACCCAGAATCCTTTCTATTTTCTGATCCATTCTCCTGTAATTTTCCTTGCCGTCTGTTATAATTTCGTTCAATGCATCTAGTTTATTTAGAATAACATTTGTTGGTACGGCAGAACTCCCGTGCGCCCCCTCCTTTTGTCTTTCATCTTCATCCGAAACGAATCCCTCCATGTCCGAGCGTTGTGTGTACTGAGTGATTTTGTGTTGCTGTTTTTCTTCTATTGTTTTTCTTCGTTTGCTGTTTGACCTGTCTCTCATCATATCATGACTTTCAGGAACAGGACTGCTATTAAAACTATCATCATCAGAACGTCCTTTTCTTTTAGTTTTCTTGGTTTTTGTCATAATATCCAGCTAAGAGCCAGCGCCGTGTGTTGAAAACAAAAAGCCAGATAGAGAGACAGCTAATGTCACCACTCACAATAATGTCAGCACTCACAATTAAGTCACCTTCCCATTTTCCAAGACGTGGTTTCTTGCGATGTTTTCTTTTGTTACTATATTAACCTCTCACCTTACTAGAAGGCATTCATATTTTTTTTGCTTCGACAAACTTTCTCAAACATTGTGACAACACTTTTCCTCTTTCCTGTGAACGTTGGCTCAGCGACGCATAGTTAGGCGAGACCGTACATTGCGGAGCGCTGTGTCGACACGTCCTCTCGCCACGGTGAACGCCGCTCAAGTCCCGGCCATGAAGTTCGTAGTGTTGAGTGTGTTGATTGTCCTGCTCAGGCGAAGCAAAATATGTTTGAACAACAACAAGAATGACGACGACGACAACGACAACAACAATGACAACATTAACAACCTACCTTCTAATGAAACATTGGTCGATGATGTCCTTCCTAATGTTCTCTCTCTCTCTCTCTCTCTCTCTCTCTCTCTCTCTCTCTTCTCTGTGTGTGTGTGTGTGTGTGTGTGTGTGTGTGTGTGTGTGTGTGTGTGTGTGTGTGTGAGAGAGAGAGAGAGAGAGAGAGAGAGAGCAATGGTAAGCAAAATTATGATCTAAAAACTAAAGCAGATTGGAGCGCAGCTGAAAACGAGCTACAATACAAAACACACAAACACAACGCAAAGCAGTGCAGTTTTTTTGTTAATATACAATTAGAAAACTCAAACAAAAGATAAGATAGAGAGAGAGAGGGGGAGAGAGAGAGAGAGAGAGAGAGAGAGAGAGAGAGAGAGAGTGTGTGTGTGTGTGTGTGTGCGTGCGTGTGTGTGTGTGTGTGTGTGTGTGTGTGTGTGTGTGTGTGTGTGTGTGTGTGTGTGTTTGATATCACAAATCATAAGCATAAAAGTCCACCAAATGATATTCCCGACAGCTGTTGAAGGCGACTGGAATACTGACAGGCTGGTGCCATGGTGCATCATCTGCCCAGCTGCTGCTGATGTGGAATGGACAACAATCCTCTCCATGCACATTAACCAAGCCACAAAGCAGTCACAACATCAAAATATGCATTTCAGCTGCTCGGAGAATGAACGTGCTGAAAACAAAGACACAAGCATGCACACAAGCACGCACATGGAAAGATTACTGGTTCCAGACCAAGTTTGATTCTGGAACTTTGCCAGTCGTACCGCTATGCCCTCACTTGCGATTATTTGAATGAACAAACGTGAGTCGTATTGATATGCAGGTGCAATAAAATGAGTGTCTGTATGCGCGAGCGTGTGCGCACTCATATTTGTGCCGTGTGTGTGTGTGTGTGTGTGTGTGTGTGTGTGTGTGTGTGTGTGTGTGTGTGAGTGTGTGTGTGTGTGTGTGTGTGTGTGTGTGTGTGTGTGTGTGTGTGTGTGTGAGTGTGTGTGTGTGTGTGTGTGTGTGTGTGTGTGTGTGTGTGTGTGTGTGTGTGTGTGTGTGTTTTCAAAGATACTCTTCCATTTCAGCATATTTCAAAATTCTTCTTCTTCCTCTTCTTCTTCTTCTTCTGTTATCATTATTTGACATTTTTGATATTATCATTTAATTGTCCCTCATGAAGCTGATTACCATTAATTATCAGGTTGGAGCAAACAAACACTCATGCCTCGTCACTGTAATGGGAATGAACGGGAACTACTAAGCCGCTTGCAACGACGACAACAAAATGCTGCTGCGCAATTTACCTGTTCAAACGGGGAGTGGGAGTCTCAGGGGGAGGTCGGGGATGAGAACAGTTGCGGGTCCTGGTTGTTTTCCCTGTCTTATTCAGACAGCTTCGCATAGCAAACACGTTCGCTTTAAAGTGCAATGAGAAATAGGTGAGAAGTGGGAGGAGGAGTGGGGGAGGGGGGGGGGGGGCTGGGGGGTAAAAAATGCACGAAGACCCTCAAATCAACTCGAAGTCGGTTCAGCCACAAATCACACAACCGTTCAGTACATTGAAGGAAAGGCGATATCGGTCCACAGACTACCCGCACCCGCCCCCCCCCCCCCCCCCCCCTACCTGTAGAGAGGTGGACAAACACTGCCAGTTGGTGTGTCCAGCCTGGAAACAAGGAAACAGAATACACTGGTGTTACCGTATAGCCACTCCAATGATCGATCACCCCCTCCTGTCAGATTCCTCTCCCTGGTGATTTCTGCACGGACTCAGATTTAATCACCGCGTATGATTTATTGACGTGCCAGCTACGCCAAGCGCAAAACCCCTTCTAACAGTAATAACGTCACAACTTCAGTTGTAGGATGGCCCTTGTTGTCGGCCAGGTTGCAGTCAAGAAGAATGAATTACGGTCCTAAAGTTAACAGGCAACAGCGCGGACAGGGGTAGGGAAGAGGTCTGTTAGTGTAGCAAGCACAGCAGTCACTACAGACCGTTCCTGTGGAGGCAACAGCGCGGACAGGGGTAGGGAAGAGGTCTGTTAGTGTAGCAAGCACAGCAGTCACTACAGACCGTTCCTGTGGAGGCAACAGCGCGGACAGGGGTAGGGAAGAGGTCTGTTAGTGTAGCAAGCACAGCAGTCACTACAGACCGTTCCTGTGGAGGCAACAGCGCGGACAGGGGTAGGGAAGAGGTCTGTTAGTGTAGCAAGCACAGCAGTCACTGCAGACCGTTCCTGTGGAGGCAACAGCGCGGACAGGGGTAGGGAAGAGGTCTGTTAGTGTAGCAAGCACAGCAGTCACTACAGACCGTTCCTGTGGAGGCAACAGCGCGGACAGGGGTAGGGAAAAGGTCTGATAGTGTAGCAAGCACAGCAGTCACTACAGACCGTTCCTGTGCAGATTTATTTCTGCACTGCTGGATCCAGTTCCGGGCAACCTGAAGATGTAATGGTCGTGGATGGTGTATTTTGTTTGTTTGTTTGGGTTTTTCTTTCCTTTTTTTCCTTTCTTTCTTTTCTTCTTGCTTTCTTTTTCTGTTCTCTCCTCCTCCTCCTCCTCTTTCTTCTTTGTTTTGTTTTAAGGATCATCCTTTGATCTTGTTAACGGTGATTCAGAGGTAGTGTAAGAAACGATCTGTCTGAGTGTCTGTTAGCAAGTGTGGATAAGGTAAAGTGTTCAAACACACCGAGTCTGAGAAAGAAGCGCAACACGGCATGTCCCTCACACCCGAACAAATCAACGGACACTGGACCAAACGGGAAGCACAAAAACCAAATGTAACTGAAGTATTAATCTAGTTTCACAATCTCCACATCATGATTCACACGCCACCCGTTCAGCCAGCACAGACAACAAAATACCCTAAAAAGGACCACAACTCCAAATCTATAACTGTCTGGGTACCAAAGTCATCAGATATCTAAAAGGCTGATGCTCAGGAGATCCGTCAAAACCCGGGGAGAAAAAAGCCGTTCTAATTCCCCTATAACAAGTACTTTATTTCAGGGTGTGTGTGTGTGTGTGTGTGTGTGTGTGTGTGTGTGTGTGTGTGTGTGTGTGTGTGTGTGTGTGTGAGACATGGGGGAGGGGGGTCAATGGCAAAATACTACCTCAATTTACAAAGTGAAAAAAAAGTGAAAGCTGATAATACACACGACTCTTTGATCGTGACTGTCACGATAAAATATGTTTGAGTCCCGCGACCCTGCGCACGGACGAACACCACAAGCCAGTTACTGTTCAGCTCAGAGCGTTGCCATCCTCACAGCAAGGGTGCTGATCCTGTTAAAGGCCGCCCCAGTGCTGAAATATCACAGTAACAGATCCTGTCAAAGGCCGCCCCAGTGATTAAATACAGTAACAGATCCTGTCAAAGGCCATCCCAGTGATGAAATATCACAGTAACAGGTCCTGTCCAAAGCCGCCCCAGTGCTGAAATATCACAGTAACAGATCCTGCAAAAGGCCGCCCCAGTGATGAAATATTACAGTAACAGATCCTGTCAAAGGGCCGTCCCAGTGCTGAAATATCACAGTAACAGATCCTGTCCAAGGCCGCCCCAGTGATGAAATATTACAGTAACAGATCCCGTCAAAGGGCCGTCCCAGTGCTGAAATATCACAGTAACAGAAAGGCTCGGGCTCACAGGGAAGAAATACAAAAGGGAACTATTCTCCACGGCATGAGTGTTCTGTTTGCTTCAGAGTTTCTCCAGTGGAGTTCTGCGGGACCAGCCAGCGATGCCCGTTTCGCTGTATGAACTGTTCGTCAGGCCTGCTGCGAGGTCCTGGTTGCTTGCACACGAGAAGCACTTCCATTTTGAACAGAAAGGAAACTCACTGAAAGTGGGTAGATCATCCCGCTCGTAAGGAAAGTGTCTGGAAAAAGCGAAGATAAGTACTTACTGGATGAAATCAAAGGACATTTATCAAAATGATAGACACAAATTTTCTTTTAAATCGGAAGGTATATTCATTTCATTGTTCGTTTCTCGCTGGGTTTCTGTCCCACATTTAGGGGAGATCAATAGTTTTGGACCTGCTTGGCTTGATTAGTAGAGCAGCGACTTCACAGGGAGAGATCAATAGTTTTGGGCCTGCTCGGCTTGATTAGTAGAGCAGCGACTTCACAGTCAAATGTCGACAGTTCGAATCACGCCCAACATAAACCGGCTATTTTCGCTGCACATCAGAGTGCGTTAACGTTCAGGTGATATTGTGTACTGTAGGAGATAGGTCCCCTTTCCCAGCTTTCCTGGTATGGTTATCCCCCTTTGTCGTGTCACCATTCAGGGGTCTGTGGACGGTAAACCTGAATATAACTTACTCAGTTGGGATTAATTCGGCTGTTCGTCAATTTTTTTTTCTTTGCAAACACTTTTGTGAAAAATGTATATTCTGAGCCTCTTGGTTCTGATGAAATGAAAGGTGTTATAAGTGACGTACTTAGAAAATGTCTTGTTTGTGAACCGCATTCCGTTCCTGAAAATACCCTCATTAGCAGCATTCATGCACTCCCAAATACGTCACAACGTTTTACGAAAGCACGTTGAACAATAAAACCCTTCCATCTTCACTAATGACCAGTTTGATCAACTTCTTTTCCAAACTATGCTATCCAAACCTTGACTTGTGGACTGAAGTCTGAAGGGAGGTCACTCTTCAAGGCCGCATTCACCTGGCTACGTTCAGTCAGCACTACTGTTTAGCACTTTCCCCCACACTTTTTTCATTCCCTACGCCTATCACACTTGTCACTACTGCTTGTTTTTTTTTTTCTTCCTCTTTTTTTTTCTACGTAACCTGATTTGACAACTTTTCATCAGATTCCTCTACTTTTTCCTAACCTTCATCCCTACTTTTTTTGTACTTTCCCTACTCTTTTTTTTAGTTGCCTTCTACTTTTCTAAGTTCCCCCTCCTTTTCACGTTTTACCCTCAGCTTCTGAATGCTGTTTCCATGGAAACAGAATGGTAGGGTGGGGTTTCAATGTTCACGTTGCTATCAGAGTTTGTAATGTTTGCCGAAAACAAGTAGGCCTATCATCGAACACGACCGAAAACCGGTAACACGACAAATATGCACCAGCTGTTTGTCCTCTGGAGTAGACTACTGAGATGCTCAGGCATTCCACTGTGTGCCATTGGATCTTTTCGTGTCGGTGGGGGAGGAAATGTTTGTTTTGTTTGCGAACGTCGCAATGTTCTCAGCTTTTGGAAGCAACTTGACAATGTTCTGTAGTCATGGAGATAGGACTGCAGGGGGAGGGGGGGGGGGGGGGGGGGAGGGGGGGGGGGCGGGGTAGCGCCGCAGGTCAGATGATGAACCTGATGGATATGATTTTTAGTGTAGAATTCAATATGACAGCAATGTCAACTGACGGTCCACAATGGTTCTCAGCTATAGGTCAGTGGCTTCATTTGTAGTCAGTAGGCAGAAGAACACAGGAAATGTTGAGAAATGTAGAAGACGATGGAGAAATAGAAAGATTTAGAGGGGGAAATATGAAAGGGGAAAGTAAAAAAAAGGTGTAGAAATACGAAAGATGGTATGTGTGTGTGTGTTGTTGTTGTTTTTGTTGCTGCTGCTGCTGCTCCTGCTGCTGCTGCTACTGTTGGAAACCAATTCACCAGCAACGTAAACATGAGCAGACAAACCTTTTTCATCTGAAGATCGATTATTGCAGACAGTTGAATGATCTCGACCGACTCCACATTTGACACACGGACCAATATGCGTGTGAGATAGGAGAACAGCATGACCTGCCACGACCCAAACCTGGCCGGAGGGAGCGGAGCACACTTCAACCCATGGCTGCCACGACCCAAACCTGGCCGGAGGGAGCGGAGCACACTTCAACCCATGACTGCCACGACCCCAACCTGGCCAGAGGGAGCGGAGCACACTTCAACCCATGGCTGCCACGACCCAAACCTGGCCAGAGGGAGCGGAGCACACTTCAGCCCATGGCTGCCACGACCCAAACCTGGCCAGAGGGAGCGGAGCACACTTCAACCCATGACTGCCACGACCCCAACCTGGCCAGAGGGAGCGGAGCACACTTCAACCCATGACAGCCACGACCCAAACCTGGCCAGAGGGAGCGGAACACACTTCAGCCCATGGCCTGCCACGACCCAAACCTGGCCGGAGGGAGTGAAGCTCGGGGACAAGGTGAGGAACTGCCGTGGCGAAAAGACCCTGGACACACACGGAGCGGAGCACACTTCAACCCATGGCTGCCACGACCCAAACCTGGCCGGAGGAAGCGGAGCACACTTCAACCCATGGCTGCCACGACCCAAACCTGGCCGGAGGGAGCGGAGCACACTTCAACCCATGGCTGCCAAGACCCAAACCTGGCCGGAGGAAGCGGAGCACACTTCAACCCAAGGCTGCCACGACCCAAACCTGGCTGGAGGGAGCGGAGCACACTTCACCTCGTGGCTGCCATGACCCAAACCTGGCCGGAGGGAGCGGAGCACACTTCAGCCCATGGCTGCCATGACCCAAACCTGGCCGGAGGGAGCGGAGCACACTTCAGCCCATGACAGCCACGACCCAAACCTGGCCGGAGAGAGCGGAGCACACATCAGCCCATGACAGCCACGACCCAAACCTGGCCGGAGGGAGCGGAGAACACGTCAGCCCGTGACTGCCACGACCCAAACCTTCAGCCCATGGCCTGCTACGACCCAAACCTGGCCGGAGGGAGTGGAGCACACTTCAGCCCATTACTGCCATGACCCAAACCTGGCTGGAGGGAGCGGAGCACACTTCAGCCCATGACTGCCACGACCCAAACCTGGCTGGAGGGAGTGGAGCACACTTCACCTCGTGGCCTGCCACGACCCAAACCTGGCCGGAGGGAGCAGAGCACACTTCAGCCCATGACAGCCACGACCCAAACCTGGCCGGAGGGAGCGGAGCACACTTCAGCCCATGACAGCCACGACCCAAACCAGGCCGGAGGGAGCGGAGCACACGTCAGCCCATGACTGCCACGACCCAAACCTTCAGCCCATGACTGCCACGACCCAAACCTGGCCGGAGGGAGCGGAGCACACTTCAGCCCATGACAGCCACGACCCAAACCTGGCCGGAGGGAGCGGAGCACACTTCAGCCCATGGCCTGCCACGACCCAAACCTGGCCGGAGGGAGCGGAGCTCGGGGACAAGGTGAGGAGCTGCCGTGGCGAAAAGACCCTGGACAACAGGGCTGCATGTTTGTGTTCGACCAGCCGCATTTGAACGCTGAGCAAGAAAAAAGTAAAAGAAGAAGAAGAAGAAGAAGAAGAAGAAGAACAACAACAACAACAAGAAGATGAAGAAGATGAACGAGATCAAGAACAAGAACAAGGAGGAAAGGTAGGAAAGGGCAGAACGTTGATGGGAAAAGAGAAAGACAGGAAAAGTAGAGACCGTAGTAACATTAGGATAGGAATAGCAAAAGCAGGATACGAACGAAAGTAGGAAGATAGGGAAAGTGGAAAACAGACAAAGAACAAAAGAGGGGAAAAGTAGGAATGTAGGAATATTCAGGAAAAAGTAGGAAAGGCAGGGAATGTAGTTAAGACCGGAAGACAGAAAAATTATGAAGACAGGAAAAGTAAGAAAGGCAGTGAGTGTAGGAAGATAGCAAAAAATAACAAAGAAGGAAAAGTAGAAAAGATAGAAACGTGACAATACAGGAACAATAACAAGGGAGGAAACGTGCGAAGATAGAAAAAGCAAGTTGGTAATAAATGCAGGCAGATGGTAAAAAAAGGAGGACTTTATGACAAGTAGAAAAGTAGCAAAAGTAGAAAAGGCAGTAAAGATAGGAAGAAATAAAGAAAAGTAAAACAAAATGAAGAAAAGTAGAAAGTAGAAAAGTAGGAATGTAGTAAAGATAGTAAGGTAGGAAAAGTGGGAAATGTAGTAAAGATAGTAAGGTAGGAAAAGTGGGAAAGTAGGAAAGGTAGTAAGATAAGAAACGTAGGAACATAGCAAAAGTATTGAAGTATGAAAAGTAGGAAAGTAGAAAATATAGGAAAGGTAGTAAGATAAGAAACGTAGGAACATAGCAAAAGTACTGAAGTATGAAAAAGTAGGAAAGTAGAAAATATAGGAAAGGTAGTAAGATAAGAAACGTAGGAACATAGCAAAAGTACTGAAGTATGAAAAGTAGGAAAGTAGGAAAAGTAGGAAAATTAAGAAGAAAAAAATGAAGATAGGGAAAGTTGGAACATAGGAAAATCAGGGGCAAAGGAAATATGGGACGAGAGAAAAAAGATAGAACAGGTAAAAAATATTAAGAAGATAGAAGATGTAGGCAAGATAGAAAAGTAAGACAACTGGGTAAAGTAGAGAGATTGGAAAAGTATGAAAGTAGGAAGATAGAAAATGTAGGCAAGATAGAAAAGTACGACAATTGGGTCAAGTAGAAAGATTGCAAAAGTATGAAAGCAGGAAGTTAGAAAATGTAGTAGAAATAGTAAAGATAGGTAAAGTAGGAGAGCAGGTAAAATGATTGAAAGGTAAAGTAGGAGAGCAGGTAAAATGATGGAAAAACAGGAAGACATGAAAATGAAGAAGACAGGGAGAATCGGAAGAAGAGAAGAAAAGTGGGAAAATAGGAAAAGTAGGACTACAGAAACAATAGGAAACGTGGGGAAAGTACGAGGAACGTGAGGCAAGGTAGGACAAGCATGGAAATAGGAAAAATAGGCTAAGTGGAAAAAAACTGGAAGATCAGAAAATAAGAAAGGTAGGAGAGAAAAAATAGGCTAAGTGGAAAAAAAACTGGAAGATCAGAAAATAAGAAAGGTAGGAAAAGGAAGAAAGACAGGAAAAGTAGGAAGGTATGAAAAGTTATAAAGGTGGGAAAACTTGGAAAGGTGGGAAAAGTAGAGCGAAAGGAAAAGTAGGAACTTAGGAAAAGTAGGAATATCGAAAAGGAAGAAAAGAAGGAAGACATAAAAAGTAGAAAAGATAGGATAAATAGGAAGACAGGAAAAGCAGGAGGAAAGATAGGAAACAATAGGAAAAGGTAAGCAGCACAGGGGAAAAATAAGTAAGGTCTTAAAAGTGGAAATTGTAAATACAAACAGGAAAGGTAGGAAAGGTAGAAAACCGTAGCTGTGGTTGAACACACCGCTGTCAAATCAAGTGGACCCAAGTCTTTTATCCCTGTACAGTGAAAACCGAACCTACATTAGTTTCCTTCAACTTCCTACGGTCAATGTTTTGACCTGAAAGCCGCAATAAGGCAGCACTGGTTTGCCCTGGCTGCCACCCTTTGTTCAGAAAACTACGGTCTTTTACAGAGCTGCTATTGCAGAGACGACATGTTACACACCCTGCAGGTTGTGTTTCATAAAGACACAACGCCGACAGTCTTGCTAAGTACTTAACACAATATTTGGCAAGTTTGCCGGTGTAGGGATATTTTGGGCCCCACCGATATTTTGACCCGGAGAATATTTCGACAGTTTGTTATTACGTTTCTGATCATTGTCATGAGGATGTCGAAGAAATGCCTAAAAAAAAAAAAAAAAAAAAAGACTGTTGAGTGTCACAGTATGCCTGCGAAACACTGATAACGAAACATAAAACGTAGTGGTACTATCAAACCCAGTAAAAAGACGTGAACTAAAGGCAAGAGCAACGGCACTCAAAGCGGCTCGCGTACACGACATGCACATTGGCACGTACACGCGCACGAGTCAGAAATCACTCTGAGCGACTAGATTTTAGATTAATGTATGAACGAGCTGAAACACACCGGAGTCAAAAAGTATGAGATGATTCTTTTACACTGTTCTCTCTCTCTCTTCTCTTCTCTCTCTCTCTCTCTCTCTCTCTCTCTCCTCTCTCTCTCCTCTCTCTCTCTCTCTCTCTCTCTCTCTTTTGGCCAAATTGCTTGTAAATGCCCGCTGATTGTTTACTTGGCACATTGTGAATAATGTTGATGCCTAGCATATTGTTCGGTTCTCTACTCACATGCAAAACTTATAACACATAATTACGAGAACGTCACACCTGAGTTCTGTGTGAAATCATGTTCGCTTTATGCACAGCGAGGGCTTCTGATCTCCTCATGAGGGCCAGTTAGTCTGTGAGGTCTGCCAACACACCACACCACACCACCCCTTCCTCCTCTCTCCCCCTCCCTCCTTTTCCCCGTTCGCATACCTCCCCACCTCTCCCAGTAACCTCACCTTTCATCTCTCTCCCAGCCTCTCCCTTCCCTTTTTGTACTCCCAGTTCTTGTAGAACAGGGAGTACTTTAGAATGGGAATGAAGAAATGCTGTGTGTGTGTGTGTGTGTGTGTGTGTGTGTGTGTGTGTGTGTGTGTGTGTGTGTGTGTGTGTGCATGTCCGTCCGTGGTCAAAATGTGTTCCAGTCGCTCCAGACAAAACTACTGGGCCGATCTTTCTGAAAATTTGTAGGTATGTTCATTATGGGTCATGAATGATGCCCGATGTTTTACTTTACCGTTATAGCTGTTACTAACGGCGGTAACGGCCTGTAACGGTTTTTCTTCTTTATGGAATAATCTCAGAAAGTACTTGGCCGATCTTTGTGGAAAATTTGTAGGTATGTTCATTATGGGTCACGGATGATGCGCGATGTTTTAGTTTACTGTTATAGCCGTTGCTAACGGCTATAACAGCCTGTAACGGTTTTTCTTCTTTATGGAATATCTCAGAAAGTACTTGGCCGATCTTTCTGAAAATTTGTAGGTAAGTTCATTATGGATCACGAATAATGCCCGATGTTTTAGTTTACGGTTATAGTCGTTACTAACGGCTGCAACGGCCTGTGACGGTTTTTCTTCTTCATGGAATATCTCAGAAAATACTTGGCCGATCTTTGTGAAAATTAGCAGGTATGTTAACTATGGGCTATGGATAATGCCCGATGTTTTAGGTTACTGTTATAGCCGTTACTAACGGCTATAACGGCCCATAACGGTTTTTCTTCTTTATGGAATATCTCAGAAAGCACTATGTCGATCTTTCTGAAAATTTGTAGGTATTTTTATTATGGGTCACGGATGATGCCCGATGTTTTAGTTTACCATTATAGCCGTTACTAACGGCTATAACGGCCCGTAGCGGTTCTTCTTTTTCATGGAATATCTTAGAAAGTACGTGGCCGATATTTCTGAAAATTAGCAGGTATGTTCATTATAGGTCACGGATGATGCCCGATGTTTAAGTTTACTGTTATAGCCATTACTAACGGCCCATAATGGTTTTCTTCTTTATGGAAAATCTTAGAAAGTACTTGGCCGATCTTTCTGAAAATTTGTAAGTATGTTCATTATAGGTCACAGATGATGGCCGATGTTTACCAGAATAGCAATTACTAACGGTTACACCAGCCCAAGACGGGTTTTCCTCTATATGGAATATTTCACGCGTATGGGAGTACGTTTATATGCTTTGCATCTTATTCTCTATTTATCCGCGCACTCCGACTCCTCTCTCTCTCTCTCTCTCTCTCTCTCTCTCTCTCTCTCTCTCTCTCTCTCTCTCTCTCTCTCTCTCTCTCTCTCTGAATTGTAACTCGCTCTGTAGCTATGTTCATTTTTAAAGCACTAAAACGAAGAGAGGAGCTGTTATCATTTAACATACAAATGCCAGAGTAATTTCAGGAAGAATATTTTGTTATGCAAATATTGTCTTTCATAATTTTCAGTATATGCGCCGAGCGCGTGTGTGTTCTACTTTTGTTCTTAAACTCATTGCAGATAGGTCGGTGGCCTTTGCGATTAAAATATTGAGCTGAGTTGAGTCTGTCTGTCTGTCTGTCTGTCTGTCTGTCTGTCATTCTGTCTGTCTGTCTGTGTGTCTGTCTGCCTGTCTGTCTGTCTGTCTGTCTCTGTGTGTGTGTGTGTGTGTGTGTGTGTGTGTGTGTGTGTGTGTGTGTGTTGTGTGTGTGTGTGTGTGTGTGTGTGTGTGTGTGTGTGTGTGTGTGTGTGTGTGTGTGTGTGTGTGTGTATGTTGTGTGTGTGTGTGTGTGTGTGTGTGTGTGTGTGTGTGTGTGTGTGTGTGTGTCTTGACCACAAAAATTAGTTTATGTCGTCTGCGTCTATATGTATCAACACGTGCAGAGAGTGAAAATATCTGTCTGAATATCCATTACACATTAGTATAAAATCCATTAGTTTCTCATTATTTCAGCATTTTAGAGGGAATGGCTCACTAGAGAATATCTATTGTAATTCCTTTTAGTTCAGGGACAGAGAGAGAGAGAGAGAGAGGGAGAGAGAGAGAGAGAGAGAGAGAGAGAGAGAGAGAGAGAGAGAGAGAGAGAGATGGGACACAACACAGAGAGAGAGCTACATACAGACAAAAAGAGATGGCGATGATGATGATGATGAATGATGATGATGATGATGATGATGATGATGATGATGATAATCTTTATTTCCAAGGTAACAGATATGCAAACATACTTTTTTCATCCGGCCCTTGTCCCGCTAAGGGACTAACTAAGCGTGAGTAGCGACCAAAACTTACAAAACTTGTAACAAACATGTCTTCACAAATGCATTAAAAAGTTGATGAGTTGTTCATCCATTAACATTTAAGGCGTAGATGACTTTAAAGGGGAAAAAAGCGATTGAAACAACAAACAAGAATTTTAAAAAATGATTTCAAAGAAGAAAAATTAGCAAACATTTGTTGACAGTAAACTTTTTTTTAGTGGAAGGGCCCTGT
>CM065716.1:114338750-114488750 GCA_033310375.1 Conus canariensis
AGCGTGACTGAGAGTCCCTCGCCGGAGGGGGCCAGCATGTCCGTCCAACGACAGTGCCCATGACCTCGCCGATACCTGCGAAATCGACACGAACTCACAAAAGGCATAGACGTAGAGAAGTAATCAAACAGAGGTCACCACGAGAGCAGGCCACGAAGGGCACAACATTTGATTTTTTTCCAATGCTGATCGATGAGGATGATGAAGATGATGCTATGGAGTTCTGTTCTGGTCAGAGACGGAGTGACAGGACTGTTGTCTACGATGACTTTCATGATATATCCCGGCGTCAACCAGGCCCGAGAGACACAGACACCTGCAGTGTTGGTCAGAAAATTTGAGCAACACTTTCACATACGCATCCGTTAAGTGAATGAAACTTGAGTGCATGTTTCCAGTCTTCCCTTTTAAGCCTGTTACAAACTAACCTCTGCATAGGAGCCGATCCGGCCTACAAAGCCGATCCGGCCTACAAATCCTACAAATAAACGGCTCTCGTGGGAATCGAACTCACGACCTCCCAGCCCGGAAGCTGGATCACTAACGATAGCGCCACAGCGGCCGGTGCCGGCTGCTGTATTCATGTATCACTCGTCTCGCCCATCAGCTTGGTGCAAAACGGTGAGAAAAGCGATCGCTTCGTCTAGCAATCAGAGCATGTTGCTATGTCTGGTGCACAGGAGAAAATGGCTGACTGTCATTAGCAAGGATTTCTTTCTCGTCTGTTGGTCCTTCATGGCAACGTTTCTCTGTGTTGTGTCGAAGCTTTGGTGGATTCCACGTAGAAAATCTCTTCTAATCCGGCTGTCATGAAAGGGAATCCAAAGCGGACCTAGGAACCAAAGCCTGACGCCTTAACCGCCAGGCCAACATGAACCCCGCCTTAGTTTCATTTCCTGGGCCACAGTTAACCATCAAGCCAGGCAACTTTTCTATTGTTGTCATTGCATTCATTTGACTGACGGGCAAATGTACTTGTCATTTGTGAGTCATTTGTCAAAGACCCTTTTCGTGTTACGGTGAAAACGCCATTCGGCGAAGGTCGATAATCATGCAGCAATCCGACTTCCGTCATATATTGTGTTCTTCTGACGATCGATGAAGCCGTCAACTTGCCTTGGACAGCCAGAGATGTAGAAGACAGAGGATGGGTATCTCACCTCGTTTTTCCCAGTATTCACCTTCGTCGGAGTCCCGTTTATTTGTACAGGCTACAAACCACTTCCTGGTAAGAGAATTGTTCAGTTGGCTGAGCTGCCCGCGCAAATAACAAAGGATACTAGTTTGTGTTATCCGCTGAGGTGAGGTCGGCGCGCTGCCTGCATTTTGCCTTGGAACATGCGCGAACCACTACGTGTATGTTTTTACAACTTGACGGTTGGACACTGTGAGCCGTGAAAGGTGAACAGAAAGCCGAGCAGTGCACAGGAGGCAGACACAGTGCCAATCCAATCAACAGGAAAAGGTGAATGGAAAGAAAAACATACACCTGAAGGTGCGGGTGAGACCCAGAGAAGTACTGTCCTCGACTGCGGTACTAACCAGCTGGGAGTATTCCTGCACCACCCTTGGAAGCCTGCGCTGTGTTCACACACAGGGTGCAGGCACGCACAGGGCATTCCATTAATACAAGGGACATAACTGCTCCCTGGCAGACAACATTGTGTAATGGCCACTGAACGTAACACGGCAGAACCTTCAAGGGAGCGTTCCCAATGGGTGTACCAGCCCATATTTTGATGACTGCAGAGCCCACCAGCGAAAAACGCCACCATCAAGCAACTGCCGTGCGCATCCCGCAACCTCACTCGTTGCTGTTCCGCTGACAGATGAATACAGTACAATTTGCAGACACGGTCAAGCTTTTGACATTAGGTCTTACGTGCTTTCTGAAGAGAATCCCGGGTCACAGCCTTTGCTGCTGTCATCAGGACTTCTTCTGTGGCCAGTGAGTCTTTTCTTACCAACATTGGACCTTTCCCCAGAGTTGGCCATAAGGCAGACAAGAAAAAGATACACCAGATACAGGCATGCACAGGGCTTCCATTAAGATGTCAATGGACATCATTGCTCCCTGGCAAATGCCACTGTGTAATGGCCACTGGATGTGACACAAAAGAACTTCCACAGGAACGTTCCCATGGATGTACCAGCCCCTTTTCACAACTGCAGAGCCCGCAGACACGGGGTCAATTAGATCAGCAGGAAATGGTGAATGTCTTTCATGTGCACAATGGGACTCCAACTGTTCAAGGGTGAAGATACCGATCATGTTCGCTTTAATTCTTTGAGACCAACCACTGATTACACTGGGAGCATTCGTGTGTGTGTGTGTGTGTGTGTGTGTGTGTTGTGTGTGTGTGTGTGTGTGTGTGTGTGTGTGTGTGTGTGTGTGTGTGCGTGTGCGCGCGCGCGCGCGCGTGCGTGTGTGTATGAGAGAGAGAGGTAGAGAGAGAGAGAGAAAAGTGTGTGTGTGTGGTGGGGGGGGGGGGGGGGGGGCTCCAGCGTGAGTCACGTTAGCGTGCAATGGAGCAGTGAACAGACGGTGCGTTTGGAATGATTATGATGTCTACTGTCTATACCATGCTGATTGTGTGTGTGTGTGTGTGTGTGTGTGTGTGTGTGTGTGTGTGTGTGTGTGTTGCGCGCGTGCGCGCGCGCGCGTCTGTGTGTGTGTGCGTGTGTGCGTGAGTGCGTGCGTGCATGCGTGTATGCGTGTGTGCGCGCCCGCGCGTGTGTGTGTTTGTGTGTGTGTGATGTTCTGGGCTCATATGTGTCCATTATTTCTATGCGCAACTTCTCAAAAATTACTGTTAGCTAATAATTCAAGAAACATCAACAGAGGCTCTAAGATGTTGATGATGGAATGCACACTCTCCAGCAGAAAACAAACAAGCAAACAAAACAAGGGCCGCCCGAAGAAACATGGCGAAAAAAAACAAAAAAAAACCGCTTAAATTAATTTTCTGGTCTCAAAACTCAGAATTTACAATAATCGAAGAACTTGAGAGCCCCTTATTTGAGATTCAGACAAAATGTGTGCCGCTTCAGTTCTTACGATTTTGGGGGGTAATGTTTGTTAGCATTGTGCCATATTCTGGCATGAGATGACCTCAGGAAGGCTTCTGTACAAATCCACTTGTCGAATTCCTGACTTTTTTCTGTTTTGTATGTAGGCTAATACATGCTCAAGGATGGGTAACAATAAAACAATATAATGGGCACATACATCTGCAAATAGTTTTCAAATTCAATTAAAATTCAATATCATTAAAGCAGGCAGCCATTTTCTGTTTTAAAGAACTGTACCATGCTTTGTGCGTGAAAACCTCCGAGGGCAGCTTTTGAGTTGATTTGATGTTGGACTTGGTGAGCTCTATAATGTGCATGTACAACAGAATCAAAGATGGTTTGCCTTGAAGGAAGATCGTCATTTCAGGACATCCGTGATCCTCTACAGCAACTTAGTCTCCCAGGAAGTGACCAATGAGACCAACACACGTGCACTTGGACAGACAGTCAGCTGGCTAAGGGCACACGTCTATATGCAACAGCAGAAGACTTCAAATACATACTCTGCTGGCGCATATATGCTTTATTATGGAGGACGGTTTGGAAGAACAAGATGTATCTAAAATCCAAAACGGTTTTTTGTACTCCCAGTTTTTAAAATGGGAACGAAGAAATGCTCTGTGTGTGTGTGTGTGTGTGTGTGTGTGTGTGTGTGTGTGTGTGTGTGTGTGTGTGTGTGTCTGTCCGTCCGTGGTCAAAATGTGTTCCACCCACTCCAGACAAAACTACTGGGCGATCTTTCTGAAAATTTGTAGGTATGTTCATTATGGGTCACGGATGATAGCCGATGTTTTACTTTACCGTTATAGCCGTTACTAACGGCTATAACGGCCCATAACGGTTTTTCTTCTTTAGGGAATATCTCAAAAAGTATTTGGCCGATCTTTCTTAAAATTTGTGGGTATGTTCATTATGGGTCACGGGTGATGCCCGATGTTTTATTTTACCGTTATATCCGTTACTAACGGCTATAACAGCCCATAACGGTTTTTCTTCTTTAGGGAATATCTCACGAAGTACTTGGCCGATCTTTCTGAAAATTTGTGGGTATGTTCATTATGGGTCACGGGTGATGCCCGATGTTTTATTTTACCGTTATATCCGTTACTAACGGCTATAACGGCCCATAACGGTTTTTCTTCTTTAGGGAATATCTCAGAAAGTACTTGGCCGATCTTTCTGAAAATTTGTGGGTATGTTCATTATGGGTCACGGATGATAGCCGATGTTTATTTTACTGTTATGGCCGTTACTAACGGCTATACCGGTTTTTCTTCTTCATGGAATATCTCAGAAAGTATTTGGCCGATCTTTCTGAAAATTTGTAGGTATTTTCATTATGGGTCACGGATGATGACCGATGTTTACCAGAATAGCCGTTACTAATGGTTATAACGGCCCAATACGGTTTTTCCTCTTTATGGAATATCTCACGCGTATTCAAGATGAACTGGGAGTACTTTTATATGCTTTGCATCTTGTTTTCAATAGATCAGAGTTCTCTCTCTGTCCGGTTCATAAACGTATAGCCTACTACATCAATGGTCTGCTCCTCACTCACTCCGTATTGTAAAGATACCACAAGCTCCTTGGCGTGCAAGTCAGTTTTCGCCGAAATGTATCTAAATTTCCATCTTTCATATAACAATTTACCGATGGCTCCAAATGCGAAGAGGGGGTAGGCTGTGCTATATTTTGCACAACCCCTTCTTTCAGAGATACTCTAAACAAATTCCCACTGACAGCTGTATCTACACTGCCGAGTTGACAGCTTTGGTCCTGGCTCTTGCAGTGGTCTGTGAATCAAAACATAAAGATTTCCTTATTTTGTCGGACTCCCTTTCTGCTTTGGAGGCCATTGCCGGTCGCAACCCTCAACTGCTGAAATCGTTTACATACACCTTTCCGATATCGATGGTCACAACATAGTTTTTGCTTGGGTTTGTGGGCATTTGAGGCATGAGGTAGTTGATCAACTTGCTAAGAGTGCAAAGTAGAAAAAAACAAGCAGATCGTCCATCCCTCACACCGATCTGAAACCCAAAGCTCAGACTTACGTCAAAGACCTCTGGCAAAAGGAATGGAACTCGCAGACGGATAACAAACTATTCATAATCCGTCCAAACCTGGGAGAGTTTTTACCGTTTTCCATGGGCGGCCATAAAGAAGAAACAGTTTTGTGCCGTTTGCACCAGGGCCATTCCTCTACACCCATTCTTATCTTTTAAGGGTGAATAAGCTCCGTGGTGTATTCCATGCCATGCATCACTCACAATGAAACATGTTCTTTTAGAATGTCGTGAATTATACAATCTCAGACACAGACACAGACACTTTACAGCAGATTCCATAAAAACCTTCTTCAGAGATATTCCATTCGATGTGATTTCTGAAAGAGATCAACATTTTTCATCTAAAATTTTGCGAAAAAAGATTTTAATGAAATTTCTGGTGTATTTTTAGGTGTGTTTTGACAAGTTTTGTGGATGTGTGTAGTTTTTAATAACGTGAAAGTTGACTTCAACCAGGTGACAGCCCTGGTATGGCCCTTCAATTATCGGCTGGGTCATAAGCCACATTATCTCTCTCTCTTCTTCTGTCTGCCTATTTTCAGTTAAGTTTAGTGTGTGTTTTGTGCATCTGTGCAAGTGATTGTACACATGCACGTGTGTGCACGCATATATGCATGTGTGTTTGTGGCTCTGTGCACGAGCGTGTGCATAAGTGTGCCCGCGAGCTCTTCTGTGTTCATGCATGCGCACTTGCATATGTAAGGATGCGCATTTGTAATATGCAAGTGCACGCCCAGTGATTGTGTATGCATTTCTTTTTCTATTTCTTATTCCAGTGTGTCCGTCTTCAATATTGCCTTTTGTGTGTGTGTGTGTGTGTGTGTGCACGCGTGCGCGTGCATTTCAAGCACGTGTTCAGGCATGCGCTTTCTACGTGTCTATTCTTTTCAAAGCTATGGCCCGCTTCAGTCTGCTAGGCCATCAACATGAAATGTTCTGAAATGTTCATCTGCCTGTGTGCGAGTCTCTCTCTCACAGTCGGTGTGTTGTCCACCCGTCTCTCTACAGTTTCACATTAATTCTTTTTTTTACTTTGAACAAAGCTGTGCATGTGTTGCGCACAGACCATAATGCTTAACCCCCATTGACAGTTCAATGACATGTCCCTGTTTGCACTCCTGTCGGTCTCATAGACCCATACCTGTTGAAGAAACAGTTCAATGACATGTCCCTATTTGCACTCCTGTCGGTCTCATAGACCCATACCTGTGACAGGCAGATCAATGAATGTCCCAGTTTGCACTCCTGTCAGTCTCATAGGCCCATGCCTGTGACAGGCAGTTCAATAATATGTCCCTATTTGCACTCCTGTCAGTCTCATAGGCCCATGCCTGTGACAGGCAGTTCAATAATATGTCCCTATTTGCACCCCTGTCAGTCTCATAGGCCCATGCCTGAGACAGGCAGTTCAATGATATGTCCCTATTTGCACTCCTGTCGGTCTCACAGACCATACCTGTGACAGGCAGTTCAATGATATGTCCCTATTTGCACTCCTGTCAGTCTCACAGACCATACCTGTGACAGGCAGTTCAATGACATGTCCCTATTTGCACTCCTGTCAGTCTCACAGACCATACCTGTGACAGGCAGTTCAATGACATGTCCCTATTTGCACTCCTGTCAGTCTCACAGACCATACCTGTGACAGGCAGTTCAATGACATGTCCCTATTTGCACTCCTGTCAGTCTCACAGACCATACCTGTGACAGGCAGTTCAATGACATGTCCCTATTTGCACTCCTGTCGGTCTCACAGACTATACCTGTGACAGGCAGTTCAACAACACTCTTGGGTCTTGTCGAGACCATACTCATTCTTGAGGCAGTTCAGCTCTGCGTTCCTCGATGGATCCCTCAGTTTTATGGGTTTTGCCCTTCGTTGATCTTCTTTCAAATTCAGACTCAGGGTGAAACTATCTTCTGCATATTGCATTGTCCGAGGTTGTGGGAACCCAGAGAAAGTGAATGGAACTAATTTACCACCAACTTCATGCAAACCAGAAGGAAAAATGGGATGTATTGTGATGTAAAGGGTGTTTTGAAAGCAAACCAACCAAACAAAACTGAGAAATCAGACCAATCAAAACAACTGAACAAAAATATATCCCATGCAGGCTGCGCGATGCTAATCCTTTAGATGTGGATCTGAGAAACCTGCGATGTACGAATGGGTCACTAAAAGCAAAACTAAAATTGCCAAATAGTAGTTGAGGCACATCTGAAATTTAGGGTCATTTTGATGAAAATTTCTTGTGAATTTTCAAAATGAAAAATGGGTCCATTAAGCCCACCCAAGCAACGGTGAAGATTGAATGAGCCTGTGTATGCGTATATATGTGCGTGCATGTGTTCAGAATTTCAACCTCACACTTACTTTGAAAATGTCTGTGTACATATGTGCATGCCTGCATGTGTGTGTAGTGAATGTGTGTGTGTGGAGAGTGCGAGTGTGTATGCATGTGCGAGTGTGTATGTGTGTGTGCATGTGTGTATGAGTGTGTGCACATAGAGGGCTGGGCTAAGAGTGTGATAAGGCAGAAGAGTGGGAAGGTGGTGGAGGGGGCAATGTTAAAATGACATTTTGGGCTGGTACACCTATCTTGTACAATGCATAAAGTAGTAGAAGAAATCGGTGTGTATTAGGTGACTGAAAACAACCAAAGTATACTACTCAATAGCCATGCCATCACTCAGTCACACACTTTAATAAATGCCAACACAAAATTGCTGTGCCATAATTCGGTCACACACACACACTTGAAATCAATACCAACACAAAATATCAGATAGCTTTATTCATATACAAGAAATGTTCAAAAGCATTGGTCACAGTTTGCAGAGCTTTTTCTTTTTCTTAGCGAGTTCCATTTTCACCTGAAATGACAGGAACAACCAAATGGTGACAAAAATGTCTGATGACAGAGGTTTGGGCCATTCACTCATGAAAACATGATTCTCATGGTTTTTACAGTATGTACAAGTTGGGCAGGAAAGCGAAGAAGACAGAGCAATGACACGATGGTGGGATGCAGGTGGGATGGATGCAAGCATTTCAGAGGATTCCCTGGACATCTTGGATAGTGTATTTCCAGTCAAGTCATGAGTGAAACTGGCAATGATGGACCAACTTTAGACTCTTGATTCCCCTTGCAAAGCAAACTATACAGACAGTTTATTCAAACTTGTGGATGTTGTTGATGACAATCCAAAATCCTTTAGTACAGCACTTGCACTGAAAGATCCTATCCAGAGCCCCTATGTCAATATGCAGTCTTTGGGCCAAGCAGCTGGACTACCTACATCTGTCCCTTCACTCCACTGTTCAGAACACCCCATCACAACATCCAGGAGTACTTCCACCGACTCCTGACAGAATCATCCATCCACCATCATCCTGGCTGGCACTGTAGGCCCAGACTGGTGACTGGCTGGAATTTAAAAAAAAAAAAAAGAAAGACGCCGATATCTACTCCCCACTTACAAGATCTCTTCTTTTTCTTGTTCTTTAAGTGGAGACTGAAATTTGCTCCCAAGCAAGGCATATTCTGTTTATAAATACACAGCAAGTTCCGACTTTCTGACTTTTATTACCATGGCCAAGCTGACTAAACATGGTTTGGGCTGTCCAACTAATATAGGGAAACAGAGTGAAAAAGGTCTTCGAAGTTTTGGCAATTCAGGCCTCTCTGGGCCTGTGATCTCTGCTTGCTCCCACCCCCACCTGCTGCCTATCCTCCCCACTTCTGATGTCAACAGACGAGTTCTTATGGGGTGTGTAAGAGTGGCAGCATGGAGGTGGAGGTAGTGTGTCAGTTGCTGATGATTTGATGGACAGACAGGGGTGACAGCTGCGAGAAAAATCATTTTAAAGTAACATTTGAACAAAAGATAATGATCATGACTTATTTCAAACCAACAGAGCAACTAGAAATCCAAACCAGTCCCATAATGAGCACCAAAGGCAGGATTGTCTCTTGGACTACGAAGACCACCCCTAACCCCCTCCCCCCCTTCCATGCACACAACTTCCCTGAAAACCACAGTGATTGGAGGGCAGGGAAGGCAACAAGGGGCGGAATGGACAGAAATACCCAGTCACAACAAGTTGACCCACGACACACATAACAGTCTACAGTCAAAACCTCAGGCAGTTTTGGAAAAGGTACAATCCCGAGTCCTACGAGGCAGCTATTAACTATGTACATCCTGACACAAACATGATTCAAAACTCTTTTTTCAAAAAGTTGAGAAAGTAGAAATGGAATTCTGTCGCTGTGCTGTCTAAAATAATTTCAAAGCACAAACATATTTTCTAATCAAATAATAGTTATTCCTTTTCATGACAGTTGGATGTTAACTTTGCCCTGATCCACATGATCATGATTATACCAGTCCAGGGTATACATGAACACAATCTCGCTGATCTCCACACTACCAAAACTGTTTTCCTACCCCAGATTATTTATCAAGACTTTTAGCCCTGTAGTTTATATGTAGTGCTTATGCAATTCCTGACGAGCAAGACAGAGACTGACACAGAGGGACAGACCCTGTTTTCATGTAGTGATGATGCTTCAAAGCAGAGACAGGACTGTCACTGTAATGTAGTTATGATGCTCCAAGCTAGTGACAGGACTGTCACTGTAATGTAGTTATGATGCTTCAAACTAGTGACAGGACTGTCACTGTAATGTAGTTATGATGCTCCAAGCTAGTGACAGGACTGTCACTGTAATGTAGTTATGATGCTTCAAACTAGTGACAGAAGGACCGTCACTGTAATGTAGTTATGATGCTCCAAACTAGTGACAGAAGGGCTGTCACTGTAATGTAGTTATGATGCTCGATCCAAACTAGTGACAGGACTGATACTGTAATGTAGTTATGATGCTCCAAACTAGTGACGGAAGAATTGTCACTGTAATGTAGTTATGATGCTGCAAACTAGTGACAGAAGGACTGTCACTGTAATGTAGTTATGATGCTCCAAACTAGTGACAGAAGGACTGTCACTGTAATGTAGTTATGATGCTTCAAACTAGTGACAGGACTGTCACTGTAATGTAGTTATGATGCTTCAAACTAGTGACAGGACTGTCACTGTAATGTAGTTATGATGCTCCAAGCTAGTGACAGGACTGTCACTGTAATGTAGTTATGATGCTTCAAACTAGTGACAGGAGGACTGTCACTGTAATGTAGTTATGATGCTCCAAACTAGTGACAGAAGGACTGTCACTGTAATGTAGTTATGATGCTCGATCCAAACTAGTGACAGGACTGTCACTGTAATGTAGTTATGATGCTCCAAACTAGTGACAGAAGGACTGTCACTGTAATGTAGTTATGATGCTCCAAACTAGTGACAGAAGGACTGTCACTGTAATGTAGTTATGATGCTCCAAACTAGTGACAGAAGGGCTGTCACTGTAATGTAGTTATGATGCTCGATCCAAACTAGTGACAGGACTGATACTGTAATGTAGTTATGATGCTCCAAACTAGTGACGGAAGAATTGTCACTGTAATGTAGTTATGATGCTGCAAACTAGTGACAGGACTGTCACTGTAATGTAGTTATGATGCTCCAAACTAGTGACAGAAGGGCTGTCACTGTAATGTAGTTATGATGCTTCAAACTAGTGACAGAAGGACTGATACTGTAATGTAGTTATGATGCTCCAAACTAGTGACAGAGGACTGATACTGTAATGTAGTTATGATGCTTCAAACTAGTGACAGAAGGACTGTCACTGTAATGTAGTTATGATGCTCCAAACTAGTGACAGAGGACTGATACTGTAATGTAGTTATGATGCTGCAAACTAGTGACAGAAGGACTGTCACTGTAATGTAGTTATGATGCTCCAAACTAGTGACAGAGGACTGATACTGTAATGTAGTTATGATGCTTCAAACTAGTGACAGAAGGACTGATACTGTAATGTAATTATGATGCTTCAAACTAGTGACAGGACTGTCACTGTAATGTAGTTATGATGCTTCAAACTAGTGACAGGACTGATACTTTTTCATGCAGCAATGATGTTCCCAACTAGGGACAGGGAGGTTGACATTGTTTACATGAAGTGATGGGTGTATACAAACATATCTTGGTGTGATAACTAACAATAAGTTTTCTTGGAATAAAAATTCCTGTGCACTTTCTACAAAGACTGACAGTCGAGCATACTCTAAGAAAAATAATTTCATATTTGCAAACAGACTCTCAAAGTATTTAACACATCTATTCCCTCCAGTATTTAAACTTCTCGGTGCCATGTATTCGCATAGCAACTTGACAAAGACAGGTTTGAAAATCTGCTGGCATAGTACCCGGACAAAGACAGGTTTGAAAAAAGCAAGTATGGAGTTGCGGGGGTGGTGTAGGATGGGGAGGGAGGAAAACATTAATAGTGACATGTTCAAAAGAAAACAGATTAGTGAAACTGTTGGACGAAAAGAAAAGACAGAGGGGCCAACACCGTTTACATGTAGTGTTAGTGTTGTAGTGCCTAACTAGCTACTGATGGACCAACACTGTTTATGTGTAGAGCTAGTACTGCTGTGCCAAACTGCAACAGAGGGCCCAATATGCTTCAATGTAGAGCTAGCCTTGTTGTGCCCAACTAGCGACAGAGGGGTTGACAATTGTTACATGAAGAGCTAGCCTTGTTGTGCCCAACTAGTGACAGAGGGGTTGACAATTGTTACATGAAGAGCTAGCCTTGTTGTGCCCAACTAGCGACAGAGGGGTTGACAATTGTTACATGAAGAGCTAGCCTTGTTGTGCCCAACTAGTGACAGAGGGGTTGACAATTGTTACATGAAGAGCTAGCCTTGTTGTGCCCAACTAGTGACAGAGGGGTTGACAATTGTTACATGAAGAGCTAGCCTTGTTGTGCCCCACTAGCGACAGAGGGGTTGACAATTGTTACATGTACTGATAGCCTCGACGTGCCAAACTAGTGACAGAGGGACTGAAACTCTTTACATGTAAAGCTAGCCTTGACATGCCAAACTAGTGACAGAGGGACTGATACTCTTTACATGTAAAGCTAGCCTTGACATGCCAAACTAGTGAGAGAGGGACCGACACTCTTTACATGTAAAGCTAGCCTTGACATGCCAAACTAGTGACAGAGGGACTGAAACTCTCTACATGTAAAGCTAGCCTTGACATGCCAAACTTGCATCAGAGGGACTGACACTCTTTACATGGAAAGCTAGCCTTGACATGCCAAACTAGTGAGAGAGAGACTGACACTCTTTACATGTAAAGTTAGCCTTGACATGCCAAACTAGTGACTGAGGGACTGACACTCTTTACATGTAAAGCTAGCCTTGACATGCCAAACTTGCATCAGAGGGACTGATACTCTTTACATGTAAAGCTAGCCTTGACATACTAAACTAGTGACAGAGGGATTGGCGGAGTTCCTACCAGAGTGCATCTTTCAAAATGGAGGAAAAGGCTCTGTGGTCTGCAGGGGAGGGGAAGCCACCGACTGTATAACCTCACAGAAAGGCTGTGAGCTACGACGGCAACACCCAGCGCCATGGAGACCTGACCAATGGTTGCTCCTGGCTACAAAGGCCAGGTTTCTTTCTGTTACAGCACTGTACTCACATACCCCCCACCCTTTTACCCTGCTGTTCAGCTGTTGTCTTTGTGATCTAAGTATGATGGGTACGCTAGTGTTTCCATAACCTCAGAACGCTGAAAGAGATCAGAGCATTTTTAACACGGGCATTTGATCCATTGCTACACACATACATGAAGGATTTAAGGCACTTGCAGATGTGCACTTGGCTTGAGACAGGCAACAGGAGCATCTTTATTCTTATCTCACAGGCCATGGTGGGATTCAACCCCCCTCCCCCCCACACCACAATGATGGAAGCCTCTGACACACCTGGCTATGTCTCACGGCTGGAACGACCAAACTCTGCATGTTTGTTTCAGTTTCCGAAAGTTGATGCCATAATAGCTGTTGAGGAGGGTGAAGGTATGAAAGCAGAGAGGAGAGGTTCTTGTTCTGATGTTGACATGACTGGGGTGAAAGATGAGATGAATGACAATGACACAATTTCCCACGGTACTGATTAAAGAAGAGCGCATGCTTTGACATTCATCCATTGACTACAACATGCATTCGTGTTCACACTGGTGTAGGATTGCAGATCAAGATTTCACACAGGCAAGCTGGACATTGTTGTCAACAAAAGCCCCTTGCCCTTTGCCTGCTTTCAATCACAGTTAAAACCAAACACATATCCACACAGATTCCAGTGATTACCTTACCACACTAACAGATCTCTCTCTAATACTTCAATTCAACAAAATCACAAAATCAACTTAAAAAAAAACCCAAACTAACCTAACATCACAAACCAAAGCAAATCACCTCATAAAAACCAGCAAATCAAACCAAACACAACAAAGGCAACGGGTCAACAGAATGTGTCACATAACTATGATCATCAGATTTGAACAAAACAAACCAAAAAAAAAATGATAATAACATCGTACCATCTGCTGAATCCAAGTGAAATGTTGTGAGTGTCAAGTCTTGTGTCTGGCGTCACACAGAACAAGTGCTACAGGGTCCATGCCGGGCAGATCCTATCCAGATTTCCAACTGACAATGGCTTTCAACGCATGCAGTCATGACCTTTTCCAGTTCTGTTCCTTTCCCGGATCAAGAACTTAATGTCTTGTCTTAAGGTAACCCCCCCCCCCCCCCCCATGCCTCTGCACCTTCCCCCACCACATCCCCCACCCACATTACTGACCAATCTTATGTAGCTGATTCTGCATAGCAAGAGGTCAGATGGAGAACTTAGCAGTGGACCTCTCACTGTGCTGCTTGTAGACAGCACTTTACTGCTGCTGTAATCTGACCTGTGGTGATTAAACTATCTTAATAAACAGCAACTAGTGATAAATTCACATGCGCTTTACACTTCAATCCACATATCCTGAGCTTCCCTTGATGTATAAATGTCAGTACATATACTTCTTTAAACTGATGGCTGAACTCAACAGAGATAGGTTCAAACAACACCGAGCTCTGTGCTTATGGTGCTGTCAGGATTCTGAATGCAGAAACCCAGCACATGCATGCGTACCTGCAATACAAAGGCCCTGGATGGCATGCCATGTCCTCTACCATCCCACACCCTGAACACGGCCTGCTCCAGCATTCCCACAGCCCACCTCATGAGACACCAAACACTAACTTGTTTCTGGAGAAAAACATGACAACCACTACCTCGCTAAGAACAGCACTAAGAGGCGACTGGAACACTGGCAAAGACACGATTCACCCTTCAGCTCTGCAAGCACAACAGTTCTCTGCCCACCACGCGCCATGGGCAGCAAGGTCCATGTGTTGGGGCAGCAGGTAATAAGGCCTCAGAGGTGTCCACAGATGGCAGGTCACAGAGACGACTGGTGTGTGGGGATCACAAGCAGTGAAAAAACAATCCCTGCTGGCAACAGAACCTAGTTCACAGGGGCAGTTTGAAGGAAAGTTAAAACACCCCTGCATTCAACAGAAGCACTGATAAACAATACCATCTTTAATCAACAGAAGCACTGATAAACAATACTATCTTCAACCAACTGAAGCACTGATAAATAATACCATCTTTAATCAACAGAAGCACTGACAAACAATACCGCCTTTAATGAACAGAAGCACTGACAAACAATTCTAGCCTTATTCAACAGAAGCAACAGTAAACAAGAACAACCCCTTCCCCTTTATATTATTAAAAGCAGTGATACATCATAAACCTCTTATTATGCTCTCTGTAGTCAACAGAAGCAATTTTAACGAGCGGTATCTCCCTACCCCTCCATATACATTTAGCAAGAGCAGTGATAAACAATATGCCCTTAATTCAACAGCAGTAGTAAACAAACAATGACTCCCCTTTTATTCAACATAAGCAGTAGAAAACAAACAACACCCCCCCCCCCCCCCCCCTGCCTCCACTCAACAGAGGCAGTAATACATGCTATTCCCTGTATTCAAAAGAAGCAGTGATGAACAGCTCTCCCTGCACTAACCAGCAGGGAGTTGAGTTTGTAAGATGCATGACAAATCAGCAATGTACGCCAGCAGAATAATCCATGTCTTTAACTCTATTCAAGTACTTCAGGCAATGTGCAACATCTCCACCTGCCAACAACACTTCTCAGTCACATAAAACTTAAGTCAACCCCAAGGATAAAACAGCACACAGACATCAAAAAAGGAAATTGTAAAAAAAAAAAACCACACAAACAAAAAACATGGCTTGCACAAATGTTTTCGCTTGATTTCTTCTTAAGGCCTGGAGTTATCTGAACATTCCATGTGAACACTCATTTGAAACTTAATTGAGTTGACACTTTTATTAAAAAAAAAAAAAAAAAAGGAGTCATCACCAGTGGATATATATGTACACAAATAAAACGCCAACCTTTTTTGTCTGGCTGTTGTTGCTTATATCATTTCCTTCCCTTCAAGAACAGTATCTTGACAAGAACACAGTTACAAAACAAAAAAAGATGTCTAAATCATGCAAATTGCAATTTCCTTCGACTCTTGCATGCATGAAAGATTTCTGTCTGGGTTAGACAAACAAATAAAAGTGAACAAAAACCATGAAAGGCAAACGTTTCTTTGTTTTGTGAGTGGCACTCAACCTAACAGCATGACCATGGCAGCCCTTATGATACCACTGCCCATCTGACTTTCCCTCCAGCAGTATCTGGACTTCCCAGCAACTTTGCACTACCACCACAATGGTAAGCAGTCACCAACAAGCAATAATCTGAACGACATTTATCATTTTGTCCCCCTAAAAGTACATGTGGACAGAAGTTACATGGAACTCATCCTGCTCCAGAGTTGTACACCTAACAATCACCACAACAATTCCCAGTCAGTTAGCTGAAGGTCTTCAGGTCGGTCACTGACATGGCCAACACTTTCTTCTGCAGGGAGATTGCATATGGCTGACACCAAAGTTTTGTCACGGTAGGACAGCAGCAGTACCAGCATGCATTTAACAGGAAAAGCCGATTTATTTGACAAAGTAAGTAGCAAATAAATTAAATGAGTGTTTCATGATGACTTTCAGGCAGAAAGAATTGTGTTCCTTGCCAATATTGCTGGAGACTGCCACCAGCAAAATCCATTTGGTCAGGCTGAAAATCAGACTTGAAAGTTCGTGACAACACTGTATCGATTCAAGTGTGAAATTGCACTCTGACAAAAATTTAATGGAAAATGTTGAAGAAGGCAAAAATATTGCATTCGTATGGAATTTTAGATTGAAATTCAGTAAGCGTTTGCAGTTATTTTACAAGATCAACAGTGATGATCTGGCCAGGTTTCAAATCATGGTAACAGGACAGAGGTGCCAAATCTAGATGCAGGAGAATTCAAGCAATCTGTCTGACCATAGTTTTTGTACCGAATGCCGTCACACGTCAATATAGGAAGGCTTGAACATCTATTTAAGATCTAAAATTTGTATGATTTAAAAGTCTGTAATTTATTAACTGTGGTGTTTGATAGAATAAAAAGAAAAAAAGGAACACAAACAATGGAAGTAGAGAAATGGCAGCATCACTGACAGGACCATTTAAGAGCGATGGCAGTGTTACTGTCAATCAAATCTACTTGTGTCTGCATTCTTCTCAATGTTTTTCCTTCAGTCCTCTGGCCCATAAAACTGAAATACTGTGCAGACCATGAATTGTACTTCAGCAAACTTGGAACTCCTTTGTGTGACCCACAAGCTTCATAAAATCTAATATCAACTTTTGTACTTGAGTTCAGATTAAGAATTCTTGTTTTGCTTATGATAGGAAAATGATTTCCCTGCATTCTACCAGCATATGTCATGCTTTACTGTTAACAAAACAATGTCATTGTTACAAGCAATTTTCACTTTTAAATGATAGTATTGCTTTTATTTTGTTTAAATGGTTAAATTATTTGCATCTGTTCACAAAAAAGTATTTCTAAGTCCAAACAAATACATGTGAACCGTTCATTAAAAAGAAAATCATTTTAAAGAAATAAACAAGGGAACCTAAAACTGGCCAGTACACTGTGAAAGTGGGGCATAGTAAGCTCCAAAGGCTCTCAGCTTAGATGCTGGACTCTGAAAAAGTTGCCTCAGATAGAAATGGGTTGATGCATAGGTCTGGCATGCAGCAAGTCCTGTCCATAAGACCCTCCTCCAGGCTGTTTTCTCACTCCTTCAGCTGTCAGCCCTCAACACTGGGGTCTCAGGACTCAGCAGATGTGCTGCCTCCTTGATGAACAGGACGCTAACACCAAAACAGGTCCCACCGGTGTGACTTTGGCTGAACACACCACCGACAGCAGCAAGAGAGCTTTTCATTATCTCAGCAGAACACTGACTCGTGGGTAAATTCTTTGACAGATGCTTCATCAGTCAGCAGTCAGAAGACAGAAGAGGTAAACAGAAACTAGATAAGCATTGAAGAAAGGATGAAGGCAGTACAGGTAAGGTTCAAGGCATCTGCACCGAGCTCTGGCTCCATGCACATTTTGTATGAGGTTTACCTTTGGCCGTGTCATATAAACCTGTTCATCCAGGCAATCTCCTGGCATCTTCACTGGTCTGCCAAAGACCAATCTCTTGACTATCAGACTGAATGACAATATTAGCAAATGTTCAACAAAGTCACACATACAGCAGTACCTCAGAAGCACATTTGATTGTTGAGCTTTCCCTCCACAAAAAAAGGAACATCACAAAGACACTCTGATCCATCCACACCATATTTCAGATTCATTCAGATTGTTGTGGATTTTTCCCATGAAATGTCCATCACCATTGTTGTTACCATCACCACCAGAGTTGACATTGCATTTGTTCATGTATGCGGTAAATTAATTCACATCAGTCACAAAGATGTGGTCAAAACAAATCCAACACAACTTGTACCACACATGACAGTCATACAGTTATCGAGGCAACAAATGGGAATTTATTGTGTGTCTTCCACCAAAAACCATACTCACCATGTACACAACACATTTACAAAGAAACGCTTACTAAACTCAGATCCAAAGTGCAAAGTTGACAACTGTAAGCATGTTTTCCTCAGGTCAGCAGGACTATTGGCTTTTGGAGAAACTAGAGTAGTGGCTTGCACACCCACATGCAGGCCACATGAACAGGGAAGGCCAGTATGCTGGTTGGAGCAAGAAACAAATGTCAGTCCCTATCACCTTTTCCTGTGTCAACAGTGGTCAACTCAGTCTATTTTGATATTACGTCAGCTGTACAAAGCACTGTAAAGTAAAAAAAAAAAAAAAACTTTTCTCAGACACTTCATCCAGCACAGATTCACCGATTTAAAAAAAAACTTTTAAAATGTCTTCAGCAAATGAAAAGAAAGCCTGTTTTTAAAAAAAAAAGAAAAAGACTTTTTCACTTTTGACAAAAAGCAGAGCACTATTTTTGCCAAGGTTTCCTGTCAGCCCCTTTGGATTTGGGTAGGTGTTTATAGCGGCACTGGTCACCATAGTCACAACCTGTGGTTCTCCAAAAGTAACATTCATCCCCATTGACTGGACCTGACAGCTTTGGGCTGTTGCGAACTCCGCTGCACACACACACACACACACACACACACACACACACACACCACACACACACAAACATACACACACAGTCTTTATAAAAAAAAATGTTTAAACCAGCCGTTACACCGACAGCCAAACACAGAAGTATGTGTTTCAGCACACTTACAGACACTACTAGCCTTAGGAAGCTCTCACAAATGAAAAAAAAAAAGAAAAAAGAAAAGAAAGAGAGAAAGATCAGAGTACAGACAGAAGACAGATAGGCAGGTGTACATCCTTGCTCTGAGCACCAGATCCAAGACCTGTGTTAGAGTTACTGTTCAAGTACAGAGAACAGGAACTTGAAAACCAACACAAACAGAGAAGGCACATCAGAGTTGAGTGAAGCCAGTTGTACATGGACACATGCAAGGTGCTGAGGTACATTCCTCTAGACGCTAAGCATAGCTCTCACACTGTTGAACTCTCTGCAAGCAACAGATAACCAATACAGTCATATTCAGCATCATCTTCATCATTTTTTAATAAAAGCAAAAGAAAACACACAAGGTAAAGTAAGTTAAAGGTGAAACACTTTTCCACTTAGAAAATGAGTAATAATTGTTTTGCCCATTTCCCAGACAATGATGAGAGAAAATGACAATATTTATTGTCTATCCTTCTATCTTCTTCACTGGAAAAGCTGGATCAGAAGTAAAGGACAACTTAAGGCAGTGATCATAGTATGCGTGCACATGCTAAAGTCAGCAACTGCCCCCCCCCCCCCCACCTCCCTATCTCCTCCCTCTCTCCATCAACTGCCTCTTTAACAAACAAAAAAAAAAAAAAAAAAAAAGTAATCACAAGCTCAATTAGAACAGATTTTTTTTCTTTCTTCGTCGTTCAAGAATTCTCATTTACTCCAGACAACCAGCATACATGCAATATTTTTGTGTGTGCGAGTGCGTGTGTGTGTGTGTGTGTGTGTGTGTGTGTGTGTGCGCGCGCGCGCATGCATGTGTGTGTATGTGTAAATGGAATACCAGGGGACCTATACTAATCACCTTTCTGTACAACAGCTGCTTCCTCACAACCCCACATGATGATCAACTGTGCCTCACCCCGTGATACCTCCCTCCTACCCCTGTCTGTTCATTCTGACTACACAGCAGTGACTGACTTGCATGTGTGTAATGACTTTGTTACTGAACCCTTTCACGGCCATCTGTCCCGGCATTCAGCATTCCCAGCACTCACTGCGTGGGCAGACACTCCACTCAAATTCCTGTCACTTCCTCACAGGGGAAACAATGGGACAGACTGTGAAGTTTCTCTTCTTCCAACATCTTCCAAGGCCAATGTGTCCCACAGCAGCATTGCCTGGATGGGTGCAGAAATTGACCATGGGCGCCAAACCTTATAACAGCATCTGATAGCTTCAGTGCTGAAAGGGTTAATATGGATTGAAGACTCACTCAACATTACCGTAAAGTTCGGTCTATTGAGCGCACCTGTATATAAGCCGCACCCACTAAATTATTTTTAATCTGAACTTTTTTCACAAATAAGCCGCACTGGTTTATAAGCCGCAGATATATACAACACAGTCTGATGTGCCGCAGGCGGCAGTTGGCCAAGCGTTGAGTTAACATAGTGTCGAAAATTAACACATACAATGTGTTCATTGCATTCATTGGCGTTTAAATAGGTCAGAATACAAGAGCATGTTTCCAGCTTTACTTCAGTCTATTTTTTTTTTTTTTTTTTTTAGTACGATGTGTTTTAAATCAATTAGAATCGAAGTTTTTATGAGGCTTCTTACAAGTGTTGTCTTTCCAACATCATTGCTTTAAAAAAAAAACACCGAAAAAAAACCAGCACATTAACGATGCGCTAGAAAGGCAGTTCTCTCCTGCATTCATTGGTGTATCAAGCTAAGCGATTGGCTGAGTACTCGAAAGCGCAAGCCAATCAAAGCGAAGGTATCAAATGCAAACCTTCACTCCCTGTCCACGATTTCAACAATGGCGGAACAAAGCCGAGGTCTGACAATGACCGAGTCGAATGCGCTAATCGTTTTTGAATTGCAAGACGCACTTGGTAAGATAATGCATATAATAACAAACCAGAACATTAATGAAACGATTCGATTGTTTTATTTCGCTTAATACCGTGCCAATGCTTAGTTATTTTGTTCATAATTTGGCTGGTGTTAGTCAAGATTAAACAGGTCGGAAACGGCCCACACATTGCGCCGTTCGAAGCGATCGTATTTTTGTAGAAGACAAACTGATGAAAAAAGATATCAGTAATGGGCTTTACTTATGTCGATTCCTGTATTTCTGAACGGGTTACTGATTCCATTCCACGATTACAGAGAAAATCATAGTTAAAAGCATCTGTTTGAGACAGATATTCAAACCGGAAGTTACAACCGCGTGTACAAGTGTAACAACGTGAACAGTTGACACTTCAACATGGAGCTCATCGAAAAATTAATGAACAGTAAACACAATATGGTGAGTTACAGAGAAGCTAAGAATAGACGAGGGTGTGATGCTCCTGAAATCGGAAAAATCTGCAAATAAACCGCATCGTTGTTTAAGCCGCAGGGTTTAAAGCTGGGGAAAAAAGTCGCGGCTTACAGTCCGAACTTTACGGTACCCATTTTTTTTTCTTTTTTTTTTGCTCTACAAACTTCCCATCATGAAACTTGAACTTGATTCAACTGTATGCTGACATATTCACATCAGCGAGAGCCTTTTACTATCTGGTGGATTTAAAAATCCATGGGTGAAGAATCACACACACACACACACACACACACATGCACGCACATACACACACTGAATGGCAGGGTTAACATCCTATAAATTATTCATTTCCAAGACTAGTGACTATCCCCCTCCCACATTTTTTTTAAGGAACATACTGTTCACATTTTAGTCGATGCATACATGATTTTCCTCTGTTTTTCCCAATCTCTTTTGCGAACTGACCTACGAGGTAAAAACCCTCTTACGGCCCTTTGCGGTCAGACAGGCTATAAGTATATGAACTGAAGTGAATCACGTACATACATACACAGGCCTGCTACCTTTTTTTCAAATCTGATGCATCGGGTCTATCATCTGTTTCATTAAAACCAGTGGTTTTCCATCAAAATCGGTCTGGATTTTGACAGAACTTCGATACTGAATGTGACAATGGTGAATTGTAGACATCAGAGCAACTGAATACAATGGTATAAGTGAGAATGTCATTGAAATGAGAATTTCAACAGTGCACTAGTTACAGTAATACCTGATTTTGACTGGCACGTTGTGCAAAAACCACATCATATTCTGATTTCTTTTTTAGTGCCCCTGAGATAAGTACAAAGGCACACATGTGTACATGTACAGCAGCAAGCCCACCTCTCAAGACAACCCCCTAACAAAACCTATGACATGTTCCCAGTCATTTTAGAATGGTTCTACTGCTGACATTACTGAGACATCACAAATGAATACCAGTGGATTCAAATGTTGTCAACATACAGATACTGACAAAGCTAAAGGTGTAGTCTAAAATGAGACCCAAAGAAAAGTGTCTTGTGATGTGATGTGAGGTGGAGAACCTGTTGTCTGCCCATGTAGGTGTGTGTGCCCATTCAGTCCATATTTGCGTATTTTTCAATGTTTCAAATGGCAATTGTAGTCCACAGTACTCATGAAACTTTTAACTGAACACATTAATCAAAACACTCGCTTTGCAAATAACATCTACCTCTGCCGCAACTAATAAATGCCTGCAAGAGCATCATGCCATAAACAGTAAAATAAACTAAATACAGCCAAACGAAATAAAACAAAAATAAGCATTGCAGTGGAACATATATTCAAAACTCAAGTCACTGATAATACAACAGACGCCAATATCTGAACATGAATGTTTTTCAATGATTTAAATACAGTTTACAGATCAAGTCATTCCACAGAGGCGGTACAATAATACAATAAGTAATCATCAAGACCTAAAACATAAACAATTCATTTCTATGACAATACAGATCAACAGGTCACAACACACAGTCAAGAAACAGAAGTCCCATGCCAACAACAAACAACAGAGCACCATCAAGTTGAGGCTGAAGAACAGTGCAGAAAAGATCAGGCAAAAAAAACACCAACAACAACTAAAACAAACAAAAAAAGAAAAAGGAACCAATAAGGACATCAATGTAGTGGACTGATGAGCGATGTCTAACAAGAGAGAAAACAACATTGCAGACTGACATGGGAGGGATGCCTTTTGGGAGGGATCTGAACACCGCAGACAACGTACAGAGGGATCTGAACACTTCAAACAAAGTACAGAGGGATCTGAACACTGCAAAGTACAGAGGGATCTGAACACTGCAAACAAAGTACAGAAGGATCTGAACACTGCAAACAAAGTACAGATGGATCTGAACACTCCAAACAAAGTACAGAGGGATCTGAACACTGCAAAGTACAAAGGGATCTGAACACTGCAGACAACATACAGAGGGATCTGAACACTGCAGACAAAGTACAGAGGGATCTGAACACTGCAGACAAAGTACAGAGGGATCTGAACACTGCAGACAAAGTACAGAGGGATCTGAATACTGCAGACAAGGTACAGAGGGATCTGAACACTGCAGACAACGTACAGAGGGATCTGAACACTGCAGACAACGTACAGAGGGGTCTGAACACTGCAGACAATGTACAGAGGGATCTGAATGCTGCAAACAAAGTACAGAGGGGTCTGAACACTGCAGACAATGTACAGAGGGATCTGAACGCTGCAGACAAAGTACAGAGGGATCTGAACACTGCATACAAAGTACACAGGGATCTGAACACTGCAGACAAATTACAGAGGAGTCTGAACACTGCAGACAATGTACAGAAACACTGCAAACAAAGTACAGAGGGGCATAAACACTGCAGAGTACAGAGATTGGAGGCCTGTGAAGAGGGATCTTAACACTGCAAACAAGGGAATGATGTATATCCAGAGGGATTTAACACTGCAGACAAAATCGGGAATGATGTTTGTCCAGTGGGATTTAACACTGCAGACAAACATGGGAATGATGTTTATCTAGAGGGATCTTAACACTGCAAACACTCATCAAGGGATGCCAATCAAGTGGGATCTTGACCCTGCAGACAATTACAAAAGCGATGTCTACCAAGAGGGATCTGAACATTGCAGACAAAATAAAAAAAGGGATGTTTATCAAGAGGATCTCAACACTGCAGACACACATACGAGGGATGCCAATCAAGTGGGATCTTGACCCTGCAGACAATTACTTAAGTGATGTCTATCAAGAGGGATCTGAACACTGCAAACAAAATAAGAAAGGGATGCCTATCAAGAGGGATCTGAACACTTCTAACAAACATGGGAGTGATGTCTATCAAGAGGGATCTGAACACTGCAGACAAACAAAGAAGGGATGTCTATCAACAGGGATCTGAACACTATAAACAAACATGGGAGTGATATCTATCAAGAGGGATCTGAACACTTCTAACAAACATGGGAGTGATGTCTATCAAGAGGGATCTGAACACTGCAGACAAACAAAAAAGGGATGTCTATCAAGAGGGATCTGAACACTTCTAACAAACATGGGAGTGATATCTATCAAGAGGAATCTGAACACTGCAGACAAACATGGGAGTGATGTCTATCAAGAGGGATCTGAACACTTCTAACAAACATGGGAGTGATATCTATCAAGAGGGATCTGAACACTGCAGACAAACATGGGAGTGATGTCTATCAAGAGGGATCTGAACACTTCTAACAAACATGGGAGTGATATCTATCAAGAGGGATCTGAACACTGCAGACAAACATGGGAGTGATGTCTATCAAGAGGAATCTGAACACTGCAGACAAATTAAAAACGGGATGCTAATAAAGGACGGTCTTAAACTGACAGCCCGTCATACTCCCCATATGTGCTCAGCTTAAAAACATGCATGTTTGTTTGTCTACTTTCCTAAGTTTTCAGATTCACTGCTTTTCCATTTGTTTCTTTTAACCGTTTTCTTTTTTTTTTTTTCCTTTTGACCTCTTAATAACACCAATTCCAAAATGCTAGTACTGTATTTTGAATCTTTAAACTCAATTTTGTGTTTTCACCTTGTACAACATTTACTGTTAGCTTATGTCACACAGAAGCATTCAGATTACATTCATAAGCCATCTAGTCATTGTCAAAGAAAATATTAGAAAGCATAAACAATATTAGCACCTGACAGAAGCGTATGTGGCCCAGTGGCGCACTTACACAATATAGCACATGAACTGTACCACTACCTACAGAACTGTTTCAGGTTGACTGGCTGATGTCAATTATACAGACCATATTACCATAGCCTGCATTCCACAACCCAATGTTGCCATGAACAACTTCTGGCTATTCCTTGGCTCCTGTACATCTCAATTACCTACCTTTCTCTCTTTTTTTCATTTTGTATCTCTCTTTTGTTTGTTTGGGGTTTTTTTTCAACCTTTTTTTATATATAAAAAAAGGATTGAAAAAAAAAAGAAATCCACAGACAAGGCTAACAATCTGGCACACAATTAACAGCTTGATAAAATAGTAACACAGCTGTAGTAATAGCTGGCACATCAACCTGATTAGAATTCTCAGCCTTGTGGCCAAATTCACCTCTGAGTAACAAGTAGCTGACATATTAGAGCAGGCTTATGCACCTGGCTGTGAAGACAAACGCCTGGAGTTTGAAGATAAGGAGTTTCTACTGAGCTGAAGAGCTCAATCCTTCCTCGAGACATCACAGCATTGGCTTATTTTCTCTCCGTCGACCCAGTATGACCTACCTTCTCTTTGTCAATTCGACACACCTACTCCTCTTTACTAATTCAATGTGTTAACCGTTTCCTTTGGCCTACTTCCTCTTCATATTTCAATGTACTCCACTGCTTCCTCTCATATTGGCTCACTTCTTTGTTCAACTGCAGTGGCCTATTTCCTCTAGTGTTTCAACACAATGGCCAACTTCTTTAGCGTTTCAAAAGACTGGCATACTTCCTCATGGAAATATGAGCAACTGCATCAACCAACTTGCACAATATGATGTTTTTTAAGGTTACCAGCAGCCAAAACACAGTGGCTAGCACAGGATGTTCATGAGTTGGGAAGCTGCAGGTTCGAGACTCACCAGAAGCACGGCCTCCAAGGTCTCAAAAGCACAAAGTGTAGCATTTTGATATTTTAAGTGTAGCATTCTAAATTTAATGGTAGCATATGTATGCAATGCACTATGTCAGGCTCAACAGCACTGTCAATAGCACTTCACTTTGCATACGCCATGACGGTGGATTAAGGACATGGAAAACTCGTTTGTTGTCGAGTTTGTTTGTTTGACTTGACCAACTGAAAATCAAAGTGGCCAACAATGAAACCAATGGTTGGTTTTGACTTGACCTATACAAAACAAAACAGTTGACAATGAAACCAATCATTGGTTCTGACTTGACCAATCGAAAAACAAAATGACCGACAATGAAACCAATGGTTGGTTTTGACTTGACCTATACAAAATCAAAATGGCGAACAATGAAGCCAATGGTTGGTTTTGACTTGACCTATACAAAATCAAAATGGCTGACAATGAAACCAATGGTTGGTTTTGACTTGACCTATACAAAATCAAAATGGCTGACAGTGAAACCAATGGTTGGTTTTGACTTGACCTATACAAAATCAAAATGGCTGACAGCGAAACCAATGGCTGGTTTTGACTTGACCTATACAAAATCAAAATGGCTGATGGTTGGTTTTGACTTGACCTATACAAAACAAAATGGCCAACAATGAAACCAATGGTTGGTTTTGACTTGACCTATACAAAATGAAAATGGCTGACAGTGAAACCAATGATTGGTTTTGACTTAACCTATACAAAATCAAAATGGCCGATAGTTGGTTTTGACTTCTTCTTCTTCTTCTTCTGTAGAGTCTCCACAATCAACTGGCTGATTATTTTGAGACTGTGAAAGTGAAACCAATGGCTGGTTTTGACTTGACCTACAACAATCAGACACCACATACATCATGAAATGAAGTGTACTGTGCTGCAATATAAACACCCTTGGACCAATACATATCTCGACAGCATATCTCCATCATCTTCACTGTATAAGAAACCCTTCAACTTCTGTGGCCTTTCACACACTGCTCTCATGGTGACCTATTTATATGTCCTCTCCACATGTAACCCCTTACAGAGTTTCTTTCAGAGTTGTCAGCAGTGGACAGTTCATGGGGACAGCCTCTGGATGGATGTGGTGGCACCCTCTGAAGGGGGACACACAATCATGCTGGTTTAGCGACTAAGCAATAGTGTCCGGTCTTACGCTGTATGGGAATAGGCACCACTGAGCATCGGTGAAGTGACTCAGCATCAGAACACAGTCTGAGGGTTGCCTCTGGATGACCTGTTAGGATTACTCCCTGTGGACTGTGGTGCCCGGGCACCTGACAAAGCTGCTTGTGGCTGTGTATGGGAAGCTGGAATAAGTATGTGGAGTAACGCCAGTGAACAGATGCGCCATGGAAGCCAACACACATACACACAGAAAAAAAGTTCAGTTCAAAATGTTGGGTTTTGCCACAGAGTGTTGCAAGTCATAGGTGCAAGACAATCGCATCCATATTCCCCTGCCTCTTCCTTTTCTCTTTATCAAAAAGCACTCATAATCTCTAATTATGATATTGTGCATTCTATATTACAAAAACAAAAAAAGAGGAAAAAAAGGATCAAACACAGAAGGAAAAGTGGGGCGTTAGGTTTCATCTCCAGAGCCAGGGATAGGATGAGTATGTTAACCAAACCACAAGGAAACACTGAACCACCACAACCAGTGGAACACGGAGACAATGTCATGCATACCATCACATATCAGTGTACAATAAAAATGCAAGAAAGACAAAATAAAGAAAAACAAACAAACCTGAACCACAATTCAAAATATATTGGCAAGACAACAACTCACAACGAATCTTTGAAAAAAAAAAAAAAAAAACCAACAACAGTGGCAGACTAAGGAGGGAGCAGGGAAGGGGGTTGAAGGCTGTGGGGAATCTCTCCCACTGGAAACCAAAGAGACTGATCATTCAGTGAGCAAAGAACCACAGAACACCGGTACATGTACACAACTAACACTGAAGCACTGGCTTTACCTTCAACAAACCCCCCTGGCAGCACTGCCCAAAGGCTGCTATGCTAGAAATTTGCGGTTGTATCCTTGTTTCCTTAGAGAGAAGGAACATAAAGGGTGCACATCATTGGTTCGGTATTACGTGCAGCCTCAAATACACTTTTTTTTCAAATCTTAAGAAAATGTGGATTAATTTCAATTTTAATCATTCTGATTTGATTGTTGTTATGTCTGGAGGAGAGGGAGGGAGGGGGGAGATCACAGATTCTATTTTGCAACATTCATCATAATCGTTATGTTTTTCAGTACAGTCAAACCACAAATTATGTTAGTTGTGTTGAGATATGCATGGTCGTAGGTATTTTCCTTTCTACTGGTGAAAAAGGGAGAAACTAACACAATGGGAAAAGGCTGAACACCTGGGCCACCCTAGGCTCTGATGGTGTAGAAAGGCAATACCCTGCTCAGAGGTGAAACAGAGAGAAACAGACACTGAGGAAAGATGCCAGGGACCACTGAAGCACTGGTGATGTGCAGAGAAAGAATATCACTCAGAGGGTCAGGACGCAACACCCTCCAGAAGCCAAACAAAAATAACAGACTTCAAACAACTTGGTAGGCTCTCCCGTCACTCTTTTAGAGGATTAGAAATATGGCACCATACGGAATGGTTCACAATAGCAGAGTCTATTTGTTCTTCACCCGCTTCCACATTTCCTTCTTCAAACACAGCATCTGGACTGAGAAACTTGTGGCAGAACAGCACCATGACAAACGGGCCAACTGAGTGGAGCAGTCCTGGTTGGCCAGTTTTGGAAACCTTGCAGACCAAGAGGATATCATGCCACTTCCCACCATGTATGTTGCCATGACCATGCTGTAACAGCTTCTAGGCCGATCATAGTCATTTAGATTGATAACACTGCACCACACCATGCAGATGAACAGAATAGCACACCCGTTATGTGTAGATCATAAGCTATGCAAAAGAGCTGATCACACTTAAACGAAGGAAACCATCTCCTGTGACCTCACAGGTACGTTAAACAGAGCTTGAACGCATCATCTGCCTCCAGCGGAATTCTAGGACCATCATGTACAGCACTCAATGCAGTCTCCAAGACGGCGAAATGTGGAGATATAGAGGCAAGCCCTCTGTCTGCGCCATTTCCCTCAGGCAAACCCCCCACTTTCCTGCCCAGCAGAAGAAAGGCCAGCAAGGCCAAACCAGCACAGGAACCAGGTCGGTGGGTGCAGAACACGGCCTGGTGAGATAACCCTTCAGTCCTGGTACACAGAGTGACCAGCTGTCGTCTGAAGACTGCTAGCAAGCTGAAGTTTCTGCTTCTCAAACATCCGCCTAAAACTGATTCTTTAAAATAACAGACAGTTAGTTCCCATTCTGCGAAAGCTGCTCTTTACAGCTTTTGTGACAGTAGCTAGACACAAGCACAGAAAAACGGGTGTGCCTTTTCCAAAATGCTTTCATTTTGTTCACCCTGCGCCCAAACAGGCCACACCAACTTAACAACCAAACATGCATCAAAAACATCATTTAATGAAAACACAGACATACAAGCAACCCTCCCAAGCCATGCCTGTAGTTACACTTTTTCTTGGTCAGATTTTTGTTTGGCGATTCAATGGCATTCAACTGAAATGTGTCCATAGGTGGTGACCAATATCTGATATAATAAAATCCCCAGGTCAACACTATTAAGTTATGATGTCAGAGCAAGACTGACAAGTGAACCAATGCATTAGAGGTAAGAAGTAAACCAGAACTTTCATCTGAGAAAACAAGGAGTATAAAAAAAAATGGAAAACCACACTACTGATCTGTATATCAAGTGTTAATTCCACACAATCATTCAATAATCCAAAGCGGTCAATGGGTGAGCAGGAGTTACTTGAAAAGTCAGGAATACAGACTCCAAAACTGTTAGCTATTACTGCATGTCAACACAAATGACGGAATGCAACAAAACTGTAATACGTGGTGTATATGAAATTAGGTATTACTGAAACAGAAAGAAAGCTACCTAGTGTGCACCACTGCAACATGATACAATCATGTATTTCTATCAACAGAACATAAAACCATTCAACAGCCCCTTCTCATGACAACCATCCCACTCTTGTCTGAACACATCACTACATTGTGTGTATGTGTATATGTACATACATTTATGTATATGTGTGTATGTATGTGTGTGTATAGAGATATATATGTGTGTGTGTATAGATATGTGTGTGTGCGCGTGTGTTGTGAATTCACCAAGGGCCATCACTCTGACTAGCTTGGCTCCCTGCTCTCCTGATTTTATTTCTTGGGGGATCCTGATTGTATGGCATTATTCCAAGCCAAGTGGGAACAAGGCACTTGTTTGGCCAGATAAGTGTTTCATGACACTACCTTTAGAAGTAAAATCCCTTTTCTTTCACTCTTTCCCCTTCCCCAGGATTTGTTTCCCACTTTTTCTTTACCATGATTCCTTAAGCCTCTGTTCCTTTTCTATCACTCTTTTCCAATCTGTTCCTTTTCCCTGATTCTTATGCCTCTTTTCCGCAAGTGTTTTTCCATCACTATTTCCCAATTCTTCCCTTTCCATGACTCTGTCCCCTTTCTTCCTTTTCCACAACTCTTGTCCACTACCCTCTTCCCTGAACCTTCTACCTTTCCCTTTCTGCATGATATTGTGTGCACACCCCCCCCCCCCCCCCCCACCATTGTATCCAGCTTGGGATGAAAATAAAACTGCCCAGATCTGTCTCTGGCCACAGATGCTGCACATCATGACAGGAGAGCACACCTGTTTCACACAGTGTACATACAGACACATGACTGGTGCACACTTCTCTTGCATCATTACCACTGTTAACTGTCAACAACGAGGAGCCAGAGATGTCTTACCCTTTTGAAGGGGCGGGTTTACTGGCGGCGCTGGTGGCGTTGGTGGCATTGGTGCTTTTGCGAAGTGTGATGTTGCCTGTGGGGTTGATGGGGTTATCTGGGAAGCGAATCAGCAGGTGCTGACCCTCACATTCCTGATTCTGCCGTGCCAGAGGACCAAGTGAGACAAATTTCATCATGGAACTCCACTGCTTTTCAATTTGGAATTTACAATAATACATCACAGACTGAGCCAGCTGGAGAGAGATCAACTGAGTTTCATCTGAAGCTTAAGGCAGGCAGTAGGAACACACACCTCTAGACATGTCTCATTTCTAAACCAAAACTGGTTGAATAATGAACCACAGTTTAGGCCTATCAAAGTGGACATATCGCTAACCAATGCTTTCCTCATCTCCAACCTGAGAAAAATATTTTCAAAGAGAGATCACAACATACATCTTTCTATCTTTCAAATCACTTTGTGTTCTCTTTCATGAAATTTCTGAAAAGCGAATATTTCACTGCTGCACTGAAAATCAATGAACAATCAAGAAAATATCTATGGAGGTCATCAAAGGGACTATTTAAGAAAAGGAAAAAGAAAAAAAAAAAATACCTGTAAATATTGCATAGCTCGACCAGCAGATTCTTTCAGCTTAAAATTGATGAAGGCGCAGTATTTTTCTGGTAACATCCGGACACTTACAACAGGACCATATCTGTCGACAAGAAGAAGTCAGAGACACTATCAGACAATGGCACAAACAAGATGTTGTTATAACTGACAGCACTTTGTGATGATCAGCTGACCAGCCTGGGGTCTAACTGGGCCACATACCTTGGCTACCGAAGCCATCCACGTTTCCTACAAGGGCCATAACGGCACTGAATGCCCAACCTTTTCTTTTTCTTTTAAACTCTAAGAACTATGTTCTGTTTTTACATAAGCATTGTTCAGTGTATTATGAAACGGGTATTTCTCTAAAACCTAAACAGGCAAACATTTACTGCACAGCAATAATATGTTCCCTCACATAACGCTTACTTTCTCTTTTTTCCCACAAGGTATTTGACTTTATCCAAAAACAGAAATATGCATGTATGCATGGACATGTTTACCCTCATTTCCATTGCTTGAGACCACTGGTAATATCATGGTCACATTCATGATTTATATACAGGGCTCTCCAAGAAGTCTGACACAATACAATGACCATGAGGAAGAAAGGGCAATCCTATGTAAAGTTCCCTGAGGAATATGATGGTGTACCTTTTCTCAGTTAATTCTAGCAATGGAAATTTCTAACTTCACAGCAACTCTCTTCACAACCAGAGCATATAACTACTGAGCACTCACAAAAAAGAAAAACAGAAGACAGAAAGAAACAGAACTCGGAGAAATGCCAGAACACTGCAACAACAAGAAACATCACAGAAGTAATGCAGACTTCAGTTACTCCTCCTTTCTGGAAAAACAAGTTTCACTGAGTGCAGTTTTGTCTGGCAGTCTGGTTCACCCCACCTCCTCCACCAGATTTCTGGGCTAGCGATTCCACTGTCAGAAACTAAGGAGCAGGTTGCCTTCCTTTTTTCCCCCCACCTATGCAGGCTGATTCTCCTGCGGATACTCCCTGTATAGACAGGCAAGGATGAATCCCATCTACCCAACAAAAGGAGTGGAGTTTTGTGTGTATGACTGTTTTTTTATCTCGCCATTAAGGCAGCCATACTCCAACTTCTGCAAAGGTGCATGCTATGTGTAACGTGTCATCCATACCAACAGCCAAACTGGCCTTCTCTTCCGAAAGTTGGTGATAAGATTTTACATGTGTGTAGTTTCAGTTTCAGTTTCATCAAGGAGGCGTCACTGCGTGCGGACTAGTCCATATACACTACACCACATACGATGGATAAATGAATTAGCAACAGGATGAGACAACTGAAGAAGAGGGTCTCGTGGCTCTATGACTCAGCGGATGTCTGACCAACGCATTAGCCCAACATGCTGGTCAGACCTTGAGTGCCTACCTACCATGTTTTTTTTTGTTGTTGTTTTTTTTTTCTTCTTTTCTTTTTTAACATGTGTGCAAGATGTTATGCGTGCATTCACATACGGAACCTTGGTTTACAGTCTCATTCGAAGGACTGTATGGGAAATGGAGTCAGAACCAAAGTTAACTCCGAGGGGAATATCCCCCTGTATCGAAAGGGCCTGATGGAGATTCAAACTCGCAATCGCAGGATCACCAAGATTACAAGTCCAGCGCTCTACCACTGAGCTATTCCGGCCCCTTAATTGCCTTCCTTTGAGAATGGATACTCAACTGGCATACTCTCAAAGAAAAAGAGGTAATAATGAAAGAAAAATTAATGTGATCATACTTACTTTGAAAACATTTGTGTAAGGCGTCTCTCTGTGACTTGAGGTAAAACGTTGCCCACCCAGAGTGCTGTCAAACCTTCAGGATTCTTGGGACTGAAAGCATTTCAAAGGGCAACCATCTGTACAAGTATCGCAGTTGTAGCTTCCCTGATGAACTTGCATAACAAATTTTAAAAAGAATTTTTAATGAGCCATCAAACAACAGGGAATTCAAATTACAAGATAAAAACATGATGCGTTTCGACCTCTCAGGTCTTCTTAGGTTTTCATTCCATGCCCATCTTGTGCCAAATTTGAGAAGATAAGTGACTGCTCATTCTTGGTTTTAATTGTACTGCATGTTGTTTTTCTTACCTGAAGAAGACCTAAACGGTCGAAACCTGTCATGTTTTGTCTTGTAATTTGTTGGGTGGACTCATTAATAATTCTTTTCAAAATCTGTTTCAATTTCCGACAACAGTCACCTCACTTTGAAACTTGCATAACAAAGTTCTTTGAAACAAACAAGCAAACATGCAATTGACACATCACAGCTTAACACAAGAATCAAATATAATATACCATTCGAAAGAATGTAACTACCAATATCTAAATTCCCTACTTAAAAACAAACAAAACAAAAAACCCTCCACAATGTAAGAGTTCCTGAGATATACAAACTGCACACTCTCTTAGCCTGACAACATTAAGTTTAAAATAATAAAGACTGAAAATATCAACTAAATATTAAAACATAATCCCCTCCCCTGCCAGACATTCACTGAATGAGTAATCTTGACAATCATGCTATTTTGGAGACAGCATAGATAAAGGAATGTAAACAGTCAATAATATATGTATGTGTGTGTGTGTGTGAGCGCGCGCACACGTGTTCAGCTTTATAAACTTTCTGTGAGAGCTTTTTTTCTTTCCAAGCCCCAGCTCAATGGAATAAAGTACCTGTGTCTCTCTGAGCCAGATTTTCTCACTAAAACATACTTAACAACACAGCTCTTCGGTAGCATGTATATAAAAGCTTGCATACCTATATGCAGAATTTGTATGGAAAGGATCAGGACTGTTTGTGTATTTGTCATATGTGTGCCACTGCACATGTGAACCATGAGCCACTGAATGATTGAATGTGAGTAAATCAAGATGATCTTTCGCAAAACCTCTTGAGTTGGTGTTAAGAATGTGTGCTGAATAAATGTTCAATGTTAAAAAAAAAATACAAAAAACCACTGTATACCCTCTCACATGCACACACACAAACTGCTAGGACTCTTACACACATATGAAAAAGGAAACAAATCAACAACAAAAAACATTTTTTCATTTTCCTGCTCCCATGGAGGCAGAGGGTCAAATACTCACTCCATCTTGGCATCGACAGGATGAGTCGGAGCAGGCTGGGGGGTAGGTATACTTTTGGGGGTCACATAGTCTTCCTCGTCAGAAAGGTACACTTCCCCTGCTAAACTCTCCTCCCCTGTCACACACCACACGGACAGTCACCAAATGTTTCATAGAGGATTCCTGTCAAACACTCAATGATCAGTTTTAAGTTCCCACATCCTATTGGTCGCAGGGGTAATGACATGTCAGAGGTTAGCTATATCTATGGCATGGTATGATGGAAGTGGTGCCAATCTGCTTCTTCCATTGCTGTTAACCATTGCTGAACTTAATGAGGTACTAACTTTCTGTTGGGTGGACAGAGAGGGTTTTTTAGCCAAAAAACTTGACCCCACATGTGATTCAAACTCACGACATACAAACATTCAAAAGATTAGACAACGAGCCCATCAAAGATCATATTCTTCAAGTAAAAAACAAACAAACAAAAAAACCAGAGCTGAATTGTGGAAACTGCTTTCAACAGTCCATTCACTGAAAGCTTAAAGTTTAATAGATAATCATGTTTTGCTTTCAGTGTGACTTGGGAAAGAAAAAAAAAGCATAATAGTGACCAAACATTCACAGGCCATTTCTGCAGTCTCATCTTTTCTGTGCCTCTCTCCCCTCCTGTGCCCCAGTGGCATTATTCCCTGACTATTCCCTCCAGCCCCCTGCAAAAGCTGCACCCATACTTTCCCCTCACAGCCGTAGCACTCCACAGAGAGCAATCAGCAGCTACCATCATAAGGCAACCCATCAGAGAAGACACAGCACTGCTACTGACATGGGTGGAGCTCAGTAGTGCCTTTCTGATCCAGCATAGGCAAGACACTATCTGAGCCCCCTACTGGTGACAACTGACAGTCCCTATTTCAACCACCTGGACACAAACTCCCACCTTCCAGCCCCTTATCAGATTTCAGTGGAATCATTTCCAAAAACAGGGAGAAACATGTGAAGATAAAGAGTAATCCATACACATCATCACACTCTAAACTATAAAAACCTTTCTTTTTTTATTCCACACAATCTATTTCCGTTCCCTTCTGTGTTAGTTTTCACACCACTGCGACAATGGTAGCAATGTTTTTTTGTTGAATTTGAGTATTGCTGGTCATCCAGACAACCTGCATGTGAAATTTGAAGTTCAAGAAGCAGATTGCACATCAAGTGACACAGGACCAACATTAGAATCCATATTTCTGTCCTAGCAACTTCTGTCATATCAGCTTTTAATTTGTGTACATATACCATCTTTGCTTCTGAGTCTGCATGTATATGTACATGCCTGTGTATGCTGCTAACAAATAATTGTAGTACTGGGTTATTTGTACAGCACTTTCGAACACCTTACAGTACTCGACAGAAACCGATGCTAACAACAAATCTGCACTCACACACACACACATACAAACACGCACACACACACAGAGGCTCACACCCCAAGTCCTCTTCCCCTCTGCCAGACACCTGGACTCACCAATACAAACACACCTGCCTACAGCTTTGCTCTAACCGCGCACACACACACACACACACACACACACACACACACACACACACACACACACACTCGAATATGCCACACCTAGACAAACACGACGGCATTAATGACAGAGACAAACATAAGTCACAAGTACTTTGTGCATTGCGAAACACACAATCATACTGCCTCACACACATACTCCCCCACTCTGTACTAGGATGGTTTGAAAACACAGGAGACAATGTAAAAGAGCATACAATGACAATATCAAAATAAAACAACAGCACTGTTAGCAGACCAACTCACCAGCCCCTGAAAGTAGAGCTTCTAAAGCTGCCTGAACTGTTGCATGCTTCTTTATAGCTGCCAGAGCCTGTCCATGTGAAAACCCCATGTCCTGTCACATAGAACACGGCATCAACCACTTGCCGATAATACCCAGCCTCCATCCATCAATATCAAATCAATGCAGTTAAATCTGAATTTACCAATCACTTTTGCAATCATACCCAGTCTCCATGCAATTCAAAATATATCAAATCATTGCATTTCAGTCAGAATTCATCTACAAAGGATTAGCCGCTGGTGATTGAAGAAGCAAAAAAATTGGGCATGACTGACTTCTACGAAACCTGAAAAGAAGCCTTTCCTGTTCTTCCAGTCACTGAGCTGCATGACACCTGCCCACATCTCAGTCCCTGCAAGCTAGGCAAACCTGTTTACCTTTATCATGAACAACCTGCAGTTTTTTCACTGAAGAAAAAGGAATGTCAACAAACAAACTGAATTCAGTCAGACATGTATGCTTACCATTAACTGTCATTTTAAGGCCCATTAACTGTCATTTTAAGATCTTATAAAATGTAAGTGTATGCTTACAGTTAAATCTCCAGATCAGATGTGAACAGTCCAAGATTACACTTACCTACAACTGTCAAATTCAGAACCAAGAACTGCAAAGAGTGTGTATACTGTTAACTGTTGTATAAGAACCAACCAGTCTACAGAGTATGCTTGTTGTATCAGAACCAACCAGCCACAGAGTATGCTTGTTTATCAGAACCAACCAGTCCACAGAGTATGCTTGTTTATCAGAACCAACCAGTCCACAGAGTATGCCTGTTGTATCAGAACCAACCAGCCACAGAGTATGCTTGTTGTATCAGAACCAACCAGCCACAGAGTATGCTTGTTTATCAGAACCAACCAGTCCACAGAGTATGCTTGTTTATCAGAACCAACCAGTCCACAGAGTATGCTTGTTGTATCAGAACCAACCAGTCCACAGAGTATGCTTGTTGTATCAGAACCAACCAGTCCACAGAGTATGCTTGTTGTATCAGAACCAACCAGTCCACAGAGTATGCTTGTTGTATCAGAACCAACCAGCCACAGAGTATGCTTATTGTTGACTGTTGTATAAGAATCAACCAGTCCACACAGTGTGCTTTCTGTTAACTGTTGTATCAGAACCAACCAGCCACAGAGTATGCTTACTGTTAACTGTTGTATAAGAATCAACCAGTCCACACAGTATGCTTTCTGTTAAGTGTTGTATCAGAACCAACTAGTCCACACAGTATGCTTTCTGTTAAGTGTTGTATAAGAACCAACCAGTCCACACAGATGGGTTTTTTTTAATATACTCCCTGTTTGGCTAGTATACTTACCATGTCAGACCATAGCATTCTACGGCAGTTAGTCAGCTCTGCCAGGCCGAAATTTTTTGTGGCTAATGCAGTAATAAGACAGTCACGTGACGCCCACCCTACTTCCGCCGTAGGAAGAAGCCAGTGTCTGCTTCCTGTACCTCATTCATCGAGGCCTGCGCGCGAGGTAACCCCGAGAACCTTGGCACTAGAGGGGAAGGTAGGGCGGGCATTAGAGTCTGATATGGTAAGTATACTAGCCAAACAGGGAGTATAATAAAAACTCCCCATTTTGGCGTCATATACTATACCATGTCAGACCACAGCAGAAATTATCGGAATCGGAGGAGGGCGAGTGCCCTAGTGGTTCTTGGGGTTAACCGATATGGCTGCATTAGCCGCCACAAAGGAGATCCCTTTAGAACCGTCAGCCCTGGTCATGCGGATGTCCCTTAAATAAAAGTTTATAAAGTGATTTTCCGAACGCCAGTAGGCTGCCTCCAGGAGGTGGCGCAAGGGGACAGAGTGCTGGAACGCTGCGGAAGTGGCCAGGGCTCTGACCTCATGGGCCCGAGGGGATATGACGGGGAGATCCTTGGACGCCTGGGCGTAGGCAGATCTCACCGTCTTGGAAAGCCACCTAGAGATAGTGCCAGCCGAGATGTCTTTCTTATTGTTGGCGTTGATAGAAATAAGGAGACGTTGCTGGGAGGTGCGCCTGGGGCGTGAACGTTCCCAGTAGTGTCTCAGACACCTGGAAGGGCACAGATCCATGTCTCCCCCACTCTCCCCGCCTAGGATGTCCGCCAGCGAGCGGATGACGATGTAGGGGGAGGGACTGCCCGGTTCCTGATTCTTAGCTAGGAATTCGGGAAGGAACTTAAGAGAGACAGAGCCGTCCCTGTGGAAAGCAATGTCTCTGGGGTCCCCGCTGAGGGCGTGGATCTCGCTTCGCCTTCTGGCCGAAGCCAGGGCGAGGAGAAAGGTGGTTTTCAGGGAAAGAAAGTCAAAGGGAAGGGTGGCGATAGGCTCGAAAGGGGGTTTTCTGAGAGCATCGAGAACGATAAAGAGGTCCCAAAGGGGAATGCACCTAGGGGACTGGGACTCACACAGAGCCACCCCCCTAGAGATCTCTCTGAGAAGGAAGTCATTCTCAAAGGCGGGTCCGCCGAGTTGGCGGACGGTCGTGCAGATGGCCGACCTGTAGCCCCGTATGGAGCTAGCCGAGAGCTTGAGGGAGGAGGATGGGTGGGATAGGAAATTTCCTATCTGGATATTGGAAGGGTGATCATGGAGAGTTTTCTGAGCAGCAGAAGACCCATTTCTCCCAGCGGTAGTTGTAGAGGGACTCCGTGCTTGCCCTGCGAGAGGCCGTCGCTAGGTCCCGGAGGTCCTGCGAGGCCCCCGCCCCTGAGAGAATGTTTAGGACGGACTGGGACCTGTCCGTCCAGGAGGTAGAGGCAGGTGCTCGCAGTCGGGCTGGCACAGAAGCCAGGCGTGGAGGCGGAGCATCTGGGGGTTGGAGTGAGGGCGACCCGAGCGGGGTTGCCTGAGCATGTCCCACCGGGTGTTCAACTGGAGTGGGGGTACATGGGAGAGGGACTTGAGGTCCAGAAACCAGGACTGAGTGGACTACCATGGGGTTATGAGAATGAGCGTGGGTCTTTCGAGTCTCGCCTTCCTGATCACCTTGTGGAGGATCGGGAAGGGAGGGAAGGCGTATGCTATGAGGCCGGTCCAGGGAAGGGAGAGAGCGTCGATTGCATATGCCTGGGGATCTGGGACGGGAGAGACATACACTGGCAGACGATGATTGGATTGGGTGGCAAAAAGGTCGACCATGGGTCTGAACTAATGTTCCCACACCGAGGTTAGTGTGAGCCTGTTGAGGGTCCATTCCGTGTGGAGGACGGACCTGGAGCGGATGAGAGAGTCTGCCAGGATGTTGTGCGTCCCCGCTATGTGTCTCGCGCGAAGGGTGATTCCATGCGTGTGACACCAGCAGAGGAGAGCCTCTGGAGGGAGGGAGAGGCTGATGGAGTGTGCCCCCCCCCCCCCTGTTGACATAGCAAGACACCGAGGTGTTGTCCGTGAGTAGGAGAACAAGTCGGTGCGAGACCAGGGTCTGGAAGTGGAGGAAGCCTGACCGCTTCCAGTTCCAGGATGTTGATGTGGAGACGGGCAGTCTGTGGGTCCCACACCCCTGAGGCATGACTGTTCTCCAAGTGGGCCCCCCAGCCCGAGTTGGAGGCGTCTGTTGGGCCTGGTGGTGGAACAATCACAGAACACACGATTGTAAAGAGGGGACAAAGAGGTGGATCGAGGGATAAAAAAGAGCTCGATCGACCTTGTGAAAGGCACTGGTAATGAGAGAAATAAAGATGAGATAGAGCGAAAAAAAACGCTCGAATTACCAAGGGAACAGTACTAAAAGTACTGTTTGATCGAGGAAAACTCGATCGTAAAACGCACGCCGGTAACGGCCGGTCGAAACCAAAATGGTGGAGGCGACCGGCGAGGAGAAATGGAGGCCGAGTGACCGACGAGAAAGATCGTTGAGTCAAGGCGGTAGAATAAATGAGCGAAGCGAAAAAGGGGGATCGCCGAAAGGGAGCCGATAAAGGCTGAATGAAGGGGATGAATTCCAAGGAGGAACAAATTAGTGGACCGGCGACGAAGTTCTGAACTTGCGAAAGGCACGGAAAACAAAGTTGCGAGCGAGGAGCGTGGAAATAAATAAATAAAACACGCCAAACCAAAGCCTCACACGGCAAGGGTATAGGGGTCAGCGTGCAAGCCACAACAAAACAAGTAAAGGAGCAAACACAAAACAATCTTTACACAACGGCAAAGTAAAGGCGAGACAGAGCACAAGACTTATCTTGCTTGGACGGCAGGCCGAAGAAGAATGAGATACAGGAAGCGGACACCGGCTTCTTCCTACGGCGGAAGTAGGGTGGGCGTCACGTGACTGTCTTATTACTGCATTAGCCACAAAAAATTTCGGCCTGGCAGAGCTGACTAACTGCCGTAGAATGACATGGTATAGTATATGACGCCAAATATTCTTTCTGTTAAGTGTTGTATAAGAACCAACCAGTCCACAGAGCATGCTTATACTGTTAACTGTTGTATAAGAATCAACCAGTCCACAGAGTATGCTTACTGTTAACTGTTGTATAAAAACCAACCAGTCCACAGAATATGCTTACTGTTAACTGTTGTTTAAGAACCAACCGGTTGACACAGTATGCTTTCTGTTAACTGTTGTTTAGGAACTAACCGGTTGACACAGTATGCTTACTATTAACCATTGTTTAACCCCTTCACTGCTATCATATTTTGCTAAGTCCCATGCTGGACGAAACAGAAAGAGTGTTGAATCATGATGTACAGCGTTTGTCAACTGAGCATTGCAGACGACACTTTTTATGACGAACGCCGTTCGTCAACAGCGCAGTGAAGAGGTTAAGAACCAACCAGTTGACACAGTATGCTTACTGTTAACTGCTGTGTAAGTAACCAGTTTACACAGTATGCTTACTGTTAACTGCTGTATAAGTAACCAGTCCACACAGTATGCTTACTGTTAACTGCTGTATAAGTAACCAGTCCACACAGTATGCTTACTGTTAACTGCTGTATAAGTAACCAGTCCACACAGTATGCTTACTGTTAACTGCTGTATAAGTAACCAGTCCACACAGTATGCTTACTGTTAACTGCTGTATAAGTAACCAGTCCACACAGTATGCTTACTGTTAACTGCTGTATAAGTAACCAGTCCACACAGTATGCTTACTGTTAACTGCTGTATAAGTAACCAGTCCACACAGTATGCTTACTGTTAACTGCTGTATAAGTAACCAGTCCACACAGTATGCTTACAAATACTAATATCTGTTGTTTAAGAACTAACCAGTCCACAGAGTATGCTTACTGTTAACTATTGTTTAATACTATCCAGCCGAGAGCGGCACGGACGGCACAATTCCCTGCTGCCGCACGCTCGCACACAGCGCTCATTCCCTGCAGACGCACATATTTGGCCACTTTTTAATTTATTTTTACGGTAGTTAGACAACAACTGACGGTCTTGTGTTAGGTGTCACAGGAAAGAACCAACATCCAACTAATTGAACATAGTAATTTCAAATCATTTACTTTCAATGTGTACACACGACTGTGCGTTGAAAAACATGTCTGACAAGTAGAAAAAATGCTTTGTTTGCATTCTATTCCGTTCTTTTACAACACCAAATCAGAAGATGAAGGGATGGCTGCATCTTCAAACAATTCACTTTCCTATTCTCTTTCAAAGTTTTCTATCTCTCTATCACTCCCCTCATCACCAGATCCACTTTTTAATATGATTTCAAGCGCTTCATTGAGTGAGATATCGCTACCACCCCTTCGCCTGACCGACATTTTTTCTGGCACAGGAAATACGTGCCGCGCGCCGGTGCCACCAGTTTCTTTGTTTCAAAGCTCCTGGGGTCAGCCAAGTTCACAATAGGCCACTGAAAGTATGGTCTACAACTCGCTCCAACATCCCCAAGACTAGTTACAGAGCTTATTTCCCTTTGATCATTTCATGGAAAGTGTAGGAATTTTTTTATGTTCCCGTCATCTGATAGTGGACGACACGGCAGACTGTACTGCTGTCTGTCCGTCATCCGGACTTGGATGACTCGGCTCAAGGGAGAGAAATCCTGTCCTCCACTACTGGATGACTCGGCTGGTAAGGGTTAAGAACCAGTCAATACAGTATGCTTACTGTTAACTATTGTTTAAGAACTAACCAGTCCACAGAGTATGCTTACTGTTAACTGTTGTTTAAGAACTAACCAGTCGATACAGTATGCTTACTGTAAATATTGTTTAAGAACTAACCAGTCCACAGAGTAAGCTTACCGTTAACTGTCGTGTTCGAACCTGCTGTAGTTCTTGAACAGCCTCTTCACAGTTTTTGTCCAATTTTAATACTTGTAAAAAAGATTCTTCAGCTTCTGAAAATTTCTGGAAAACAAGGAACATACATTTTACCAGTCCTGTATGAAAGCAATAAAAAAAAACTCGGGAAAGAAGGTGAAAAAAAATCCACTGCCCTAACAGTTAAAGAATTTTTAAAAATCTGAACCTTTATGGACCATATCACTTTGTCACACACCCACTCAAATAATTCAAACAGAATCACACACCCACTCAAATAATTCAAACAGAACAACAAAATACTACAAAATATAGAAATATGTGAAGATTTAAATATCAGAAAACCTAAACATCTGAACATGTTCAAATATGCAAAAAAGCTTTCAACCCATACAATCATAACCCAAATATTTGCTGTGTCTTTCTTTGTGTTCTAAGTGGGAGTTTGTAAGCAAACAAGTGTATCTATCCCAATTTTCTGCTTTCAGGAATCCAATCCACCAAAATCAGGAACGCATGATATTCAGAACAAAAGGAAGGTGTCTGAAATGAAGTTATGTCTAGCAAAACGATGTGCTGATTCTCTGCCAGTTTCCCACTGTCATCCTTTGTCATCTCTCCCATCAGACTTGATGGCAAAATAACCACAAGTTCCTCAAGTCACACCTTCGCTTTCTTGCTGCTTTCATACAAATGTTTGGGATCATTCAACAACTTTTTTTTTTTAAAGGAAAAACATTTTGCTCTGACCATGTCTTCCTCATGACTTCTCTTCACAGACAAAACAGCCTTTTTTTTTTTTTTTTTTTTGCGGACACTCACACAGGTAAAGGTACCTGATCTGCTATTTTACTTCAGCAGTCTCCACTTCCAGCAACCTCTGTCATGATGCAGTACTTGGACATATCAAACTGCAAGGAATCAGCTCAGGAGTGCTGAGAAAGTGGCTCAAAACTTGGATGATTTCTTCACTAAGGTCACGGCCACCTTGGCTTTAGGAACAGAGGTCTTACCATACAAAAGAAGGGTCCAAGCCTCAAAGGAGGCAATGGCTAAGCACTGCTGACATACCCAATTTATCATGTCTGGTAGATTAGATGGAACTTGCTCTGTATCTCACTACTGCTGACATACCCAATTTATCATGTCTGGTAGATCACATGGAACTTGCACTGCATGTCACCACTACTGACATACCCGATTTATCATGTCTGGTGGATTACATGCAACTTGCACAGTATCTCACTACTACTGACATACCCGATTTATCATGTCTGGTAGATTAGATGGAACTTGCACTGTATGTCACTACAACTGACATATTTCATTTATCATTTCTGGCAGAACAGCTTGAACGTACACAGCATCACACTGCCAGCACAGATCTCTATGACAAAATATAAACCCATAGCAGGGCCTTGAACACTGAAAAGAATTCAAAGAATGGTCTCTTGCAACAAGGAAGAGCTGCTGGACTATTCTTATTCAAAACTACAACAACAAAAAAAGTTTCATCATTTGGGACTGCATCAAAAACAAACTTGGGTCAATCTTCTTCGTTTTCTTCTTTTACTGTAGCACAGTAAAGCATCATGGTCAGGTCCTTTGATCAAATCCCATCATAGGTAAGTACTTCTGGGATTTTTTGGCTCTGGCCAGTTCCTATCAAAGCTGCTGAGGATGCTATAGGCTCAAACAAGGAGACTGGAACCACTTACACACGTTTCATTCACTTAGCAGATCTCTCACAGTGTTGTGCAAATTTCCTGACAGAAATCTACAAGTGCCTCATCTCTCTGGGGCCTGGCTGACACCCACAAACATTATAAAAGGAACACGTTCAATGTTGTCAAATTCATGGTGACCGTTGTTGGAGGACTGTGGTGCCAACCACTGGAGGGGACGCTGTCTCCCACTACCATAGACTCCATGACGAATCAACTGCTATCATCAGAAAAAGGCGCAGTGAGTGTTGTCGTGCATATGATGGATCACAACAAGTGCCACTGAACACCAATGAGATTCACCAGAAGAGCAGTGTCTTCTCTGGTGTGTTGTCTAAAGACAACCCTACACCGATACCTTAATGCCAAATGTTTACACCAGAGTGTGACAAAACGGGTACAGCTGTCTAAGGTTGGAGAAATCAGAATGCACTGGAGTAAATATCACTGAGAAGTCACAACAAATGAATGAATGATCCCAAATGTCTGCAGAAGCACTCTTTGGACCTACCTCTAATACTTGTTTATTCAAAATGAAAACAAATAAAGAAATGCACACAAATCATTTGGAGATAATGGAAATGCAGTAGAGTACATTTTAGGAAAAAACACTGAAAAGAAGAAAGAAAGAAAACTCACACCCAACCCCGCCAATGCTCTTCCTTTTCTAAAGTAGCCCTTGGGCCAATCTTTTGAAAGTTTTATCGCCTTTTCTGCATCTTTCAATGCTCTGCAACAAAAGAACACAAGGTAACAAAAGATGTTGAAATCACAAGTGCATGTCCCTCTTACAGTCTACTGTACTTTGCTTCACTGTTTTTATTCTGCTCAACAGCAGGTATCAAGTGGGAAAGTGTTCAATCACCGACATTCCTCCACAGCCTTTGAAAATCAATCAAATCCTTTTCCTCCCCTTTCCCAAACCTGTACTTACATCTCAGACCAAAGTTCCTCACCAATGTCCTCCATTCTATCTTCTCTGACAGGCATGCCAACAGAAGATAAAAAACAAACTGGAAGAACTTGAAAGGGAGGGGAACTTTTGAGATGGCAGGCTGGGAAAGGGGTGGGGGGATATTAAAAATGGAAAAACTTCCAAGCTTTGTAGGAGGCAGAGAGGGAAAGGGGTGGGGGGATATTAAAAAGTGAAAAACTTCCAAGCTTTGTAGGAGGCAGGGAGGGAAAGAGGTGGGGGATATTAAAAATGGAAAAACTTCCAAGCTTTGTAGGAGGCAGGGAGGGAAAGAGGTGGGGGGATATTAAAAAATGGAAAAACTTCCAAGCTTTGTAGGAGGCAGGGAGGGAAAGAGGTGGGTGGATATTAAAAAGTGAAAAACTTCCAAGCTTTGTAGGAGGCAGGGAGGGAAAGAGGTGGGTGGATATTAAAAAGTGAAAAACTTTCAAGCTTTGTAGGAGGCAGGGAGGGAAAGAGGTGGGTGGATATTAAAAAGTGAAAAACTTCCAAGCTTTGTAGGAGGCAGGGAGGGAAAGAGGTGGGGGGATATTAAAAAGTGAAAAACTTCCAAGCTTTGTAGGAGGCAGCGAGGGAAAGAGGTGGGGGGATATTAAAAAGTGAAAAACTTCCAAGCTTTGTAGGAGGCAGGGAGGGAAAGAGGTGGGGGGATATTAAAAAGTGAAAAACTTCCAAGCTTTGTAGGAGGCAGAGAGGGAAAGGGTGTGGGGGATATTAAAAAGTGAAAAACTTCCAAGCTTTGTAGGAGGCAGAGAGGGAAAGAGGTGGGTGGGGGGATATTAAAAATGGAAAAACTTCCAAGCTTTGTAGGAGGCAGGGAGGGAAAGAGGTGGGTGGGGGGATATTAAAAAGTGAAAAACTTTCAAGCTTTGTAGGAGGCAGGGAGGGAAAGAGGTGGGGGGATATTAAAAAGTGAAAAACTTCCAAGCTTTGTAGGAGGCAGGGAGGGAAAGAGGTGGGGGGATATTAAAAAGTGAAAAACTTCCAAGCTTTGTAGGAGGCAGGGAGGGAAAGAGGTGGGGGGATATTAAAAAGTGAAAAACTTCCAAGCTTTGTAGGAGGCAGGGAGGGAAAGAGGTGGGGGGATATTAAAAAGTGAAAAACTTCCAAGCTTTGTAGGAGGCAGGGAGGGAAAGAGGTGGGGGGATATTAAAAATGGAAAAACTTCCAAGCTTTGTAGGAGGCAGGGAGGGTAAGGGGTGGGTGGGGGGATATTAAAAAGTGAAAAACTTTCAAGCTTTGTAGGAGGCAGGGAGGGAAAGAGGTGGGGGGATATTAAAAAGTGAAAAACTTCCAAGCTTTGTAGGAGGCAGAGAGGGAAAGGGGTGGGGGGATATTAAAAATTGAAAAACTTCCAAGCTTTGTAGGAGGCAGGGAGGGAAAGAGGTGGGTGGGGGGATATTAAAAATGGAAAAACTTCCAAGCTTTGTAGGAGGCAGGGAGGGAAAGAGGTGGGTGGGGGGATATTAAAAAGTGAAAAACTTTCAAGCTTTGTAGGAGGCAGGGAGGGAAAGAGGTGGGGGGATATTAAAAAGTGAAAAACTTCCAAGCTTTGTAGGAGGCAGAGAGGGAAAGAGGTGGGTGGATATTAAAAAGTGAAAAACTTCCAAGCTTTGTAGGAGGCAGGGAGGGAAAGAGGTGGGGGGATATTAAAAATGGAAAAACTTCCAAGCTTTGTAGGAGGCAGGGAGGGAAAGAGGTGGGGGGATATTAAAAAGTGAAAAACTTCCAAGCTTTGTAGGAGGCAGGGAGGGAAAGAGGTGGGGGGATATTAAAAATGGAAAAACTTCCAAGCTTTGTAGGAGGCAGGGAGGGTAAGGGGTGGGTGGGGGGATATTAAAAAGTGAAAAACTTTCAAGCTTTGTAGGAGGCAGGGAGGGAAAGAGGTGGGGGGATATTAAAAATGGAAAAACTTCCAAGCTTTGTAGGAGGCAGGGAGGGAAAGAGGTGGGGGGATATTAAAAATGGAAAAACTTCCAAGCTTTGTAGGAGGCAGGGAGGGAAAGAGGTGGGGGGATATTAAAAATGGAAAAACTTCCAAGCTTTGTAGGAGGCAGGGAGGGAAAGAGGTGGGGGGATATTAAAAAGTGAAGAAACTTCCAAGCTTTGTAGGAGGCAGCGAGGGAAAGAGGTGGGGGGATATTAAAAATTGAAAAACTTTCAAGCTTTGTAGGAGGCAGGGAGGGAAAGGGGTGGGGGGATATTAAAAAGTGAAAAACTTCCAAGCTTTGTAGGAGGCAGGGAGGGAAAGGGGTGGGGGGATATTAAAAAGTGAAAAACTTCCAAGCTTTGTAGGAGGCAGGGAGGGAAAGAGGTGGGGGGATATTAAAAAGTGAAAAACTTTCAAGCTTTGTAGGAGGCAGGGAGGGAAAGGGGTGGGTGGGGGGATATTAAAAAGTGAAAAACTTCCAAGCTTTGTAGGAGGCAGGGAGGGAAAGGGGTGGGTGGGGGAGTATCAAAGAACATTAGGTCTCAATCCTACAACAAAAATGCACCATGTCTAAAACGTAAAACAAAAATGCACCATGTCTAAAACGTAAAACAAAAATGCACCATGTCTAAAATGTAAAACAAAAATGCACCATGTCTAAAATGTAAAACAGAAATGCACCATGTCTAATACGTAAAACAGAAATGCACCATGTCTAAAACATAAAACAGAAATGCACCATGTCTAAAACGTAAAACAAAAATACACCATGTCTAAAACGTAAAACAGAAATGCACCAAGTCTCGAACCTTGAACAAGCTAACTGAACAAATCTATTGGAAAGATTTCTCCTGACTCTTTTCCACTCATCCTAGAGATCTCTCCACTTTTGTCCACTAAAATGACAATGCTGTTGCTGTTTAACCCATCATGTGCCACAATATAACGAGCTACGTACATCTGCCAAGCATTTGTGAGTGAGATACACCCATACACACACTCTCACATTTACGCACTATTAGGGTATATCTGTGTGTGTATGTGTATGTCTGTGTCTGTGTCAGTTAAGTGTGCACGCATGTGTGCAAAAATGTACACATGTGTGACTTTCTTAGTTCTCATGTGGGCTGTTTGTGCAATGTTTAAGTCTACACCTGATCATAGGTGGTCACATTGTGCCAGGAATGAATTTTTGTTGCTCAGCATCCCAAACAAAGGGGAGAGAGCCCAGTGCATAACAGTGCCCCAAAGTCTACTGGAAATGCAACTTTTCCATAATTGCTCATCACATTTGTTATACCTTGCTTTCTTTCCACTTTGCTAGAATTTCAGGAGTTGGGAAAAAAAAGGAAAGCGGTTGAAAGGGGAATCTTCATTGGCATGCCTGACTGACCTAACACCCAGTGAGGGAAAAGTCCATTCTTTACCAGCAGTCAGACCTGCCAACCCCCAAAGACACCAATGAGTAAGAATTGAAGCTCAGTGAAGCAGAAATGTGTAATTTCTGAGAACTAAGAGTAATCAAGCGCGATACTTACCTTTTTTTCAAACAAACAAGATGCAATGAAATTGTTCGCACAATTTTTGTGAACTTTACTTTTCTTCAAAAACAAGCTTTTCTTTTAAGTGTCACAAGAAATCTTTACAAATAATGAAAATGTAGAATACACTGGAAACACACACAAATCCCCTACACCATCATGGTATGGCACACCAAGGCTTGATAATGCGCCAGAAACAACCTCAAAAATGTTCTCCCCTGTTGCTGACTCTGTGCATGTGGGGTTGGCTATCAGCTCAGTGGCGATTGTGTCATTTTTTTTAAGTATCGCACCACCCCAGGAAAGAATTTGTCCCCCCCCTTCCTGATTTCCATCAGTCCCCAACACAAACGGTCCATTCTGCAGTCGAGATGCAGCAGCAGTTTGGGCTTCCATGGCATGGGTCCTCACAATGTGTGTTGTCTTTGTTCGACCGCTCTTGAACAGTTTGGCGATCTCCGAATCTGAGAACACTTCTTTAAAAAGCTGGGATGCATGGTCGGCTGCGCTAAGAGCGATGTTGTGCTCGACGAAAAATCTGGTCACCAATACTTCAGCCCGAATTACCCTTTTCCTCATTTCATCCTCTTTTGAGGTGTCTACAGTCTGAAAAAACTGTGTGATGCTGGAAGAATTTGGCGTGTTAGAGGAATTGATGTGCTTGCGTGACTCAAGGTGACGCTTCACATCCACCATCCCGCCATGGGAAATTGTGAAGTCCAACTCGCGAGTGGTACACCGTGCACAATTTACACCTTTAGCCGAAGGTCGTATGCAGGGGAACTTTTCCGAGTATTCTTTTCGGAACTTTTGACCAAGTTTTTTCTTTTTCGCATCTTGTCCAGAACTTTCTACCCCACGTTTCGTAGCTAAAACTTCAAAAGGACACCAACTTCGCTGAATGGTAAAGATGGTGAAACGAACTGCGCATGACCGGAAATGCTTCTTGAAGATTACTGGTTATACGCACGGCGCCGTGCGTGTCTGTACATAAGCCGATTTTTTCGTCCTTTTTTTGTTTTGTTTTTTTTGTTTTTGTTGTTGAAAACTTTCAATGCGTAATTTTTTGGCTAAATGTATAAGGGCGTAAGAATTATCACTTGGGCGTAATAAATTACGCGAAATGCGTAATGGTTGGCAGGTCTGAGCAGTTCATGTAGTTAATAATCTAGACTGTCTTACTTTCTTACCCACAATATTCAGTACAAAACAAGTTTTGATTAAACAGTTTATGACCCTCAAGTTCTTGCCACAACCTCTGTAATTTTCTCTCTCACACACACATTCTCTCGGTCTCTCTCTCTCACACACACACACCACACACGCACGCTCGCACACATACACATGTATACATGCACTAACTCATGCAAACACAAAAATGCAAGAATCCACACAAGCACACAAAGATTCTCTCTTCTTTCAGAGGCTACACAAGAAAGCATCCACCTTACTTTTCATATTGCTGAAGTCTGTCATAGCAGTATGATCTGTTTCCTAGAAACCTGAAACACCGAGACCAAACACTCAAGTGTCACTTTCATGGAGGAATAACTCTATCTATAAATAAATCTATACAAAAAAAAAGGATTCATTACAAAACTGCGATTTTTGGGAGTCGACTAATTTCTGCCTCTGGTCTGAAATGACCTGTGCCACTCATACCTGGCTTTCTCATACACCATCACGTATCTATTGTATTTATAAATGCAAATACAAACACCTCAAACCTGTCTCTGTATGTTACCAAATTAGTAATGTCATTTTAAAACAAGGTGGGGGGGGGCATGGCCAGGGTTTCAGGCAAAACATTGTTTACAATTTCATTCTGTGTGGAAATATTCAGTCTTGTGCAGTGACTGACAGTCACCACTTCATTTCAAGCCATTCTTCTTCATTCAGTGAAACCAATTTGAAACCTGTAGTGCATCTGTACTCTTTTTTTTCCATCATTTACATTTCCCCCCAGTTTTTCTCATACATCACAAGCTTCCAGACACTCACCTAAAATCTTTTGGATCCAGGGATATTGCCTCTGTAAAGAGTTGAATAGCAGCATTGTATTCTTCTACTTGTGCCATCTCATTGCCTCTAACTGGAACATGCACATGAAGCTCTCGTGAGAGTGGAAAATGTCCAGAGCAGACGAGAAACAATCCAATAAGAAATCCTTGCAATGTACAAGAAGGCATGCATCTCTTTCAGGACAGGTGTTAATGAAAGCAATATTACCCTCCTCCATCTCCTGTTCCTCCAACACAGCTTCCCTCCCAACCCTCTCCCATGAATCCCGTTTCTTTTTCAGCAGTAACTTCTTCTTTCTCTCCTTTCACGTTGTTCCACAGGACCCTACATCACTTTACTGAGATAACTGATTTGACTTAAATTCCTATCATTCTGAAAGAATCATAGATTTTTTTTTCCCCTGGGCAGAATTATTATGAGAGCTTGTGTCCATATGTCTCACCACTATTTTGTTTCCCATATCCTTCATGCTAGTTTTCAGAGCCTTGTCTACAGCTCTTAATGCTTAAAAATATCACATACATGTGCGCGCGCACACACACACACAAGTTCTCATCACTATCTTTAAAGAAAAAAAGAAAAAGAGAAAAGAACAAAAAAAAAGGAAAAAAAGAAAAACAATGTAAAGAACATGTTGCGAAGAAAGACATCTTCAAACATGATCAGACTGAAATATATCCTCCAAGCAGGAAGTGAAATCACGGTCACTTATATCCTTGCTGCCAATCTCCACCACCAGGAGATGCAAGGGGCAGTGGGGCTGTGAAGTGAAGCCATCTGGACTCCTGACAGCTTGGAGTGAACAGTCTTGTATAAAACAATCATGTATCATCTGCTACATGGTGATGCTGACACAAGCAGAACATCAGTTTGGTTTTCTTCTCTGATACAATATCAATCCTTCACAAAAACTGGACTCCAAACTCCTCTTTTTCCTAACACAGAATTTGGAAATTTTGGCTTTTTACACCAAAATCATGATTTCAATGAAGATTTTTAGAACGAAGGAAGTCCAGAAAATTTAGGGAGGGTTCGTAGCAGTGGTATACACCAGCAATGCCACACTTGCACACACGCAATTGCTCACTCACTCACATGAACATGACACTTGAAACTTACTTGCTAACTGTCGACTTCGAAGGACTGTTGAATCTACTTCATCGATCTGAAATGCACAACAGACATAGAAAATTCATTTGAAAACAAAAAAAGGTCCACAGACTGATAATAGAAAGACCATGTCAAGCATACTGACAGCTGTCACTTCAAGTCAGAGCTGTCAGCCTTCTAACTTCTCAACTACTGCAATACCCTCTTTCTGAGATCAGACACATTTTCCAATCTCCATAGCTTCCAAGCAAGACATCCTTTTCCACAGCTGCAATAGATTGCTGTGGTACAATTGCACAACTGTATTTGTCTCATAAAACACAACGCTTACTTAACAAATACAAAGAAGTCGTTGATTACAAAAGCATAAGTAAGTGTTTTTTATGCAAATATAAAAAAAAATTAATTCTGAAAATAAAAGATATTAAAGAACTGATCTATTATAAAGTACCTGTTTTGCAATAAAGCATTCCCTAGACTGTCAAGCGAGCGTTTTTCTATAGAGTACTATGTAAATGCGCCTATCACAGCACTTCATCCAAACTTACTCATTTCTTTTAATTAAACCTACTATTACGCTAATGCACTGATTCCATCATCTTCATCAATGTCTGCATAGTCTTTATTTTTTTTTCAAACTCAACACAAGTTCTTATAAGAACAGCAGCGGGAACTGGTGATGTGTACTTCAGGACATGACACTGAACATGAATTCTCATGAATAAACATCACACTTGTTTTGTTTTTTAGCGAGTGTGCACGTATATATGTGTGTATTGGGTGCGTGCATGTGTGTGTATATGCATGTGTGTGTGCTGTTTTGTTTTCCCCGGTAAAATTCATTATCCAAACAGTCCTTCCCTTGCATTATGTGAAGAACTGAAAGGAAAGACCCCCTGCATGCACCAGCATTTTTTACCAGATACAGGAATGAAAGAGAAGTGAAGTGTTCAGCTCACCTCTTCTTCCCCAGTGTGTGCCCCATTACGCTCATGACCTTTCTCTTTCTTGGAGGACTGTGTTGATTCTGACGCAGCTTTCTTCTTTTTGCTCACAGCTTTAGTGAAAAACGCTGAGGTCGGGTCAAACTCCTGTTGAAGACAACTACTTGCATTGCTCAATGAACATACCATCAATCCACCACACAGTCTCTTCATCTGCTCTGTGTATTCTTTCAGAGAGACAGACAGAAAGAGTGAGGGCATGTGTGTGTGGGCATGTGTGTGCACAGGTATGTACATGTGTCAGTAAACTAAGTTGGTGTATGCATGCCAGACTGTATACTAGCATGCACGTTGTATGCATATTTGCTTTTTTTGGATGGGGAATGGCAATATTCAGTGTATTCCTAGAATCAGGATCCTAGTTTAAGAATGAATATCAATGTACACATTCAACTAACATCCTTTTACAGATCTCATTAATACCTAGTACTTGAGAATATGCATTCATAAACACAAATGACTACGTGCACACATTAAGGCAAACACACACACACAAACACAAGATACACTTACAAGATACACTTACACACACACTTACTATTTACTACATAGGAATAAATGAATAAATCTATCACTGGGCAACTAGGTCTTGGTAGCCTACAATGCAGTTTGATCAAATGTCCAGTGTGTAACATGAGTTCCATGCTGCCTGCAATGAACATAAGAAGCCCATGAACACATTTTACCATCTACACAACAAACATCTTACAGATTTACAGCCCATGGCTAACAACTGTTATTTGTCATACGAGTACCAAGTAACAATACTCACAGCTTGCTCATCAGATGACGTTTCACTGGCTTGTCTGAAAACACACACACACATATATTCCAATGCACACAATCTTTTTTGGTTGTTTTATTATGGGAGCAAAAGTTACCCCACTTCTTTACTGTAATAAAGAATGCTTTTCAAAAACTGGATGCAAGAGGGCGTGGCAAATGGGGAGACATCCCTTTGATACTGATCACTCATGGGGTATTTTAAGGGCATTTTAAATGGGAAAGAATGATTATAAACAGATGAGTTATTCTATTAGAAGAAAATGTTACAAAAGGGAATGATCATTCCATGTTGTTTACAGCCTAGCCAACCAAAGCGTGTAGAAATGCATAGGAAAGGACAGGGTTAGAGGGGCAAGGGCAAGAGAAACAATGGCCTCTAAAGCAACTGCTGTGGTGTTATAGCATCTGGAACTTATGGGCTCAGGGACCCTGGGTCTGAATCCCATCAGAGTACACTCAGTCCTTTATTTGTGGGCTTTTTCAGCCCTGGCCAGCTCCTGTTCAGCGACAAGAGTGCCACAGACTCCAACAGGAAGACTGACACCACCCAGTCAAGTCTTAGAACTCACTGGATGGGCCTCCAAGAGTGTTGCTCAACTTTCCTGACTGACACTGTTGGTGTCTTATCTCTAGGGTCTGGCGGGTGCCAAGATATCTTATGAAATGCAGCCCTGTCATGTTGTGTTAGACCACAACAGAACTGCATGGATCATCTTCATCACCCTCAATGACCTTCTTCATACAGAATTTTTAAAAAAAATCAAATTCTGCGTCCTCTTTTTATTGCAGCCTCAGGCTCAGTTTCCTCTCCGCATCCACACGTGTGCTGAGTTTGTGTCAGTGGTCGGTTATCAGTCAGTTCATGGGGAATGTCATTTGGTGAACCTGATGCCACCCTCCTAAAAGGGACGCTCACTGCTCACACTGCTTACAGACGTTCACACTGCTTACAGATGCTCACACTGCTTACAGACGTTCACACTGCTTACACTCACACTGCTTACAGACGCTCACACTGCTTATGCAGCAGGCCAAGCTCTGCTGTCAGTGAAGGGCTCAGCATTTGGTATTCTACCTAGGCTGGATCAGAAAGGGCGCCACTGAAGTGACTCAGCGGCAGTGTAGTGTCTCTTCAGACACGCTGTCTGCTGACAATCTACAACAGATGCTCCCTGTGGCCTATTGGGGCACTGACTGGAGAAAAGTGTATGCCACTGTATCAGTGTATGAGTGAAGCCAGAACAGGCAGTATGGGAGTCATGGCATTACAGGGCCACTGACAGGAGAATGCTAGGAGTGACTACTTGGAGGAGCGAGAATAATGGCACCACAGGAGCACTAAAGAGGACACAAAGCAAGTAAATTAAAACTGGTCTCGTAGATGAGGCGCTCACACAAAAACTGTAGCATGCATTAATGTACAAGATGCAGAGATAAGAGAGAAGTAGAAAAAGAGAACATGACCAGAAAACAAAGTGCAGCATTAATAAGTTTGTTTGAGAGCAACATGTACACAGTCTCTCATGGCTTTTTATCACATCAGCTTTAAACCACTTACTTTTTGTCTTGCTTTTTACTCTTTTCTTGTTCTTGTGTTCCCTTGTTTTTTTGATTCTTTCCTTTCTCCTGTGACAAAAATAACCATAAATACATACATTTCACGCATCAGCATTTCCCACCAGGAAGATCATCAAAACAGACAAACGTACACATCACAACCTTTCTCAATGGGCAGGTAATGGTCACAAACACTTTTTTCTTTAGATGTACACATAACACACATCAATGTTTCCTCCTGGGAGACAACAGTAACAAAAATTAGCCATGCAAGCAATGAGCTTGTTAATGTTTCTCTCCGGAAAGATTACAGCCACCAAAAATGGTTTTCATTCTGTACCACTGCAGATATCATGGGTAACAAAAGATAATCATTAAATATCACAGTTACACACCAGCTTGTGCCTCAGTCCCCTGTCGCAGATTTTGTCCAGCCATTTGTACTTCCAGAGGTTTTTCACATGCATTTTGCAGATTCCCTCTAAGATATCTGCACTTTATTGTCATGTGCCTCTCCCCATCCTTCCCCCTTCCCCTACCCTACTCCCCTCCAGCATGATTTATTCATCTTTCCACCATGGCTTGAAAAAAAGGTACTTGTAAAATTTTCAACTCTCAACTTCCTGACAGAAGAGTTTTGGTAAATCGAGAGCGTTTTCATGTGTCACTGTGTGTATCCAAAAATTGACTATATGACAGAAAAATTCAACAATTTTCCATCCAGACTATCTGTTTTGTTTTCAATTAAGCTTCACAAAATAAATCATACAAGACACAATATCACTTTTCACAAATCAAAAACATCTAGGAATCAAGAAGTACAGAAACAAAACCTTGCTACAATCAGAGAGTAGCTAGACACAATCTCACTGATCTAATTTCAGTGATCCAGAGACAATTTCTTTTTTTTCCCCTATATTCTTTCTGATGTGGATTTCTGGTTAATACAGGAAGACTTGCGGCCCTGCAAACTGTTTGGATATAGACACACACAAAAACCTCACCTGTTTCTGTTCCTGCTTTTCAAGTTTTTTACGCTCCTTTCTCCTCTGAAAACACAAAAGACCCAATATACCATTACATTTAAAGTAAATGCATTCATATTTGACTTGTATCCTTGTCATTATTATGTCTTTATCATATGGTTTTAAAGTGGGGGTGGGGGTGGGGGGGGGGGGAGAAACAGTCTTGAAAATCTGACCGTAGAATTTTTACAAACAGATGACTGGGTTTTTTAATCCATCGATAAAAACTTCACTGCATAATTCAGAATTTTTATCAAGATAAATAAAACAGATATCTGCATTCTTCTCTCCAAATTTCAGTGTAAATCTCACAAACAAGGTTCTGTTCGCCCTCGTTATCACCACTACAAGCAATCAAAATGAGATCAGAAACATGTTAAATACTGAAAGCTAAACATGAACAATCTCAATAACTGCTGTAAATGAGGCCATAAACATTAAATGTTCATTCATGCCAGTGCTGTTGGAAGTGAATTTGGGACACATCTATTAACAGTATCCATAGAGTGGGCACGAATGGCAAAAAGCATCCAAATAATTTGAAAAGCACACTTTCTATTACAACACTGAACCAATGGAGAAATGTGTATATGAATGAAAAAACTGATGGTCCACGCACAGTGCAAACACTACGATCCAAGACCAGCTAACTATCATGTTCAACTGATAATACTGAGCAAGATGATACTGATGACATCAGTAAGTTTCTACAACCTTATGCATTTCTAACAGAGCTGCGTCATGCCAAACAAACATATCAAGGCAAAACTGGATATATAATACTCCTGGATAAAACTGAAACACTCTTCAGTTTTGTTTTCCTTAAATAGGACATCAAATGAGCCACCCCAGATGACTGGGAAACTTGTCTTAATCTTAGAGTGGTCCAGGACAAAACCATTTTTATCACTGTTAATGTAGTTCTTTTCCCAAACCAGACTTATGAGCAGGGATATCCCAATCTGCACCAGCTGGAAAGCTTAATACATCAGCTTGCATCATTCATAAGCTAGTGGTGTGTTACTGCCACAGGGACGCCTGGGTGTTGATTGCAATGCAGCTGCTCCCCCTCCACCACTCTCCTCCACTATTTAGTTCACTGGCTTTGCTTGCTGCTAAAGCACTGCGGGTCATGCAGAATGCTATGACCGGATAGCAGACGATGCCTTAGTGATCAGAAATTATTTTGCTTGGAGTATTTTTCACTAATGAAGGTGGGCAAGGGTGGATAATGTATGCTGGGCGTGGGCATGAAAACACTGTCTCGGCTTCATGGTGCAAAATATTAGCTAATAGTAATGTAATACATGAATATCTAAAACCATTCTAAATGGAAAGTGAATTCATTTGCTTTAGAAAAAAAATATAGGTTATACATATTTTATTTCAATATTCATGTTGCTAGACTTGTCATTTAATGTTAAACTAATCTCATCTGGGGAGAAAAAAAAACCCAGATCAGATGAAATTCTTTTTATCCGAGATCATTATGGGAAAAGACTGCTTTTATTTTATTCATAAATACAGAATTAATCAAGCAAAGACTAGATTACCAGCTTTCATAAACGAACAGAAATACAGAGAAACATTTTGAATTAATGGCAATTTCATTATGGGCATATCTATTTTATTCTTCAACATATAATTAATACTATCCAGCCGAGAGCGGCACGGACGGCACGATTCCCTGCTGCCGCACGCTCGCTCACAGCGCTCATTCCCTGCAGACGCACATATTTGGCCACTTTTTAATTTATTTTTACGGTAGCTAGACAACAACTGACGGTCTTGTGTTAGGTGTCACAGGAAAGAACAAACACTCAACTAATCGAACATAGTAATTTCAAATCATTTAATTTCAATGTGTACACACGACTGTGCGTTGAAAAACATGTCTGACAAGTAGAAAAAATGCTTTGTTTGCATTCTATTCCGTTCTTTTACAACACCAAATCGGAAGATGAAGGGATGGCTGCATCTTCAAACAATTCACTTTCCTATTCTCTTTCAAAGTTTTCTATCACTCCCCTCATCACCAGATCCACTTTGTAATATGATTTCAAGCGCTTCATTGAGTGAGAAATCGCTACCACCCCTTCGCCTGACCGACATTTTTTCTGGCACAGGAAATACGTGCCGCGCGCGGCGTGCCGGTGCCGCCAGTTTCTTTGTTCTTCTCGCTCCAACATCCCCAAGACTAGTTACAGAGCTTATTTCCCCTGGATCATTTCATGGAAAGTGTAGGAATTTTTTATGTCCCCGTCGTCTGATTGTGGACGACACGGCAGACTGTACTGCTGTCTGTCCGTCATCCGGACTTGGATGACTCGGCTCAAGGGAGATAAATCCTGTCGTCCACTACTGGATGACTCGGCTGGTAAAGGTAAAAGCATGTGACACCTGGATTACCGATGCAATATCTAACCATAACTTTATGAAAAATGGCTATGTTACCACATATACGTACAGATTAAACACCTTCTACCTCATATTCACTACATACTGCAGCTAGATTTAACTGATGCAGACGCTTGTCTATTAAAACCTTATCTATCATCATTCCCCCACCATATATTCAAATAGAATATAACACTCCTATCGTTCCTCCCCTGCCATATATTGAAATACAGTATAACACTACTCCTATTGATAATAATTCAACAAGGATAATATAGTCTTGTGAAAATCAATCTCGAAAGGTCATTTGCAAAGGAAGAAAGAAACTGGATTAAAAACTTTCATATTTTGTTTGTATTCTTTCCTTCCTTTAATCTAAAATGCCCTTGCAAATATTCAGCCATGCTGACTCATATATCAAGCACATGCCAATAACCTGAAGCAAGATACTCCATTCAGGGTTCCCACAGATGTGACCAAACAAAATTCCAGGGTTCCCACAGATGTGACCAAACAAAATTCCATACTTTTTCCAGACTTTTTCCAGGGCTTTTCATATCCAGGGCTTTTCATAATTTTTCCAGACCCCAGAATGTGTGTGTGTGTGCACCTCTGTTTGTGATTACCATGCTAAACACATCAGAAAGAACTGATTTAATGATAGTAGGGCATTCAATACTTACCAAAAAATTTAGTGTGTGTGTGTGTGTGTGCGCATGCGCGTGAAAAAGTCAGAGAGACACAGAGAGAGACAGAGACAGATATATAGACAGAGAGAGAGAGAGAGAGAGAGAGAGAGAGAGAGAGAGAGAGAGAGAGAGAAAGACGGAGACAGTGTGTCTATGTATGTGAGAGAGACAGTCAGTGTGTGTGTGTGTGTGTGTGTGTGTGTGTGTGTGTGTGTGTGTGTGTGTGTGTGTGTGTGTGTGTACGCATGCGCGCATGTGTGTGTGTGTGTGTAGGTGTGTGAGAGACAGTGTGTGTGTGTGTGTTTGTGCGAGTGTGTGTGTGTTTGTGCGAGTGCGTGTGTGTGTGTGAGAGAGAGAGAGATATGGTCAGGTCAGGTCAGGTCAGGTAATTAGGACACTAGGCCTCGCGGCCTCTCAACTGTCCTTTCATTTTAATTTGGATGTTCAACATGGCCGAGTACAAGTTACAAGCCAATGTGCTCTCTACTCAATTCCATATTCAAATTTTGACATTTTTGGATAAGAGAGAGTGCGAGAAAGAGAGAGACAGTGTGTGTGTCTATGTATGTGAGAGAGACAGTCAGTGTGTGTGTGTGAGTGTGTACGCGCGCATGTGTGTGTAGGTGTGTGAGAGACAGTGTGTGTGTGTGTGTGTGTGTGTGTGTGTGTGTGTGTGTGTGTGTGTGTGTGTGTGAGAGAGAGAGAGAGAGAGAGAGAGAGAGAGAGATATGGTCAGGTCAGGTCAGGTAATTAGGACACTAGGCCTCGCGGCCTCTCAACTGTCCTTTCATTTTAATATGGATGTTCAACATGGCCGAGTACAAGTTACAAGCCAATGTGCTCACTATTCAATTCCGTATTTAAATTTTGACATTTTTGGATAAGAGAGAGAGAGTGTGTTAGAGACAGTGTGTGTGTGTGTGTGTGTGTGTGTGTGTGTGTATGTGTCTAAAAATAGGCCAGTGTATCGCCCTTGGGCCCTTTGATTTTCTCTACCCCCCCACCCCTACCCCATTCAATGCATGATCACATCCCATACTGCAGTAAAAAAAAAAAAAAATCACCTATTACAATCCTTGGGCTGAAAATAATCAGTCACGGTCATTGTTGGAGTCCGAGTCGTTTTGTCTGAAAACTGCATCATTTCTTTTTTTCTTGCCTGCCGCATGGCTTTTCAGAGCAGCTTCGCCCATGTTCCCGATGTCGAAGTCTTTCTTGCACAGCAGGCACCGTGCTATTGTCTTGCATCCATCGGAAGCAGGAGCAATCCACTTGCGATAATTTGTATTGTCTAGCCAAGCTAGGCTAAACACACATTTTCCCATGTTTTCTTTAATACTTCAACGCTATTTTCCCTCGCAGCGCTGCTGACTCGAAAGGAAGTTAAGCAATGGTACCAACTGCGCATGTGCAACGCTTCGTCACAGTAAAGGGGAGCTACTCTGCAGAAAAAAATGTCGTCTGCTAAACCTCTGGCCAGAGGAAATCTGAAAACCGCGATCTTTGTGCATGATTTAATTTCTGTTTTTATTCCTATTTCAATGTTTTTGTAAAGAAACTGAAAGCAAAATTCGACATCATGAAAAAGTTTGCACAGCTTTTACAAAACTCCAGGACTTTTCCAGACCCATGGCCACAAATTACAAAATTCCAAGACTTTTCCAGCCCTGCAAATGATTTTTTCATTTTTCTATAACTTTTCCAGACTTCCAGGACTCTGTACGAACCCTGTCCATTTATATGAAATTGAATCTGCTCTGATCATATCGAAGAGGAATATTACATATTTATGCAGTGGATAGATCAAAGTATTGTACTCAAGCTGTGGTGACTTAATTTCAGTGAAAGAGAACCTTTGTCCCAAAAGATCAACAGAAAACGAAGCTGGACATATTGGCACTTCAGAGCAGAAGAAAATGCTGAGGCAAACTGTTCAGAACCCTTACAGGCTGTCCAGTGGAGCGAGGGGGTAAGACAGGAGGAGTGCTATCCTCTCCAGGCTAAATGGCCCACATCCAAAAATTTCATAAAACGATGAAGAACTAGCGACACTAATTGGCTTGAACAGGGTAGACTGCAGTTAGTTCTGGAACCCAGGTAAATCCACAGCTAGGAAAACAACAACACTGTTGTTAACACTAGTTTTCTTCAACACTGTATTTCTTTAACATACACACATACCCTCACAGGAAAATATACTACCAAGCATCAAGTGTTCAAAAATTGAACAAACACCATTGGCAGGCAAGAGTACCTCTACAAAAAAAAAAAAAAAGAGGGGGGGGGGGGGGGGGGGGGGGGAATCACACTTATGTGGATTGTAAAACCAATATTACTATTAACAGCTGTTTAAAATACTGAGGAGTTTGCAATCATATATCTATTACTATCAGATGTAGATCAATACTGAGAAGACATGCTGCATCATCCTAGGGGACTCGTCTGTGCACAGCTCAGAGGTAAAGCCACCAAAAAACATACCACAGTTTACGGGACACAATTAAAAATCATGCCACACCCACCTTTTTCTTAGCTCTTCGTTTTTCTGCTTTTCTTCTTTCCCTTTCCTCTTCTGTGATTAATTCTTCTGCATTTCTGTTTATTTCCTGCAACAAAACAAAGCTATCAAAACTACCAAGGTTTTCCTCTTGGAACAATCTGCTGCAAAGGCCACATATCAAATGATTCTGGATGTAAATATACATTCAAAAGATCTGCTTGTCATGTGATGTAGCCTCACATGGCAACATGTGACGTTCCATCGCGTACGCCCTTATTTGTTATAAAGCATTTCCCTAGGTAGGGAACAGGAAAGGTAAAAGAAAAGAAAGTTTGAATGGCCTGACAGTGTGATCGGTGTCGCTGGTGGCTATAGACGTAGGGCGATCATTGGTTGAATGGACGGACGTTGTCCATTGGTCAGCAACCATGGGCTGGTAATGCGCAGAGTTAGACGAGTACTCACTGAACGTGCACTCAAAAAGAGCGCAGGAGGGAAAAATAACGAATAGGAAGGAGTTGGCTTGGGGACACTGACCGGACAGGTTGTTTGAAGAACGAGTTCCACCTGCAATTCACCATTACCAGGTGAGGTATAGACAGATGGGGAGAGAAAAAAGAGAAAAGTTAAGAAAAGGGAAAAAGGGAAAAGAATTTATGATTATTCAGATTTTGAAATAGATTACTTACACGGACTTCATTCGTGTTTCAGCCCTTCCCAGTGCTGTGGCAGCACCAGTTAGGCGACTGAGGCAGTCGAACAAATATTTGGGCTACAGTGCTGCGGCAGCACCTAATCGTCTCCAGGGTTGGAGAATTGAGCTGTAGAAGACAACGACTGCACCAGTCGTGAGAAAACAAAGCATTTGTCATGTTGACCCATAATGACTTTTAATTGTCCCCCATTAGATTGGAACTCACTTGATATACCTATATTTTAAGCCGTCTTTTTGATTCTTTCTTGAAAATATAAATATTGTATCTCCAGTGAGAAGGAGAAACCATTAAACGATATATGTATGTATTGCTATGTATAATGAGATGAAATTTGGTCCCAGCTAGTGGATCTGGGGAATGTCTGTACCTCCACTGGAGTGGAGGAACATAAGATTGAAAAGTTTGAAGTTGATTATTGTCTAGTAAATTATTCCCCGGAGAGGAGGGGGAGAAGAAGAGTTATTGTAGTGCGCCTTCTGGTTGTTTGGAGAGATTGCTTGTGCACGGAGTGAATGCTGGGCTGAGTGCAGACATGCATTTATGCGCAGTGTGACACTGCTAAACAAGTGGCACAAAACATCAAACCTTCAAGCACAGATTTTCTGTCTTCATGGGTTTTTGCAGCATGCACATGATATTCAGATTTGTGGAGACTAACTGATAAACCTTCAACGTAATATTATCTCTAACAATGGGAAACTTGTGCATGATTGAGCAAATCAGAAAAAGTGTGAACTATAGACAGAAGAGAAAGAGACAGAGACAGAGAGAGACAGAGAGAGAGAGACACACACACACACACACACACACACACACACACACACACACACACAACAGACAGACGTACAGACAGAGACAGAGACAGAAAGCATAGTGTGTGTGTGTGTGTGTGTGTGTGTGTGTGTGTGTGGTGTGTGTGTGCAGAGACTGAAAGAAGCAAATCACATAAGCTTTTCTAGACAGTTTTCCAAAACTGTTAACAAGGAAAGAAATCTATATTTTGCTAAGTAGCAACAACAAAAAGAACAAATCAGGCTGCTGCCATAACAACATTTGTTGTTTATCATTAGTTTAGCTTTTGGTGCTTGCTCGCTTGCTCTCTCCTTTTCTCAAAACACATACAAAAGTGCCTACTGAAAAGAACATCTTTGGAATTCAAGGATGTAATTAAAACCTATTATAAATAAAATGCTACAGCACAGTAACATGGAATGAGTCCAACAAAACTGTCAGCATGTCCTACCTCAGCTGTCAGCTGAAGTGGTTGTGACAAGGCATCTGGAGATTCTGGAACAAACCATTCACCAACTGTGGATGTCAACATGAACTGCAGGCACAAATGCACACCAAGCAGAGTAATATAATGGCAGCAACGCTGAACGCCACTAATCAAACAAGCATGCAAAGATATCGCTGGACGCTCCCATTAGAAACACACACGCATACAATCAGGTGTGGCTGAACATAGAAACATTGTCACATTACTGATTAGAATTACCTCTTTCATTTGTCACATTCACCAAAAGTTCTGGAGCACAGGGAAACGATTTCAGAAGCAATTTATAAAGAAATTTAGCTGATGAGTTCTTTCAGCGAAGCTGTGAACTAATTTTTACCCTCATCTACAGTACAACTGTTCAGCATTGCTCTCGGCTGTTAACAAACTTTTAGACAGCAGCACCAAGATTGTTATTCTTCACATACGTTTCACCTCCCTCAGTGAATGTTTTGATCTCATCTCTTGTGTTGCCACACTCCAGCAGTTACCTGTGCAATATCTGTGGTTTAACGATTAATTATTATGTCGCTTGCTTGTTTATTACATTACTTGTTTACATAGACTTTTGACACATTGTTCCACATTACCCTTTCTCTTTCTCTCCATCTTCCCTCTCCTCACCTCCATTTCCCTCGCCCTTTATCCCTAATCCCATCCTTTGCTTTTCCACGCTCCTCTTTCCCCTAAACACTCACACTCACACACACACACACATCGAAACCAATTTATTGTCAGATTAACTCGTGCACGCAATGCTCCACTCTGCTACTGCTTTTATCTCAAGAATATGATTTGCCTTCTCCCTTTGCTGCCATCAGCAGGCAGTGTCTGACATTCTTGCCATGGTTTCCTACTGCTGCTATTCCCATGTTTGACACCTTCCAAGGTTCTGCAGCACAATCCACATCCAAATGATGTTTTATCAGATCAGATTTCCTCCCACACTATTAAGAGTGACTTGGATTTATCATCCCTGAGCTATCATTAAGTTCACAAAGAAGTTCTTCAGCACAACTGTAAATTTGCGCACCAATCTAATTTTGAAACAATTTGAAAGTTTATGCTCAGCGTTCCCAGTGACACTGAACTATAGGTTGATTACACGCAGGTTTGAAGAGAACCACCACAGGGTGCCAAGGACACATCTTCTCCCGTCCTTTGACAGCCTTCCATTCTTTTTTTCTGTTTTTCGCAGAGAAATGCACTGATTTTTCTTGGATTGCATTACAAGCACCATCAGGCATGAAAACTAGCTGTAACCAAGCAGAAGTCACTTCGTGAAGTTCAGTCATGTATTCCTGTGCTTCCATGTTTTTTTCAGTCACACAATGGGAGGGAAGCTTTGTTTCCTTTTGTCTATTAACACCATATGTTTTTGACAGTGGTGTGAGACTTAAATAACATCACCGCGACACAGACCTACAACAGTCAACCAGATGCCATTAACACCGTGCCTGACAGAGTCAAAAATGCACTTGCATGCTCAAACGGATACCAACATTTCAAAAGAAATCAAGACAAAATTGCAAAGTGAAAACACTGTCTTTGCTGCAACAAAGTCCACCTTCCAGAGCACACCAAAGCTGTCTTTTTTTCCCTTCAAATTTCAACTTTATTCTGTGGAAGTTTGGAGAAAATGGGAAGAAGCAAACATTTGACTGTTGGCTCCCGGAATATTTGCTTTCTTGATGGAATGATGGAAAACTGCCCATCAGAGACTGACAAGAGCATTATTTCTCATATGATTATCTTCAATGATGCTGCATGTACTCACTGTGTGTTTTTCACTAGTACTGTAAAGACTTTTTCTTCTTTTTTTTTCTTTTGCCATTATGTGACTTTTGTCACATTTTAAAAGAGGCAGTGACCCGCCTTCTCATTTGTACAAAATAAAACATTCGTTACTGATACCACTACTGTATTGTGCATAAAACTGAATGGCAAAGGCTGTTGCTGTGTGTGTAACAGAATCAAGACTCTTATGCAAATGAAAGTAAACATACATACACATACCTGTGCACACACATGTACACATGTGTATCAAGCTGGTGACTTTGTTTGAAGGTGTATTATAATTTATTAACTATTGACACAGGCTGGAAAACAGCTAACGTGAAAAATCTCTGATAAAAGGCTGGGCTCCCTGGGCCACTTGAGCCCCAGTGGGATCTAAGGGCAATGCCCTGGTAAGGGACCCGAGAATGGGGGGAGGGGGAGAAACTGCCCCCCCCCCCCCCCCCCCCCAGCTGAAATGGAATTTATGCAGATTTTAAAGTCCTTTCATGGTCTCTCATGATGGAAAAAAAATGTACACATACACCCTCACACTGATCAATAGTACACACACACATACAGAGAGAGAGGGAGAGAGAGGCAGAGGCATGTGCACCTAAATTTCAAAAATTTCTATCAAAAAACTTATTTGTTTCAACAATCATGTATACAACCTGGTAATGAATGAGCAATATATTTTACTGTTGACCCAATCATTGTGACTTTGTACTTATTTCTTGTTGTTTATAACCAAGCCCACCACAGGGGTACTTGTAATGCATTCCTTATAAGGACTGTCATACCGTCAAAAGAAAATCCATGGATGTTTGTTTTAGAAAAGAAAATAAAAGGGGTGGGGGGGGGGGTGAGAGGGTGCGGTAAAACATTCACTGATCAAGAAATCTGGTCTGCTCTGATCGCAGTGCTCTTGAAGCATCAACATGCTTCTTGCAGCGCACAAGTTAAGAAGCGCTGTTCAAACCACGACTGACATACTTCAGCTCTGTTTAACAAAGCAAAAAAGTGAAAAAAAAACAACAACCTGCCATTCCCGGCTTGTTCACTTGCTGAAACCAATTTGAAAACCGCTCATCAAAATTGCTCACTTTTTCAGCAGACTTCTTTTTTCTCAAATATTTGCTTTTCCGGCCTCTGAAAGTCAGATGCATAGCTGCCAACCTGTTGGAACAGAAATTCCTGTGAGAAGGTGGGGGTCCGGGGGCTGCCGTAGGCCCCTGGTGGGGTGCAGGGGTAATGCCCCTGCTGGGGGTCTGGGGGCGTTGCCCCCAGATGCTGACGGGTACATGCACATTTGGAGGTTAAAAAAATTAGCTTTTCTGGGGTCGAAAAGGGGATATTTCTTCCATCTCATCATGCTAGAATTAGACATGAACAGTACTGATAGCAAAGCATACAGATTACAAAAATTACAGTCATCACACATTACTCAACATCAGAAAGCACTTAAAACTTACCACTTCAGTCCAACTCGTAAACTGTGGCTTGACAGGTTACGCAGAGAAGAAAAGTCTCCAGACTAATGTCCATTTGTGTTGCTTTTTGCTCCTAGATTATCTAGCTATGATGAAAGATGCTTTGGAAGTCTTGGTTTTTCAGTCTGCATACAATGGATACCACCAATATTGCAATTTTCTTGTTCCATCATCCCTGGATATCTGATTCTCTATAGTCTTGTAACAGCAAACTGAAAGTTTCTATCAAGATGTTGGTAATCATCATCACCATGGTAATAAAGAACACAAAAAATGGAGGGGGGAATCACTAAGGAAAAATTTCTTTCCTACAATGTACACCTATATCTGTTCAGAACTACACTTTTTTTTCACAACCTGTCAGCCTAACAGGAGGAGGATGCTGAAGGGGGAGGGGGGGGGGGGGGAATGAGTTGTTCTCTGTCCTTGAGGGCATCTGATGTTGCCGACTTCGCTTTTTTCAACAGCTCTATTGGAAACTGCTGCTCACAGCAAGCCCCACTCATGTTGGCTTTGACCATGTACCACCATCATGGCATCATCGCCGCATTCCTCTTGTGCTTGGCAGAAGAGGCATGAAGTTCGATGTCTTTTTTTCCACCATGTGAGATGTTGATGTCAGTACGGCATTCTTTACAAAACGTATGATATTCATCTCTCTTGGACGCATCAATGAAGGCGTAGTTGACTTTGTATCGCGGCAAAAACTTGACTTTTGCCCTTTTTTTCGAGTCCATGTGGCACTGCTTTCCTGAAGCCATTTTCGCGCGGATGGAAGTACCGGACGGAAGTCAATTTGTTTTGGTAAACCGATATGTCTTTTTACCGACACCTTGCGAAAAATTACCGAAACGTGAAGTGATTTTTCATTTTCATTTTTCGGGAAAAAAAGACAACTTTCGGGATTTCCTGTCAGATTTTCATTTTCGGGAGTTTCCCGAAAATTTCGGGAGGGTTGGCAGCTATGCAGATGATTTTCTCGGAGATCCTTTCATCCGAGGACAGTTCTCCAGCCTATAATAATGCAGTACATTGTCTTCAAACCCTTATATTTGGCTACAAGACTCAAAAATGTTCTATTTAAAAAACAAAACAAAACAAAAACAAAAGAGCTTCCAGGACCCTCAGTTGCTAGGAAGATGGGGAACTCTGAACGCTCCTGAATATATATAATTTCACAGAACTCGTAAGTTATGTTTTGGGGGTGCAGGTGAAGGTTTTTCAGCAATTCTAACCTGTAAAAAAGTTGACCTAATTTCAGTTCTTCATACTAAGCAATTTCTGCCATAAAATAAGCTCTCCTAGAATCACTGTATCAGTCATTCCTTTAACCCAAAGGAGGTTTTAAACCCAAGTAATCACATAGCAAAAATGAGTACATATCTACATTGCTTTAGGTGGCATACATTAAATCAAATTGTAAACGTTTTACTTACTATGCCAGTGAAGCACATGCACAGTGTACACACAGGAGACCCCTCATTTTGCACAACTTTGGTCATCATGTCCAGCATCACAAACACAGCATAGCACAGCACAGCACAGCAAAGTAGTGGTCTATTTCATGTCTTGAGTTCCAGTTTTGTTTACTATGTCTGTTCAATTTTTTATGATCTGTCTCCTCTACATTAGTTACTCCTTTTACTTTTTACATCTATCTCTAGTATCTGAATACAGTACAAAATGAATTTAAGTTCTGTGTCTCTTTTAGTGCAAAACTTTTAAGTTATGTCTCTTTCAATATACAATTTTCAGCGCAAGCAATGTGAATGAGATGAAGTTTACTTTTTTGCCTGATTCTGTCAGAGAATTTCGCGGAACTATGTCTGTTCGCTTTGGCATTTTTATTTTTTCCTTCTTTTTCTTTGCTCTTGTTCAAATTCGATCACGTCGACCCAGAGCGGAAAGCAGTGGCAAATGTCTCGAAAGCGCATGCGCATTTTGGTAAGTTTTTATGATGCACTGGCCTGAATTCCAGTGCGTCAGATGGGAAGTTTATGCGTCAGAGACACACATTTCTGCATAAGAATTATCACTGATATAAGAAAAAGACTCCATTTTTTTCTCATACTGGCCATTGGTCCCTGAATTTACACAAATTTCTGACTGTTTTACCAGGTCAGCTGGTTTGCATAAGGATCATGCATGGTACATGTCTGCAAATTTGCAGAAATCCGCAAAAAAGCAACAACAAAAAAAAGCAAACAAACAAACAAACAAAAAAGCGAGCCACGCCCGACGAGACCAGCCCTCATAGTTCGTTTCAGGTCATTCGCTACTTTTGGCGGGACGAAGGCCTGAAAAGTGATAATCAAGCGAATGGAACAAAAGTCAAACGATCTATGCAACATGACCAGTTTGGATAATTAAAATGACTCTGTTCTGGACGTATGAATGTGTTGCTCACAGAGCAAGAATGCCCAGTCTACAGTTTCAGCGTACCTTCCACCGGGCTTCTGATGATCGTTCCATGGCGATTGGAATTTGGTCATACAATACAATATTTCAACACTGAAGGAAATGGCTCACACAGTGGAAATTCTGTGATAATAATCGAAGAGGACATCCCACTAATCAAGTTTCACTGTTAAAACCCTGATAGTACAGGTGCTCACATTTACTCATATTAGTTGATAACACTTTAAAAACACAGCAACATGAATATGAATAAATATCATTTAGCACAGACTGGAATGTTATATTAACTTTATTATAAGCACCTCTTTTCTAATGTATTTTTGTCTCTTTCTCTATGCATTTATGTGTGTGAGCCAGTGAGAGCACATTTGTGTGTGTGTGTGTGTGTGTGTGTGTGTGTGTGTGTGTGTGGTGTGTGAGAGTGTCTGTGTGTGTTCACTACATTTTCTAGCAGTTATTAATGGTGACGCCCTAAATATTTGTGTGACCCCCTGAAAATTTGGAAGCGAGTCTTTTGTACCGAGTCTGACCCCTAATTTTTAGGAAATAATTATCACCGTCTATATTGTGTCAGTTCATAGACAAAAAAGTCTGTCATAATTCCATGACTTTCCCTGACTTTTTTTCATGCATTTTTCTTTCCCACTGACTGTAGTCTGGAATATGTTCTCCCTGACCAGTGTAAACCATGGTAATGGGATGGCAGGAATCACAGGACTATTGAAATAAAAACTGACAGAAGAGTGACGACACAGAACATCATTTTACCTCTCCTCTTTGGTAATCCTTTCACCTTTCCTGGGAACAACTGCCCAAACTGTAATTCCAATTTGGCATCTTCATCACTGTCATCTGTCTCATCCTCTGACGAGGTGGAATCATCCGACACACCATTGGTCACTACTGTCAATCAAAACCAATCATCAGACTTAGAATATTTTGGGGAAAAGAATATGAACAAATCAAAACTGCTATCCTCAAAATCAACATCTTCCCTTCTCTTCATACTTTTCCCCATAAAACTAATAAAAGACAAAATGTCAGCTGACATAAACTCTCCTTTTGTTCATCCGCAGGGCTACTACTACCTCTGTGATATTTTCAAATGGAAAATAAGGCCAGCTTTGATACGACTTTGAAAAATTACCATCGAGCAATCCTCCTGTAAGCTGGAACTACTACACATTTATGACTTTAAAAAGATCTTCTATCTGGCAGTTTTCATCTAGTACTTCCAAAAAGTGTTCTGCTTCAGAAAAGGACGATCTTAATTTTGCTATCTTCTTCCTTCACATTTGTAAGATCAGCGCTCCTGTCACTGAATGCAGTCGTGTACATGTATTCACTTCTAATGCAAAACAGTTACTACCAAACCTACGACTGGTAATATGTTTCTTACACTAAATATGCCTCCCAAAACAAATCCATCATCTCTAGGTCAAGTATCATTTCCTACTCCCTTCTGAAAAGCTTTGTTTCTTCTTCTTATCCAAATTGCAGAAATAACAAACTTAACAGTTATTATGCAGTAATGAACTCAAATGTCTGAACTTAGCTTCTTTAAATGCAAAGGTGACTTTCTTTTCTTCTCAAAGATTCACTAACTTACAAATTCATATAACAAAGAACGTAAAAAATATGAAATGACATCTGATCTCAAACATGATTTTTGTTACAAGCACAATTAAACGTAACACAAGATAAGGCACATGCGACCAACTGTGTAATGGCAAGAACACAGTCCCGGTTCTACAATAAAAAATTTATCAATGACATACTTTCACTCACTCACTCACACACACACACATGCACGGACACATACACACACATGCAACCAAGCATACATGCATGTGCACGCGCACACACACACACACACACACACACACACACACACACACACACACACACACAGCAATTTCCCTTGTTCTCCTAATGTTAATGAGCAAACAAATAAAACAAATACTATGCACTGAAAGACTTACATGAGTTTGAAAAATAGACGTCTTGAAAAAATTTCCTTGCTTCTCCCTGCAAAATAAAATCAACTGATGACATAAAATCTTCAGTTTAATAGATTGTGCATCAATTCTATTCACTCTCCACTCACTTCACTTTTTCAATTAAAGAAAAAAAAAACAATCAACGAATACACGTCACAAAATTCAGATTTTTTTTTTTCAGTGTTTCCTGAAAGTGCTCACAATCAAATACACAAGCACACACTGCTTAAAGTGAAAAAAAAAAAAGTACTGTCCATGTACATTTATGATCAATTGCATTTATTAATTTTGAAAATAATAAAGTCACACACAAATCATCAAATGGTGTAAACTGTAAACGTATAAAATCACCAAACCAATCAACAAATCGAGGACTGAAAATAATGTAAATGTAGGTCTAAGGCTAGTACAAAAGGCCTGACTAAAAGTAGGCTGATTATGTCACAGGAAAATTAAAACAGCCCATAACGATGTCAGGAAAGAGTACTGCATAACTTTCTTCCTGCTACAGTATTAACTTTTCTCTTGTGGCCAGAACATACATGCGTGACCCAGATTGCTCCACTGCCGACAGAAGGCATGCCCAACGATAGACGTGCTGTTATTTCACACATTTCTGACCATTTAAAACCTCTGTGAAATGACTCAGGACTACAAAATATTCCCACCGCAGCATCATAGATTAAGTTACCAGCTCAAGGAAAAATTCATGGTCACGGGCAACAATTAAACAAGGAATTCCACACAGGGTCATGTCAACTTGACTGCGTTTTATCTGCAACACAGTGCTAGTGAAAACAGATGACCATACTTGAACATTTCTTGAAACATTACACATGGAATGGAGAAGACAAAGAGGATGGGTTAAGTCGGTTTTCGTCAAGGGAAAGGGGAAAGGCACAGTAAAGGATGGGATAGAGATGTGAATGGTAGAGAGGAACAGAGAGGGTGAAATTAAACTGAAAAGGGTTTGGTGATTACTTTTCTCATATGGCGTCTCTGAGTCTGATGCTTTGTGCTAGGTTAGTCACGATTTCTGTGTTTGTAGTCAAACAGTATGAACAGTCTGTGTTTTGATTTGAACCAAGCACCATTACTTGTAGCTGTATCAGTGTATGCATACACACGATGATGAGCAACTGAAGTGTGCAAATGATTCCTTGAAGTTATCTGTAGTCAATCAGTCAATGACTCACTAAAGTTTTGGTCTGAATTCATGTCTCTATGTATTTTTTCATGCATTCAACTCTTTTTTCTTTTTTTTTTGACTTCAGAAAAGATGATGCAATCAGAATTCATTATCTTCCAAAACGCCACTGTCCCTCTGAACCCACCTTTTGGCACTTAATCCTCTGCTTGTCAATGTTATGAAATTACGGGATCTCTAAAAGTGCAGAATGTATGCTCATTAAAACTTTTCTTTTTTTTTTTTCCAATATAGCACAGTAATCAAATACAACAATATAAACAAATGAAGAAAAAAAAACCTGGAACTGTTGGGCCAAGAGCAAATTCAGCAAAGCTGAACGTTTGTGGAAAACGAAAAAAACACAAGTAGCATACACATAGGGACAGTGTTAATCTGATAAACCTATTACAAGTACATTCACATTCAAGTGAACTTATACTCCGATCTCTACCCGTCTCTCTCTGAGTCTCTCCTGCTCCCTTTCAATTATAAAAATGGGTCATGGTCATGTATGAAACTGACTGCACAAAGATAATAACTGTTTGAAGTCCCCGTATGACTTCTGTGGTCAACTGGGCGATATATAACATGCATAACAAAGGTTCTTGCTTACCATGATTATCAAAGGTACTACATACCTATGTACTTGCCTAACAATGACTAACAAATCTGTTTGCTTACCATGACTAACAAAGCTGTTTTTTGTTTCCCATGAGTGACAGGGTTACTTGCTTACCATGAGTAACAAAGATACTTGGTTACAGTGAGTAACAATGGTACTTGTTTACCATGCCTAACAAAGGTACATGCATACCCAGAGAAGTGAACAAAGAGGTAAAAAGAACAAATCCTTCTTACCACTGTCATTTCCTGAGCGTTGTTGTAAACAAGTAATCTGTATGCTTGGGTTATCTGTGTGAAGTGCTGCAGAGAGAGAAAACAAAACAAATATAACAACGAGTCGAGTGCTTTTATAGTGCAATATCTCCAACCGTAAATGCAGCTCAAATCGCTTTACATAAATTTATAAACGAAAAAAAATTACGTATAAATATCTTCAAAAACAGTATATCACAACCACCTCTGCACATAATAAAGAGTAAAAAAAAGGCTTTGTCACAATTCCAAGGCAATAATCACACCACAAGTTCTATAGTATATCTTACAAATACATTCACAAGCACTCTATAACAACCAAGCATACCGACTCTGCCCATAAATTACAGCAGAAGTAAAAGCCAAAAGAAAAATTAAGAATTCCGGGCAAAGAAGTTTCATTCAATGTAAAGCTTGAAAAGATGTGGTTTTAATGCTCTTTAGTAAGACTAAGAGTCATGAGAAAAGGAATGACACAAAATAGACAAGTTTGATATGGAAGAGAATTCTAAATCTGCAGTACTCTAATGTAATGTAAATGGATATTTATACAGCGCTTTACTTCGCAAGAGCCCAAAGCGCATATTACAGAAAAACATGATAAAATACTAATTCTAATCCAAAGCACACACACACACACACAAATTCGATGTTAGAAAGTCGTATAATGACAGAAAAGCTTCAATGTTAGAAAGTCGTATAATGACAGAAAAGCTTCCTTCAAAGTCAAAAATATTACCGTGTTCGAGATCCTTGTCTAGTCTCATTTACAAAATTCCGATTAAATTCATGGAAGACTAAATTTTCAAAAAATGTAGAATGTGCTTGTGGTCATCCAATATCAATTGAACATATTCTTTTTGATTGCCCATTGCGATCCCTGTTATACAACATATCTGGGATAGATGTAGCAAAAATGGTATCTTTAAATGATATAATCTACAGCGAAGAAATGATACAAATTGCATCAGTTTTATCCAGCACTATACTTGCAAATTTATTGTAAACATGAAATCATTTATAGTTATTGTATTAATGTTTATATGTAGCCTTTCACCCATGAGTGCATATTCACACTAACACACACATGCACACACTCACACACACACACATACACACACCACTCTACACACACACGCACAGTCATGCATACGCACAGTACACAAACACAAGCACACACACACACACACACACACACACACACACACACACACACACACACACACACTCACACACACACACACATGCGCGCGCGCGCGTGCACGCACGCGCACGCAAACACAGGCACAAATTCTTACGCAGCCAGTTTTATTTTTTTATTTATTTATTTTTTTTTTTATTGGTTTATTTTTAGTCTAATATCACCATTGTTGTGAACAGACGTTAAATTAAAACAATCAAATCAAATCAACACACACACACACACACACACACATGCTCGCGCACGCGCTCACCCCCCCCCCAAAAACTCACACACGCAGACCGACACACGAACGCGTCAACACCAGCAAACACGCGCACAGTGATAATTTAATATAGTTAATCAGTCCGAGGGAAATGATGTGTCTTTGGGGAGGGCTTAAAAGTCTATAAAGAGTCCATGTTACACAGAGAAGAAGGAAGACCATTCCACAGAGCAGGTGCCTGGTAAGAGAAAGATCGTTGGCCTGAAGTTTTCAGGCGAGCGGTGGGAAGCTGAAGCAGATGAGAATCGGTGGATGAGTGTAATTTTGCAGTGTGCAAAATGAAAGGACCAGTGAACAAGACATGGTCCTAACTTTCTGGCGTATAAAGAATTCTGCCTTCAAAAGAGAACAAGAGACAGGAGATATAAGCACAAAACTGAATTTAATAAACCCAGGCCTGTTTACCCTAAATCTGCTGGTGGTGTACTTTTCAACGAAAATGAGCATATTTTCTGCAAAGAGCGTGTACACAATTCCACATTTCTGTAAAAGGAGGAGGGAGAGGGGACGGTCCTTCATTTTGTTTTCACCTGCCATCACATTGCAGACGCTTCTTACTAGTAAGAACCATCTGATCTTGCTCTGATTACAATAAAACAAGTTCTTTCTGGTACAAATTACTATCAAAGCTAATTTATCAGCATACTTTGGCACACACTGATGTTTTCTCGCTGTTTTTTCAACATTACAGGGTATGTTGTCGAAGAAACAGACACTGCAAAACCGATTTCACGTGCAGAAGTAAGCAAGAGTTGTCACTCTTTGGTCACAGCCTCCACTGCAGTTATGTTCCCCAAGTTCAATTACTGCTCAAGAACTTTGTTTCCAGAATTTTTCTGACGTATTTTCTTTTTGTTTTCATTGTATTTTCGGCAAACATGTGTGCAAAATACGGTGAAATCATATGGATAAACAGGTCTGTAAACCACAGCAGTGACAGTCTGAAATCTATTCTATTCAGTCTATTGAACAGAGAGCCAGTGGAGTTTCTGAAGAGGCATGGTCATGCTTCTTTGTCCTGAGAACCAGTCTGAAAGCAGAGTTCCGAACAGTAGTCCATTTTAGAGAGGAGGAAAGAGATTTTTACAGGGTCTTAGTTGTTGTTAATATAAGTGGCAGCAAATGGAACAGATTCTGCCAACGTCAACAGGTGCATGCTGACTGGCGCACCTTTTATTTTCCCCTAACCTTCTGTGCTACCTCAGTGACACTGTACCTGCACTGCTCATTCCCACCCACCCCATCCCCTGTCCTGAGCCAAAGCCCGGCCTATCCGACCACAACCCAGCACCCGCGATATACAACTACAAGGAGTAGTCAGTGTCAAGTCATCATGGAGCAACTCAGAGTAGACACTGCACTGCTGCCGAGTCCCTTACATGGTGTTCAGTGGTGTCTGTTCTGAACCAACGTACGCAGGATACCACCTACTAAGCTCCCTACTGACAACAATATTTGCCTGATTGCAAAGCCAGCGTAAGTGAACTCTTCACCCGGGGGCAACACCATGTCCATCAAATGACAGTTCTCATGAATTTGCCAATACCAAGGACCCCAGACAGAACCAAACCCTTTGCAGTCAAACCAGGGCTCGCTCCATCAAAAAGTAAACCCCCATTTACCACCCCCCCCCCCCCCTCCTCCCGTCCCAGAAAATATTTGAAACTTGCATTCCATAAGGCACACTTAAAGTGATGAACATCTGAGCATAAAGTGGTGTTTTGTCCATTTTTCAGTCCAATCATGACTGTGACCACTTGTTCATCTGGCTTTTGTTGACTCTTTTCCTTTTGTATTAATCTTGCAAAGATGGGATTACAAAATGGCGGCTGCCCTCTCTCGTAAAGTTTACTTGAGGTATACTGATGTCAGCATTGTATGCTAAGTGCCAAAATAGTGACCTCATCTTCGCTGATCCAATTATTGTACTCTGCCGTTCCCCCCGCCCCTCCCCCCTTTTAAATTTCAGCGAGTTCCTTGAATAGTAGTCACCCTGCAAACAGGCATATATTTATTCACATACTATGCGTACAGCCAACACCATTTTTTTTCAATAGTTCAATTACATGTGAAAATTCATGTCCTCGTAAGTTTTGATGCCTCAGTGCAGATCAGATAATAGTGGTTTGTTCTCTGTTAACATCACTGTTTCTCTTTTTCTTTCTTTCTTCACAATTTCCCCCCAATTGTTGAGAAAAAAGTAAAAGGTCAGCAGGAAAAAGAAAATCAGGCTTCATCGGGTTACCTAAACCACACTTTTTTATATGAAAAAGGGGGAGGGTAGGAAGAAAGGCAGGGGTTTATCTGCACCCAGCATTTAATAGTTTGCCTAATCCAAGCTCCTTAATTCAATAGATCTAGAGATGCCAGTTATCAGCTACAGCACTTTATACACAAAAAATCACTGTGGACAGTTTAGCAGAAAATAACACACACAGTAACACATTTATAAACCTACTACTTACAAATAATGGATTAATAAAAACAACAGAATCATACAACAGCAAACAAGGAAATAAAACATTCTCTCACTCCTATCCATGAACAGTGACTGAGACAGATGGACAGAGATACAGGGACCAAGACAAAAACTGCAACCAACCAACATTTTTTATTATGATTACCTACACCAAAGAGCACTAACAAAATAATACTCACTTTAACTGCTTCTGGTGAATTCTTGTGTTTCTCTGGATGCCATTTCAAGGCAAGCTGTTTGTATTTCCTTTTCAAACTCTCCTGGTCAGATCCTTTTTCAGATTGCACAACACACACACACACACACACACACACACACACACACACACACACACACACACACACAGAGTTAATCTGTTACCACCAAAAGAAGTTCTTATCTTCTTCCTCTCCTGACTTGACCTAAGCTCCCAATTTGTATGAAGGGATATATTGTTGTTTTAAAAAGACTTTGATTCTCCCAATAACATCAAAATGCACACAGAATATATTAACTACTGCATGCACTAAACAGTATAACATAGAAATGCGTACGAGGGATAAACACATTTCAGGAACATACTTCCAGAGTTCACCTTGGAACAAAGCAAAGCTCACTTACCAGCACAACACACACACACACAAACACACACACACTCACTCACTCACACACACACACACACACACACACACACCAACCTATCCAAATATGATTGACAGTGCTCAAGAACTGACAAAGTGGTCCACTAGACGCTCTCCTTATAGTTTTACATATTGTGTAATTGGATTTTTTTTTTTTTTTTTCACTTTAAATGTTTTCCCGAGGTGTGTGTGTGTGTGTGTGTGTGTGTGTGTGTGTGTGTGTTGCTTTATTTGTTATTGTAATTGAATCATACAGGCATGCACATGTCCACACAGACACACACACAGACACACACACACGCATGCACGCAGGCACACACCACACACACACACACACACACACACACACACACACACACAACGCATGCGTACGCGCACACTCACACACACTCACATCGTCTGATATCACTTTTACTTTTAGTGGGAAGACGTTAAACTGAAGAAGAACAACACCACCACACACACCAGTGTTCTCATGCAGAACTGGGGGATTTCAGATTTCACACACAAATATTTAAAAACGAGTGTTATACTGATGTACAGCTATTTCGAACACTCCAAGTCAATTGATCCGTTACCAAACTTCCACAAGTGATCATCAAAAGCTGGAAGAAAAAACAAATTCATTTCAGTATTTTCACATTTCAGAGACAAACAAGTTCAAACAATTCTCCCACCATTTGGAAAACCCCAATCTGTCTTCTTCCTCGTACTGGCTAATGTCCAAAACATCCAAAAATTGTAAAGGGGGACCAAACAACCAGATGATACATTATCTTACATAATATCTACCTAGAAACTGCTCATGCTGGGATTGTTACTAATGGGGTTGAAACTGGTGGTCTTTTAAGGAAAAGTTTTAACGGATCGCATTGGAGTTATTACACCACTGAAAGCTGTAGTATGACAAAGCAGACAAAATAAAGAACAAAATGGCTACAAGTACTGTGTGGCATTCAAATAAACTGCTTGCCTATGTGTTCTTGGGTTTGGAAGTCAACAAAATAACTGCATTTGATCATCTCCCACTTTTAGTCACCACTGAATTCTTGACTGCCTCTATGTCACTTTCTAATCATACAATGTTATCTCTATTTCTCCTAAATCTGATTATAATTTTATCGACAGCTATCTTTGCCAGCTTGTTGAAACCAGCAAGTAAATATTGTTTCGTAGCCCCTTCCAAGCACTACCAAAACTACAATGTCCATCTTTCTCTGCATAAATGACTGGACAGTGGACTGTAAGTTTATGCAGTCTTGAAATAAGTTTCAAATGACAAAACAACTTTGGACACCCAATGACCCATGCACTCTTCGGGGCTGGCTTGGAATACTGTTCAGAGGCACCCAAGCATTTCTTGGGCGCATAGTTGAAAGTGTTAAAAGTAAGTGAATTTCCTTGCAATTTCCCTGCATTCCTCAACTTGTTTTCAAATTCTTGTTTTGAAGCTTGTGCTTTTATAACCAGTTATTGCAAAATTCCACTTGTTTGTCAGAGGATGTTTCTGAGACCAAAACGTGAAAAGATATCTTAAATACAACTGTGGCTGCTATTCCTAGTACTCCTAAAATGCAATTACCAACCAAATCTGGCACAGCACAAGGAAATTAACTGTTCTAAAATTTCATATCAAAGCCTCAACTAAGTTCAAGGTTTTGGAACAAGCATCATGATAACATATATATATATATATATTGGAAAATGAACTTATCCACATTAAGAACAAAGTGATGTTTGAATTTTTCAAGGCTTCAAATGTAAAATAAATGCATCATGTAACTAGCCATTTTCATCTATTACTAAACAATCATATTGTAAACACTTTTCTTTTCTTTTCTTTTTTATTATTGAAAGCTTTTTGTGGTAACAGTTTCAATGAAACACAATCTCTTCTGTTCCTGCAGATCAGCTCCCAAAGCTGCTAGGCAGAGAAGGCTACCCATGTTGTACTTGGAAGAGCTGAAACTTAAAGGATTAACTCCACAACATTTGAAGCCAGACCTACCAATGTGCAATCTATGAACTTATGAAGTAATGAACCCCATTCCTGTGAACCTGACATCTTCACCCACATCTCTGATGGAACTGCAAAGGCTGTGCCACTTTTTTTTTTATTTTATAAAACTTTTACCCCACAGGAAGACTGGGCATCATTTTTTTCAAACATCTGAAAATGTTTTTTGGCAATTCACAGAGGGCCAAATACGTAACTGCACTCCTGCTGTGAATTCACAGTAAGTGATTTTCAATGATCAGATCAGCTTACTTGGCAAAAGGTTCATGGGTGAATCAAAACCCAAACCTGGTCACAGCATACAGTAAAATAATTCATATGTTACAAATTCTACGCAAAGGTCCACTTTCCCAACATCCAGTCAAACAAACGTTAAACTGGTACACAGTATCATTTGTTTTGGTTGGTACTTGATCACCTACCCCAGTAAATCATCAGTTTTCAAAAATATGAACCCTCAGTACCATACAACTTGATAATAACCGCAATCATTCATTTTTGGCAAATGGAAGTATCTGACCAGTTGTTTTTTGTTTTTTTTTAAAGAAGAAGAAATTCTCATTGTTATAAGCATCCCGGCTCTTTGTCCTATGGATTTCCAAAACTTTTATTTTCCTTGAGCTAGAAGACGTGCCCTAAACAGCTTAGTAGACATGCATTTTCAGATGAAACACCGTGTGTCTGTGATAATACCTAGAGCTATCTTAAATCACTCCACGACGTTCTTTCGCAATTTTTCTTTATAACTGGTTTTACCTCTACCTTAAATCACGCCACGAAGTTCTTCGCAAACCTGTTAACTTGTCACCGTCGACGTATCTCGCGATATTGGGTGCACTGCAGATACGTATGGCACACCCGATTTCTCCAACTTAGTTTGGCGCTGACTTGTTTTCTCAGAAATACCATTTTCGATTGTACATAGTAAATTACTGAAGTTCTTCTCAATTCCTTTTAAACTTAAAGACGTCTCTCTATTCTGGAATTCAACACTGATTGTGGTCCCTTGAGTTTGGATCAAAAACAAGTGATCTGAAGTGAGAATACCATGGAACGTCAAGTTGTCTGTGAAAAACGAGTCTTCAAAATACTTGAATCTGATGTATGGGGATTTACCGTTGATGACTGGATCATTCTATTGTTGTTGTCTCAGCCATGTCACAAAATACAAACCTGCTGGAACTTCTAGGAGATTGAAGGCACCTTCTCTTGTTAGACCCATGACGGATTAAATATTGTGACGTGAACTGAATAGGTCTCAAGTAGTACAACACACCCTGCCACAAACTGTCAGCTCATTGCAACATTGCCGCCATGTTCTATGAAACTCGACCTAATCACGTGACCAACAGAAAAACCGAGACTTCTCGAGATCATAACATAACGTGGCGAACTGGGGATGGGTCTGCTCATAATAATAACAATTACCGGTTACAAAAATAGCCTTACTTCCACCTACTACTCGGACTAATGTGTTGACTTTTACGATCAAAAACAAATTCCGTCATAGATGCAGCAGACGACGTGTGGGTAATAAGCTGGACATTAATGAGTGCTGGGGAGGGGAGGGGCGGAGGATTACACTGAGGCCCCAAACTACGTGATGGAAGAGACAGATTTGTATCTTTTCAGTATTGGTAGGCCTACTATTACACGCCTACAACTGTGCACCCGAAAAAGCAAGTCCCGTGCACAGTGCTTCACAAGATCTGAGCAAAACGCAGAGCTTTTGTAATGAGTGAGATGAAAAATAAGTCAGGTTCAGGTTTAGGTGCGATGATTTCATCATAAGCTCGCGGCTTTAAATGCCCCTTCTTAGTGTACTCGTTTGTTGGTCAGGTCTATAATGAGCCCAATTTTTATTTTCGACCGTCAAAGTCGAACATGATATCAGTAATTGTTTTATGCTTGTCGATAAGATTTTTAAAAGAGTTGGTATTTGGTGCACGTTTGATGTTAGGAGTTAGTTTATTCCAAATGGATGCTATCCTCAGGCTGAAGGAATATTTCCTTATATTAGTATTAAATTGCGGTATTTGTACTTTGTCACGACTGTTACGGATTATACTGGTTAGTGCAGGTTCGAAAAAACATGCTTGATCGGTATCATCTAGGTTATTAAAAATTATAAAAGTTTGGATTAGATCTCCTCTTATCCTTCTGGCTTTGAGGGATGGCAACTTTAGGTACCTTAATCTATCTTCGTATGAATAATCACAAATTCCCAGTATTAGCTTAGTTGCTCTTTTCTGCACCTTTTCTATTTCTATTGACTGCCTTTTTAATATTGGATACCATATCACATTGCCATATTCAAGAATCGGTCTCACCATTGCCTTATATAGTCTAAGAAAGGTATCTTTGTCCAGGTATGTAAAAGTTATCGTAATAATACCAGTCATCTGCGTGGCTTTCTTTACGGTCTGTGCAATGTGTTTGTCGAAAAGTAAGTCTTCATCAAATATAACTCCCATGTCTTTTTCCTCTTCACAACACGTTATTTGAACTTCTTGATCCTCAACTTTCATGCTGTTATTTAATTGAGGGTTTCTGTTGCCAATATGTAATACTTTGCATTTGGATAGATAAAATACAACTAAAGAAAAGTAATGCATATGCTCGAGCAAGGTAGGTAGTGAAATGGGAGTAAAGGTAGGAAGAAACTCTAATAAAAAGGAACAGCAAACGGTCTTCACAGAAGACACTCTCCCCAGACAAGCACTTCGGTCCTGAACTCATTACTTTCTAAGGGGGGCGAGCCACATCCATGTCATGATTCCAAGATAACCTTCAGCTGTTTTTCTTTTTTTTTTTTCCCCTGGCGTTGCAGGAATTCACACACACACAATCTTTGGAACGGGGGGGGGGGGGGGGGGGGGGGGAGAGGAGGAGGCGACTTAAAACGTGCCTTTTTAGACGGATGTCTTACCCACATCGCTATCGAACACACGTCGTAACTTGGGAAATGTAAGCCTTATGAGGTTCACTTTTGTTTCTCCTCGACCATGTCCAGCTGGACCTCGTTTCAGCTACCTTTCCCAGTAAGCTTACCTTCAGATTTCATCCAACAAACCCCGATTCCATGCTGTTGATGTTGCAGTTATTCCAGATCATGGCTTGTGGCTTCCTGCCGTGAAGAAGGTCATCGCTGGAGCTTCTGATGGCGTAGTACTTCCTCCTGCTGTGCTAACTGCATGAGTGATCTTTTTAAGCACTTGTTTGTGCCTCCATTTGGAGACCTGAGGATGAAGCTGACTTTGAGAGCTGCCATGTACCATCTGTCATTTTAGCTAAGACATTTTTGGTACGATTTCCCCCATGTATAGTCCATTGCCTTTGCTGTCCTTGCGGGATAGCCATCTAGATTTTCTTGGCATCCTCTTCTTTCTTCACCTCCTCTATTACTATGCTTCTCTTTGCTTTCCCTTTTGCCTCTGACCATCGCTTCATTTCTGCTGAACCCAGCCCCTGTCTGTTGGTCTGTGTATGACCTGTTATTTCCTTGATCTTGGGTGTTTCCTTTGACACATCCACTACCTCCCCAACTTTCCATTTTGTTCCAGTCTATAGCTTGGGCTGGACTGATCTCACAACTTTGCCATTGAAATCCTCAAGCATGGTTTGTAACCTTGCTTTACGGGCTTTGTATTCCTTGAGGATGGATTTTAGAGGAAGCTCCAGCTTTGTTTGGCGGCAGTAGAGTGCAATGTCAAAGCGACAAGGTGGGACATCAAGCCATTTATAATAATAATAATAATGAGGATAATTTCTGTAGCGCCAGTCCTAACAACGTAGGCTACAGGGCGCTTTACAAGTTTTAACAATTCAACATCTAAAAAAAATATAAGCAGAAACACACACACACACACACACACACACACACACACACACACACACACACACACACACACACAAAATTCTGCGTTCACGAGTCATAAACACACACACACACACACACACACACACACACACAAACACACACACACACACGCACGCGCGCATGCACACACACACAGCACACTCGCGCGCGCGCACACACACACACCCCACACACACACACACACACACACACACACACACACACACACTGAAACATAATGTTGCATACATAAACACACTGTATAACCGGTGAACAGCTCATTTGTACACGAGCAAAGTGTGCAAGTGACATGTAGTAATTTAGTAATATTTCAGGGAAGGAGGGGACATGACGTAGATGGAAAGGTAGTGAATTCCAGAGTATTGCCGCAGAAAATGAGAATGCTCTAGAACCGTGCTGCTTTCGGTTATATGAGGGAATTCGAAAAATTCGGTCATCAGAGGAAGAACGGAGGGGACGTGTAGGAAAATACATTTCGAAGCGATCGGAGAGATAGGTAGGCGCTTCACCTGTATAACATAGACAGGCCGATTTATGCTGAATACTGTGCTCAATATTTGAGCCAGTGTAATTTCGTCAAGAGATCCGAAGTATGGTGCTGTTTGGGCGCCTTGAAGATAAGGCGAGCGGCTGAATTTTGAACACGTTGTAGTGGCTGGAGTAAGGCTGCGGGTACACCATTTCTTTGTGTATTTGTTGATTGTGGCCTCCATTGACTCCACTATGCTAGTGCTCATATCGTATATCACTGGAGGCCAGAGAATCTTCAGAATCAATATGTACTGCGGATACCAGACCTGTTTTTGCCAGGGAATGGATGAGTATTACGTTCTTACTGCATGAGCTTTTAGGGACATAAGGTTGTCGCCGCAGCAAGCTGCAGCATGGAGTCGACTGTCTTGGCAAGACTTTGTAGGCTGGCAGGTTTGGTCGAGGTTGGTGTTTGCGGTCTTGCGGAAGGACCCGGATAGACGGCGTCGTCAGGCAGGAGCCTGGGCGAAGTTGTAAGTCGTTAGGACCGCCGAGTGGTCGTCTGCATTTGCCAGGGAGTCATCTGGTCTATTATTCGCAGGCTGTTTTCTGCTATTTGCTTGGTGTCCTTTCCCTCTTTGTGTCTTTCAAGAAGACATCATACCACGTTCCAAGGCTCTTGAGTGGTACTGCTGTTCCACTGGGATTGGCAACAGTGAACGTGACTCTTTCAGCTGCCTTTACATTCCACATGGATAGGCATATTGGCTTGAAATTCATCCTGCATAAAGAACTCACTTGTCTAATAGCTTCAGTACTTTGGGTGTCTCATCCTCCTTGGTGGAAAGCACTGTTATGTCATCCATGAAAGTTTTTAGATGTGCATTTGGTTGGTATTCATTCCTGAGGTCTGCTGAACTTGTACAGCACATGACATTTTCAAGATGGCCTCCATTGCCAACACAAACAATATTGAAGAAATTGCATAACCCATTGCTACGCCAGTTTCCAGACTGATGCAATCTGTTGTGCATGCTTTTGTGGAGAGCCTCACTGAAAAGCCATGGAAGTACTCTCTCAGCATTTCTCTGATATTCTTTGGGACATGATGCATCTCGAGAGCCAGCTGAATCATCTTGTGTAGAACTGATTCATAGCATTTGCCAGATCGAGCCGCACCATGTCTAGGTCCCGTTTCTCTGCCTAAGGAAATTAAGCCACCAAAGAAAAAGAACACAAACTTGTAAAGAATTAGATTTAAAACAAAATAACATCAAAAGTTTCTACGCGTGTGTATCATCAAAGTGAAGCCCAGAGAAGGCATTGGTTATCCATTATTAAGCCTGATGGATCTTGTGAGGATGCTGACAAGTAAAAAGCTGAGGTGCTAAATATACAAATAATTTTTCAGTGTTTTCATGGCTGAGGAATCACGAATAACCTTTCCAACTTCCCAAATCAAACACACAAAATATTTTCTACCGTGAACTTTATCGAAAAAGGACTTTTATCATCGTTTCAGTTTCAGGTTCATCCAGGGGGTGTCATTGCTGACTAATAGGTTGTCCATATACTCTATACCACATCTGCTAAACTACAAGACAGATTGTCCATATACTCTATACCACATCTGCTAAACTACAAGACAGATTACCCATATAATCTATACCACATCTGCTAAAGTACAAGACAGATTGTCCATATACTCTATACTACATCTGCTAAACTACAAGACAGATTGTCCATATACTCTATACCACATCTGCTAAACCACAAGACAGATTACCCATATAATCTATACCACATCTGCTAAACTACAAGACAGATTGTCCATATACTCTACACCACATCTGCTAAACTACAAGACTGATTGTCCATATACTCTATACCACATCTGCTAAACTACAAGACCAGGATTTATAGCTGAAGGATGACACAATTATTAACAAAATGAATGGATTTATTAAGACAAGGGTCTCATGGCTACGATTTAGAAGATATCTGACCTGCTCATTAGCCCAGCGAGCTGATCGAAGCTACCTACCACTGCGCCATATGGCAGGTGTATGTGTGTGTGTTTTCGTGTGTGTGCACGCGCATGTATGTGTGCGTGTGCGCGAGCCCGCGTGCATGTGTGTGTGTGTGTGTGTGTATGTGTGTGTGTGTGTGTGTGTGTGTGTGTGTGTGTGTGTGTGTGTGTGTGTGTGTTTGATTAGGTATTGGATATCGCTGTTTAGAAAATGACAGTCATTGTTGATCAGTGATGATAACAACAACAATGACAACAATAACAATAATCATTATGATGATGAACATAGTGGTGAAAATCAGAATGATTGTGTTGAATATAATACTAACTGGGATGAAAATCGTCATCATCATCATCATCATCATCATCATGCTCATCATCATCATCAATATCATCATCATCATCATGGTGATGATAATAATAATAACAACAACGACGACGACAACAACAACAACAACAACAACAGCTACAGCAGCAGCAGCAGCAGCAGCAGCAGCAGCAACTACAACAGCAACAACAATCATCATCATCATCATCATCATCATCATCATCATCATCATGATCATCGTAGTCGTCGTCGTCGTCGTCGTCGTCGTCATCAGGGAAAAGAAGTGAATGAGTGAAAGTGAAAGCACATTACATAAAGATAATAGGAAGGTAATTACAAAGAAAAAAGAAGCAGGGGTGAAAAAAGGAGAAAAGACATGTACACACAATTCCACAATTCAGCCAATCAATGGACAACAGACACATTACCGTCACTCACACGACATTCGCAACCATTCATTCTATCAGCCACCACCTTCACCCCCACCCCCACCTCTACAGAAAGACGCGTGCCTGTGGACCAGACACAACCACCATTGAGCCACATCTGCACACCCACGGGCATCAAAAGCCTACGGTTAGCAAGCTGAGGTCTCCATGATTCTGTGAGGTTCCCCACTAGGTGTTTCTTTCATGGCGTACCTCCAATGCATCTCTAGTTAGATACAATTAAATTTACAGATAAATTAACTGACCCATCAATGAAATAAATAAGTGCAATTTAATCTACACACGCGCGCGCGCGCGCATGCACGCACGCACGCACGCACAGACGCACGCACGCACGCACGCACACACACACTGACGCATATGCGCATACAATTGACACTCAACATTCCACACTTGCATCGCTTCATCAGTGCACACTACCAGTGCACCTACATTTGCAATAAATAAAACAGGGGACTCTGAGAGACTCAGACTTTAACTCAGTTGTATGTTTAGTCATTGCCACTGGAAAGGCCCAGTATGAGTCTGCCCCGTTCTGTAGGAGACTTCACAGTTTTGGCCTTGAGATTATTCCAACATTTGTGTGGTTGGTGATGTTTTTTCGCTCTTCCTTTTCGTCCGGATGAGAGGCTACTTCCTCTCTTGATGCTGAGCTCTGGTATCTTCAATATTGTTTGTTTGATGTGATTTTTTCAGTTTTTTTTATCACATGAGATCGGCCAACCTGTAATCCAATTTTTCATATCATTACCTTGCCTGCCGGTGTAACTATCTCTCTTATTTCCTTTGACACCTGTATGTCATGGGCAGTACATCCATATGAGATTCTTTTACAAACGGAAGGCTGCACATTACTTCATGCCATGCAGGGCTTCCCATTCCACTCTCCACCTTTTGAAGCAGGTTCATGTAGACAACCAGCATAGTGGCTTGTTGAGTTCGAAGGTTGTCTGTGGATGAGATCCAGTGGAATGCTTGTGTGACTGCTTCTACCTTCATTGTTAGAATTGAAGTTCATTGTCTTTCTGGGTTGTCAGACCACTTTGCTTCACCGTGTATCTCCAGCTCGACTTGCCTTAGGCGACTCGGAAAACCGTCAGCGTATGTAACGATTTTTGCGGAGATTTTCCACCTGTATCTAAATTCACTCTCTGGCCGTTTTCGACCCTGTCTTCCCAGCTCTGGTGCATGGCAGATTGGTAGAGGTGTTTGAAACAGATAGGATACTTTTCATATACCTTAGTTTCTTGAAGTTCTGATAACTAGCATAAAAGCTGTAGTTGTCTTCTGCCTGTCCCATACATGATTTCACAAGTTCTAGACCAGTGCCTTTTGTCCGCCGTGACTGCCTTATATTGTGCGTTTTGGTGATTTTCAAATGCTCTAAGATATGCCTTCACCTGTTTAACTTTTGTCTGACCTGCATTGACGGAAGGTCAAGTAGGCAATGCATTGTTTCAACTGGTATGTCCTCAGTAGTTCCCAAGATAATTTTGAATTTCAATTTAAGAAGATGGCTTTGGGACAGTGTTGTAAGCCCTAATCCATAATCAATCACACTGAGTATAACTGTCAGATAGAGTTAACTGCTAGAGATTCAGTGTTCGGTGTCTTTAGCTGCCATCGCTGTCACAGAAGATAAATCCATTTTGCATTTGAGTTCGATATTCTCAACATGTTTTCTAAGGGTCGGCAGTCTGTCAAATCCTGCACCCAAGCGGTGTAGCATATTCGATTTGTGTTCCATGGAAGGAAACCGGTGAGGGTAATTGTCCTGATGTCTTGTTGAGAGTGAATACCAATGGGCTTTTGCAAGATTGATGGACAATCAACGTTGTTCAGCTGCTCGAATACTTTCGTTATTTTCTTAAGCATTTTTTGCTTTTTGTACATCAGACCGTCATCATCTATTGTCAACACTTGATCCATTCCATTTATATCGATGCCTGCGAGGCCTTTATTGTAAACATTGTACAAAACAGGGGAGACAGGAGAATAATCTCGAAAACATTTTGTGAGGTTCAGATATCCAGTCTCCAAATTGGAGGATGACAGTCTGCTCCTTAAGTGCTACTTCAATCCATTCCGATGTCTCCATAATTAAGTACTTCAATCCATTCCGTTGTCTCCAGAATTAAGTACATCCGTTGTATGCATCTTCCAGATCTCTTGCTACCACTAGTGTTTCTTCCTTTTTGCCTATTTTCAAGGTTTCGTGCGAGTTGCTCTGCTATGATACGTTCCGAGCTTTCTTATTATATTTTGCATTGTGGGTATGCGGCAGCCACTAAACTGATGATGATCTTTTCCTGTTTTCTGGCAGAGGTTTCAGGTAACTGAATGAGCCAGGCCTCTAGGATACAGACTTTATCAAAACTGTTCTGGTAGAGGCTGACAGTATGGGCTCTGTCTTCTTCTGAGAGCTGTTTAGTATCTGGATAACGTATTTTGTCTGGGCCTGGAGCGCTATCGTAGGCGCATTTAATTATTGCGTCATTCAGTTCAGGTGCTGTGATTCCTTTATCATCGCCAGTTTCAGGTTGATGTTGATTCAACTGGATCACATTTCTTTTCTTCCAAATACCTCTGATCGTTCTGTTCTATGAACATATCCATAGAGCCGATCTTTTCTCCTCATTTGTCCTAGGCTCTATGATCCGATAAGCGTCTAAGACATCTGGAGTGGCATTCATACTGTTTTCCTTTCTTGAGATGATGAAACTGCGAGCTGAGTGAATGTTGTGTCATAATTAAGTGACTCATAAAAATTGTCGCCGTGAGATTCTTTTGCTTTCTCAGCGACTGTTTGGAACTGTTCAGTCTTGATTTATGTCTGTTTCACCTTTCCAAATTCTCAAAGCTTTGCGTTTCTCTTTCCAAGCCGTTTCTGTGTCCCTGTTCCATTAAAGGGGTGGAACGACGTGGTTAGTTTTAGCATTGTTTCTTTTGCGTCTTCTGCTCCTGAACTTCCCTCTGGGGTTTCCCTGGTTTCTGTCATATTGAAAAGGGTCCTTTTTCCACTTGTTTTCCTTTGATGGTTTCTGTCATATTGAAAAGGTCCTTTTCCCACTTGTTTTCCTCTTGATGGTTTCTGTCATATTGAAAAAGGTCCTTTTTCCACTTGTTTTCCTCTTGATGGTTTCTGTCATATTGAAAAGGGTCCTTTTTCCACTTGTTTTCCTCTTGATGGTTTCTGTCATATTGAAAAGGGTCCTTTTTCACGTTTCCTCTTAGGTTTTGTCATATTGAAGGTCCTTCCACTTGTTTCCTCTGATGGTTTCTGTCATATTGAAAAGGGTCCTTTTTCCACTTGTTTTCCTCTTGATGGTTTCTGTCATATTGAAAAGGGTCCTTTTTCCACTTGTTTTCCTCTTGATGGTTTCTGTCATATTGAAAAGGGTCCTTTTTCCCACTTGTTTTCCTCTTGATGGTTTCTGTCATATTGAAAAGGGTCCTTTTTCCACTTGTTTTCCTCTTGATGGTTTCTGTCATATTGAAAAGGGTCCTTTTCCCACTTGTTTTCCTCTTGATGGTTTCTGTCATATTGAAAAGGGTCCTTTTCCCACTTGTTCCTCTGATGGTTTCCTCTTGATGGTTTCTGTCATATTGAAAAGGGTCCTTTTTCCACTTGTTTTCCTCTTGATGGTTTCTGTCATATTGAAAAGGGTCCTTTTCCACTTGTTTTCCTCTTGATGGTTTCTGTCATATTGAAAAGGGTCCTTTTCCCACTTGTTTTCCTCTTGATGGTTTCTGTCATATTGAAAAGGGTCCTTTTCCCACTTGTTTTCCTCTTGATGGTTTCTGTCATATTGAAAAGGGTCCTTTTTCCACTTGTTTTCCTCTTGATGGTTTCTGTCATATTGAAAAGGGTCCTTTTCCACTTGTTTTCCTCTGATGGTTTCTGTCATATTGAAAAGGGTCCTTTTCCACTTGTTTTCCTCTGATGGTTTCTGTCATAATTGAAAAGGGTCCTTTTCCCACTTGTTTTCCTCTTGATGGTTTCTGTCATATTGAAAAGGGTCCTTTTCCCACTTGTTTTCCTCTTGATGGTTTCTGTCATATTGAAAAGGGTCCTTTTCCCACTTGTTTTCCTCTTGATGGTTTCTGTCATATTGAAAAGGGTCCTTTTCCCACTTGTTTTCCTCTTGATGGTTTCTGTCATATTGAAAAGGGTCCTTTTCCCACTTGTTTTCCTCTTGATGGTTTCTGTCATAATGAAAGGGTCCTTTTCCACTTGTTTTCCTCTTGATGGTTTCTGTCATAATTTAAAAGGGTCCCTTTTTCCACTTGTTTTCCTCTTGATGGTTTCTGTCATATTGAAAAGGGTCCTTTTCCCACTTGTTTTCCTCTTGATGGTTTCTGTCATAATGAAAAGGGTCCTTTTCCCACTTGTTTTCCTCTTGATGGTTTCTGTCATATTGAAAAGGGTCCTTTTCCCACTTGTTTTCCTCTTGATGGTTTCTGTCGTATTGAAAAGGGTCCTTTTCCCACTTGTTTTCCTCTTGATGGTTTCTGTCGTATTGAAAAGGGTCCTTTTTCCACTTGTTTTCCTCTGATGGTTTCTGTCGTATTGAAAAGGGTCCTTTTTCCACTTGTTTTCCTCTTGATGGTTTCTGTCATATTGAAAAGGGTCCTTTTCCCACTTGTTTTCCTCTTGATGATTTCTGTCATATTGAAAAGGGTCCTTTTCCCACTTGTTTTCCTCTTGATGGTTTCTGTCATATTGAAAAGGGTCCTTTTCCCACTTGTTTTCCTCTTGATGGTTTCTGTCATATTGAAAAGGGTCCTTTTCCCACTTGTTTTCCTTTTGATGGTTTCTGTCATATTGAAAAGGGTCCTTTTCCCACTTGTTTTCCTCTTGATGGTTTCTGTCATATTGAAAAGGGTCCTTTTCCCACTTGTTTTCCTCTTGATGGTTTCTGTCATATTGAAAAGGGTCCTTTTCCCACTTGTTTTCCTTTGATGGTTTCTGTCATATTGAAAAGGGTCCTTTTCCCACTTGTTTTCCTCTTGATGGTTTCTGTCATATTGAAAAGGGTCCTTTTTCCACTTGTTTTCCTCTTGATGGTTTCGAATACGACATGGAAATGATCACTCTTATGACTAAGAAGTGTTTCCGCGCTCATGCCTGCTGTGAATGTTTGGTGCTATGAGTGCGAATTCTGTCTTTGCCACCGTGCCGCCTCATGTGTGTTGGAGGTGATGCTGTCAATGCACTTAGAAGTACGTCATCCAACATTTCTTCTCGGGCAGTTCAATGAGGGTTGGTACCATGACGACCCCATAGTTTTGACCGTGGATTGAAATCTCCACCTAGTATTGTAGAATCTCCAAATCCATATACTGTTTCCTCCAAAAAGGTCCAAGCTGCGTTTTTTTTTTTAAACGATGAGATCCTATATGTATGTATGCGCTGAACAGTACAAGGCTTTTCTGTTGCCACCACGCCTAGTCGCATGTCCATTAGTTCACGTGTGCTGCTACATCATTTTTGTACATCTATCCTGGACAAACTGTTTTTCAAGTTGTTTCTTGTTATCATAGCTAGTCCTCGTCATCCAAGCTTGCGAAAGATTAAGAATCGTTCAAGTGCACTGGTCAGCAGATGGTACGTCCGGTTTCTTGTAGATACAAAATATTAAAGTCATGTGCTAGTTTTTCAATCGTTAAAATCCTCTTTCTAGCGGTACAGCAGTTTCAGGTACACATTATGAAGCGTTTCTTGTGGTCTTTCAGCTTTTGTTATACTTCTGCGTAACTGAGTTCTTCTCCCACCTCTTTTGCAAAGCTGACTGTTGTCTTGGGGGTATTCCAATTGTACTTCCCAAAGACCGCATCTGATGATCTCCAGGGAATAAGCAAGGCAAGCGTTTTTTGAAAATCCATGAAAAGGACTTCTTGGTGTTGAAAAATTATAAGCAGTCATCCTGATAGACCCTCATATCAGTCATCCTGATAGACCCTCATATCAGTCATCCTGATAGGCCCTCATATCAGTCATTCTGATAGACCCTCATATCAGTCATCCTGATAGGCCCTCATATCAGTCATCCTGATAGGCCCTCATATCAGTCATTCTGATAGACCCTCATATCAGCGGAAGGCAATGGATGTCCACACATGTAGGGACTGCCCACACATACGAAGTCCGCCAACCTGGTATCGCCCTAAGGCCTGGCTACATACAGTTCGAGAGTGTTTAAACCCAACGCCATCTGTCCCTTCAGTACTATATGAAACCGTGGGACTGGGGAAGCTCAAATAAAGGAAATGGTACAGCAGACGACAAAATGTGGAAAGTTATATACAATCTTAATTTGTTTCTATGTTTGTTTCAACCAACCTAAACATCTCAAAATCTCCTTGTACTGATAGTATTCATCCTTTTTCTTTTTTTAAACATTTTTCTAATCAATGAAAAGACTGACACTTTAAAATAAAATGCTTGATTAAAAAAAAAAAAAACACTCAAGCAAGGAATAATTTACAATATTTGGAAGCAAGCTGAAGTCAAACCAACATCTACATAGATAAATAGATAGATAAACGAATAAATAAATAAATAAAAATAAATAAATAAATAAATAAATGAATAATAATAAATACACAAAAAATATCATGGAAAAGTATGTACCTGTTAGCCTCACCTCAGTAATATGTAAGATTTGTATAAGTCTGATTGTAGCTGTTTTAAATAAATATTTACTTTCCAAAAATCTATCGTCCAGCAGCTGGCTTGTGGTTCACGTCAGGCAGATTTGCACAACCCAGGTATCGCGTATAAGTACAAGAAATGATAGATGATGATGGGAAATGATGATATTGCTATTGATGCAGTGCAAGTCTTCAAAAGGCATTTGACAAAGTTTCTTATGTGAGTCTGTTACACCAACTGAAGGATTATGATATTCAGGACAACATTTTTGTGTGGATTAAAGATTTCCTTATGGATAGAACCCGGATGATTGGCATTAGTGATGCAAAACTAGAAAGTACATGGGTTTCCAGTGGTTTTCCGCTGGGCAGTGTTTCGGAACCCACTTTTTTTTTTAATGCTAAACATTAATGCCGTTTTTAACAACAATGCTCTTGATGGTGGAAGTAGAAATAAACAAGAAAACTGTGTCAGTAAGTTATAGCAAGTTGGTCGAAGGACTGGCAAATCAAGTTCAATTGTCAAGATATTTCAAATCGGAAAATAGCCAATTATAGATATACCATGGATGATGTCATGTGGACCCCACTGAAGCTGAAAAGGATCTTCTTGACTATGGCAGTAACTGTTAAAAAAGGCAAACAACATTTTTCGGATGATGACACGTTTTATTAAGTTCAAAATCAAAGACATTATTGCAACACTTTTTGAAACCTTAGTTGGGCCAGTTTTAGAATGAGGTCACGTTTTTTTCCCCTCGAATTTTAGAAAAGCTCCTGACCTTCATATAAAATGCACACAGAAGATCCACCAGGCAAATCATTGGATTGAGTCTTCAACAGCACCGTATTTCATGAGACACAGCAGCGGTGGATGCCATATTATATTAAGAACACGGTCTATCTTCCAGAAAGGGGGGTCATGCATCAAACACATCTTTGTACCTCAGCTTCAGTTGTAGTTCAGTTTGTCAGGCGCTATCTCCCACACTTTCCTTCAACATATTCATGGGACTCGTCATGGCTGGCTGCGCTTGAAGGTCATGGCAGCACAGTCAGCATTGGAAGAAGAATTATCACGAACCTTCGCTTGGCAGACGACCTCCATGGCCTGGCAGGCAGCAAAGAAGAACTCGCCAACTGCACCGCTGGCTAAAACCCGGATGGAACATCAACAAGATATGGGATCATCAGCGCCAAGAAGACTTGGCCGGCCACAACACTACCATCGCTACCAAAATAATTGCCATGGACAGAAGCTAGGAACTGTTCAGCAGTTCACTTACAACAAAGGATTCAAACCGGAACTTCGTCTTAGAGCAGCAAAGACAACGTTACTGTCATAAGCGAATGATGTATTTGTGCTGTTGCTGTCTGCAGACTGAATCCTGTATCAGCAGAAATACTTAACATAGCTGTGAAACACAAGATCAAGCCCCTGCGTGCATTTGTTATTCCATCTTCCAGTATGCATGTGAGACAGTGTAGCCTATCTTCACAGAGGCCGGATCTGGAAAGACTTGGCAGATGGAAATGATGTGACATCGCAAGATACCCGGCGACATACTCATCATGTCATCAATAAACAAATGGGACAAACCATCAAGCAGCCTGTCGAACCATATGCGGATCTGCTGATTTCAAAGGGGGGGGGGGGGGGGGGGGGAAATCCAAAAAGCAACAACAAAAACAAAGGTGGAAAAACCCTACGTTAGAATGGCCACGTAACAAAATCCGATGGCCATTGTTAAGCTGAACAGTCCCCCTGGGAACTGTTGAAAAGGGACTGGAAGGACAACAGGAAACCCCCCCCCCCCCCCTCAAAACACTGACAGGTTGACAACATTACAGTGTGAACAGGGAAAACACTTTCAGACACATCCTTGAATTGTTTTTCATGGTGCTGTCCCGGTGACTCTCAACGAAATCAAGGGAGAAGACATAACCTTCCATGTTTGATCTCTGTGCTCCGTGACTACATGCGTACAAGGTAAATGGGTACCGTAAGCAGCATTATATTAGTGTTGTGGACATGAATCTGTTTCATTACAAGTGTAATGATACCATTCTGGTCTTTTAATGACTATTGACGTGTGCACATCTCGCTCGATTTTATTTAGCATACATAGTTAGTTCCCCTGATCTCGCTTCAGGTCGTGAGGTAGAAATGTATTGAATTTGATGCAAAATGGCGTCCTTTGCTAATTCTTGGGTCACACCTCGTAATTTTCATTACATCGTAGGAAAACAGAGTTCTTTGTTCTTCAGTTATTGACACAGGTAGGTGAATAAGGTTCTATATTTACCTATGTAGTGAATAGGGATATGCCATGCTGTAGGATTTCTGCAATATGCAAGTTTGAAGTTGGCAAATATTTTTTGTATGTTTGGCTGGTTTTTTTCTTCTTTCGAGTTCCAATTCACACGACTATTTTCTTCTGGCTTAACTCGCTGCACTGTCTATATTTATTCAAAGTAGTTCATTCGGGCAGCCGTCTTATGAACCAAAGTTTCTTAATTCATATGTGAAGCATGTGAATTATTAACTGTGATTCGATAGCAAACGGTGTTTCCGGCTAGGATGTTTGATCATAATCCATTGTCAACATTACTGGGTTGTCTCCCTTGTGTCTACTGCACACTTGGTATATAGTACGCAGACCGATCACAATCTTTGGACAAAACGAAACTGCTTGACAAAGAATATATGCACGAAAAATGTCTCATTTAGTCTCGCTTATAAGACTGTGTTGCAATATACCTTCTTTTCTTAAACATGAGGATCAGGGTCAGGCAAAAATGCAACAAGCAGCCAGGGAACCATCGGCTGGTTCAGGTTTATGAACGAAATTTGGGTATTAAATACTACTAATTGAATGTATGATTATGAACCTTCCAGATTTAATAAAGAGATGCTATCTTCTACAGCTGAAAGTTAGAAACAAAAAATTTTGTCTGTGAACTAGTTTGTGCGTAAACATGAAAATGATAAATGATATTTAAACTGTTTGAATAGTACAGAAGTATTGTTAGTTTAGAATAAAATTCGTTGGTAGTAAATTTGAAAGTAGACTTCCACTGGCTAGAGGCAGAAGTTAACATAAGAAAATAAAAGTATGGTTAGTAGGCTACCAAATGACCAGTACTTTCCTGTTTTTCACTAATTTCAATGTAGCCTACCCTACTTTAGAGAACATTACTCTCACCACGCCCATTCACTGCAAACAGCTCTGTAATTGACTCATTTTTTCTGTTCGAGTTTGTTTATTGGTTGTTTTTTTGTGTTGTTGTTTTGTTTATCTTCTCTGTCCATTCTGAAGAAATAGGTCAAAATGCATTGTGTCTATTTCATAGCTTGTATATATATTGTATTCCTTTCATTTGATGGTGTAGTAACAATTTCTATTCTAATCAGCCACCATGGTGAAGTGGTTAGCATCATGGACTCCTGGCTGGGAGGTCTTAGGTTCTGCCATCAGAGCCATGTGGGATTTTTCTGCCCCAACCGGCTCCTTTCCAGAGTTGAGTTTGTTGTGGGCTCAATTGGGAAGACTGGGACCACATAGTCATGTTTCATCCACTTAATGGAAGCGTCACTGAAAGTGTTGCTCAAATTTCCTGACCAACACTGTCTGTATCTCTCAGGCCTGGTTGACGCCGGGATGTATTATAACAGTAAGCATAGAGTACAGCCCTGTCATGCAGTCTCAGATGGGAAAGGAAATCCGTAGCATCATCTTCATCATCCTCATTCTCATCGATCAGCATAAGAAAAGTCTGAATTCTGTGGCCCTTTATGCCCTGCTCTGATGGTGACCTCAGTTTCGATGTCCATTCCATGTCTGTGGCCTTGGTTTAATTCGGTTGGGGTCACTGGTATCGGCGAGTCCACGGGGGCTGTCATGGGATGGATGTGGTGGTACCCTCCAGAGGGAGAGCTCACTCATGCTGGCTCCACGACTAAGCAATAATTGCCGCCAGTAAGGGGCTTAGCAGGTGGTATCTACGTATGTTGGATCAGAACAGGTGCCACTGAACACACTGATGTGACTTGGCAGCAGTGCAGTGTCTCCTCTGGTGGGTTGCCTGTTGATGACTTGACAACATTGATTGCTCCCTGTGGATTATCGGTGCCGGGGCTGTGGCGGGTCAGGGCCGGGCTGTGGCTGTGGATGGAGTGTCAGAATGAATGGCATGGATGTAATAGTAATACCATTGAGGTGGCACAGGAAAAGGAACAGAAAAATAAAATTTGTATTTTTATTCTCTCACTCTGTTGCTGATAGTACTTAATCAAATAGATAAGAAAGTGACAAGGCATAGATCTGTTTTAGTTCATACTCATGACTTGAGCAGCGCTTGAAGCTTATTCAATCAAAGGCATGCTTGTTGGTACTTTCGGCATGCAAAGTGGCAAGGCCCTATCTATTTTGACATGCTGGAGAGAACAATGGTGGCAAATTTGGCCAGTATTTATCTAATCTGTGCATGAAGGAGTTCATACATGGTGCTGTAAAAACCATCATTAGACAAATTGAGTCAGAGTGTTATTTTTGATTACATGGTCATGATGGTGGTAGCTTGATATCTATATGTAGGATTCATTGCTTCTAGTCATCAAAGTACAGACAGGAGTGAAGACTAAAGTGATAATTTTAGAGTATATTCATTGATGCCTCTAACAACAACAAAAATAGCAACACGAACAGCAACAATAACAACAACTTTCAGCTGAAATGACAGAAAGTAAGTTTTTGAAACTGGTGAAAGTGAAAGTCTTTGTCTGTCTGTCTGTCTGTCTGTCTGTCTCTCAGTCACTGTATCTCTCTATTTGTCCCATTTCAGTTCTAATTTCTGTTTTTCTTTATCTCTCACTGTCTCTCACTTTCTCAGTTTCTGTCTTTGTATCTCTCTCTCTCTGTCTCTCTCTCTCTCTGTCTCCCTCCCTCCCTCCCCCCCCCCCCCCTCTCTCTCTCTCTCTGTCCCTTTCTGTGTCTTTTTCTGTCTGTCTGTCTCTCTCTGTCCCTGTCTGTCTGTCTGTCTGGTTGTGTGTCTGTCTGTCTACCTCTCTCTCTCTCTCTCTCTCCCTCCCTCCCTCCCTCCCTCCCTCTCTCTCTCCTAAACTACTAAACTTATCATCAGTGCATACAGTATGATACAGTTGTAAAGTTGATGTCCAGAATATCATGTCTCGTACTAAATATTGAGTAAATTGCTTTGTGAGCAAACAAATGAATAGGCTCTAAAGTATTGCGGGTATCTCAAGAGGGGAAAAAAGTAAATCAGCTTGTGAGCAAACAAATGAATTATCTGTAAAATATTGTAAAATTTGCAAAAATAAAAGCTTTATCTGTGATATTTGTTACATAATTGTTGTCTGTAAGTGTAACATATATTCTCTCTCTCTCTCTCTCTCTCTCTCCTCTCTCTCTCTCTCTCTCTCTGTCAATCTCTCACACACACACACACACACACACACACACACACACACACACACACACACACACACACACACACACATGTATACATACACACTCTGACACACACACACACTAACACACACACGCATGTGTGCATACATATGCATCATATGTGTGCACACAGGAACACAGACATGGGCATACACACATGCCCTTTGCTTTGCGAAAGAGTCATTAAAAATATTGAACATAAGAGTAATCTGATCTGCACAATGTTTAACTAAGAACAGATGATGATAGTGCATCTAGTCTGCAAGCTGCAACATTCTAGTGCCTGAAAAGTTTCCAGACTTCTGAGTTCTGTTTCTTGCATGACAAACGATGGAGAATACAGCCCGGTGGTGTTTACTTGGGCCTCTGAAGCAGTGTTCAATCTGTCGAACCGATCATGTAGATGGTGTAGCTTCTCAGGAAGTGTTGGGTCATCATCATGATCATCAGTAGATGGTGTGAATGATGTGAATTTGTATTGTGTGAAACTCTGAAGATTTTTCAACACAGCTTTGACATCGCTAGAGTAGAACATGTATTCAGATTTGAGGCAGCCCTTGATTTTAGCCTTATTTTGTACTTTTTTTTTTCTGTCTCATCTTCCATGCTGCCTCGGTGCATTTGCACCAGTGCCACTCATTCCAGTCCTGTGGCAACACCCACAGCCTGGCTTGTACCGCCACAGGCCTGGTGCAGGCAATCCACAAGGAGCAGTCAGTGTCAGGTCATCATAATGCAGTCCATCAAAGGACACACTGCACTGCTACCGAGTCACTTCAGTGGTGTTCAGGGGTGCCTGTTCTGATCAAATATACGTAGATCACCACCTATTTAGCCACCTACTGAAGACAGTAACTGCCCATTTGTGGAGCCAGTGTAAGTGAGCTCTCTGTCCAGAAGACATGCCACCATATCTGCTCAACAACAGTACTGATGAATTTGCTGATATGGGGCATCCCAGCCAAATCTCACCAAGCGCATAGATGTGGAAAAGGGGTCACCATGGGAACAGGGCATGGAAGGCCACAGAATTAAAGATTTTTTTTTTATGCTGATTGATGAGGATGATGAAGATGATGCTGCGAATTTCCATTCTGTTTTAGACAGCGTGGTAGGGCTGTGTTCCATGCTTAGTTTCATATCTTAGCATCAACCAGGTCTGGGAGGTCATGCAGACACCTGTGGTGTTGGTCAGGAAATTTGAGCGACGCTGTCAAAAATGCATCCATGAAATGGATAAAACTCAACTGTGTGGTCCCAGTCTTCCCAGCTGAGCCCATAGCAAGCTCAACTCTGGGTAAGAGTTGGTCAGGGCAGAAAAATCACACAAAGGAATGGCTCTGATGGTAAACGAATGCATAACCTCGTAGCTGGGAGCCTGCGACGCTAACCACTTCACTGTAGCAGCTTGTTGATTTCTTTTTTCTACATTGCACTTCACCTTAATGAGATTTATTCTCACAAGGTCCAGCTCTGTTTTGAGCTTTTTCTAACAAACTTTTGATTTTATAGTTTGTAGGGTTTTGTGTGCTTCATTCTTGGTATTCTAACATTGCTGTAATACAGTTACTGAACAGTGGCTTACTGTTTCCATAAATGGTGACAAATCTGACAAAACACACAGCTGTTCACAGAAAATAATGGTGTCATCATATTCTCAGATCCGCTGCTGCCTCTCTCAACACAGTCCATTCACAGAACACCAGGAAGAATTAAGAAAGTTCTGTTGATAGTGATATGAATATTTGGCCCAGCCCTTGATTCGTGATTTTGAACAGAAGTTGATAATGTGTTTGAATAAGGCCAGTTGTTTTGTAAATGAGTGCTGTTATTGTTATTATTATTATTATTACTATTATTATTTTTATTATCATTATCATCGTCATTATTGTTATTTTTTATTATGTTATTTACTGGCCCCACACACCATTTTCTTTCAGTGCATGATATTCCATGAAAATGGACAGGCCTTTCACTCCCCATGAAGATCGGCCCAGATCCACACCTGAGCCTTTACCATCCTTCCAGAACCCAGAGCACCCTGACAACGTGGCAACAGTGCAGCCGGTCAACGGGCAGGTCTCTGACGCCGATTCCTTAGGGAGAGATGAGGCTGGCAACCCCACTCTTGGCAACAGAGGTGGCGGCCGAAGAGAGATGTTCACCTCCGGGGCGATGAACAGCGAGGCTGCCAGTGGGGGGGACGAGCGTGAAGAGAACGGAAGGCCAAGCTCCGCCCCTGCGCGCACACCCAATTCAGCGGAGCATGTGCCAGCCTATACCGCCACTACTTTGCCCCGCCCTCGCAACATCCGGCCCCATGTCTCCATTGTTGGCGAAGTGGACAACGAAATGGTCAGGGCTGTTTGTTTTACAGAAGTGTCTCATCAGCTCTGTGTGTTGATCTGTTTAGTGCTGCAGTTTGGCCGAGAAAGTTTTTTTTTTTTTTTAACCTTTTTTTCTTTTGGTTATCACTGTATTGTATTCCCTTTGATTTGATTCAAGAACATATTTCACAAGGCAAGGTGGCTCTGCTGCACATTTTTAAGGAAGGACAGGGAGCCATTACTGAATTTGTTTGCTTGCCAGTTATGTGTGCACCTGCTTTGTGTGTGTGTGTGTGTGTGTGTGTGTGTGTGTGTGTGTGTGTGTGTGTGTGTGTATTACATGTGTGTGTGTGTGCGTATGAAAGGAGTGGGGGAAAGTGTACACACCATTATGAACTTTGTGTGTGTGTGTTTTTTTAACTGATGGTGAGGTAAGAGACAGGAGATAAAAGCAGATCAGATGCAAGATGTAAGTTAAGGACGGGACTTGCGACCCTCAGTGCAATGTACTTGGTCCCACATCACTGATACTGCTTTTACATACTATTCCAATGGTATGGTTTTCTGCATTTCTGTGTGTGTGTGTGTGCGCGTGCGTGCATGCACGTGCACGCATGTACGCATGTGTGTGTGTGTCTAAAGTCAAGTCAAAATTATCTTTATTGAGAGTTGAAGAATAAGCTTTTAGGGTTGAAGAATGAGCTTTTCAGCATTTCAGTGGCAGTGTGTGTGTGTGTGAATGCGTGCTGTACTGCTACTGCCATGACAGGAATCCAGCAGTAATTAGCAGATGTTAGAGGAGGTTTGGTGCAGTGTGTTATAATTATTAAAACAAACAGAAGGTGTAGCCACACAACACTTGATCTTTGACCTGTCTGTCCACAGCCTAACCTGGAGCCGGTCACCATGCCGGGATCCCGACATGACCCCACGGCCTCCTCGGACGGGGCGGAGAGCAGCGAGCAGGGCGAGTCCTTTCTGCAGCACTATTCTGAGCTGTCTCCGGGCCCCGGCGGGGAGCCGCGATACATGTGCCATTTCTGTACCTTCTCCACTGACACTCTGCTGCAGATGAGAGACCACATGATGAGTCATAGCAGCGGTAAGTCCTCACACTATCTGGGAGAGTGGGGGAGAGAGGGAGGGGGAGAGAGAGAGAGAGAGAAAGAGAGAGAGAAAAGTGTATATTATACATACTTTCGTACACATTCATGGATTCCTGTGCCAACATGGTGGATTAGTCAGAGGACATTACAGCAGAGGAAAGAAAGTCGCTCAACTATGGCAAAATCAAAAACCCCATCGACACGGAGGAAGCCCAAAAGCTGCCTAAATCGACAAACGTCGAAACAATAGACACAGAAAATGCCGGTGGTGAGCAAAATCCAGTTTTGGAGAACATCCGTCAGTCAGATGGAGAAACGGCCGAAAGTCTCGAAAATTCACCCGGTGACCACCAACTACCTGACATTTCAGAACACGCTGAACGAACCTGCTTCTATGAAAAAGCCCTATCTGAGATCAAGGGGCTAAAGGATGTCATTCTGAAGATGAGTGAAAAAATCTCAAGTTTAGAAGAGAGCTTGCGGAAGACACGCACTACATCAGCGTTGCGAGAGGAGACCACCATCGAGGCACGGCAAGGAGAGAGGAGCAAACCACTTACCATCTGTTCTGCCACCCAGACCAGCTCCCTCCAAGGCAACGGTGAGTGTGACACTCGATCACCTTCACTGACTTATCCATCATACGCCTGCTTGAAATCCCCTTCAAAAAAGGCAAAAACATCGCCAGCAAGATCAGGCCTGAATTGTGACGTCAAACAAATTAAGAATGACGTTAATTCTTTTATACCTGAACACAAATCCAAGCCTGTCATGACGTCAAAACATGCAGAAAAGAGGGATGACGTCAACCAGTCTGGTCTGCCTAAGGTTGTTCTATTCCGTGATTCCACAATGGGGAAGATAAACCCACGTCGTTTGGGGTATGCATACAGTGTACATCTGGTTTCAAAACCATCCTACCGATTGGAGACCTGTGCAAAAAACCTAGGCGACACCAAGACAGTGAAGACTGCTGATTGCTTAGTGTTTCACTGTGGGATCAATGATCTAAAAGGAAAAGATCCTAAGACAGTCGTGTCAGAGATGTCCGCACTTGTAAAACAAGCAAAAGCAAATCATCCAAACACCAAGATTGTTGTTAGTAGAGTGGCCCCAGTGAAAGATCGACATCTGCAAAGCAAGCGGGAGATGTTCAACGCCCTACTCCTTGCAGAGCTCCCCATGCCCAACGTGTCCCTTCTGTCCCATGAGAACTTGGACTCCACGAACAACAGGCTGATGAAGGACTCCATCCACCCGTCAGACAGGGGCACCAGCATCCTCGCTGGCAACTTGGGGTGTCACGTCCACCGCCTCTTTTGGGAACGGCCCACACAGGAGGCGCTCCCAATACCCTGTCGGTGGACATGGTTTCAGTGGTCATCGGGGACCATCCAGCAATGGCTACAGGCCTGCGCGCATTCCCAGAGTGCCTTTCCCCTGGTGCTCTCGACAACCTTGGGTCCCCATCTTTCAACCTTATTGACTTTGCCCAAGGTCTGTTTATAACGTTTTATTCTACCAATTATTATGAAACATGTTGACAGTTGTATTACTGTTCTACAATGGAACTGTAGATCAGTCGTTAAAAATCTACTTCATTTTGAGAACTACATTTATTCGAACAACTTTTGTATTTAGGCTTTGCAGTCTATATATGTAGAACCAAGTAAATTACCTCAATTCAAAGGATTCTACTACCCTCCTGTATATAACTGTAGTACATCAACTAAAAGGGTTCAGACTGCAATATATGTTAGATCAGATCTTAATTATAGATCTTTGAAGTTGTACCTCAATTCAGCAGCTAAAGATAAAGAAGAATTTTTTATTACTGGGTTATCATTAAAAATGAGCAAAGATTCTAGTATAAATATACTTTCTGTATATTATCCAAATGGCCCAAACACAGATAATTCAGACTGGTTAAGACACCTTCCTTCTTCAGAAAAAAATTGGATCATATTGGGAGATTTCAATGCACATTCTCCGTTTTGGGAACCAGATTGCTCTGTCACAACATGTAATCACTTTGTTGAAAATATTGTGGATTCCAAATAAGTTTTACTGAATGATGGAAGCATAACAAGAGTTCCTGATGTTTCACATCATAGGCCAACCTCTATTGACTTAACGTTAGTATCTCCTGATATATCATTGAATGCTTTTGATAACAGAGGAAGACACATTAGGAAGTGATCATTTCCCTATTGTTCTTACACTAAATGAAAAGATTCAAGATGAAGAAGAAGTTGAAGATATGATTCCCAAGTTTTTATACAATAGCGCTCACTGGAACCTCTATGAGTCAATTCTATTGTCAATAGATCGTAATTCCACAGAACATGAAGACACTGATATATTTTATGAGAACTTCAGAAAAGCTGTTTTATACGCTGCTGAAAAATCAATGCCCAAGCGTAAATGCTATAATGATAAGAAGTACAGAGGAAATGGATGGTGGAATGAAGAATGCGCAGAAGCAGTGAGCAGTAAAAAGAAAACTTATAAAACATGGCTAAAGGACAGAACTGAAGAAAATTTTATTGCAATGAAACGTGCAAAAAATCAGAGTAACAGAGTTGTGGCCAAAGCAAAACGTATCTATTTCACTACTTTTTGCTATTCAAAAATATCTGCATCAAAGGACATGCACAAAGTATGGAAGAAGGTTAAAGAATTAAAGAACAGATGCCATTTACCATCATATCCCATTAAATTAGATAACAACGCTATCCCTACATCAGCAGAAAAAGCAGAGTTATTTGTTGAAGTGTTTTCAAAGAATAATTCATCATCAAGTCTTTCATCAGGTATAAAAAGCTACCGAGAAGAGGAAGAGAAAAAACATATTTATTGTGACCCACCTCCTGATGAAAATCATTACTTAAATTCTTTTATAACTTTTGAGGAATTTAATGATTCATTGGAGTGTTTTACTTGCAATACCACTGCTGTTGGCATCGACGGTATTTCATATCAATTGCTCTGCCATTTGCCTTTATCTTGGAAGCAATTACTCCACTCATTTTACCAAAAATGTTGGTTAAATGGAACTCTCCCTACTACCTGGAAGAGGACGGTTGTAATACCAGTTCCAAAGCAAGGTAAACGTAGATCTATCCGAAATTGGTAGTTATCGTCCAATCGGTTTAACATCGCAAGTTGGTAAGATATTGGAAAAAATTGTTGAACGTCGTATTTTACATTTCTGTGAAAAGAACAATATTATTCCAAACAACCAAGCAGGTTTCAGGAAAGGAAGATGTATGACTGATCATCTAGTCAAAATTACGAATCAAGTCAAAAAACAGTTTTCAAGAAGAAAAAGTACACTTGCTACTTTTTTTGATATTAGAAAAGCTTATGATAGTGTATGGCATGCTCGTCTGCTTTATAAGCTAAAACATATTGGAATTAGTGGAGCAATGTATCAATTTGTAAACTGTTTCTTGTCTGGGAGATCTATTTGTACAAGAATTGGCACATGTTATTCGTCATTCAAGGATACTGATATTGCAATTCCTCAAGGATCTATCATTGCTCCAATTCTTTTTGCTATTCTTATTCATGATCTCCCAAACGTTCCATCTAACAATATCCATCTCGTTCAATATGCGGATGACATTGCTATATGGATGAATGCAAACGTCAGAAAACAAACAAATAAGAGAGTTATAACGCATGTTCAAAAACTATACCAAGTTGAGCTAGATAAGTTAGATTTATACATGAAAGAAAATGGTTTAGAACTTTCGGGAGAAAAGACACAATTAATGCTTTTTATTAATGGTGATACTCCAAAGCATCCTCCTCAACTTGTTATGAAAGGCAACACTCTTAGATATTCAAAAGCTGTAAAATTTTTAGGAATCTATTTAACCCCTAAGTTAAAGTGGCGATATCATATTGAACACATAATAAATAAAGCTAGACAAAGATTAAATTTTCTCAAAATAATTAATGCTCAGTCATGGGGACAAGATACTCAAACACTTTTACATCTTGCTACCACTTTAGTTCGATCAAAATTAACTTATGGTCAAGAGGTTTATTTCTCAGCTCCACAGACGCTGCTAAAAAAATTACAAAGCATAGGTAGTAAGGCTGTTAAGTTGGCACTTGGTGTGCCAGTACACACAAATACGCTCAAAACATACAGAGCAGCGAATCTGTTAACTCTTGAGGACCAACGGAAGTTGGCCACTGCAAAGTATGTGACTAGATGTCTTTCAGTTTCTAATTCAGTGACAAATGACATTTTTCTTGACTCAAGACATGATTTCCCGAAGAGAGCGCAAAACATTTCATATCTTCAACCTATTAGAAACTATACAGATGATCTTTTTAAGAGTTGTGATTTTGATATTACATCAATTTCAAGTAGTCCCATAATACCCATTATTCCTCAATGGGAACATATTTCTGCTATATTTGATACAGATTATACAACTCTAAAAAAAAGAGGATAACATCAATCTCATATCCGTTGAAGCAAAAGAACATCTAGAAAATAAGTATCCAAATCATTTAAAGATTTTTACAGATGGTTCAGTTTCGGAATCATACACAGGGGCTGGATTTGCTATTCCTGCTTTAAAGATAAGAAAGTCATTTTGTCTAGGAAAAGGTTTTTCTGTATTTACTGCAGAACTATATGCAATTCTTATGGCCTTATCCTTCATAGCTGATATTGATATTGCGATTTATAGCATTTTACTTTGTGTTGACTCAAAATCTGTTCTTTACAGTCTGCAAAACTGGAATACAAAAGTTCGAAAAGATTTGATATTTGATGTAAAATACTTAGTACATTCAATTATATGTAAAGGTATCAATGTAGAATTTTGTTGGATTCCATCTCACTGTGGTATTTGGGGGAATGAAATGGCTGATAGATCAGTGAAAGAAGGAGCTATTAGAAAATATCCTGATAGTACACTAAAATTAGAAAAACATGAAATAAATTCGATGTTAGAAAGTAGTATAATGACAGAAAAGCGTCCTTCAAAGTCAAAAATATTACCGTGTTCAAGATCCTTGTGTAGTCTCATTTACAAAATTCGATTAAATTCATGGAAGACTAAATTTTCAAAAAATGTAGAATGTGCTTGTGGTCATCCAGTATCAATTGAACATATTCTTTTTGATTGCCCATTGCTATCCCTATTATACAACATATCTGGGATAGATGTAGCAAAAATAGGATCTTTAAATGATATAATCTACAGCGAATAAATGGTACAAATTGCATCAGTTTTATCCAGCACTATACTTTCAAATTTATTGTAAATATTAAGTCATTTATAGTTATTGTAATGTTCATATACGTAGCCTTCCACACATGAGTGCATATTCACACTAACACACACACACACACACACACACACACACACACACACTCTCTCTCTCTCTCTCTCTCTCTCTCTCTCTCTCTCTCTTACACAGCCCGTTTTAATTTTTTGTTTGTTTGTTTGTGGATTGGTTCATTTTTAGTCTAATATCACCATTGTTGTGAACAGACGTTAAATCAAATCAATCAATCAAAATCGTACACACTCACACTTTGTGGATGGAGAGGGAGGTTGAGTGCATGCATACCCTTTTTTTTTTTTTCTAAACATTGATCAGTTCATTAGATTTGACTTGTTACAGTGATGACTATAGTGCAGTTTCACTAAAGTTGGTTGTTTCTTTACATGTCGCGGTGGTTTAAGAAAAGTCAACGATGACAACAGCCACGAATAACATGGATCAGTAACAACAGATAAAAAAAACAAACTGTCTTGGGGTTTAGCCAGTGTAGGCTTGCATTTATTTTGCTGTCCACCTTTCGTCCATTCCTTCACCCCCCGTCCCTTCTCCTCCTCAAACCTCCTCCCTTTTCCATTTAATTTCTCAACCATCTTTTACTTGTTGCTTTTTCTTTTTAGTATTTAAACTATGAACTGGTCTTTTCATGCTCTTACTGAAGGCTGTATTGACAGTTGTAAGTTCCTTGCAACAGCTGGCGGTAAATGCCTGTGTTTTGCCGAAAAGCTGGGTCATAGGGTTTATCACAGCACTCTAAGTGACATACTCAGGGATTGGCTGGCAGAGATCTTTGACAACCATCCACTGGGCCAACTGTAGGAAAAGGGGCTGTGTCCATTGGGTTGACAGTGACAGCTTTGGCTGGTCTGGCACACTGCTGGGTTCTGTCAGCCTGACTGATGCGGGCATTGTCCATTGGGTTGACAGTCAGCCAGACTGATGCTGGCATTGTCCATTGGGTTGACAGTCAGCCTGACTGATGCTGGCATTGTCCATTGGGTTGACAGTCAGCCTGACTGATGCTGGCATTGTCCATTGGGTTGACAGTCAGCCTGACTGATGCTGGCATTGTCCATTGGGTTGACAGTCAGCCTGACTGATGCTGGCATTGTCCATTGGGTTGACAGTCAGCCTGACTGATGCTGGCATTGTCCATTGGGTTGACAGTCAGCCTGACTGATGCTGGCATTGTCCAGCACCTAGCTGGGTTCTGTCAGCCAGACTGATGCTGGCATTGTCCATTGGGTTGACAGTGACAGCTTTGACAGGTCCAGCACCTAGCTGGGTTCCGTCAGCCTGACTGATGCTGGCATTGTCCATTGGGTTGACAGTGACAGCTTTGACAGGTCCAGCACCTAGCTGGGTTCTGTCAGCCTGACTGATGCTGGCATTGTCCAGCACCTAGCTGGGTTCTGTCAGCCTGACTGTTGCTGGCATTGTCCATTGGGTTGACAGTCAGCCTGACTGATGCTGGCATTGTCCATTCACTGCGGGTAGCAGGGTGGAGTCATGTCCACTATGGGGCCTGGGTGCCCAGAAATTAGATTGAAACCAGTTTTTCCATATTTCCCTCATGATGGATACCACAGCACAATGTACAGAGAGAAGATTGAAACCAGTTTTTCCATATTTCCCTCATGATGGATACCACAGCACAATGTACAGAGAAAAGGTCAGTAGGATCTCAAAGGGATGAAGCATGAGTAGACCACTGGTTTGACTTAAAAGGCGTTGATCACAGGAATAGAGATATCCTAGGCTGCTCTTTCACTGCAGCGGGTGTGTGTGTGTGTGTGTGTGTGTGTGTGTGTGTGTGTGTGTGTGTCTGTGTGTGTGTGTGTGTGTTTCAACGTTTGTGTTTCTATGTCAGGCTTGTGTTGTCACTGTCCACTCTGGATGTGTCTGTCTCTTCCTTTTTCTGTCTGTGTGTCTCTCACTGGTATAGTTTGTGTGTGTGTGTCGCTGTCAGTCTGTGTGAGTCTGTGTATCCCTTAGGGTAAATGTCTCTGTCTCTTCCTGTCCTTTTCTGTCCTGATGTCTCTCACTGCTACAATTTGTGTGTGTGTGTGTGCATGTGTGTGCGTGCGTATAATTTATGACATTGTTAAGAAACAAAGTCAGTGCTGACTGGCCAGCAGAACTGGTAACAGCCAAATATAACAGACAGTGCAGTCAACTTCCACTGAGAAGTTTTATCTTTTGTCGAGCTGTGCGACCTCAGACTGAAAGAAACCTTGATACTGACTGGTCACAATGATCTGACATCACTGACTGGTGTGTGCTTGATTGTGTGTGTGGTCAAAGTACCAGGCATCGCTTCAACGTTTTGTGTGCTAATGGCATGGGTGCTCCAGCACTCTACAGCTCCACACAATGTGCATTGACAAACCTGATTTAAAGCCCTCATGACTGGCAGCATTTGTAAGGTCTTCACTGAAATTATCACTGTGACAGATGAATAATCAATCATTTCACAGAAACTTAGCAGTCAGTGAGGTTCTTCACTAAGATCATCACAATATAACAGATAACTAACAACCTTTTGCATGGAATCTTAGCAGTCAGTTAAAACGAAAATGACAGAATCAAAATGAGATCATCTACAGGTGTCAGATAGCTGACATTTCAGATTTGTAATCAATGGTTTCAGACAGAAAATGGCTTACAAGTCACAACTGTTTTGCAGCTTTTGTTGGCATGGTGAAATCCTCCAATCACATGTTTCCATGTGATGTCAAATCTCGGTGATTGAGTTTTAAGCCCCAATAGAAATGTGTGCTGCAGCCACCTCTGGACTTGTTCAGCAAAGTGACCATGCACTTCATGGTTGTGGACACAGTGCAGGAGTGAATGTACTTTGGGTTGATCAGTGACAGAACACTGGAACACACCAGCTGCTGTTGCACGGTGGTTAGTGTCACAGGTTTCATATCCAGGTTTGACATCAGCTGGAGTAGGTCCGTGGGGCCAGAATAGCTCAACTGGTGGAGCACTGGACTCATGATTGTGGTGATCTTAGGATTGCAGGTCTAGGGGATTTCAGAGTTGACATTGGTTCTGACTCCATTTCTCAGGAAGTCATTCAAATGAGACTATAAACCGAGATTCCATGTACAAACATGCTGATAACATCTTGCAAATAGGTAAAATCCTATCACCAACTTTCGAAAGAGAAGGATAGTTTGGATGTTGGTATACATGTAGCATGCACGCTCTCTCTCTCTCTCTCTCTCTCTCTCTCTCTCTCTCTCTCTCTCTCTCTCTCTCTCTCAAAAAAAAAGAAGAAACACTGAGTGACTGGTATTTGACTGAATGAGGCAGGAAATGGCTGAATGTAGTGCCAGTAAGCAGCTCTTCAGTCGGCTGTACCCAGTAGACAGCCTGTCTGGAAAACAAAAGCATGGATTGTAAAGTACTTTGAGCTTGGTATGTAATTGAGGATGGGTGCTGTATGGGTAGTCTCAAAACTAACAGTGATAATGACAATTATGATGATAATGATACTAACAATGCTGAATGTTCCCATCAGACCCATTTAGTTGTGGGATGTTTCGGTCCTAGGCAGGTCCTACCCAGTGTTGAGTTTGCTGTGGGCTCAGTTAGGAAGCGTGAATCACACAGTTGAGTTTTATCTATTGAGTGGATGCATCTCTGACAGTATTGCTCAAATTTTCTGACCAGCACTGCAGGTGTCTGTATCTCTCAGGCCTGGTTGATGCTGGGATATATTTTGAATTCAAGCATAGACTAAGGCCTGAAGAGAACTCCTTAGCATCATCTTTGTCATCCACACCCTCATCAATCACACACACACACACACACACACACACACACACACACACACACACACACACACACACACACATGCAAACACATGTATGCACGCACATGTAAATGTACATGTATGAACTCACGCACACTTATGTACATACAGACACACTAACACACACACACAACACAGACACAGACACACACACATTTATGGGCACACACACACACACACACACACACACACACACACACACACACACACAACACACACACACACACACACACACACACACACACACACACACACACACACACACAGATGCTCATACATGTAAAACACACACACACACACATGTATTCACACACACTTATGTACACACACATACACACACACACACACACACACACACACACACACACACACACACACACACACACACACAACACACACACACACACACACACACACGCACACGCACATACACACACTGAGGGTTCAAACCCCATCTTGGCCTCTGTTTTACAGTGTCCCCACAGACCTGAAAGATGTTATTAGAGAGACAGTGTCCCCACAGACTTGAAAGATGTTATTAGAGAGACTGTGTCCCCACAGACCTGAAAGATGTTATTAGAGAGACTGTGTCCCCACAGACCTGAAAGATGTTATTAGAGAGACTGTGTCCCCACAGACCTGAAAGATGTTATTAGAGAGACTGTGTCCAGAATGAAAGGCTGCCAGTTGTACTCTGTCAGATCACGGCAGCCGCTCTAGTTCAAACAAACACGGCCCTTTGTACACCTCCCCACCCCCTGAAAGGCACAGGGCGTGCACACTGCAGACAGGAGAAAAGGTGGTGGAGGGCAAGGCCTGTGATGTGGGGGCTTGGGTAGGAGTGGTTGGATAGGTGCAGAGGTTAGGTGCCTGGGAGTTGAGCAAATTTGGCCTTTTGTACTGTTGTTTGCTAGTCACCACAGTGTAGCTCCTTCCCACAGGTAGTCAGTATTGTGCGATAATATTTTCACCGTTTGGGATAGATAGCTTTAGGTGCTCATTAAATTGTTGTCCAATATGTTTTTCTTTTTTTATTTTAAAAAAAAGGTAACAACTGTTTTTGGTTTTCATGTAATGAATACTTTGCCTGGCTGTTCTCTGATATTATATGTTTGCTTTAGACTTGTGAAACTCAAAAGACTAGTTTACATGGTTGATGTGATACTGTGTGGCATATAGTTCACTGGACCACTGGTTTGGTGATGGTGGGTTTGATTCCCATCGAGAGTTTTCATATTGATGTACGGGATGATTTAATGCTGTGTGGCACCATCCCAGAACAGGGTGTTCTTTGTGCTGAAATCAGAAACTCTGGAGAGCACAGCCAAGTCTCTTCCACTTCACATTCTCTTTTGTTGGAGTATGTGTGGGCTCCATTGTTTCTCTTCAGATCAGGATTTGTTTTGAAACTGAAAGGAAATGTGGACTACAAGTACAACCTTTTCTTTCTGGGATTCAAATGGATGACTGTTGTCTGTCTCTGTTTTGTTGATTATTATTGGAAAAAATGTTGATTAGTATTGGAAGAAAGGAAACTTGAAGAAAAAATGTAATTTTTTATGACTCATTAGGGAGGTAATGTGTGTGTGTGTGTGTGTGTGTGTGTGTGTGTGTGTGTGTGTGTGTGTGTGTGTGTGTGTGTGCATGCGCACATGTTTATGTGTATGAGAGAGAGAGAGACAGAGAGAGAGAGAGAGAGAGAGAGAGAGCGAGCGCTGGAATAACCTTTTGTTTACTTACGCACCCCCCCCCCCCACCCCCCCCACCAAACACACACACACATGTGGGCACTCGCACATATGCACTCACACTGCAAACACTTTTGTAGTATGCAAATCCCCACCACAAGCTGTTACTTCATTGCATGTTTTACAGTCAGCCATTCTGTTATCTGTAAATGCAGTCAGCTATAAAAAAAAAAAAATCTATTACTGAAGAGAGAGTTGCGGTATGTGGTAACTGAAGAGGGAGATGTTTTTTGTGGTCTCTGCTGTTGTAAGGGAAATGAATTACATAAGTGTAATAGAATGTTGAGGAAAAAAGTGATGTAATTGAAATGTGTAACTTTCATCTCTACTTTCTTGTCATTGGTTGTTCGTTTGTTCATATGTTGATGTTATGTAACATTCTTTCATTGTCTTACCCCATCCCTCCCCCTCACTGTCTCCCATCCTGTCCACCTATTATCCCATACCAAACCCATCACTCTCTCTTTTATCTCCCTCATAAACATACTGTGCATGATTTTTCGGGGTGGGGGAGGGGTGGTGGGCAGTGGAAGTTGGAGGGGGGGGGGGGGTGCAGAAAGTATTTGTAATGAGTACTGTCATGAACAGTCTTCCCATACTCTTTAAACTAGCACTCCGGACCCATCAGTAAACCGACTGTGAGTAGAGCGGTGAATACTGGTGTTTGAAATACCATGTCTGCGGTGGTTACACTTGCACTGTTGCTGAGTGACAGTGTTTTGAAGACAAGGATGATTTTCATGACACTGCTGATGATTGTGGTATAGCAGGAAGTGTGCTGAGGGAGTCGTGTAAGTTTGTACTATTGTAGTAACCACAGTGAAAATTTGCCTTTGCTGAATTAAGTGGCAAACGAATGAGACAGTTTGGAGTCTGTTTCATGATAGAGACTTTTGATTCTCTCTCTCTCTCTCTCTCTCTCTCTCTCTCTCTCTCTCTCTATCTCTTAGAGTGTCTGTCTGTCTCTCTGTTTCTCTGTGTTTCAGTGTCTGTCTGTCTGTATCTGTCTGTCTGTCTCAGTATCTGTCTATCTCTGTCTCTCCCTCTCTCAGTCTGTCTCTTTCTCTCTGTTTTTGTCCAAGGAATATTCTTTGCTTTTCTTGGAAGAAGAATTATGAAACTTAGAGACCAGTGCTGATCAAGAAGGTAAAGAGTTACAGCCTGCCAACACACTAGAGGAGGATTCAGTGTACTGTAGTGCATATCAGGAAGTAAAATGTTTCAGATATAACTAAATAACAAACCAGTAATAGTTGAAGTGTACAGAAATGACAGACAAGTGGACAGAAGTGACAGACAAGTGTGACAGAAATGACAGACAATGTGGACAGAAATGACAGACAAGTGGACAGAAATGACAGACAAGTGGACAGAAATGACAGACAAGTGGACAGAAATGACAGACAAGTGGACAGAAATGACAGACAAGTGGACAGAAATGACAGACAAGTGGACAGAAATGACAGACAAGTGGACAGCAGAAGTGACAGACAAGTGACAGAAGGACAGACAATGGACAGAAGACAGACAGTGGACAGAAATGACAGACAAGTGGACAGAAATGACAGACAAGTGGACAGAAATGACAGACAAGTGGACAGAAATGACAGACAAGTGGACAGAAATGACAGACAAGTGGACAGAAGTGACAGACAATTGAAGAGAAATGACAGACAAGTGGACAGAAGTGACAGACAAGTGAAGAGAAATGACAGACAAGTGGACAGAAGTGACAGACAAGTGGACAGAAGTGACAGACAAGTGGACAGAAGTGACAGACAAGTGGACAGAAGTGACAGACAAGTGGACAGAAATGACAGACAAGTGGACAGAAATGACAGACAAGTGGACAGAAGTGACAGACAAGTGGACAGAAGTGACAGACCAGTTAATAATGAAAGAAAGGATGAAAAGACTTCCCTGGTATGACATGATTATGATCGGTTAAAGTTGTTTCATTGATTAGTGCTATTGGTGTTGTATTTCATAAGTTGACATGATTCTGTTGCTAGAATACATTATTGCTGTCAGTACCTCAGACATTGACAGGATTCTGTCAGGGTCACAGAATATGTATGGTGTTTTTCCTTCATCATGTCAGACTGAAAAGAGACCAGTGTAGATTATAGCTTCCAGGAAACAAGTCAAAATACAGCCAGACATAGTGTACAAGGTCGAAAGTAACCACCTGTAATACACTACATGAAGCAGACATGTGAATTTTCAAAGGATAACATTGACAGAGTGACATGTTAAGTTCATGCATGCATGAAAGTAAAGAAAGTAAACTGAGTCATGTTCCAGCTGGAGCAGATTGTTTGAAAACAACACAGACAATGCATCTTGTTTAATTTGACGTGTGTGGATTCACCTGTCCAACAACAACCTATGTGAATGTCCTATGCTGAGCCTGTTGGCTGCAGCCATTCTCGTGGTGACCGGCTCAGACTTGCTGTTTCAGAATCTAAGATGAAGTGTGGGCTGTGTGGCTACAGCACAGAGGAAAAGACCTTGTTCCGGCGCCACAAACGACTGCACCAGCGCACAAACCCAACCTCCATGCTGCACTGCGACAAGTGCCAGTTCTCCACCCCGGGGCCGCGCCGCATGCGAGAGCACTACAGCTTCCAGCACAACGAGGACTTCAGCAACAGCTTCACTAACGCCTCTGTGCTGATGCGATCCTCCGCCTTCAACACTAACCCCGGCTTCAACCGCCTGGCCTACAGTTCGGATACAGGCTACTACACAGTAAACGTCTCTGGCAGGGGCCTGAACTCCTACAGACTGCCCCAGCCCCGTGGCACCCTGCAGTTTGAGCCTGGCACCCCGTCCTCCACCATTGTGTCAGGCTGTGGCAACGGGGGCTTCACCCAGCCTGTGGGGTTCCCAGCCTTTCGTAACCACCCCATCAACCACCAGAATCCGCTCAGTGAGTTGACACTGGAGTACTTGTTTGGCCATCCTCGTGTGTCGGCGTCATCAACCATCACTTCTTGTGAGTATCCTGCTCGACCATCAAACCCCCATCGGCCCGATCTGAACAACTTCAGCCCTTTGAGAGGATCCACCTCCAGTTCCAGAGATGTATTTGCTCGGCAGACCTCGGCATCGCCCAATAGAAATCGCTGTTCTCTGTCCATGCATGAAGGGGAAGCGGTGAAGGTGAAGACAGAACCCATAGACTGTGACGGTGTGTCAGACGTGTCGTCTTCTGGAGTGCCAGGTTTGTTTGAACGAGAGCGTGGGGGAGCCGACCCAGACCGGCCTCACCGTAGTACAGCGCCAGAAACCACCTCCACGCCTCACTCCAGGTACCGCCGCCCCCTGTTTGAATCGACATCCCCACAGAGAATGGCCATAGATCAGAGTGATGAAATAGCGACATCTGCGGGGGATGTGTCACGTGTGTCACAGTCGTCAGAGGCGGCCAGCTCCCACATGGATGCCTGTGCAGGGTCTGTAGATGACAGTGAGCAGGAGGAGCGGAGGGAGAGTGGTGGGGAGGGAGAGAGCCTGGGTCAGCATCTTCTGTTCAGCATCAAGGCAGAGACCTCCAATGTGGCTGTGCAGTGCTCTGGGTCATCGACCATGAAGTCAGAAACACTGCCCTTGGTCACGGTGGCGGCGGCTGAACACAGCACAGAGAGCCAGCCTCCCCTCAGGATGGTGGAGCGTGGTGTTCAGTGCGAGATTCTCTCTCCGCCGCATCGCCGCATCACCTCCCGCACTCTGTCCACAGACAGCGAGCAGCAGAGCGTGTCAGGGTCGGACACGCGCTGCATGCATTGTGGGATCACGTTCGAGGATGAGGTCATCTTCTCCATCCACCTGGGCTGCCATAGTCACACGGACCCCTTTGTCTGCAACGTGTGTGGCAAGAAGTGCCACAACAAGTATGGATTCTACTCCCATATCATGCGTGGCCATCACTTATGACTCCTTCAGCTGTTCATCGTGGCCATACAATGGGATTGGTTTGGGATAGAGCCTGTATCACAAGGGCGTTTCATCATGGGGTAGACAAAGATGTTTCACCAAGCATTTTGGGCAGGTGGAGGTACTATCATGGTGGTATTTAGGTGTTTCATAATGTATGGGTAGAAGGGGATCTAGAAAGGTGAATTAAAATCCTACGTGTTTAAATTGTAGAAGGGGATGTAGTATCATGTGAATTAGCAGATGTTTTATTGTGTGTGTTTTATCATTTGGATAGGCTTGGCATGTTCTATCATGTATGATCTATAGGACAGTTTAATCATCATGGTGGAAAGGAGTTTTTAATAATTTGGATAGATGGGTGTGTTTTAGCAAGGATATACAATGGTGGTTCTCTCATGTGAGTAAATAAAGGTGTTTTAATAGTTTTATGATAGGGACAAAGAGGGTTTTCTTTTCCAGTTGACAAAGAATTTCTTTAGTCTCATGGGAATTAAGAAATGGAGGATGTTTTCTTTCCTGTGGATGGAGTATCTTGGGGTGGTTTGTTAAGGGAAAGAATGTGGGCATCTTATGGGTCAGGGGTCAAGCACAATGGTTTGGGAAGAGAGAATACGTTCATGATCCACCCTCTCTCACTTATCACTGTCCCTGTCAAATGACTGGAGCTCATCACCAGTGCAACTACACAACAAACTGACCTGTGGATTTCTATGACGTGTGGTGACCCTGCCAGCAGCATGGGCTGTGAAGGATTTCACAGGATGGTGCCCCGACAGCAGGGGAACTCACGACCCTTCAGAGGCAGCAAATCACCCTTCAACACCATGAGCAACAACAATCAGCTGAGGACAGTCCTGTGCGCATCCTCTGCAGCAATTGGCAGACACAAACAATTGTTTTGTTCTGTTACGCTGGCTCCAGCAGCAGCAGGCCGGACTGTTGTGAACAGTCTGGCATTGTGAATACATTAACTGCTATTTGACTATGTCTGTGACTGTGTTGGTGTTAATCAAAACCCAGGACATGGCTGGTGGCTCAGCCATAACTTACAGGAGAAATGATCACGTCTGCAGCTTCTGTTGCTGGCCAACACCAGACCTGAGGGAAAGGGAGATCATTCTTATTTCTTGGCCTATACCATTCAGACAGACGGGAGAAAAATGGTCTTTTGATCTCCATAGGCAACTTTATTTGCAGTTGATTTTTGTACTTCCAGAGAGGACCCGTAGACCACATTATCACACAGACAACTTGTTGAACTTCCATTGTTTGAAAGAAGGCTCTTGGCTAGAGCTTGACAGGGATTTTTTTTTTTACTATTCTTTCAGAATGGGCTTTTACTGTTTTAGACTAGGTTGTCACAGTGAAATGTTACTGTGTTCTTTGTCTAGATCTTCCACCTGCAGGTAATTAAGACCGTCAGAACATTACAGGATGTTTCATATTCAGGAAATGTGCTTACTGGCAATCTCTTCTTGTTTACCATTACAAAAGACCAGAAGAAACGATCTATAGTTTGCCACTTTTTAAGTTTATCATGAACAAAGATAGTCAGCTGTGGTTTGTTCTGCGACCGGCCTTGGCTTCTGGTCTGGCTTTGGTTTCCTCCTTCCAGGTGTTTAGTACTGGTGCTGCCTGTTCCTCTGCTGTTGTCTGATCACTCCTGAGCAGGTTGGGGGGCATGCCAGGCCTGCTGTTTGTAGACAGCAGCATGCTGAAAAGACCGTTACCGCCACATGCTATGAGAGACTCCGGATCTGGAGTGGGCATCTGTCACTCATGGGGGAAAATTCATTTTGGTCATTTTAAATGAACAGATTGTTCTCAGTGTCCTTCTTTGGAAATCTGACTTTCTTGCAGATGTTGAGTCAAATGACTTTTTTTCCCCCTTGGTTAAAAAGAGACAAAGACACAACAGAGGGAAAAGGAGGAGTGAGTTGGAAACAGAGAAAAGAAGAAGGTAGTGTTTTTTTTGTTGTTTTTTTGTTTTAGGATATTCAGTCTCACAAAGATACAGATGGAAGGAAGAGGGCCGAGGAAGATCGGGGGGGGGGGGGGGGGGGGGGGGGAGAAATTTGGATAAAAAATGTATGAATTTGACAATGTTTTTGCTATTTTTCTCCATTTGGTCTGAAAGGTCCTGATCAAGGCATGATTATCAGTATCAATGATCTCCCTGTCCCTCGGTGTGAAGATACTCAGATGGTTTTAGTGGCTAAGATTGAGACAGCAGTGAAATACCCTGATAGCATCAGTGGCTAAGACGCAGCTGGATGGGACTCAGGTGACCCTAGTGGTAGAAACGAATGAGTGACCACAATGGTCTTACTGTCAGTGGCTTAGTGACATTCGGTCAATACTGTGATGGTCTTAGCGGCTGTGGAAGGTTTGTGACTGACTGCCTGCGATGATCGTTTCTCCTATTGTGTGTATAGGATTTTGACTGTAGCTTCAGTGTACCAGATAGTGAATACCTACTTTTTTTAAGGCAACAGGGTGACAGCTTTGAACATGACATGTACATACATTTTTTTTTTCTTGTGATAACATTTGTTCTGTAACGTGGAGGGTTTGTTTGTGGTTTTTCTTTGGCATGTTTTGATTTTTGTGTGTGGATTACTTCATGTATTCATTGTTGTTCTTTTCATCCTGTGTCTCAGTGCATGCATGTGTAATCCAGTATTTGTGAAATTGCTCATTTGCTGGAATGAGCATGATTCTGTTTGTTTCATGAAATGGGCAAAACTGTGATTATTTCATGAAATGAGCCATAAAAAGAAGAAGGCTTCTTGTTTTGTTAAATGCAAGAACACAATGTGTTATACATTATTCACTCATGTATGCATGTGCATACGCGCACGCACGCACACACACACACACACACACACACACACACACACACACACACACACACACACAACACACACACACACACATTGACACACTCATAGAGCATCAGTGTCCACTTATTTCATCCAATGGGCAAACTTGCATTGAAAGATTTTTTTCTGGAATATTTCTTAGTATTTTTCACAACATAAGCAGTAACAACATAAGCAGCATTTTTTTTGCTCCTTTCATGAAATAAGCATGAGGTCTACTTATTTCATGAAAATAACAGCTTTTCTGCAGATTTTATGACATAAGCAAAATTTTGCTGATTGTTTGAATTTAGCAATTTCACAAATACAGCATAACATGTGTATAAATATGTGTGTGCATATAGTGTGTGCATGTGTGCGTGTGTATTACTTCTGACTTACGGTTTGTGTGTTTGTGCACACAAGTGAATGTATGTGTGTGTACGAGACCTCAGACATCAGATGTGTGTTCAATCACGAGTGTGTGTGAAGTGGTTTCTGAGTTTCTTTATCTGCTATATCAGTACAGATCGGTGTTTACACTGGGGCTGTCATGCTAAAATGCAAAGATGCACCAAAAAAAAAAGAAAAGAAAATCCACCTAAACCATATCAGTGTCAAATCCTCAGTGACTGAATTGAATATTTTTTTAAAAGGTATTCCTTTGGCGCCCTTTTTGCTTCAAACAGATTTTAAGTGGTGTTGATCTGAAACAATTCTGACTGTAGACAAGAATATGGATCCTTTGACATTACTGGTTGGAACATGCCTTCACAGGTCACGGTTTGAACGGCAACATCAGACCAAGCAAAACAGTTTGTCTGGGGGTGTGGGAGTTTCTCCTTGCTTGCTGACCAGGACAGTTTGATAATTCAGGGAAAAAAGCAGGTTTTTGAAGGACAGACCTTTAACGCAAAGTCATGAATTGTGAACGGTAGGGCTAGCGCTCCAGCATCTTGGACAGAGCTGACCATTTGAAGGTCATGGTCAGTTGTCTTTCTCTGTTACTTTGCTTCTTTCTTTTGGCACATTTAGCCTTTCTTCCTCCTAGGAAGTACTAACAGAGTTAACAAAGAAAAAGGAAAAAAGAGCATTGGCCTTCGATACCATTTGAAGTCAACACTGTTGTGTCAGTCGTCCAAGAAAGTGAATAAAAACAGCTTTGTGGACACCGCCTTTCTCCTTCCCTCCCTCCCTGTCTGTCAAGTCTGTCTGTCTCTTGCTTTCCCCCCTCCCCCCTCTCTCTTTCTTCGTAGCTAGCTGATCCATTGACATCAATTATTCATGGCCTAAGTGCAACATGATGGAATTCTATCAGTGGTTAGAGTTATCCACCCCTTCTTGTCAGACATGGTAAAAACGTTGGCTATAAACCAGTGACGTTTGATTATAGGTCGTTTAATTCTCAATGTATGCAAAGTTTGATTATAGGTCGTTTAATTCTCACACAAAGCGGGCATTTCTAGTGTATTTTGTCTGTTGAGCAAAGTCTGTTGAGCTGTAACTGAGGGTTAGTGTGCATATTTTCTGGAATTGGTTTGCAAGGAGAGGGAGGAAGAAGATGGCTATGATGGCACAAGCATTTCATTCACTCAGTGGCCACATGGAAGGTGAACATGAAATGCTGGAAGTACACAGGATTTTATCTCAGTTCTGTCGCCACACCATCATGATTGGCTTGTTTTTCGTTGTCAGTGAGCTGTTCTTACAGCAGATGAGTTGAACAGAAATTCAGCTTTTGCTGTGCATATAGGAAGACCAAAGGGTAACTCACTGCAGTCAAGGGTTAAACTGATTGATTATGAATTGTGAGACACAATGAAGGTAAGAGTATCCGAAGTTTTCCGCTGCAAGGAGAGGCCTTGACTGGACCTTTGGGGTGGGACATTGTGAACACTTTGCTGTTCTGTAGTGTGGCTTGTCATACACCATGAGTGAAAATGTACACCCCCTGTCTCTGGGGCCTGTTAGTGTAATTTCTGCAGTAAAAGTATAGTTTGTGCAGTTTTCCTTTCCTCCTCAATTATCAAAGGTGTTGGTTACTTGTGTGCATGCATGTATGCATGTGTGTGTGTGTGTGTGTGTGTGTGGTGTGTGTGTGTGTGTGTGTGTGTGTGTGTGTGTGTGTGTGAGAGAGAGAGAGAGTGTGTGTGACTGTGTGTTTGAAAGCATACCGTGCTTATCTGTGGAATCCTCAGATTGAACACAGTGAATCATGAAATGCTGAGCCACAATCTAAATATTCTAAAAACTTGCTTTTCACCCATGTTGTGTGAAAAAATTCCATCATCATGGATATGCTGTTGAATTCTTCATAGGCCTAGCGCATTTTTGTACATTGACTTCAGAAAAGTGCATGTCTAGATTCATTTATGATAAAATAGACCCTAGCTGTATGTTGAAACGCATCATGTGTGTGTCTTACATGCCTGTATGTGTATCACAGACTGGAGTTACTGCTGCAATAGGGCAGTGGGTTTGCAGTGATTTTCATCAACGTAAAGAACCTTTCACAGAAAGAAAGCATTTTCTACAAAGATTTTACAGAAAAGTTGAGTATCAAGTATGTGGTTATTCTTAATGTTCCAATTTACAGCTGCAATGTGAAATGTGTTCGCTTGATTTGCCACAAATAGAACTGGGTGCTATGAGTGTAATAGCCTAAGGGACAGTTTTGTTTGTCTGATCCTGTCTTTTGAAACTAGATTTGGGTTTTTTTATGTGGTGTATGGGTGTCTATTTGTATGATTTGTGTCAGAGAATTTGTCTTGGCCACTTTGACTTACTTACTCTCAAACGCTCATTTTGTATTGCATTGAGAATGTTTTGGACTTTAGCTTCTTTAGCTGTTTTTGTGATATCCTCTGTAGTGTTTTTAGTGCTTACAAGTTGTATGTTGTTTATGCGAATAGTTCTCTATATATTTGAAAAAATTCTCAGCTATTGAATTTGAATATAGTATATCATGCCGATGCTTTTTGTGCATTTGCATTATATACGTGCGTCAATATAAGAAGGTGTATCTATGTGCTATGAAATAAGTTTTTGTTGGTTACCTACATTTTGTTCTTTGTTTTATTTTTGCATGTTAGTCATGTGAACGTGAACTTTTTCCTGTGTGGGTTTTCTTTTAATATTTGTGTCTGTTGGGGGGAGGGTGGAGGATGGACGGGGCGTGCATGTCACTTCAGACATAATCATTTTGAAAAACATGCAGACACGTAACAACAATTATGCTCAGATGCCCTGTAAATGTCTTTGAAGGGACTTTGCTCAGTTTTGATACCGTAGTTGATGGCTTGGAGCTCCCTTTCTCTCTCAGTCTCTCCTAGGTTATCTCTCTCTCTGTCTAGTCTCTCTCTCTCTCACTCACTCTCTCTCGTACTGTCTTCACTGTGTCTTCATCATCTCTCTCTTTTCCTTCTCTCTCTCTCTCTTTCTCTCTCTCTATCTCCATCATAGTATCAGTCTGTGTATCTCCTCCCTCCCTTCTGCCTGTCTTGTTTGTCACTCTCTTTCTCTTTCCGTCCTTGTGTGTGTGTGTGTGTGTGTGTGTGTGTGTGTGTGTGTGTGTGCGCGCGTGTGTGTCTCTGTCTGTCTGACTCCATATATCAACCTCCCCTCCCCCCCCCTCCCCCTCCCTTTCTGCCTGTCTTGTTCGTGTCTCTGTATTTCTCTGTCCCTGTCTGTCTGTTTATCTCTTTTTCTCTCAGTCTGTCTGTTTATCTCTTTTTCTCTCAGTCTCTTCATCATAAGCTGTTTCAAAATGGTTGATGATTTTTTTTTTTGTTGCAATTAGTGGGTAGATTATGTACTACCAGACATACTCAGCTGTACATCCTCATTTTCGTATAACACACTTCTGATGCATGCATGTTTGCCTCAGGTTTGCCTCAGGCTCACATGAATTTCTCTCCACCAAACCTAGACATTTCCAGAAGTACATGCACATGCATGCACCCAAACAGGTACAGAGTGTTACTCAGGAATGCATATCATAGGTGCAGTACATGCACTCATAAGTTACACACAAACCACTCACAGCGGACACACACACAGCAGCAGCATTTGCCACGAAGTGTGTCCATCGTTGTGACTTTGTTGATAGATGTGCTTTGTGCATGACCCCATGAGACCTGTCATGTCAGCTTTAACTTTTTCTGTATACATGTACACAATAGAAATAGAATGGTGATGACCCATCTTTGAATCTGGTTGATTACATGTGTTGAACAGCACCATGTGAAATGGACATCACTTGAATAGGAGGATGTGCTCAACAGCTGAATAGCAATTTGCATTCTATGTATCGAATTCATACCTTCAATGTGGGGAGGAGGCATTTATGAAGTATTGTGTGTATAAAGCAGGCAGCAGAGCTAACGCAGCAATTTGTAAACCTGTATGCTGTTCAAGTGAAAAATATAGTTTGTTTTCTTTTCTTTTGTTTCATATCTTGTGCTTCAAAATGTTTTTTTCAGTTGTATGGATTTTTCAATTTCTTTTTCTTTTGGGCGTTTAAAAAAATTTTTTTTTTAATGTCTTTTAGCTTTACTCCCTATTTTCGCTGTGTGTGTGTGTGTGTGTGTGTGTGTGTGTGTGTGTGTGTGTGTGTGTATGTGTGTGTGAGAGAGAGAGAGAGAGAGAGAGAGAGAGAGAGAGAGAGAGAGAGAGAGAGAGAGAGAGAGATCATGTATGTGTGTGGTTAGACTATTAGAATCATTAAAATGAGGGGGAAAAAAACTCATGAAGCAAAAAAAAAGCTTCAGTGCAAAAAATTTGAGGTTCATATTGTGCTGCTACATAGCAGAAGTAAAAAGTGAGAAAAAAGAAAACAGAGAAAACCAATCATTTCATGGATAACTGTCATGATGATCAGGTAAACTTCAATTAAAGCAGGTGTACCAATGTGACTGATGTCTGCAAAACTGTACAGTCAGTCACTGGCTTTGTCAACATTAAAATGAGCCTGTTCAGCAGTCGGCTACTGCACTAACCCCATGTCAGTTGCAGACTTTTTTTTTTCTTTATTATATGGTATGTGGGGTGTATTCGTTGAAAAACTGAGCAGAGGTTCATAATTATCTCCCTCTGATACTCAGTAATACCAGCTAAAAAACATTTTGCTACCTGATTTGGAACGTTTCCATCACGTGTTATCCGATAACTTGTCGTCTACTAGTTTTGAAGAAAAAAACATTTTCTTGAAAGATACAGATCAGGGAGCTGTTACTTATAGTTTTCTTTTGACACAAGGGGGAAAACAGTAAGAAAGAAGCTTTGAAGACAAGTGACAAAACAGTGCATCATTTGGATTATCTCAAGAAGCTTACTTGTCATTATGGGAGTCATGAAATTTGGGAAATGTCAACAACAATTGAGAACTTAAATGTTTAAGAATGAATGAGTGATGAAGGAGTAAAATGTTGTGTGTTACCAGGTTTAATTTTGTGGTGCTTTTCTGCCTGACTTTTGATGTTAGTTGTTCCATGGCCTTAACGGAGGCCCTGTTCGACAACAGTGATAGGGTTCAGGTTGGCAGCAATCATTTCATTGGCTGAAATTAATGATGACGATGTTACCATGGAAAAGTATTATTGTGCCCATTGTGTTGTGCCTAGTTCACCGAGGTCACCCATATTTTGGTTTCACAGGAACAGGGGGAGTCATGGTACAATGATGGATCATGATTTATACGAATGTCCCAGAGAGAAGTCGAAAGGCTCAGTTGATGATTCATTGTTTTAAATACAACTGTACCGGAAAGAAGTAATAGAATCCAGTCATCAATTCCTCATGTTATTGAACTGTTATGAGAGAAATCATATGGTTTATTTCGCAGATGAATCATCACTGTACAACCGTACTTAGAGGAGATGTATGGTTCAGTTTGCTGATGAAGTATGGCTTTGTGCAACTGTCCAGAGAGAAGTAATATGGTTCAGTTCATGAATCATATCTTTGTATGTGCACTTGTTCCACAGGTACTGTGGTTCAGTTTGTTGATAAATCATGGCTTTGCATAACTGTTCTAGGACGACAATTGTCAGCATTTCTTCAGGTGCTTTGCACAGAGCTACATTGTTATTTTTTTTTTGTCTTGCTATGATTTTGAGCTTATATGGATCTGGTTTGCACTTTTTAAAATTTTCAGTTCCTTTGTTGTGTTTGATGTAGCCGGTGTACATACTTTGTCTGACCTGCAGCGCAGTTCATGATGTCAGAGTTGGCGTGTTAAACCACTGTTCATGACAGAGTGTCTGGAAGCTTTTTGCTTAATTGTTTGCATTCAGTGTATGCATAATTGTTTTGGCATGTACCTTCTGACGCATAATCTGGTTTCGGTTGCAAAGAAAAGGAAAAAGAAAAGATCTCTATGTACTCCGTCTCAATATGTGTAATATTTATGGCAATTTCAATGAGTGTGTTGATATGCATTGAGTTCTTATGCTTGGGGTTGTCATTTTTCATTCATGATTTCTCACTGTATGTGTTATTCATTATTTGATTTCTTTTTTAAATGTGTGAAGATGTTGCAATGAAAACACAGGCTTTTTTTTCTTTTACTCTTTCTTTGAATGTGTTCCCCACTAATTTTCCCCCTTCCCAGTTTTCTAATGAGAGAAATAAATCCACTTTTTTTGCAGCCTTTTTCTTAGAAGGTTTGGTTAAAGTTCATAAGACCATGACTTTTGATGTCGTGAGCTCAATCTAGGCTTGCTGTTGAAGTATTGTAGTTTTCCTTACATAGTCTGAGACATCAGAAGAAAGAAAAAGCTAGAGAAAAAGAACTGTTATGAACAGTATGGAGTTGGACTTTGTGACTACAATGAACATAGTGGTGTACACTCTCTGGTTACTATGAGATGGGCTGCATTAAATGGGGGAAAAAAAGCATCAGATAAGAAAACTGGGGTAAGGGTAGGGTAGGGGTCAGGCTGTTCTATGACGATACTGTCATAGAGATTTGCGTAACGACGACAATGCATGGGAAGAAAATGAAGATGGGGTGATGGGAGTAAAACAATGTCTTTTCCACAAACAGGAAAATTATGGCTGTTATTCAAAGGAAGGAGGAGGGAAGTGGTGGGCTGTCCGATGTATGTCCTGTGGTCTGACATGGGAGAGAATAGCCTGACTGGACGACACAGAGGTCATGAAGGTCGTCAGTCACTGTGGTGGGTCGCACATGGAAGGGGGAGAGAATAGTCTTAGTGGACGACACAGAGGTCATGAAGGTCGTCAGTCACTGTGGTGGGTTGGACATGGAAGGGGAGAGAATAGCCTGACTGGATGACACAGAGGTCATGAAGGTCGTCAGTCACTGTGGTGGGTCGGACATGGAAGGGGAGAGAATAGCCTGACTGGATGACACAGAGGTCATGAAGGTCGTCAGTCACTGTGGTGGGTTGGACATGGAAGGGGGAGAGAATAGCCTGACTGGATGACACAGAGGTCATGAAGGTCGTCAGTCACTGTGGTGGGTCGGACATGGAAGGGGGAGAGAATAGCCATACTGGACGACACAGAGGTCATGAAGGTTGTCAGTCACTGTGGTGGGTCGGACATGGAAGGGGGAGAGAATAGCCTTAGTGGACGACACAGAGGTCATGAAGGTCGTCAGTCACAGTGGTGGGTCGCACATGGAAGGGGGAGAGAATAGCCTGACTGGACGACACAGAGGTCATGAAGGTCGTCAGTCACTGTGGTGGGTTGGACATGGAAGGGGGAGAGAATAGCCTTAGTGGACGACACAGAGGTCATGAAGGTCATCAGTCACTGTGGTGGATTAGACATGGAAGGGGGAGACAATAGCCTTAGTGGACGACACAGAGGTCATGAAGGTCGTCAGTCACTGTGGTGGATTAGACATGGAAGGGGGAGACAATAGCCTTAGTGGACGACACAGAGGTCATGAAGGTCGTCAGTCACTGTGGTGGGTTGGACATGGAAGGGGGAGAGAATAGCCTGACTGGACGACACAGAGGTCATGAAGGTCATCAGTTACAGTGGTTGACTTGACATGGTATGGCATTACATAGAAGTGGAGAGAATAGCCTGACTTGACATGGAAGGGGAAAGAATAGCCTGACTTGACATGGAAGGGGAGAGAATAGCCTGACTTGACATGGAAGGGGGAGAGAATAGCCTGACTTGACATGGAAGGGGAGAGAATAGCCTGATTTGACATGGAAGGGGAGAGGATAGCCTGACTTGACATGGAAGGGGGAGAGAATAGCCTGACTTGACATGGAAGGGTAGAGAATAGCCTGACTTGACATGGAAGGGGAGAGAATAGCCTGACTTGACATGGAAGGGGAGAGAATAGCCTGACTTGACATGGAAGGGGGAGAGAATAGTCTGACTTGACATGGAAGGGGAGAGAAAAGCCTGACTTGACATGGAAGGGGAGAGAATAGCCTGACCTGACATGAAGGGGGGGAGAGAATAGCCTGATTGGATGGAAGGGGAGAGAATAGCCTGATTGGATGGAAGGGGAGAGAATAGCCTGATTGGATGACACAGAGGTAATGAAGATGTCATACACCATGGTGGATTGGACATGGAAGGGGGAGAGAATAGCTTGATTGGATGACACAGAGGTAAAGAAGATGTCATTCACTGTGGTGGATTGGACATGGTATGACACAGTCCTCTCTCTTTTCCAGGGGAAGGTCACCACAGAGTGGAAACAGCAAAGTAATGCACCAACTCATAGCAGAGGGATAGAAAGTGGGACGGCTCGGAAATTTGGGTATGGATGGGGTGGGGGAGAGGTGGAAGAGTGGTTGAAAAGGCGCGGAACCAGTTTGGGAGGGGGAGGGGGTGAAGGGGTTAAGAAGGTGTGATACTAGTCCTAACCTCTTCCTCCCTTCGCCATCCACTTAACCTTCTCCCTTCACATTTTTTTGTCCTGTTCTCCGTCGTTCAAGATCTGTGAAGCCATAGCCCTTCAACCTTCACAGCCATATTCTTCTGGTGTGCTTTGTAGACCAATAGACAGGAAAGACTCCTGATGCTCCAGAGTAAAGTAGACCTACGTAATGAAAAAGCTTTTTCAGGTGTTCTTTGCAGGTGAAAAGACGGGGACATTTCAGTTCACATAGTAGAAGAGGTAAGTGGCCTCTCCGACTTCTGCGGTGACGTCAACTTTATTCCGGGGACCTGGGTCATTGTGAGATGTGCTGGTGAAGGCTGACATACCAAAGACTAGAAACAGCTGTTGTGTGGCTTTTCGAAAAAGAAAAAAGTAATTTGTTTGATAGTGTATTCTCTTGTCCTTAGAACTTACACATGATCGCTAGCTTGTTTATATCTGAATGCATGAAAAACAAGCACATGTGGATGCGGATGAATGATTCACTCATAGTTAGAAAAACCAAGCCCAGCGGTGGATAACCTTTAAAAAAAAATTTTTTTCCTTTTTTTTTTTTTGTTTCTTACTTAAATGCACCCAGGTGTAAGTATAGATTTTAAGGTTTGTTTTTAGTTAGAAATGTTTAGGCTTTTTTTTTTTTTTTTTGCTGTCAAAAGAATTATATAGGGCGTGATCTAACAGATAGGATTGTTTCAACTGTGGCATTGTCAGCAAGACTGCTCCAGCCACTGGAGAGGGAGGGAGAGAGAGGAGGTTAGGGTGAGTGGGTGGGGAGGATGGAGAGAAGTGGAAGGAGGAGGGGGATAGGGGCATTATGCTGGGAGAACTTGTGTTAAAGGGAAGTAATTCGATTTGTGTTTTGTTTTGTTTTTCTTATTTGATTCCAATTCAGCATTAAAAAAAAAAAAGGTACTTTGCTGATGGTTAGTGTATGGACATTTTTAAAGTGTTTCATACTGGTCCAGACATTTTGGTTGTCATAATTCTTAAAGCTGGGTATGGTTCAAGATGGTCTTTTTTTTTTTTTTTATAGATATGTTACAACAGTGCTTTTATTTTTCAACATAATATGACTGTTTCAATTGAGTAGTGTGTGTGTGTGTGTGTGTGTGTAGTAGTATTCCATTTGTCAATGGAAAATAGGCTGGCCGGCATGGTTTGGGTGAAAACCAGCGCTGCATATTCCCTCGAGCCTCCTGCAGATGAATCAGTTGGTCTGTTCGCTTGAGTTGATACTGTGTTCATGTTCATGATGAAAACTGTCTGTGTACCCAGTTATCAATGATATTCATACTAATCACAATATTTATTAATTCTACTAACCACTTATGCTCACAAACAAGTAGCTGTGAACATGTATGCACAGTGTTTACTTACAGCTCTTCTCAAGGAATGTAGAGTATACTTTGCCTTGGTAAAATTTTCAGTTTGTGTGGCTCTGTCTTGATGGGTTTTTTTTTTTTTTTTTTTTTTTTTTAAAATAGAATCTTGTCTAAATATACATAATTTGCTTTCAACATACACATTCCTGCTATTACTGTAATGCAAGGAATGTCAAAATATGGAGATCGGGTGTCAACATCAATTCAGATTGCAAGTGCTGATTCTGCCAGAATTTAATGTCATAAAATTTGATGTAGTCTAGTTCTTGTCCTTTATGTGCAAATTAGATCGTTTCCAGCCTAGAAGGCAATGTGCAAGCATGTCAAGAGAGAGCAAACTTGGTTACCATTGGAAAGAAATCAGCAAGTCATATAGGTATACATAAGTTCACATATGAATAAGTGGTTACATGAAGACACATTTATATAAGGAAGCATGATCAACACGTGGGTGTGCATGCGCACACACACACACACACACACACACACACATGCTCTCTAGCACGCATGCACACACACACACACACACACACGCACATATATACATACACACGCGCTGACACACACACACACAGATATGCAGGCAGACACACACTCATGTGTGCACACATACACACACACACACACGCACTCAGGTATGTGTGCACACACACATGCACACGTACATACACACACATGCGCGCGCACACGCACGCATGCACGCAGAGAGTAGTTTCGAGGTACTGCATGTAAGACACCAATCATTTCAGGTAAAAGATCCCAAAAGCCTCCCAAGATTCTGTTCAGTAAAGAACTGACACCATCAAAGCTGGTACTTCTTTGATTGAAGACCTGAATCAAGAATGTATCATGATAATTAGTCACACACAGTAAACACTGACAGGCAATATTGCTTTTACTTGCTGTAGATTTTGAGCGATGTGAAATATGTACGCCCAGAAACATGTCACATTAGGCTGAAACAGTAAAAGGAAGCATGCAGCAATACTCAGGAGTTTCTTAGTGGGTACAGGAAAACAAACACTTCAAACTTCACATTATCATTAAAATAAACTCACATAATGTTTTGTTTTTCTTCTTCTTCAAACTTCACATCATCTTTAAAATAAACTCGCAAAGTGTTTTTTTTTTTTTTTTTTTTAATTAACATTACTAACAGTTGATTGAAAATGTTTTGAAAAAAAAAGTTGCACTAATGTAGGCTTGTATTGGTGTAAGGCAGGTGTGTGACTGTGCGGTTCATTGCTCCCCCCACCCCCACCCCCTGTCCTTCCCCTCCGTCTTCCCCCCTCCCTTCCCCTGCCTTTGTGTCATTGTGTGTGACAGTGGTTGCCCTTTGCGCCTGCCTGGAGCAGCATGTGCCATATGATATCCAAAACCATATCCGCTTAGTGCAGTCTGCAGCTGCTGCTGCTGTGCTCCTTCTTGCTCTCTCTCTCACATGTCGTGGCCACTTGCAGTCCTTTTTTTTTTTTTCTTTTTTTTGGGTGGTCTAATGTAGTGACAGTCCTGATGGTCCCACACACCTGTACCTGTTCTGCTGCTGTATTTTTTGCATGCTACATTTTCAGTGGACAGTTCCTCAGAGAGCACTTACCTGTCAATGGAACTGTTCATGAAAAAAGTTTGTTTTTATCAAACCAGTACTGTTGTGGTTTCCCTCATTATATCCAGCATTGATTTTTTTTTTTTTTTTTAAATTGACCAACAGCAAAGCGAGTGACTGCCAGAGGTTGGAATTGTGTTAAATGAATTTGGTACAGCGAGGAGTTGGTTTTGTCCCACTCACTGGGACTGTGAAGTTTAAGGTTGGTTGAATGTAATAAAGATAGGTTGGTTGAAGTTAGTTCAGATAGGATTGACTTGTCCCAATGACTGGGACTGTTAAGTTCACGGTTGGTTGAAGTTAGTTCAGGCAGGATTGACTTGTCCCAGTGACCGGGACTGTTAAATTTAAAGTTGGTTGAAGTTAGTACAGATTGACTTGTCCCAGTGACTGGGACAGTTAAGTTTATTGTTGGTTGAAGTTTATACAGGTAGGATTGACTTGTCCCAGTGACTGGGATGGTTAAGTTTATTGTTGGTTGAAGTTTATACAGGTAGGATTGACTTGTTCCAATGACTGGGACGGTTACGTTGAAAGTTGGTGCCAGTGACAGTTGGCATTTGTTTGATGATGCTGTCAACTTCATTTGAGCTGGTGTTGTGAATTTGGGGGTATTTGATGAGAATGGGATGGCCTAGAAGAGGACATTTCTTTCTAACGGATATTGCTGAGCTGGCAGTTTTTTTTGTTTTTCATATTATTCATGTATCACTCATCTGTAATGATGCGATAGTCACTATCATCCTCCTGTCAAACTGGTGTGATGATGCTCCCCAGTAAAACTCCCTACCAAGTCATAGGTGTGTGGGTTTTTTGTTTGTTTGTTTTTTCCATCTTTTTAAGGGTTATGGAGCTAATTTTTTCATTCATTATTTTAAAAGAAAAAAGAAAAGAAAGAAGAAATCTCAAGTGTTACACTCTGTCATGCCTTTCATTGTCGATGACTTCAGGCACAATTTCCTTTCTGTGACCATGCCTGCAGTGGGTGTGTGTCGTAGTAATGCAGTCATGCCCTGCATTGTCGATGACTTCAGGCATAATTTCCTTTCTGTGACCATGCCTGCAATGGGTGTGTGTCATAGTAATGCAGTCATGCCCTGCAGTGTCGATGACTTCAGGCACAATTTCCTTTCTGTGACCATGCCTGCAATGGGTGTGTGTCATAGTAATGCAGTCATGCCCTGCATTGTCGATGACTTCAGGCACAATTTCCTTTCTGTGACCATGCTTGCAATGGGTGTGTGTCATAGTAATGCAGTCATGCCCTGCATTGTCGATGACTTCAGGCATAATTTCCTTTCTGTGACCATGCCTGCAATGGGTGTGTGTCATAGTAATGCAGTCATGCCCTGCATTGTCGATGACTTCAGGCATAATTTCCTTTCTGTGACCATGCCTGCAATGGGTGTGTGTCATAGTAATGCAGTCATGCCCTGCATTGTCGATGACTTCAGGCACAATTTCCTTTCTGTGACCATGCTTGCAATGGGTGTGTGTCAGAGTAATGCACTATTTGCAAGTCTGAGGGGGCTTTCACTGGATGGACATGGTGGCACCCTGTGGAAGGGGTAATTCTGCTGCTCGATCACCAAGCAAGTATTGTCACTGGTAGGACTCAGTTGCTGGTGTTCAGTCGCTGTTGGTCCAGAACAGGTAGCATTGAACACCACCCGAGCGACCAGGTAACAGGGCAGTGTCTCCTTTGATGAGGTGCCTCGTGACAGCTTGATACTGCTTGACTGCTGCGGCTCTTGGGCTGTGACAGGATGGGTCTGGATGTGGATGGATCGATAGTGAAGGGCTGGCATGGTGTCATTGGAAGGATGCTTAAGGACTGACAGGAAAGATGAAATAGCCCTAAAAAGACAGAATACTAACAGCTTTGTGGAGGACGTTTTTGAGAGACGTGACCCTATCTGACGTTGGCACTGGATCAGCAGAGGCTGACATCACCACCCACGTAGTGTGGAAGTCAGTAGACCTCTGTTGTGCATTGACAGCATATGCATGTATTAGCAGCGCTCACATGCATTTCCTCTTCTGTAAATCGACACAAGCCTCCAGCAGAGTCAGAGAGAGACGTAGGAATCAGATCTCCCTGCCTGTATTCTTCATGCTTGTTACCATATCCAGTTCAGCCGCTCAGAACATGACTGATGACAGGGTGGACAAATTGATAATCACTATTTTTGAAGGCTGCTCATAAAACGTTTTATAATAAAATTCTGAATCAGTGTTTCTGTATTTGATTTTTTTTACCCTTTTATTATTACAAAATAGTGACATGAGAGTAAATAAATGAATGGAAAAAAAATAGAGTAATAAACAAAGAGAATGCTGTGTCTTTTTTTCTGATGTGTTCAAATCATAGTAGTGATGCTTTTCATTCTTCTTTTGTGGGAAAGAAGGGAATATAATGATTCAATCTAGCCAACAGTTTGTGTGTGTGTGTGTGTGTGTGTGTGTGTGTGTGTGTGTGTGTGTGTGTGTGTGTGTGCTTTTGTGTTTCTGTGCTGGCCACGTCTGGTCATCCATGGGTTCATGAAAAATGACGGGTTTATACTTTGTGACACTAAATTTTGAAAAAGAAAGGTTGTTAGTTCCGCAAGACAATGCAGACAAACAGATTACAGGATAAAACACACTGTGACACTGTTTTTTATTTCTTTACAGCAGTGAATTGTACAGACTTGGCGCTTATAGCTTGAAAAATGTTCTGCGCAAAACACCTTGGTTTTCCAGATTTTCCAACTAAACCAGTTGCTGTTACAAAGTGGTTAGTGTTATGGACTTCCAGCTAGGATGTCGTGGGTTCAGTTCACATCAGAACCATTTATTAGTGGGATTTTCATAACCCAGACTTGGTCCTACCCTGAACTGAGTTTGCTATGGACTCCGCTGGAAAGACTGGGACCACGCAATCAGGTTTCATTCACTTAATGGATCTGTCTCGTAGAGTGTTGCTCAAATTTCTTGGCCATCCCTGCAGATGTCTGTATCTCTCGGGCCTGGTGAATGCCAGGATATAATAATGAAAGTAAGCATAGAGTACGACCTGCCATGCAGTTTCAGAGCAGGATGGAAGTCGGTGGCATTATCTTCGTCATCCTCATCCTCATCGATCAGCGTGGAAAAAGTCTCACATTCCTTGGTCCTTCGGGCCCCTCTCTCGTGATGACTTCAGTTTCCATTTCCTCTTCATGTCTGTTCCGTTGATGAAGTTCGTGTAGATGTCGCCAGCATTGGCAGGTTAATGGGGACAGTCGTTAGATGGGCGTGGTGACTCATCTAGGCTCCGTGACTAATGTCATTATCAGAACATGCATCACTGGACACCACCGAAGTGACCTGGCAGCAGTGCAGTGTCTCCTCTGGTGTGTTGCCTCATAACGACTGGTGCTGGGGTTGTGGCAGACTGTATTATTCTTTCTTCTTTTTCTCTTTTATGCACACACAGGCCTTCATGCTCTGCTTTCTCACAGTGACCTCAGTTTCGATTGCCTCTCCGTGGCCTTGATTTCATTCTAAAGGGGCACTGTTGCTAGATGGATGTGGTGGCGCCCTACGTAGGGAGAGCTCATTCACGCCAGCTCCACGACTGAGAAATTACTGTCGTCAGTAGGGAGCTTAGTAGTTGGTGTCCAGCTAATGCTGGATCAGAACAGGCACCACTAAACACCACCAGTTACTCGGCAGCAGTGCAGTGTGTACTCTGGTAGGTTGCCTTATGATGTCTTGACATAGACTACTCCCTGTGGATTGCTGGTGCCGAGGCTGTGGCGGAACGGGCTGGGCGTGCGCGCGTGCACACACACATACACGCACACATGCATGTACGCACGCATGCACACACACACGCGCATGCGCACACACACACACGCACGCAGGCATGCAGGTGCGCACGCACGCACGCGACGACACGCACACACACACACACACACACACACACGGGTAGGGGGAAAAAATCGATAAAGCGTAAGTCCTCCATAGCCAAGTCCAAAAACTTTTAAGTCACAAGTTTCACACAATCAACAATGGCATCATGCTACAATAATAAATGCCATAAACAAATGGGTGAAGGGGATGGGGTGGGGTGGGAGGCTTACGTCGTCCTGGTTTTAGTGCTCCACCTAAATCTACTGAAAGATACACGAGAGGCATGTCCTCCCATCAGCATCCGCCGCTTCCCCACCCGGGGTGGATCATGCAAGCGGTCTCCCTCACCAGAACACCGGTCACCACGGCACACCAGCTGCGGGCCACTGCTGATGGAGCGGACACTGAGGTGCAAGGTCAGGCTTTCTGTGCATTGTACTGGGACCCAGCTGACGTTTTCAGCAAGATGACTTAGTAACCAAGACCTCATCGTCGCCACACACAGGGCACCGCCTCAGTCCATCACAAGCAGAGCCACGTTCTGGTTCCCAATGGACCACAGTGTCACACGCAGACACAACATCTTCAGTTGCAGCCTCTGGCTGTAGGTCGCTATTTGCTTCAACCCACGAGCACAGATAACGTCTCTTCAGATCAAAGTCTGTACCTTGTCTGTAGATACACACCAATCGAGCAGCTTCCATGCCTCAACTAGTAAGGTAAGGTAATGACGCGTATGGCCCAGCCGACCGCAAAGGGCCATATCAAGGTTGTCACCGCGTTGAAGTCAAATCAAGTCATATATTACACACACACACACACACACACACACACACACACACACACACACACACCACACACACACACACATATATATATATATATATATATATATACATGTATATAAACCACCCTCTAAAATACACCCTCTAAAAACACCAGAAATTTTGTTAAAATTCTTTCTTCTGTAAAATCTTAGATCATAATTATGAAAAATGTTAATCTCTCAGAAATTCAAAGATCACATCAGTGAGACTTCTCTGAACAAGGTTTTCATGGAGTCTGCTGTAAAGTGTTTATGTCTCACATCATATAAGTTCCAACACTCTAACTGGAGCTAACCAGCCCAAGTCCTACTTAACACGAAGAAAGTCAGACTTGAATAAATCCTCAGATTAAAGATTCCGATCACTGAGCAGACATCTGCCCGGAAATACAGAGCTCTCAAAACCAGGAAGCTGGAGATCACGCTCTGCTTGAACAGACGATTTCGTGTCTGCCAAAAAGGATATTTCTGAAACAGTCGATTCCATTGTTGTACAGACCACACGCCACAATTAGGACTTTGCATGCAAGCGTTTTGAGGCCAACAACTCCCCACCAGTTTTTCCCTTGTTTCGGGGGATTTTTACCAGTGAAATCATAAACAGTCTTCAAATGCATGATCTTCCCCTTCCAGGCCCTTGCACTCACCCGTGACCCTCCCTACTTTTGCGCCACCTGTAAGCGCCAAATGGTCCCATTCCTTTGATTTTAATCTGTCTGCTTGAAACCACCTGGCTTGTACCTTGATGGCCATATGAAAGAAAATGAGGAGAATCAACTTTCAAACACAATGAAATTATCGAAATAGTCTAATTGCTAGAGCCTAGAAATACTCGATTTCTTAAGCAAGGCCTTGGTGTATTAATTTTTGGTGTGTAGCCTGTCTGTTAGAAAAAAATAACGGGGGAGGGGGGAAGTGGGGTGGTGGTGGTGGTGTTGCATGTTTGTGTGGAAGGCAGACTTACCCATACCCCCTGTTCAAATTTCATCAACAGGAAAGTCCAGTCGACATTCATTTTATGGCCATGGTGACACTCGGCTTTCACACGCAGTTGATAGAAATCTATACCAACGGAACTAAAAGCAGAAAGCACACCGTACGTTGATCAATAGGAGCGAAAGAAGAGAGAGAACGTAGCACAGAGACAGCCCAGAATGTGACAAATACAGGTAGTGATAGCTACGAGTGAAAAGCTAGACAGGCAATGATCGCACTGACAGAAATAACACAAATGAAGGGAGTATGACCATCAAGTCATGATAAGGAGGTATGAGAGAGAATAGGACAGCTAATGATAGCAATGGCCGGGACGATAGTAGTGATAGGTATTGCATAGAGGCACAGTAATAATTGGCATGACAAAGAAGTAAGACCAGTGACACATGTATGACAGAGAAGGAAGACAGGTACTGATAGCTATGACAGAAGTGATACAGGTATGACGAAGGGAGAAAGAGAATCCATCTTGCTTATAGCTCAGCCGACCGCGAAGGGCCATATCAGGGCTGTCACCTCGTTGAAGTCAACTCTCGAAATAGATTAACAACAACAACAACAGACCCAAAACACAATTCATTAAAATAGATTTTCTAAAATCACGCCGGAATTTCGTTAAAATCGTTCTTCTGCAAAATTTTAAATCAGAAAAATGTTTCTCTCTTTCAGAAATTCAAAAATTCAATCAGATGAGACATTTCTGAACAAGGTGTTCATGGAGTCTGCAGATGTCCATGTCTGACTTCATGTAAGTCCCAGCACTCTGTAAGAACATGTTTTAAAGTGAGGGGTAGGCTACATCACATGGAACGCACCACGGATGATGAACAAAGGCGGGCAATGATAGGTATGGCACAAAAGTAAGACAGGAAATGATAGATGGGACAGAGAATTAAGACATGATGATAGGCAGGACAGAGACGTAAGACTGGTAACGATAGGCAAGATAGAGAATTAAGACATACTGATAGGCAAGATAGAGAATTAAGACATACTGATAGGCAAGATAGAAAATTAAGACATAATGATAGATAAGATAAAGAATTAAGACACACTGATAGGCAAGATAAAGAATTAAGAAAACTGATAGGCAAGATAGAGAATTAAGAAAACTGATAGGCAGGACAGAGAATTAAGACATAATGATAGGCAAGATAGAGAATCAAGACACACTAACAGGCAAGATAGAGAATTAAGACATACTGATAGGCAAGGTAGAGAATTAAGACATGCTGATAGGCAAGATAGAGGATTAAGACATAATGATAGGCAAGATAGAGAATTAAGACATAATGATAGGCAAGATAGAGAATTAAGACATACTGATAGGCAAGATAGAGGATTAAGACATACTGATAGACAAGATAGAGAATTAAGAAAACTGATAAGCAAGATAGAGAATTAAGACATAATGATAGGCAAGATAGAGAATTAAGACATACTGATAGGCAAGATAGAGAATTAAGACACACTAACAGGCAAGATAGAGAAATAAGACATATTGATGGGCAAGATAGAGAATTAAGAAAACTGACAGGCAAGATAGAGAATCAAGACATAATGATAGGCAGGATAGAGACGTAAGACAGGTAAGGATAGTGAAGATAGAGAATTAAGACATACTGATAATCAAGATAGAGAATTAAGATATACTCCAAAAAGCAGTCCAGCAGAGCCAGCAAGGGCAATGGACAACGTGGGAGAATGCACTCCAAAGAAGTCTCACTTGGAATGACATTTGGCACATGGCCCCTCTCAGGATCAGCTTCATTCTCAGATCTGCATATGACCTTCTGCCCTCAAATGCAAACCTGGTGAAGTGGGGAAAACAGACGATCCTGCATGCCCCCTCTGCCATGAAAAACAAACAGTGGAGCATGTCCTAAGCTCATGTAAAGTAGCCCTGGCTCAAGGAAGGTACACATGGAGGCACAACCAAGTGCTCAAAGAGATTGTACAAGTAGTCTGGGCTAGTACCAACACCACAAAAGGGAAAATCAGGACTCCAAAAGCACCCGCAACATTCTTCACGGCAGGAGGCAGCAAATCACGGCCAAGAACAACAGTGCCACTCGAAACATGCAGGCAGAGTCTGCTGGACGGGGCAGATGACTGGGAGTGCACTGCAGACCTCCCAGAATGGAAGAGTCACCCAGAGATCATCAGCAAGAGTGGCATGAGACCAGACATAGTAGTCCACTCTCAGTCAACCAAGCAGCTGATCATGATTGAGCTCACGGTGCCATATGAGAACAGAATGGAGGCAGCTCAAATCTACAAGACTGAAAAGTATGCTGATCTGGCAAACAGCCTGAGGAGAGAAGGCTATCAGGTCAAAGTCCTCACTGCAGAAATTGGAGCTAGGGGGTTTGTAGGAACGTCTGCATACAGCCTCATGAAACAGCTCTCAGTTGCAGGGAAGGAAAAAACCAGAGCCCTGAAAGCAATGGCAGAAGCGGCAGAGGGGTGTTCAAGCTGGATCTGGTCAAGGAGGAACAAAAGTGAACTTCATAAGGCTTAATTTCCCTACAAATATCAGGTGTCCCTGTGGCTCAGTGCTTAAAGCGCGAGTCATTAAGTGGAAAATGAGCATGTCCAGAGGGTCATGGGTTCGAATCCCAGCCATGGCTCTCAAGATGGGAAAAAAAAGGGGCAGCAGAGGGACATCCGGAGTCATGAACCGGGTGTGGCCCAACCCCCCTAGAGTGTCAGGAGATAAGGGCCGAAACACTTGCTTGAAGGGGGCTTCTCTTCTGAGGACTCTCTGCTGCCACGCTCTCCACGAGTTTCTTTCTACTGATGGTGAAGATAGAGAATTAAGACATACTGATAGTGAAGATAGAGAATTAAGACATACTGATAGGCAAGATAGAGAATTAAGACATACTGATAGGCAAGATAGAGAATTAAGACATGCTGATAGTGAAGATAGAAAATTAAGACATACTGATAGGCAAGATAGAGAATTAAGACATAAAGATAGGCAAGATAGAGAATTAAGACATACTGATAGGCAAGATAGAGAATTAAGACATAAAGATAGGCAAGATAGAGAATTAAGACATACTGATAGGCAAGATAGAGAATTAAGACATACTGATAGTGAAGATAGAAAATTAAGACATACTGATAGGCAAGATAGAGAATTAAGATATACTGATAGTGAAGATAGAGAATTAAGACATACTGATAGTGAAGATAGAGAATTAAGACATACTGATAGGCAAGATAGAGAATTAAGACATACTGATAGTGAAGATAGAGAATTAAGACATACTGATAGGCAAGATAGAGAATCAAGACATACTGATAGTGAAGATAGAGAATTAAGACATACTGATAGGCAAGATAGAGAATTAAGATATACTGATGGTGAAGATAGAGAATTAAGACATATTGATAGTGAAGATAGAAAATTAAGACATACTGATAGGCAAGATAGAGAATTAAGACATAAAGATAGGCAAGACAGAGACGTAAGACAGGTAGTGACAGTTATGACGGAGAAGTAAGACAGGTAAATAATAGGTATGGCAGAGACAAAAAAAAATAGCGATTGATAGATATGACAGAGAAGTATGACGGGTAATGACGAGTAGGACAGACGAGTAAGACAGGTAATGACAAGTATGACAAAGATTAAGACAGGGATTGACAGGTATGACAGGCAAGTGTGACAGGTAGTGACAGGTATGACAAAATATTAAGACAAGGATTGATAGCTATGACAGAGAAGTAAGACAGGCAGTGACAGGTATGATAAAGTATGAAGACAAGGATTGATAGCTATGACAGAGAAGTAAGACAGGCAGTGACAGGTATGATAAAGTATGAAGACAAGGATTGATAGCTATGACAGAGAAGTAAGACAGGCAGTGACAGGTGTGATAAAGTATGAAGACAAGGATTGATAGCTATGACAGAGAAGTAAGACAGGCAGTGACAGGTATGATAAAGTATGAAGACAAGGATTGATAGCTATGACAGAGAAGTAAGACAGGCAGTGACAGGTATGATAAAGTATGAAGACAAGGATTGATAGCTATGACAGAGAAGTAAGACAGGCAGTGACAGGTATGATAAAGTATGAAGACAAGGATTGATAGGTATTACAGAGAAGTAAGACAGGCAGTGACAGGTATGATAAAGTATGAAGACAAGGATTGATAGGTATTACAGAGAAGTAAGACAGGCAGTGACAGGTATGACAAAGTGTTCAGACAAGGATTGATAGGTATGACAGAGAAGTAAGACGGTAATGATATATACGGCAGAGAAGTAAAACAGGTAATGATGGACATGACAGAGATATCAGACAGGTAATTATAGATCTTACAGAAAAGTAAGGCATGCAATGATAGGTATGACAAAGAAGCAGAGCATTGACTGATAGGTGCAACAGAGGAACAAGACATGCAATGATGGATATGACAGAGGAGATAGATAATGACAGACATGACGGAGAAGTAAGACATGCAATCATAGGTATGACAGAGAAGATAGATCATGACAGACATGACGAAGTAAGACATGCAATGATAGATATGACAGAGAAGACAGATAATGACAGACATGACGGAGAAGTAAGACATGCAATGATAGATATGACAGAGAAGATAGATCATGACAGACATGACGGAGAAACAAGACATGCAATCATAGGTATGACAGAAAAGAAAGACAGATACTGATAGATGCGACGGAGCAGTAAGACAGGGAATGATAGATAAGACAGATAAGTGAGAGAGGGAATGGAAAGGAATGGTAGGTATGACAGAGAAGTTAAAAAGCGATGATAGTTATGACAGAGAAGTTAAAAAGCGATGATAGTTATGACAGAGAAGTTAGGTAATCGTAAGCATGAGAGAAAAGTCAAACAGGTGATGTGAGGTATGATAGTGAAACAAGCCAGGTAATAATAGGTGTGACAGAGAGGTCAGATGGAGGTATGAGAGAGGAGAGAGAGAGAGAGGAGAGAGAGAGAGAGAGAGAGGAGAGAGAGGAGAGAGAGAGAGAGAGAGAGAGACGGGAAGACTCAGACAGAATGAATATTATGGTGACGAGGAGAAAAGAGAAAGGAGAGAGAGGGAAAAAAAAAAACAAAAAAAAACCAGACCGAAAACGAAGAGAAATGTATATTTATGCAGGAGAAAGGGAGAGAAGTGTATTTATGCAGGAGAAAGGGAGAGAAGTGTATTTATGCAGGAGAAAGGGAAAGAAGTGTATTTATGCAGGAGAAAGGGAGAGAAGTGTATTTATGCAGGAGAAAGGGAAAGAAGTGTATTTATGCAGGAGAAAGGGAAAGAAGTGTATTTATGCAGGAGAAAGGGAGAGAAGGCGAAGGAGGAGGGGTGATGGTAGGAACTGGAGATGGGGACTGACAGGGGAAAGAAAAAAAATGTGGGGAAATGTCAAGGGATATGAACAGGAAGACGGGAAGACCGGAAGTGTCAATGTATTTACACGTGACCGTGGAGTGAGCAAGCTGAACACGATGACGATGATGCCACGTAGTTCCCTTTTTATTGGAGACTGCCAGAGATTTGTGTGTACTTCTTTGAAAAACAAAACAAAAAACCTTTCATGACTAAAAGTCAACCAGGCCCGGGAAATACAGAACACACGCAGTACTGGTGGATAATGTTGGACTGTGTGGCCCCAGCCATCCCCAATGAGCGTGCAGCAAACTGAAGGCAGAAGGCCATTGGTGGGTGCCCAACAAATCCCACATGGCGTGCCACTGAGGTCTGAACGCAGGACCTCTTGACACCAGTCCAATGGCGCCTGCGGCAGTGAGTTAATCCATTCTTTTAATAAAATAGTTGAAGGCTATTTTACAAACTTTAATTAATAAATGTATTTCAAGAAGAAAGTAATATAATTTAAAGGAAACAAACCGGACGTAGGACAAAAAAAAAGTGAACGAATATTTGTATTGAAGAAGAAACAATGGAATCAAAAACTAAATGAATGAACTTAAAAAAAAATACCATTCCGCTCAACGAAAGAGACAAACAACTCACAAGACAAAATACTCAATTTGTTTGTCTCTTTCGTTCGGCAGATTAGTATTTTACTCTTTTTTTTTCTTCTTTTTTCTTAAAGTTTGTTTCAATTTCCGTTTGCAGTCACTAACCTCACTTAGAAACTAAACGAATGAAGTATGACGTAAGAAAATGGTCAAAGCTTGACGGTGAAGAGGTAAATGATTGAAAACCAACCACAAATACAATCAAAACATAAAGCATTTATTCGTTACAGGCTTATTTATGAAAGAAAATATGGAAAAAGTGAAAGATGAATATAGCATGCAATTACTGGCGCATAGCGTTTTACGTGCGTCAAAGACCAGCCAAGAAATACGATAGCCTGGGGAGAATGGAGACGCTTACTTCCACCATTGTCGCTGTGATCGATATTTGCTGACGATCAAGTGGAACACTGACAATCAGACTTCAGCTCTCCTGCCATGCTGGCTGCAGGCCGTGGAAGGACCATCACTTCAGGTCTGCTGCAAAGCTCTGCAGGATCCAACTGTACAAATACACATGCACCCACGTGTATGTATTTTCTATCTCTGTCTCTGTCTCTGCATCTGCTCTCTCTCTCTCTCTCTCTCTCTCTCTCTCTCTCTCTCTCTCCTCTCTCTCTCTCTCTTATATTATTGTTATTTTGAGGGCATAGTGTAAAAAAGCTTCCAGCTTATCTATTCATCCTCATTAAAGATTTCGAGTTTCGAGTTTCTCTCATTTGAACATATCTCTCTCTCTCTCTCTCTCTCTCACACACACACACACACACACACACACACACACACACACACACACACACACACACACACACACACACACAACACCACACACACACAACACAACACCACACACACACACACCACACAAAACACACACGCACACACACACACACACACACACACACACACACACACACACACACACACACACACGCACACACACACACACACCACACACACACACACACACACACACACACACACACACACACACACACACACCGCACACACACACACACACACACACACACACACACACACACACACACACACACAGACGCCTCAGTCCTTCACTCCCGCCCTTCCTCGCACCCTCCGTCTCCCCCACATGCAGGGCCGTAGTGGAGGGTACAGGGAAGTGGTCTGTCTGATCACCAAGTGACTGGCTGAAGGACATTGTTGTGTCATTGGGTTCGGCACAGCTGTAGTGTTGTGTCAGGGGGTTCGGCACAGCTGTAGTGTTGTGTCATTGGGTTCGGCAGAGCTGTAGTGTTGTGTCATTGGGTTCGGCAGAGTTGTAGTGTGTCATTGGGTTCGGCAGAGCTGTAGTGTTGTGTCACTGGGTTCGGCAGAGCTGTAGTGTTATGTCATTGGGTTCGGCAGAGCTGTAGTGTTATGTCATTGGGTTAGGCAGAGCTGTAGTGTTGTGTCATTGGGTTCGGCACAGCTGTAGTGTTGTGTCATTGGGTTCGGCAGAGCTGTAGTGTTGTGTCATTGGGTTCGGCACAGCTGTAGTGTTGTGTCATTGGGTTCAGCAGAGCCGTAGTGTTGTGTCATTGGGTTCGGCAGAGCTGTAGTGTTGTGTCATTGGGTTCGGCAGAGCTGTAGTGTTGTGTCATTGGGTTAGGCAGAGCTGTAGTGTTGTGTCATTGGGTTCGGCAGAGCTGTAGTGTTGTGTCATTGGGTTCAGCAGAGCTGTAGTGTTGTGTCATTGTATTCGGCAGAGCTGTAGTGTTGTGTCATTGGGTTCGGCAGAGCTGTAGTGTTGTGTCATTGGGTTCGGCAGAGCTGTAGTGTTGTGTCATTGGGTTCAGCAGAGCTGTAGTGTTGTGTCATTGTGTTCGGCAGAGCTGTAGTGTTGTGTCATTGGGTTCAGCAGAGCTGTAGTGTTGTGTCATTGTGTTCGGCAGAGCTGTAGTGTTGTGTCATTGGGTTCAGCAGAGCTGTAGTGTTGTGTCATTGGGTTCGGCAGAGCTGTAGTGTTATGTCATTGGGTTCAGCAGAGCTGTAGTGTTGTGTCATTGGGTTCAGCAGAGCTGTAGTGTTGTGTCAGTGGGTTCGACAGAGCTGTAGTGTTGTGTCAGTGGTCGACAGAGCTGTAGTGTTGTGTCATTGGGTTCAGCAGAGCTGTAGTGTTGTGTCAGTGGGTTCGACAGAGCTGTAGTGTTGTGTCACTTGGTTCGACAGAGCTGTAGTGTTGTGTCAGTGGGTTCAGCAGAGCTGTAGTGTTGTGTCATTGGGTTCGGCACAGCTGTAGTGTTGTGTCATTGGGTTCGGCACAGCTGTAGTGTTGTGTGAGTGGGTTCGGCAGAGCTGTAGTCTTGTGTCAGTGGGTTCGGCAGAGCTGTAGTCTCGTGTCATTGGGTAGGGCATTGCGACTTCATTACAGCTATGACTTCTTCTCAGAGACCTGGAAAGTCATCCCCATTTGATTTCCCCGAAGATGGAGTATGGCTGCCTTAATGGCGGGATAAAAAACGGTCGTACACACAAAACTCCACTGCCTGTCTATACAGGCAGTGTCCGCAGCCTGCGTACGCAGAACAAAATCCCCATTTGATGAATCCTGGGCCGTTCAAACATGGATTTGCTGTGCTCTGTTTGTTGTAGAGTTCAGTGCGGTCAGTCCACCTTGATGCCATCTTCCTATGAGAGACAGTCGCCGTGTCTGTCCTGCATAGTGCTGCCTTTACTTTGCTTTTCTTTGGTCACGTCCTTCACAATCTTAACAACTTTATTTCTGTTGTTGCCTATTGGTGTTTTTTTTTCAATGTCATCACACCGTTTGTTTTTTTTTAAATCCAACTTTCCTTTATTTTATTTTTTTTTTTCATTTCTTTACTGATTTTCTTGTGTGTGGCACTGTATTTCTCTCCATCAGTCTTCATGAGAGATTTGCAGGTCCTTCTAGTGTGAGTGAAAACCAACCGTCTCACATCCAGTCTAAACAAACTGAGGGATGTTCATATTGCTAGACAATTCCAAGGGCAGGATTCACCACACTGTTTCTCTTAGAAGAAGGTCATGAAGCCCTCACAAACAGTTCCACACAAACAGTTCCACACAAACAGTTCCAACCAAGCGAGGACCGAAACAGCCACAGAAGTCACAGGAATTAGCAGATGGAAATGGAAACCATGGACGTCAAGGGAGTGGAGGGGGGGGGGGGGGGGAGATGACTCGCATCCAGGTCATGCCTACTATTTTGGCGCTGCCGGGATTCGAACGAACACCTCCTAGATGGCTTGGTACGTCAAGAAGTGCCTTTTTTGACGGGTGTCTTATCCACATCGCCATCGGACACCTCTTCCAATTTGGGAACTTTAAAGTCTATGAAGTTCACTGTTGTTCCTCCTTGACCATATTCAGCTGGAACTCTTTTCCGTTACCCTGACTCTCCATCAGGTAAACCCCACTTGCATGATTTGATCTCACAGTTGTTCTTGATGGTGATGTGTGGCCTGCCGCCGTGTACAACGTTGTTGCTGGAGCCTCTGATGGCGGAGTGCTTCCTCTGGCAGTGCTAAGCGCATGTACGATCTCTCTAATGACCTGAGTGTGTCTGCATGTGTGCCTTCCCTGGGTTATCGCTCCTGACGGAAACAGTGACAGGGATAGGTGTATGTGGCTGCGCGCCAACGCCTTGCTTAAGGAGTCGAGTGTGTATAGACTGGCGCAATTGGGTTGTTTTGAGGATTTTCATTGTGTTTGAAAGTTGATTCTCCTCATTTTCTTCCATATGGCCATCAAGGTACAAGCTAGGTGGTTCCAAGCAGGCAGATTAAAATCAAAGGAACGGGATTTTTTGTTTGTTTGTTTCTAGGAACTGGCGCAAAGATATGGTCACGGGTGAGTGCAAAGGCCTGAAATGTGTCAACTAAAGGGAAGGTCATGTATTTGAAGATTGTTTGTGACTTCATGAATGAAAATCCGCCAAACAAGGGAAGTAATTGGTGAGGAGTTGTTCTTTTGATCAATTATCATTTTAACATCAAATGCCGGCTCAAATTTATGGTAGGCCTCAAAACGCTTACATGGATTATATAGTGTTTTATTGAAAAATTCAAATTGTGGCGTGTGGCCTGTGTGTGAGAGTGAGGGGGGTGGGTATTGGGGTTACGGAAGGGTATAGGGGCAAAGAACTGCTGCCGGTGTGTCATTTAAGAAAGTACCTCAAAAATAGGTCTGCCCGCATCGCCCAAACAGCTTGGCGTCGCCACATGAGTGTAAAAACGTTCGCACCAGGAACAATCGCCAGTCGCTCTTGGTCGCTCATGGCCGAAACTGGACTCCGCTTTTGAGGAAGCTGTATGCCAGAAACAGTGGAATCCAAACTGTTTAGTTTGACAGTCATGAGCATCCAACAGATAGCTTATTATTATCATTATTATTGTTGTTATCATTATTATTATTATTATCATTATTATTATTATTATTATTGCAATCGTCATCATCATCACCATTATCATCATCATCATCATCATCATCTTTGTGATGATGATGATGATGATGATGATGATGATAACAGACAGTCTCAAGCTTGGTGTCACCACTGCACATGCACGAATCGCGAGGTTGGAAAGGTCACGGATTTATGTTTATATGGACGTTGCATATGTATAAGGACGCTTTGATTCGTACATCCCCCCCCCACCTCCCACCCCCTCCCACCATCACACACAGAGTCCAAAAACGGGTGATTACTTAGACTCATATTGTTTACACACGTGGTTAAAAAAGAAAGAAAGAAAGAAACCTGGAAACGACCTCTTCAACCTCCCCTCCTCTCTCTCCCCTTCCCTCCCTTCAACCCCCCCCCCCCCCCCCCCCCCCCCCGTTTTCTCCTTTTCCCCTTCACCGCCCTCCCTATCCCCCGTTTCTCCCCTCCTGGTCGTCCCCTTTTCCTGGGGGCATTGATTGTTGAGGTGGCTGACGGGAGTGTTGGTTTTGCTGTTTTGTACTACAAAAGCTTGCTTTGATCTTCTTTACAGTGAAGGTTTAGCTGTAGTTCGTGGCTTCAGGGCCCCTCGGTTAGTACTTCTGTGGGGCGTGGTGTGGGCCAACAGAAGGTGTTGGAACTTTGGAGTTTGCTTGATGCTGATGGTGATGGTGGTGGCACGTACATTTTATCTTGCTCGTGGGACACCTTGTTGTATGCGGCCTTTCTTTCTTTCTTTCTTTCTTTCTGTGCACGCGCGCGCGCGCGCGCGCGCGCACACACACACACACACACACACACACACACACACACACACACACACACACACACACATATGGGCCCGTGCCCACACAGCCATACCCACACGTGTACACTCACCACACACACATACAATGATAGTAATGGCACAACTAATGTCAGGTAGGTACTCAAGTTCTGACCAGCGTGTTCGGCTAATACGTAGGTCAGACATCCGCAAAGTTGTAGCCACGAGACCCTCTTCTTAAATTCTCTTATCTTAGTCACTACTTAATTTATCCATCAGCTTTAAGTCATGCACAGTATGGTCTCAAAATTTAGCAGATGTGGTGTAGCGTATATGCACTAGTCCGCATGCAGTGACACCTTGATGAAATTGAAACTGAAATTTCTTTTTTTCTTTTTTTTTTTGGTAGGCGTAGTTTTCATATGAAAATCAAAGTCACTGCAGCGTCATTAACAAGGCAAAATACAAATAAAAACACAAAACGTGTGAAGTAATGCAGGTTTTATATACAACTCATTTTTA
>CM065716.1:114501250-114503750 GCA_033310375.1 Conus canariensis
TACACCGCCCATACACAGCCAGAAACAAACTTAACTTTAAAGAAAGTCCTTTCACTGTCCGAGCAGGGAGACACTGGTGCACCCCAAAGCACAGTTGATACGCTCAGGACTGGCGTTCTGGTCTCGCTCTTGGCACCACGGTCAGCGTCCTGCTCCTCTTCATACCGCTCCCGGAATGGACGCCCTGCGATAAAAGGCGTCTGGGCCGGCACTAAGTCAACCAACGCCCTATAAAAGGGCCATTAGGATTTCCATTCTAAGCACAGCTGAGATATGGTGTGGGTGCAGGCTACTACCTGGCGAAATGGGCTACACCCGCAAGACTGAATCAAGTTGTTTAATAATCGTTTACTTCACATTTAAATACTTAAAAAAGACAAAGTTTTGTTTCTCATTATTGTACACTCTATCTCCTTTTCCCTCTTTCTTTAATCACTGGAAAAGACACAAATTGGTTTACTTGATGGAATTATTAATTTTGTCACAATATATAACTACCCCTTCAGTCTGAAGGCCTTGGGTTTATAAAAAAAAAACTGATAAGGAAAACAAGGCATATGACATGTTGATTTTTGAATTTTAAAATTACCACAACACACCCATACCACATTCATACTAAAGGAAATAAAATAGTAAAATAAATAAATAATGAGATAAACATAATAAAATCGACAATACATAAACAAACAGGCGGTGCGGAACCGACTGAGGGGGGGGGGGGGGGGGGGGGGGGGGGGGGGGGTGGTTTTGTGCCGCGAAGGAACGCTCACTTCCCGACTTCAAGTGAGTCGCGCGGTAACTCAACCAACACCGCGTCCGGCCTGAAAGATTTTTTTTCCTTAAATGAAAATAAATAATTTATAGAACTAAACAAGCATACCCCTCTCTCTGACGGGGTACACACAAACCAAGAATGACTCAGCTAAAAAAATAAGCGTGCGCGGCGCGCCATGTGTCCAACCAAATCGCTGACAAGAAAAATGCCACTGCGTCAGCGTAGCGCATTTAGAATAAAATCTAAACTTGCTCTTCCACATTTATAAATCAGGCTAACGCTCACAGCGCGCCTAAAACCACAATATTTCTCTACACCTATAGTACTGCCTCAGCACAGTACCCAAAATGACAGATTTTGAATGAAAATATTAATTTTATAATTTACAACCGATACCCCTGTGGAATGTGAAATGAGAACAAACTGAGACGCACGAAAATAACTCACCAGAACGGCGGGTGGGAAGGAGGGGAAAAGGTGGGCCCGGCAGGCTGATCCTCAGCGAAAAGACTATCCGGGACCCCGGAGCCGACAGCACCAGCAGCCCTTCACCATGGGAAAGCCGACGGCTGGTCACCCCCAGCGAAGAGGGTCAAGATAAATACTTGGTGGGCAGGAATAGGGATTCCTCTCTCTAAACCCTAAGACCACCACCGTCAGGCAGACCAGTGGCCTTCGTCACAGGTTATAAAAATGCCTCACCAAAGAGAACGTGGTCTCTCCACTCGTGGCTCCAATCCGAGTGAAGTAAGAACTTTTCCCAAACGCCAGCTGCCGATCAAAGGGGAGTAACTTCCAACGACTCAGTGAGCTCTCCACGGGTTTTCACAACTACCCGGGTATCTCACAGAAAGAGATGTCCATGCGGTGCAGAAGGATGCATGCAAACCGCACGGACGGGCAGACTTTTCTCCCTGAAAAGTTGACTACAACACACAGCTGCCCATCCCTCTTTTACAAAAAAAAAAAAGAAAAAAAAAAAAAAGGTGGTAACAAACTAACAAATAACACATTGAAAGTGGGATGGAGGGCTGTCGTCCGTGACACAGACTACCTCAATTGATGTAGGAGTTTAAAGGCTTGACAGGGGAGAGACTGTAAGATCTAGTTCCATCAGAGAGAATCTGGAAGAGGCAAGTATAACCCTTGTAGCTGCAGTAGCTGTTGATGGTGATGGAGGTGGTGAAAGTGGTGGTGGAGAAGGGAGGGTAGCGCTCGTTTTTTTATTGCTTCTGCTCATATTGTTGGAGTGTTGTTGCTAATAATGTTGGAGTGTTGTTGCTGATAATGTTGGAGTGTTGTTGCTGATAATGTTGGAGTGTTGTTGCTGATAATGTTGGAGTGTTTCTGCTGCTATTGTTGGTGTGTTGTTGCTAATAATGTTGGAGTGTTGTTGCTGATAATGTTGGGGTGTTGTTGCTCATAATGTTGGGGTGTTGTTGCTGAAAATGTTGGTGTGTTGTTGCTGATAATGTTGGAGTGTTGTTGCTGATAATGTTGGAGTGTTGTTGCTGCTATTGTTGGGGTGTTGTTGCTGATATTGTTGGAGTGTTGTTGCTGCTATTGTTGGGGTGTTGTTGCTGATAATGTTGGAGTGTTTCTGCTGCTATTGTTGGAGTGTTGTTGCTGATAATGTTGGTGTGTTGTTGCTGATATTGTTGGAGTGTTGCTGCTGCTATTGTTGTGTGGGGGTTGCTGATAATGTTGGAATGTACTTGGTGCTAT
>CM065716.1:114508750-114511250 GCA_033310375.1 Conus canariensis
GCCATTTTTTGTTGCACTGCTCAGACAGCGACAAGCTGGGATCTCGCTTTGCATAAAATAACAAAGAAGAAAGATCCGGCGGCCATTTTGATCGTGAGGCGAACATAAGAAGATAAGTGGTTTCTCTTTCTTCGTTTTCACTGTCCTAAATTTGTTTTCGCCTGAAGAAGACCCAGGAGGTCGAAATGCATTTAGTCTTGTCCTGCACTCTTTTTGTCTGTGTCCTTGGCGGTAACTAACCCCCTCACTTTCTAAAAGAAGAAAGAGAAAAGATGAAGACACATTGTTATGGAAGATCGATAGAGTAATGTGCCATCTGCTAAAAAAAAAAAAAAAGCCTCAGTCGTTCTAGAACCAATGTTATTCGCCGATTTTTGGCCAATCGGAACGCAGTTTCGCTTAAATTTTGGGTGCCTCATTAACTTCTAGTTACAATCAGAACACGTTCAATGTATATTGTAATCATCTTGTCATAATTTACATACTATAGTTCTCTCTCTTCTCCCTCTCTCTCTCTCTCTCTCTCTCTCTCTCTCTCACACACACACAAACGCACCCTTGCGCGCGAGCGCACGCGCGCTTGCTAGTACACACACACACACACACACACACACACACACACACACACACACACACACACACACACACACACACACACACACACAACTGATTAGGGAGGACAGCGACTGTTAATATTTTACCGATGGGCCTATTTGGCAAACAAGGTTTTGTTTGTTTGTTTGTTTTCTATTTATTCGACCGCCTCAGCAAGACGATCGATACCCTTCGTACTGTGAACTTAACGACCGGAAGTAAATTTCCCCGACGCCAGTCGAAACGGTCGTGTCCACCAAGTTCACAAAAGACCCAGTGAAACGAACTTGCTCCGGTCCCTGGTCAGATGATTACAGCGCATTGTGAGTGTGTCAGTGCATTTCAGCCTGGCAAATAGTCATAAGCATCGTTCACTGTTGACGATGTAAACGGTGATTAAATAAAGGAACTTATCTACATGTATATTTAGAATGGAGAGGTGTGTACGATACATACTTACAGGAATACTTATGATGACTCCTTATAGAGTCAATATCAATAACTCTGACTTGGTTAATTGATATGTGAAATCGACAGACAGAAACGATATTTTCGATGCTTACTTACGGAGCTAATAATACCTTCGAAGGATATCTACTCAAAAAATCTGCTGTACGTGTATTTAGAATCAGTACCTTAGGGGACAACTGAAGGAATCGAGAGCCATTGCACCTGCCTACAGAGTCAATACCTGTGTTTTTCTCATCTGCTATGTGTCCAGGATGAAGCGACAGCAGTTCAGCAGCAGTGATGAGGCAGCCGCCCAGGTGTCCGCCCTGCTCAGCTGTGACATCCAGAACGTGTACTGGGATGCCTTGAGAGACGGCTTCATGAGCAACGGTAGAGCCACCAGGACTTTCAAAGGCTGCTTCAGGATGGGCTCCAGAGACATGGTGCTCAAACACTCCAGAACTCTGTGGGATGCCTGCCTTGGCAATCTCACCTCCAAGTGTCAGAAGGACTACAGAGTCATCGCCATGAAAACCATCCGCTTTCGAATGTCACGTGCCGTGGAACTGATGAAGAGAGACCCTGGTCTGAGAGTGCTCCACCTCGTCAGGGACCCACGAGGCATTCTGGAATCTCGCCATCGCCTCGGCTTCGCCAACTTCTCGGACCTGCACGCCGAGGCACAGAACCTGTGTAACGTCATGGCCGACGACCTGGCGGTCTCGCAGAACATGGAGAAGGAAGTGAAGCAGCGGTACATGCTGGCTCGTTACGAAGACATCGCCAGGTCTCCACTGCTGGCGTCCAAACTGCTGCACCACTTCGTCGGGTTGGAGCTGTCTGAAGAGGGGATGATGTTGGTCAAGAAGGTCTCCGAGAAGGCTCCAGGAAAACGGAAGATGTGTCCGACGTGTGAAGCCCGAGAGTCCAACTCCACGGCGAGGTCTCAGGAGTGGAGGCAGGTGATGGCTCCGATTAACGTGCAGGTGATCTCCACTCACTGCTCTGACCTCATGACTCAGCTTGGCTACCACGTCCACTTCAAGAACCACGCTGAGCTGATGGACCCGGGCTTCTCTTCTGTGGAGAGGCCTCGTCTGGACGTGGACACCAGCTCTATCAGGGATGTCAATGAAGAGGACATTAAGTAATGCTCCCCCAAAACACACACACACACACACACACACACACACACACACACACACACACACACACACACACACACACACTGAAAAGAAAAAAAAGACGAAAGAAAGAAAGATGAAAAAAAGAAAGAAAAGAAAGGGGTAAACAAAAAAGGAAAATCAAAAGCATGCATTTCTTATGACAGGAGTGGGGCAGCAGTTTTCTTACAACACTGTCAAAGGGGCTACAGGACCATTCGAGGGCCTGATCCATACGTTCGCTTTATAGATTGAACAACGGAAACGTCTGATCTATACGTTCGCCTTATAGA
>CM065716.1:114521250-114528750 GCA_033310375.1 Conus canariensis
TCTTAAGGTACTATTTTTTATAACAAGTAAATAATCACTGAGGCAATGGTTTTGTTTCAATAAAGAATAAAACGAATAGCGCTCTTTCGTATTAATCTTACTGTTCCAGCCTTGGACATAACAGTCGATCAAACGTTGTCTAAATTCAGCCAGAAATATGTTCTCATTACCAACTCCTTGGTGTTCCCACGCAAATCCGAAACCATGGCGATACAAAGTGAAACAAATAGTAGATACCCAGTTATTCTTATTATTGTAATGAAGATTACAGAGCATATTACAACATTTTCGAGGAAGGCGATCCTCACACATTTTTGTTAGAGATAACCAGTATTTAATATTTCGAACATAAATATTTATAAATAATGGAAACCTCCCCGTTTCACCATACACAAGCACATTTGGTGTCTTCACACTGACGTTTAACAGTCTCTTAATCGCAAATAAATGTACCTGTTCAATGATTGAATAATCAGCGCTAAGACCCCATACTTCTGAACCGTATGTAAGTATGGGTTGTATCTGACAGTCAAAAAGCTTGAAGAACAGTTGAGGAGATTGATTACCGAGGGACCAAAGTAGTCGTAAAATACCAATTACACCTTTCTTTGCTCTGTCAGCCATGTCCCTTAACGCATACGAAAAAGGACACACCTGTTGAAAAAATGATACCCAAATATTTGTACTGGTTAACAATCTCTAAATACTGTCCATCGTAAAGCCATTTTTCACGAGCGGCAAGATGGCCACCTTTTCTAAAGACAACCACTTTAGATTTATCCATATTTACTATCAGTCCAAGTCTTTTCGCAGTGTTACATAAAATATTTAGTTGCTGCTGCAAACCAATTACAGTATACGACAACAAAATTACATCGTCAGCAAAAAGCAGAATCAGTATTTGTATTTGTTCAGGTGTAAGTGTTATGCCATGTTTTCCTTTTTGATTAATGTCATTTGCCAACTCATTAATAAACAGGGAAAATAAAACAGGGCTACAAATATCTCCTTGTTTTAATCTCTTGGGCACATAAAAACATCTGTAAGTTCACTACCAGCACGAACTTTTGCTTTGACAATGTTATACATACTTTGAATAGCTTTATACATTTTGCCTCCAATGCCGTTTTTTCTTAGAATGGACCATAAACAGCATCTATCAACAAAATCAAATGCTTTTTTGAAATCAATAAATGCACAATATAACTTTCCATGACTGCCAAACTGTTTCTGAATTAATGATAAGAGGCTAAATATGTGATCAACTGTGCTATATTTGTGTCTAAATCCAGCTTGGGCCTCGTTTAACAATTTGTTATCGTCTAGCCAAGAAGTTAAACGCTTATTCAGAATATAACTGTAAAGCTTTCCACAGACGTTCAATAAGGAAATACCTCTGTAATTATCCGGTGAATTTATGTCACCTTTCTTATATACTGGCTGTATGATGGCTTCTGACCACCCGAGTGGAAAAGTACCTGAATCAAATAATGTATTGAAGTACTTCTTTAAAAATAGTCCAACCTCTGGGTCTGCATATTTATAAAATTCTCCCGAAAACCCGTCTGGACCGGCTGCTTTGTTGTTTTTAGTGCAGAAATTGCATCAAGAACTTCCTGGTATGAGATCTCCTCATCTAGTACACTACAGTCAGTATCCACGCTAGAACATGCATCCAAATGGTAACAATTAGGCAACGTCTCGTTAATGTTAATACTGGGGCAATCTTGGTTAAATACCTCTGAGAAGTGAGTAAACTATTCAGCAGCAGCAATAGAATTCTGGTTTATCGGTCTGCCTATATAGTTTTTCAGAGTACTCCAGAACTTCTGGGGATTGCTCGCATTATCTTCCAATAATCTAATTGTCTGCTTTTTATTATCCATCTTCTTTTGTTGTAGTAAACTTTTATAATCACTCCGTTTGCTCGTGTACGTTATTCTCAGGATGTCTATTTCCTTATCCGATATATTTTGTTCCCTTTTATTTTTCTTGGCTTTCCTTAATATTCTAAGGGAGTGTCTTGCCGCTTGACGTTGTTGCTTGCATTCAGAGTCAAACCAGGGGTTGTTGCTAAAACTCCCCAAGACAACAGTCTTCAACATGGGACTTGCTGCGCTATCGATAATTTCATAAAACTTACAGAGCGCTGCTTCTGTATCCAAACTAATTAAATCATAAGCTTCCTTAAACATTAAAGAAATCTTTTCAGTCTTGAAAGCATCCAAATATTCCTGCAATTTATGGCAGTCCCATGTGTACATCTGAACGATAGCTTTTTTTGAAATATACGTACGTTTACCTTTTACGTTCTTAAATTTAAACCCAAGCTCTACAGGCATATGTTTTGATTCGATTCTTTGACCGACATTCAGGTCACCAGCCAAGTCAAAAATGCGTCTCGATACTATGAAATAGTCTATAGTACTAGAGCCATTGTGAGCGACATAAGTATAATTTCCATCCATATTTCCAGATTTTACCCCATTCAGCAGGATCAACTTAAACTGTTCACAAACTCTTATTAAATAACGACCAAAAGCATTCACCACGACGTCATCTGAAATCCGTTGGTATGGATCAGTCCCATCATATGTTACACTATCAGTGTCACTAGCATCACAGGGCAGTTCAGCCTCACTAGCATTTTTACTGCCAGTCCTCGCATTCAGGTCGCCCATGATTATCAATGGCACATCACTGTAACATTGCAGAATAACCAAAATACAATGTTCCAAAAGAGAAACGCCATTATAGATATCTGTATCAGTATAGTATGGACTGTGTTGGGGAGGTAGGTATATACCAATCAAAATACAATCTGAATCCAGTCCTGTAAGTTGCCTGGAAAGTTTAAGAACGATGGAGTTGTCATATTCTAGGTCAATTCGAGAAACAAAGGATGTAAAATGTTTCTTTAGCAACAAAACTACTCCTCCACACAGTCGGGCTGTGCGAGCATCGGAGACTCTCACAGCACTTGAAATAAAAACATCATACATCGGGAACAGGTGGGAAGGGAATTTTTTTGTGAATGTTTCTGTCAGAACAATCAAATCGAGTTTTGTCAAATAGCATCGCATATCTATTTTGTAAATTGTATTTATTCCTTCAATATTATACGTTAAGCATGAAAAATAATGGGACAGATTACTCTTGCTGTGTTTGACATGAGCAGGGCCGAATTGCTATATAGGGCTACTGGCAGCAGGGGATTGAAAACAGTCTTTCTTCTTGGAGGAGTGGGCTCCCACACTTTGGAAGGTGTCTGTAAGATGCATCTGTTTACATTTTATTTTACTGCGTGTAAGGGGACCACGCGCAGGAGTTGGGGTACGAGTGGTTTCATTTTCAATAGTCATGCTGGTGTTATCTAGTGTCTGGTCGGGGACGGGGCTGTCCTGTGTCTGACGACAGGGGGACAGGGACATCTTATTCTGACCACTCTCCGTGCAGTCCCATGGGTCGATCACTTGCTTCACCAGGGTCTGGCTGAGGTCATGTTGGGACTCCGGAGAGTCTGGAGTTGAAGGTCGGAATGATACAGGTTCAGAAGGGCGTTGTGACTCGTCGTTCTGTCCACAGCCTGAGTCTGCATGGACAGTTTCAGGAGTTTTGAAACGGTTCACATACTCTGGGGAATTTGACGAGCTTAAACAAGTGTCAAGTCTGGTAGAGAACACTGTGTCTGCCGCTGACACGTCATCTGCCGTGGAGTGCTGCGCCAGAAGAGGAACCGGTAGTCTCAGAGCAGTGGGTGACTCCACAGTTGAAGAATATGGCGTTTTAGTCACCACTGTCTCTCTCCGGAGTCGGGGGAACTCATCAACACTGTAAAAATCAGGGACAGGCTCTGTTATTTGATTTTGTCGCTGGTTGCCATCTTCTCTTTGTGTGTCTACGTCCAGTGTGCGTCTCCCACAGTGTGGTTCTCTAGGTGAAGCCGCTCTTTCCCGTAGATGCAGGGAGTTATTAAAGAAGTCGACTTCGATGACCGAGTTCTGCTCATATCCGTTTTTCTGATGGATGTCCTCTTTTCTCCTTTCCTCTGGCTGACTAGGATGTCTGTCTTTGTTTGGGGATCTATCGTCGTGTCTTTCTTTGTTCGGGGATCTATCATGTTGTCTGTCTTTGTCTCGTCCACTGTCTTTGGAGTGATGTCTGGTTTGGATGTCTTTCTGATGCTGACTATCGCGTTTGCCATCATGGCTACTTTTGTCTTGATTTCTGGGCTTGAGAAGATCACTTTCTTCCTGTCCGTCCGAACAGTAGTGTCTGTCATCTTATCCACTGTGCTGTTTGTGGTGATTTCTGTCACTCCCCTTTCGTCTGTCCATCTCCCGTTCTGAACGTCCACCTTGAACGTGTTGACGGGTGTTGACGTCACGGTAAAAGTCATTTTGTGTACTGTAACGTAGACGCCCATTGTAAAAGAAGGCTCGTTTTCCTGCCTGTTTTTCTTTTTGAAGGATGTCGTTCTGTCTTTCCGTCAGATCTGAGGCTACGCGGATGTTTAAAGTGTGAGCCATGTCTTTCCTGCTACCATGGTCCTGCAGCACATGAAGCTTGTCTCTCCACCTGTGCATCGTGGCGATGATGGGTCGGGGACGTAGACTGTCTTTTTGGATGGGGCCTAGACGGTAGGCTTTGTCCACATCTTCAATAGACCATGTCTTGCTGGGGTAAAATCGGTTCAACATCTGGACAACTTGCCGTACACAGTCGAATGGATTCTCAGTCTTGCTTTCAAACACATTGAAAAACTTGATATTGCAAGCCCTTGAGGAAGCTTCCAGTTTGTCAAGTTTGTCGTCAGTGGTAACGCCTTTGTCTGCGAAGTGGCCATTCCAGTCCAGGAGTTCTCTACACTGATTTTCCAAAGCTTCGCTCTTGGAAGAAAGGTACTTCACATCTTCTTTCAAGATGTCGTTTGCCACCTGCAAGGATTGACACCAGTCCATCATCTCAGAGAGAGCGCTGGACGTGGCTGATTCCGCCCCTGCCTGTGACTGTCTGGAGGTCGGGGTCTGTGTCTGACTGGAGTGGGCGAGAGATTCCATTTCCTTTTTCATCATGTCATTTTCTTTTTGCAGTGATTGACACCAGTCATACAAGACGGTAATATTATCTCTTGCTATTTGATGATGCTCGTGTGACTCCTGCAGCTGCTGTGTTCTGCTGGCCATCACTTGGTTCACAGCATCTCTCAGCTCCATGTTCTCCGCCTGCAGAGAATGGCACAACGTCTCCACGTCTTCCACAGATGCGGCGAGTGTTGAATGGAAACGTTTGCATTCATTCAATAGCCTGTCCGTGTTTTCAGAAAGACACATCAGGTCTTCTTTCATCTCTCTGAGAGTGGGCGAACAGTTGCCATGTAAGCCTGTGTCTGCAAAATGCATTCTGTGTCTTATTACTCCGTCTGTGAGCGGTTGGAATGTGTTTCGCGAGTCGGAGGCATGATTTCGGACACTACCTGCATAGCGATTGAAATGACTTCCAAAGAGACCCCCTTCCTGAGACCAGGGGCGAGTCCAGCTCCTTCCCGTAAAAAGGGAGTTTTCTCTGCCAGTGAGGAGAGAGTTTTCTCTGTGTGAAGCTGGAGGACCAGGGTTACTCTCCACATCCATACATTCAAGGAGGAAGTGAGCTAGAAACACGCCAAAAAACAAAGCAGTCAAAACACCAAATCGGGCGCCTGTTGTTGGTTTTCCTGACCGCCTGAATGTCATTTGCTTAAAGAAGAAAAGCGCACAGTCTGTTTTGATGTTAATAAAACGCGAGAGAGAGAGAGAGAGAGAGAGAGGGGGGGGGGCAGAGACATTTTCATGACGTTGAATTACAGAGAGAGAGAGAGAGAGAGAGAGAGAGAGAGAGAGAGAGAGAGATTTTGCTGACAAGAAACTATGCGTTTATAGTTTCTTTACACCATGCTCCTAAAACAAAAGAAAGAGAGAGAGAGAGAGAGAGAGAGAGAAGAGAGAGAGAGAGAGAGAGAGAGAGAGATCAAATTATAATAGAAAAAATACCTCATGCCAAAGAAAACAATATTAGAGAAAAGACTCTCTCTCTCTCTCTCTCTCTCTCTCTCACTCTCTCTCTCTCTCTGTTATCATGCATTCGCATTCCGTTTCATACATGTTTTGTCCATTCTTTCTTTTCTGTTTGTCTTTCTTTGTTTCTTTTATCTTTTCCTTTCTTTTATTTTCCCCATTTTAATCCCCTTTAAAAGGACAAATGGTTCATATGTGTGTGCGTACGTGAGTGCACGCGCGCGCGTGTGTGTATGTGTATGCGCGGGCGCATACTACGTATGTGTATGTATGTGTGTTTGTGTGCGCGCGCGTGCACACGTGTGTGTGTGTGTGTGTGTGTGTGTGTGTGTGTGTGTGTGTGCGCGCGCGCGCCTTTCTTTTTTTCCTTTTCCCCCCTTTATTCTAGACACTCTTTGTGATCTTTCTTCCTTCCTTCTTTGATCGTCCTTTCTTCTTCTTCTTCTCTTACTCTCCCATCTCTTGACATTGTATATCCTCAAAGAGAAGGACAAAAGGTATTAACAAAACAGATTTCTTTCTGTCGTCCAGGACCCGTGTCTTCGGGTGTCCCTCTCTTTCTTCCTGTTTACTCACCCTCGTTTTAGTGAACGTGTTAACTACAATGAGTTTGATTTGGGGGATAGAATTTCCTGTTTTATGGAACGGTCCTTTATATTGTACTGATTCTAAAAAGTGGTAGAAGCAAGTTTTGTGAAGTACCGTTTAGGTGTGATCGTGTTTAGAAAACCAGCCGTCAGCGTCGTATAAACATTTGGCAAGATTCTGGCGGCCATGGACAAAACAGCCGCCTGACCCGTTTTTCTGGCCCACGTGACCTCGCTGTGCATTCTTTCTTTTCTTTCTTTCCCGGTGATGAATCAGAGTGAAACCCGGCTGCTGCCCACAGGCACAGGTTTACATTTCTTTGTTTGCTATCTTCCTGGCTTCTTTCATCTTTTGCCGAACTCTGGGGAAAGGCCCTGTGATGGTGAGGAAAGACCCACCTCCCGCAGGGAAAGTCCTGTTGACAGCGGGAAAGACTGTAATTCAGGATTCTCTTCAGAGGGCATGTCAGACCTCACGGCGAAAGCTTGGCCGTGTCTGGAGTTGTGCTGTCTTCACCTGTCAGCAGAACAGCAACGAGTGAGGCTGTGGGATGCACACGGCAGTTGGTTGACGATGGCGTTTAACGCCGGTGGGCTCTACAGTCATGAAATATGGGCTGGAACACCCATGGGAACGCTCCCGTGGAGGGTTTGTCTTGTCACATCCAGTGGCCATTACACAACGGTATCTGCCAGGGAACAGTTATATCCCTTGACGTCTCAATGGAATGCCATGTGCGTGCCTGTATCCTATGTGAACACAGCGCAGGCTTCCAAGGGTACTTCTCTGGGTCCCACCTGCACCTTGGGGTGCATCTTTTTCTCCTCGGTTTCCTTTCGTCTTTTCTTTCTTTCACACA
>CM065716.1:114531250-114536250 GCA_033310375.1 Conus canariensis
ACAAACAAACAAACGAAAAACAAAACATGCAAACAAAATTCAAAAAGTAGAGTTAGCTATTTAATCAATCTTCTTCGCTGATCTAGCAGTCCTGAAATGCATCATGTACAGACTAACAGCAAAACATGTTCTGATATTTCTTCATTGCTTCCTCCGTTTCTTTTGTCTAAAATGCTTTCCTCTCTTTCTTTCCCAATACAAATCTCAATGGGACATACGGAGGATATCCAGAAGACAAGGGTCTATTTTTCATCATTCTTTTCTTCTTCATCTTTGCGTACGCCTTGGTCTACACGGTCAGTCCGGCCCTTGAGATGAATAGTGCCGTTTTCTCCAGCTCTTGTAGACTGCCGTAGAGCTTCGTCATCAGAGCTGTCTCTGTTGGCCACACTTCTCTCTTTGGCTGTTCATGCAATGGGCATTTTTGGAGCACATGCTCCGCTGACTGTTCTTCCTGCCCACAAGGACAGACTGGAGAAGGCACCACCTTGAGCTTACGGCACAAGTGACTGTTAACTATGTTGTGCCCGGTGCGGAGCATCACCAGGACTTCATTCTTTTCTTTCTTCATCATTTTCATTCTTCCTTTTCTCCTCCTCAAGAGAAGGTCGAAAGATGGCTGAAAGACTGTTTTCGTTTTGCTTGTTTGTTTCTAACCTTCTTGCATTTTCTTGTTTTTCGTTCCTTTCCACCCTTTCCTTTTTTCCCCGCAGGATGAATCGGTGAGGGAAGCGCGCAGGATCCCCACCGGCCATGGATCCTGCACGGTGTCGGACAGTCGGCAGACGGTGGACGTGGGGCTGCAGTTTGTCTGCCCCATGCCGGAGTGCCGCTACTCCATGCGCCTGGTCAACCTCAGCAAGTGGGCCACCCGCAACAAGACCGTGGCCGAGACTGTGGAGGCCCTGCGCAGGATCCACGAGAACAGACAGGTAACACCAGAACAGACAGGTAACACCAGAACAGACAGGTAACACCAGAACAGACAGGTATACCACAACAGACAGGTCACACCAGAACAGACAGGTATACCACAACAGACAGGTAACACCAGAACAGACAGGTCACACCAGAACAGACAGGTATACCACAACAGACAGGTCACACCAGAACAGACAGGTAACACCACAACAGACGGGTAATACCACAACAGACAGGTAATACCACAACAGACAGGTAACACCAGAACAGAAAGGTACGCCAGAACAGATAGGTAACAGACAGGTACACCAGATTAGAAGGTAACAGACAGGTACACAAGAACAGACAGGTAACACCACAGCAGACAGGTAACACCAGAACAGACAGGTAACACCAGAACAAGCAGGTACACCAGAATAGATGGTAACACCAGAACAGGCAGGTACGCCATAACAGACTGGTAACAGACAGGTACACCAGATTAGACAGGTAGCAGACAGGTAACACCAGAACAGACAGGTAACACCAGAACAGGCAGGTACACGAGAATAGAAGGTAACACCAGAACAAGCTGGTACGCCAGAACAGATAGGTAACAGACAGGTACACCAGATTAGACAGGTAACACCAGAACAGGCAGGTACATCAGAACAGACAGGTACACCAAAACAGGCAGGTACACCAGCCGGACTTTAAAATACCGATGATTCTTTAGACCAATCTCAGGACGTTACTATTTTTGGTGGATAAGGCACACAAAAAAAGAACAAAGGAGAGAACAATGGCTGAATGTAATTCGGAAGATTTTCTTTTCCACTTGTAGATCCCTCTTTCTTCCTGTCATGCATGAGGTGGGTTCCACAGGCAAAGTGAAATAACACGCAAGCTTGAGATTTCAGGTTTGGGCAGAGATTTGCCTGTTTGTTTTGTGTGCCTCGTATCTGTGCGTGTGCTGGGGTGGGGGTGGGGGTGGGGGTGGGGATAAATACCATGAGGAGCACAGGCTTAGAATTATAGATGTTGAATTATTTGGCTATGGGAGCCAAAGTTAATGTCCTCCCCCCCCCCCCCCCTTTTTTTTTTTTTTTTTTTTTTTTAGGGAGTGGGAGTGGCGGTGGGGTAGGCTGGAGGGGTGGATTGTGGATGGGGACTGGAGGTGGGGATAGGGGAGCTTGGGTATAGATGGGGGTGGACCAGTTTCTGGTATATTATTTTCATAGTTGTTGTGACTATCAGATCTATAATCAACCCTATCGGGTGATCCATATAGGCAACCATCCTTGGACAGCCAGTGCGGAGGAAGAGGAGAAGAAGAAGAAGAAGAAGAAGAAGAAGAAGAAGAAGAAGAAGAAGAAGAAGAAGAAGAAAGCAGTGATTAGTACGAACACAACGAGCAAAGTCTAAGATAGACAAAGAAAAATGAATGTCATCTTCATCATCTTTATTTTCTGTACCTGTTTATGTTATGGGCTATAATTCAGTAATAAAAGTGATGATAACGATGACGATAATAAACACAACAGTTATAACAAATCGATGACATAGGCTATACTTGCTCTTTCATCGTTTCAGGACGCATGCACGCAGACGGACATCACCATGGACTCTATGCTGGTGACCATCCCCCGCTCCTTCATCCCGGGGGCCGGGCAACACGACACCCCCTCCCCAGGCAGTGAGCGTGCCCTGGTGCGCCGCTCCTCCTCCTCCTTCGTGGACAGCGTGGTGCACCGCGCGCTCAGCATGGACAGCCTCAGCCGGAGTTACATCCCCCAACAGCACGGCACGTGGCGCTCCTACGCCGCCATGTTGGGAATGCATATCCTACAGCAGGCCTTGCACACTTGATGACGGTAGCGGATGGTTAATCTTACACACTTGATGACGGTAGCGAATGGGTTGATCAGCACACTTGATGACGGTAGCGAATGGGTTAATCTTGCACACTTGATATGGTAGCGAATGGGTTAATCTTGCACACTTGATATGGTAGCGAATGGGTTAATCTTGCACACTTGATGACGGTAGCGGATGGGTTAATCTTGCACACTTGATTACGGTAGCGAACGGGTTAATCTAGCTCAATTGACCTCTTACGTTATAAATGGGGAGAGGGTGGGTGGGTAGGTGGGTGTTGGTTTATCCAGAGACGCCCAAAGCACGAAGAACTCAAAAGTGTGAGCCAAAAAAAGAGCGAGATGAAAAGTCGAAAAGCACGCATGACGAAAGAGCACACAGACTAAAAAGAGCAAACTAAAGCGAAAAGCTTTCCACAACATTCGGCAAACATGACTGTGCTGTTAGAGAGTTCCTTTTTTCTTTTTCTTTTTTTTTTTCTTTTTTCTTTTTTTTTTTACCATCCTCCTTAAACTTCCTGCCTTTAACTCTGATTGATTACTGTCTATCAAATCTGGTCGGTGACATTTTTCTCTTGTCATGTTGGAGCGTTTTTTTTTAAATTTTCTGCACCAAAACTGTCCTTGACATTTAACGAACACAAGAAATCATTGACATCCACGCTTGCATGCACGACATCTCTCTCTCTCTCTCTCTCTCTCTCTCTCTCCTCTCTCTCTCTCTCTCTCTCTCTCTCTCTCTCTCTCTCTCTCTCACACACACACACACACACACACACACATAAGCGCTCATGCACGCACACGCACACACACACACACACGCGCGCGTGCGCGCGCGCACACACACATACACACTCATACACACACACACACACACACACACACACACACACACACACACACACACACACACACCTTATGGAGACTTTCAAGATAGGTGGGGTGAAAGCTTGGGGGGGGGGGGGGGATGAAAGACCCCTGAACATTCCTTTTTTAAGACATTAAAGTTCGCACTTTTAGATAGTTTGAGAAACGCGTTTTTCGACATGCACTCAATCTAAAAGCCACAGAGGTTCGTACTTCTCCAACACGCCCCGTTAGTCAGGCCAGTTGACTTTTGGTATAGCCAGAGGGGATTAGTTAACCAGGCCAGTTGACTTTTGGTATAGCCAGAGGGGATTAGTTAACCAGGCCAGTTGACTTTTGGTATAGCCAGAGGGGATTAGATAACCAGGCCAGCTGACTTTTGGTATAGCCAGAGGGGATTAGCTAACCAGGCCAGTTGACTTTTGATATAGCCAGAGGGGATTAGTTAACCAGGCCAGTTGACTTTTGGTATAGCCAGAGGGGATTAGTTAACCAGGCCAGTTGACTTTTGGTATAGCCAGAGGGGATTAGTTAACCAGGCTAGTTGACTTTTGGCATAGCCAGAGGGGATTAGTTAACAAGGCCAGCTGACTTTTGGTATAGCCAGAGGGGATTAGCTAACCAGGCCAGTTGACTTTTGGTATAGCCAATGGGGATTAGTTAACCAGGCCAGTTGACTTTTGGTATAGCCAGAGGGGATTGGGGATTAGTTAACCAGGCCAGCTGACTTTCTGGTATAGCCGGGGGGGGGGGGGGGGGTTGGTAATTAGTCCATTTGATTTTTAGGATAGCCAGAGGGAGGTTGGTTAATCAGGCCAGTTGACTTTTAGGATAGCCAGAGGGGATTAGTTAATCAGGCCAGTTGACATTTGGTATAGCCAGAGGGCACTGGTGAACCAGGCCAGTTGACTTTTAGTATAGCCGGGGCGCGGGGGGGGGGGGGGGGGGGGGGGGGAATCAGGCCAGTTGACTTTTAGGATAGCCAGAGGGGGGTTGGTTAATCTGGCCAGTTGATTTTTGATATAGCCAGAGGGGGATTGGTTAATCAGGCCAGTTGACTTTTGGTATAGCCGGGGGCGAGGGGGTGGGGGGGGGCGGTTAATAATCCGGCCAGTTGAATTTTGGTATAGCCAGAGTTGGGATTAGTTAATCAGGCCAGATGACTTTCAGTATTGCCAGAGGGGATTAGTTAATCAGGCCAGTTGACTTTTGTTACAGCCAGAAGGGGATTAGTTAATCAGGTCTCGTTGACATATGGTGTGTGTGTGTGTGTGTGTGTGTGTGTGTGTGTGTGTGTGTGTGTGTGTGTGTGTGTGTGTGTGTTTGGAAGGGGGGAGGGAGTTGCACGCGCGTGCG
>CM065716.1:114546250-114636250 GCA_033310375.1 Conus canariensis
ACACACATACTCTCTCTCTCTCTCTCTCTCTCTCTCTCTCTCTCTCTCTCTCTCTCTCTCGTCTAATATCACACAATTTTGTGAAAAGACATAAAAATGAAAGTACTACTACACACGCACGCACGCACACACACACACACACACACACACACACACACACACACACACACACACACACACACACACATTCTCTATGTTGAACAAATATGTGTAGAAACAAATGCAGGCCAACAATTCCTCCGTCATTAAAACGATGACTTGGCAATGATTTAGAGAGAGAGAGAGAGAGAGAGAGAGAGAGAGAGAGAGAGAGAGAGAGAGAGAGAGAGAGAACGGTTTGTTTTGTCTGCCCAGAAACCTTTCGTCCGCTGATTGGGAATCATCATGTGCACGGCTGTCGTGCCTTGGAATAACAACAAACATACCACCTATAATTCTGTGATATTCTCACCATCAAAGGTTCAAAAATAGAATCTAATGGCACCCCAAAGTAGACAGTGAAGTGACGCAAGTTTCTGTCCTACTGGATATGTCGTGGTGTGTGCTTAGTCCTCCTCCTCCTCGTCAGTCATCATCGTTTTGGTTATCGTCATAAATATCATCCTCGTGAGTATTGATATGATGTTGATGATAGCGATGTTTACTAATACTATACGGATGACAGTTTGATCGTAAAGACTGAGAAAAGCACTGACTGCCTGTTGTGATCAGCTAATGAGTCAATATGGCTTTTCCGTCTTTGCCATTCTGGATGTATTTCATGCTGAATTATTTCGCCCTTGTTTGGTCTGATCTTAAGAGGATTATGAAGTAGGCTGCTTGCTGTCCTAAGCACGCACTAACCTGTCCATGGTAAGTAGACATTTCGGACTGAACGGTGTCATACGTTTCTTCGTTCGTGGGTGAGATTAACGTCCTAATGGCCTGAGGCCCTTAAGGACAAGGTACACTTGCAGGTCTGCATATTCTGTGGCAGCTGTTGTCGCTGGCAGTAGTGAGCGAGTTCCGTGTGGGGGCCGTCGTATGTCTCTCTCCGAGTTTTGGTTCCATTTGAGCTTCAGTTCAAATTCGGCTGTTGGTCGGCCGACGATGGGCGTCAGTGTATTTCGCTTCTTTTCCCCAACCAAAAGGCTGTCTTCAGGACCACCTGGCGGCCTTCTTCGTGCTCGGGTGGCGATGGTCCTGTGCCGTGTGAGGCCGCCTCAAGGAGGGAGCAGGACGAAAGTCGCTAGAGCGCTGCACGAGTCACTAAATTTCGGCGGGCCACGCAGACTACGGCCGAGAGGGCAGCTTGTTAGCCCAACCCCATAAGGAGTGCCCCTATGTCTGCCTGGCTCAGAGCACGGTATCCCGGGCCACGGTAATCGTAGTCAGGCAGCACTCCATCGCCGATCGCCCCACATCTCCAAGAGCGCCCCCCCCCCCCCCCCCCCCCCGCCCCCCCCCCCCCCCCCCCCCGGCGACACAGAGCAGACCCACCGTCACCCATAATTATGGCTGGGAGGATCGCTGTGCCGCCTGACACTGACCTCTCACATCAGTGTCCCTCAAATAAAAAGAGAGCTGCCACCTCTCCCTTTGCGTCCGCTGCTAGGCCTATGCCACACTCGCAGCGAAATCGGCCTCTCTTTCATTCGTGATCTTGGGTTGCCATGCGTAGACACTCTCCCTCTTCTGGCATCGACATGACGCGTGTAGATCTATGGGGTGGTGGTGGTGGTTGTGAGGTGGGGGGGCTGGGTGGGAAGCCGCCAGTTCAGTTTGATACATCTGATGCCTAGTCGCCAGACCCCCCCCCCCCCCCCCCCCCCCCGTGGGCTTCATTTGTGTGTGTGTGTGTGTGTGTGTGTGTGCGTGTGTGTGTGTGTGTGTGTGTGTGTGTGTGTGTGTGCGCGCGCGCGCGCGCGCGCGCGTGTGTGTGTGTGTGTGAATTATGTATGTATGTATGTATGTATGTATGTATGTATCTTTTATCATTTATCCATTCATTCATTTATTTACTTTTTTTTTTTTTTTTTGGTTTGTTTACTTATCATTCATATTATTGTCGATTCACTGTTGACATTTCAAGCTGAACATTTCCTCCCTCTGTCGTGGAATTGATCTGGAACTCTGCCGGGCTAGTTCTGGCATCGTCCAACTAGATGAGATCCAAACTCTGATCTGTGCCTTTGTTCTTCAAAGCTTGATTACATTAAATTTTCTTGTTAATTTTCCAAACCATCTTATTCATCAGTAACAAAGAAATACAATATAATGCAACCGAAATAATTTTCAGATGCTCTATATACACTCATGCAATTCCTTAGCTTCATTATCTTCACTGGCTTTTTGTAAAAATGAATATATTAATTGTAAGCTGTGTTCAGATTCAAATAGGCCTATAGTCGTATTGGTTGAAAGGGAAATAGATATGAGAGCTGCTCCGCCAGCTCTGAATCTAAATCTGTACATTACTCAGATCTGCATTCTCTGCATCGACATGCGTCCTTTTCTGGAATCTAGATTCACACAAATCTAGTTTCTTCCAAATCTGCGTTCCATGTGACAACAGCTCTCTGTGCTTCAATTTGGATTCTCGAAGCAATAAAGATCATAGTCAGTTTCTTTTTTGTACTCCCAGTTCTTATAGAACAGGGAGTACTTTAGAATGGGAACGAAGAAATGCTGTATGTGTGTGTGTCTGTGTGTCCGTGGTCAAAATTCTATCTTTCACCCCCAAACCGTTAAAGAAAAGTTTTCTAAAATCTTCCTGCTCACTCTGAGCGTGTGAGAGTAACATCCCCTGATCATGACATTTGTGCTGAGTCTATTTTCTCTGCTGGGCGACCACTGTCTTTCAATGAAAATAGATCTAGATCTCTATGACCGTTCTTCGCAAGAAAGACAAAATTGTTGACGTTAGCCTAAATCACACCGAAACGGAGCCTGAAGGAACAATCCTAAGTTGAAGGTACTTTGAAGGTATTCATTTGTATCATTACGAAGAACCAGCCATTCCTTGGGAACGGGAGGAAAAGAGAAAAGAATTTGACTGGAACAGAAAACAAAGACCTCCATAAACATGTTCCCTGAACGAAAGGGTTAACTTGGATTCAACTTTCTGCAGATTTAGACAATGGATTTCTGACACAATGTGCAACTGTTTCGGCGTTGATTCAAAACCCATCTTTCGCTGAAGTGAATGAAGATAAGTGATTGCTCGTTCATTTTCGTTGTCCTGTTTTGTACCTTGCCTGAAGAAGACCTAAAAGGTCAAAATGCGTCGTGTTTTGTCTTGTGATTCGTTTGTCTACGTGTTCTTGGCGGTTCGCTATTAATTACATTTACAATTTGTTCAAAAAAGAAAGTTGGTTACGAAAGTGACGTGTATTAGTGATGAAGAACACTCATGAAAACGACGTGGGCCTTTACCGCAGATAGTGACCTCATACAGCAAGATGGCGATCTGTGTTTCGGTTTGGGCACGCATTCACACACAGAACCAAGTGTTATCATTGTAAGTAAAGCTCATCATTGTCGGTGAAGCCAGTTATTCAATCGCAGGTGAAGTCAGCGTCACAAGGGCAAGACCCTACAGGTCCAGAAACAGTTTACACGGGTTTGTTTAATTCCCAGAACGTAAGCTTCAGTAGGCCTAGTTCACATGAAATTGCAATTTTCGTTCAGGCAAACACCGTTTTCAAAGCGCGAACGTTGGCTACGTTTTCCAAGGCCGATAAAGACCAGGCACTTTTCTGTGCGTCATCAAATAGGAAACGTCACTTTCCGGACGTAAGGTCACGTCTGCAAAGCCAAGCTGTCATTTTCCCGGCAAAAAAGGCTTTGGATTCGGCGCTCTCCCATGGTAAGTTCAGAGAATCGAAGAGTTCAAATGTTTCCGATTATTTTGATCAAATGGCTCAAATAAGCAGACAGGGGGAAGAAGGGGCGATGATAATCATTATTAGCGATTCTTTGTAACTAAAATCTGCTGTTTCTATTGTATTTTGGGCTGAACTAAATACATTGTAGCATTTAGTGGTTTCAAGAATTCTGTCGTCTACAGACATACTGAAGGACAGCTTGCTACTCCAAGCTGATACATAGACTCACTTTGCTTAAACACCTGAGCCAAAAAGGACACCTCGGTAAGTCAGTGAACAAACTGTGTAATTTAGAGGAAAAGGGAAGACCAAACAATAAGCAGAGTACGGTCGAACTCCATTCCACGGTCACATTCGCAACCGGCAGGCCTACAGCATCGGGCGGGTGTTCCTTAGGGGAGGTAATCTGTTAAAAATGTTGGTGGAAGTGGGTTGAAAAACAAATTGCGGTACAGTTCAACAGTCCTCAATATCAGGTAATGGCCTGAAAGCCGAAGTTGTAGAAAGTGGATAAAAGTAATGCTGCCAGAACAGGGCTGAAATTTTGCATGGCAGAAACTGATCTGTAACATGTACATTATTCATTATGAAAAATAGATCTACATAGATTGAATACCAAGACCATGAGTGATTTGTTTCTGCTTCCAACTCCCCCAGTCTACACATCTAATCTTGGTCTAACCTATAGGGCCAAGTGGTTTTCTTCATCGTGTACTGAAGGGCAGCGACTTCGTCAGTTGAGTGATGACGGGAAGACATTGTAATCATAACATTTACTTGTCAATCGTCTAAAGCTTCGCTTAGGATTTATTGTTCCGGTTTTATCAGAGATAGGCCTATAGCAACTTCACTGTTGATGTAACATACTACTCTGCCAAAATCTTCACTCGACTAGATCGTAATGCTCTGTCAAAATCTCCACTCGACCAGATCGTAATAAACTGCATTCTACGCCAGAGAGAGAGGAACTTATAATTATAGTCTGTATTTTTGTTGAACAGATTCATTGCATCGGGAAGATACGTACCAGCTCGGCCTATTTCTTAACACTGGGTCAGACTGTTCGTAATGCTAAGGGAAAATCTGTTCACACGGATTTTTGACACGATTACTAACGAAGACAGAGTGAGGGCTGAATTTATTTCTATCGGTTCATTACGCAACGTCAGTAAAATCTCTTCATGTCAGGTACAGACATGGGTGGGGGGTGGGCTAAGTATTTCAAGGGGTCTTGAATCGCCCTTCCCTTACATCTGCCTCCATTACGTTAAAACAAATTGATTAGTAAACAACCGAATATTGCCATTAGTGGAAACCACCATCCACCCACCCCAACTCCCCGCACCCCTTACTTTTGATTTTGACTCCAGTTTTGTGGAAAAAGTCGCACACAGTGTTAACACAGGTCTTTGAAAACTGGCACACACACATCTGATGTTAACCTGAGTTCTGTGGTCAATGGCACACACGCACATCTGATGTTAAACTGAGTTCTGTGGTTAATGGCACACGCGCACATCTGATGTTAAACTGAGTTCTGTGGGAAATGGCACACACAACACATCTGATGTTAAACTGAGTTCTGTGGTTAATGGCACACACACACATCTGATGTTAAACTGAGTTCTGTGGTTAATGGCACACACACACATCTGATGTTAAACTGAGTTCTGTGGTTAATGGCACACGCGCACATCTGATGTTAAACTGAGTTCTGTGGGAAATGGCACACACACACATCTGATGTTAAACTGAGTTCTGTGGTTAATGGCACACACACATCTGATGTTAAACTGAGTTCTGTGGTTAATGGCACACACACACATCTGATGTTAAACTGAGTTCTGTGGTTAATGGCACACACACACACATCTGATGTTAAACTGAGTTCTGTGGGAAATGGCACACAAACACATCTGATGTTAAACTGAGTTCTGTGGTTAATGGCACACACGCACATCTGATGTTAAACTGAGTTCTGTGGTTAATGGCACACACACACATCTGATGTTAAACTGAGTTCTGTGGTTAATGGCACACACACACACCTGATGTTAAACTGAGTTCTGTGGGAAATGGCACACACACACACACATAGCAGATGTTGACACGAGTTTTTTACAAAGTTGCGCGCAGGCCTGATGCTGTGCACCTGTTTTGAGGCAAATCACACGCACACAGACACACACACACACACACACAGCGCACACCACACACACACACACACACACACACACACACACACACACACACACACACACACACACATATGTACACACATACACGAACACAGCACTGCACACATACGCATGCATGTACACACGCATACACAAACACGCACATCGATGCCAGAAATGGCACACACACCACAACACACACACACACACACACACACACACACACACACACACACACACACACACACAAACTTCTGCTATATACGAGTTATGTGGCAGCGCGCGCGCACACACACACACACACATATTTATACATGCGCACGTCTGCACCCACACATGTATACACACATGCGCGTACATGTATGCCTGTATACTCAACACACGCGCATACGTTCAGCCACATCAAGGACCATGAGATTCATTTCAGCCCACAGAAACAAGCTGAAGCAGAAGTCACAAATACCATGGAAGGAAGCACCACTCTGGACACGGCCATTCTTCCTGAACCAGACTCCGGGACACCAGAGGAAGGCACCACGACACCTGACGATTGCCAGACCAGCATCCACACCAGGTCTGCCCTGAAGACTGCCGCAGAACCAGACATAAGCGCCCACACTCTCCACCCAGTGCCCGAGTCTGCACAAAGAGATGCAGTGCACAGTGAACAAGACGAACCTTGCCTGCCAAAGAATGAGGAATGTTCGGGTGATTGGAATCGGTCTCTAGACGAGCAGACAGAGTCAGACACAATGTTAAAGGAAACTGAAAACCAGGCGAAGGAACCTGCCGACGAGGGAGATAGTAAGAATGGAAGCGATACCAGTAATGAAGATGAGGTTAGTAAAGAGGCATTCCAGAGTTCCAAAAAGAGGCCAGGAAGCGCACATGCGGCAGATGACATCTGCACACAACATCCACACATTGACCAAACCAAGAGTTGTTCTGTCAGTCCGTACAGACCAGCAGAAAGCACAGATAGTGGAGACTTCAACTCCAGCTACGGAAACGCTGAACAGGGGGAAGAAAGTGCACATAGCGACACCCACGGCAACGGAGACGGGAAGATACCTGAGCGTGAAGAAAATGAAGAAGAACAAAGATGCCGCATTCGACTGAGCCACATCCTAGAGTCCAGCGGCATGGTGCCCGACACCCCAGAGACAGGGATGACCCAGGTACCTGACAGTGCCAGCACAGTGAAAGACGCTGTCTGTCACCTACCTGTCGCTGATACCAGCATGATTGCAGGGGACGGGCCAGAGGACCACTTCAAAGCCAAGGGTTACCAGACACCACACGGCACAACCCTAGCCAGGAGTCCTGGAGCGGAGGCCACACAGTTTGATCTTGCCGCTGATAGAAACCTGGAAGCTGGAGGGGATGCTGGTGGTGTTCCACGACTCGATACCAGCAAGGCGGAAGTTTTCAGACCAGCTGTTGCTGAGTACATGGACAAATCCCAACCTTTCAGGGAATCCACACCAGACAGACCACAGGCACACCATGTGCTCCAGTCCACAGAGAAGTTATCCAGAGGGACCTCTATCCAGAAAGGGGAGTTGGTCTTCAAAGTGGACCCGCCAGTCATTCCTGTCAAATCCATTCACATGCTGGGTGGGATGGGGTCCCAGGACAGCGGGCTGGACAACCTCAACGCTGTGCCCTTCCTCCCGCCGGACGCCAGCCTGCTGTACCAGCCTGAGCTGGGAGTCATGAAGTCCAAACCTGTCCCCAAGCCCACGCGGGGCCGACGAGGCAGGAGAAGATCTCCCACGCTGACCTCGGGGTTCCCTGGGTACCGCCCCTTTGTTCCTCACCTGGACATGCGCTTCCCTGAGCAAGCCAGGCTGGTACCAGGACACCCGTACCAAAGGTACATGGTGCCAGACTTCGCCCCTGCCGTGCCGGGGGAGTACTGCCAGGTGGTGCCGGGCCATGGAGGGGACTTCGTGGCCTACCCCGCTGAGGCCGTGCGTGAGGCGATGGGGGGCGGTGAGGACACCCTTTCTCCCTGTTACCCCGGCAACAGGTGGTACTGCAAGGACGACTACTTCAAAGTGCCGCGACCCATATACGGTAAGTAGTCTGTGAAGATTAATGTAAGTAGTGTAAGTAAATTTTAATGGCACACTTCCATTTATGGTGGAATGCTGTCTGGATTTCTTTGTAGACTTTCTTAGGGTACGAAGTGAAACTGCAATGGTCAGGCCTGTTTACCCATAATATGATTTCACCATGTTTAGTACACATGTTGGGCGAAAATACAACAAATACAGCAAACTATATAAAAAAGAAAATGACGTTGAAATTTGGGTGCCCTGACTAAAAAGTGAAAACTCCCGCTGAAACTCAAGCGCAAAATCACGTCTGACTGTGTTTACTCCTCGATAACAGGCCGATTCATACAAATAAGATGGGGGACTTGCATGTCTTCGAATTTGGAAAGGCAAAAAAAAGATTTAGGAGGGAACAAGAATTTGTTCCAAAACATGCTAATGATCCAGGTTTGAAAGAAATGCTTTGTTTGAAGAACTTTTTATTTTCACAGAATATAGTCGGTGCAGTATGATTGCTTTATTGTGTTGTGGTAACAGGGGAACCCCCCCCCCCCCCCCCCTTCCATTTTACAGAAAAAAAGGAAGATTTGTGTACACATTTTGTAGAAAATACTCGCTGGACTCTTAAAGTGAACAGGTCTGAATGGTGGTGATCTTCCCAAACATCAAAATATGCAAGTTGTAATTCTTCACACACTCCCGAATTCCTTCCTCTACACACTCACACTCTTTCTGTCTTCTGTCTGTCTCTCTCTCCCTCTGCCTCCCCCCCTCTCTCTCTCTCTCTCTCTCTCTCTCGCTCTCTCTCTTCTCTCTCTCTCTCTCTCTCTCTCTCTCTCTGAGCTGAGATTTTTACGTACGAAAGATCTTTAATGAAATTTGCAGTGTGTTTTAGAATGTGCTTTTTAATGTGTTGTGTGGAGGTTTTAGATTATGACTTAAGAATTGACTTAGTACATGTGGTGACAGCCCTGATGTGGCCCTTTGCGGTCGGCTGGGCTATAAGCAAAATATATCTTATATCATCTGTCTGTCTATGTCTGTCTCTGTCTCTCTCTCTCTCTCTCTCTCTCTCTCTCTCTCTCTCTCTCTCTCTCTCTCATACTCGGTTTATGTGTTTGAACCACCCCCCCACTCTCCTCCCTGCCCTAAGTCACAGCCTCAAGGCCACACTCTTCACACAGTCGAGCCCAACATCTCTCTACTTCTCCATTGTCTTGGCAGCACCAGCCCCTCGTGCCAGAGGGCGGGGAAGCAGCGGAGGCAGGGGCAGGCCCCGCGGACGGAGGGGGAGTGGCGGGGTGAGGCAGTACCTGCAGCATCGGCTGCTGTGGGCCCGCTACACAGGGCGCTCCCAAGAGGCGCTGGACCGGGTTCTCAGCATCATCAACAGCAAGTGTGGGTGAGTGATCTGGTGTTCATCATCAACAGCAAGTGTGGGTGAGTGACCCGGTGTTCATCATCAACAGCAAGTGGGTGAGTGATCTGGTGTTCATCATCAACAGCAAGTGGGTGAGTGACCTGGTGTTCATCAACAGCAAGTGTGGGTGAGTGATCTGGTGTTCATCATCAACAGCAAGTGTGGGTGAGTGACCCGGTGCTCAGCATCATCAACAGTAAGTGGGTGAGTGACCTGGTGTTCATCAGCATCAAGTGTGGGTGAGTAACCCGGTGCTCAGCATCATCAACAGCAAGTGTGGGTGAGTAACCCGGTGCTCAGCATCATCAACAGCAAGTGCGGATGAGTGACTCGGTGTTCATCATCAGCATCAAGTGTAGCCGAGTGACTTGGTGTTCATCAGCAGCAGCAAGTGTGGGTGAGTAACCCGGTGCTTGGCATCATCAACAGCAAGTGTGGGTGAGTGACCAGTCCGCCCAGGCAAAACGGGAGAGGCTTGAAGGCTGATTACAGGTATTGTCTATGAAGATGTAGGCAGTGTACCTCCTGGAAGAAAAATTCTTCTGAAGGAGCCATTCTTACGCTGCACACACTGTAGTTTACTTACTTCCTCATCGCATGCGGTGCAAGTCTACAGTAGCCCACCACCCCCACTCTGTCCATTCTATCACATTGGACTGCTGGGCTTTAAACGACAAGAATTGAACTACCAAAGAAACACTCTACGCAGGATCCTGCACTTCAGGCAAAGAGTTGGACTGTTCCCGCCACACCAGGATTTAACATGAGGAGAGTGACTGCAGAGTGTGGTCTGTATCCGTGTACGAAATAGCTCATGAAGCATTTTGACACTTGACGTGAATAACCGATAGTTTAGACATTTAATGATTAATGAATTTTCAATATAGATGTAGACAGTCCCTCGGCAGATGATTTGCATATCGATTTCAGTTCAATGCGGTTGTATTTAAGCATTTTCCATATTTGTATCCAATCTAAATTTTGTTTCTAGATAGAAAATATTTTCAGTAGACTGTATGTTGTATGCAAAAAATATTTTCAATAGACGGTTTGCATCAATGTATAAACCCAACAGACATGAGTGCACATGACACACACGCATGCGCACGCCCACGCACACACACACACACACACACACACACACACACACACACACACACACACACAAAACACCACTCATGTAACCATGCGCACGCGCACACACACACACACACACACACACACACACACACACACACACACACACACAGAGTTTCCAACTATCTGCCGCGTTTAGCATATCATACGACTCATAACACCATACCCACATAATACACACATGGTAGATTGAATCCTTAAACCTTAACCCACATAATATCTCACATAAGGCACACATGGTATGACTAAATCCTCAAACTTCATCCCATGTCATACTTCATCCCACCTGATCACCTTCCACCCCACCCCTCCCCGGTATGACAGAATCCTTAAACCTCATCCCTCATCATCCCCTAACCCCCAGACAATATCCCCATTGTATGACGAAATCTTAAAATCTCACCAAATATCACATCGTCCTCTCATGTTACTTTATATCCCAGGCATGGTGTCAGATCCTTAAAGATCGCCCCACATCATATCCCTTCGGTTTGTTCAAATCTCACCCCATATTAGACCCCATGGCATTACGAAGACCTCAAACATCATCCCACACCCTCCCCCTTCCAGTTGTATAATCTAAGCCTCAAACCTCATCCTATTACATGTCACTTGGTATCATTAAAGGCTCAAATATCACACTGCCACAGTATTATCTAAGCCTCAGACTTCACCCCACACCATACTCCTATGGTATTATCAACGCCTCAAACTTCACCCCACATCATACCCCCATGGTATTATTAACGCCTCAAACTTCACCCCACACCATACCCCCATGGTATTATTAACGCCTCTAACTTCACCCCACATCATACTCCCATGGTATTATTAACGCCTCTAACTTCACCCCAAACCATACCCCCATGGTATTATTAACGCCTCAAACTTCACCCCACATCATACCCCCATGGTATTATCAACGCCTCAAACTTCACCCCACATCCTACTCCCATGGTATTATCAACGCCTCTAACTTCACCCACACCATACTCCCATAGTATTATCAACGCCTCTAACTTCACCCCACACCATACTCCATAGTATTATCAACGCCTCTAACTTCACCCCACATCATACTCCCATGGTATTATTAACGCCTCAAACTTCACCCACATCATACCCCCATGGTATTATTAACGCCTCTAACTTCACCCCACATCATACTCCCATGGTATTATTAACGCCTCTAACTTCACCCCACATCATACTCCCATGGTATTATTAACGCCTCTAACTTCACCCACATCATACCCCCATGGTATTATTAACGCCTCTAACTTCACCCCACATCATACTCCATAGTATTATTAACGCCTCTAACTTCACCCCACATCATACTACATGGTATTATTAACGCCTCTAACTTCACCCACATCATACTCCCATGGTATTATCAACGCCTCAAACTTCACCCCACATCATACTCCCATGGTATTATTAACGCCTCTAACTTCACCCCACATCATACCCCATGGTATTATCAATGCCTCTAACTTCACCCCACATCATACTCCCATGGTATTATTAACGCCTCAAACTTCACCCCACATCATACTCGCATGGTATTATCAACGCCTCTAAATTCACCCCACATCATACTCCCATGGTATTATTAACGCCTCTAAATTCACCCCACATCCTACTCCCATGGTATTATTAATGCCTCAAACTTCACCCCACATCATACTCCCATGGTATTATTAACGCCTCTAACTTCACCCCACATCATACCCCATGGTATTATTAACGCCTCTAACTTCACCCCACATCATACCCCCATGGTATTATTAACGCCTCTAACTTCACCCCACATCATACTCCCATGGTATTATTAACGCCTCTAACTTCACCCCACATCATACTCCCATGGTATTATTAACGCCTCTAAACTTCACCCCACATCATACCCCATGGTATTATTAACGCCTCTAACTTCACCCCACATCATACTCCCATAGTATTATTAACGCCTCTAACTTCACCCCACATCATACTCCATGGTATTATTAACGCCTCTAACTTCACCCCACATCATACTCCCATGGTATTATCAACGCCTCAAACTTCACCCCACATCATACTCCCATGGTATTATTAACGCCTCTAACTTCACCCCACATCATACTCCCATGGTATTATCAACGCCTCTAACTTCACCCCACATCATACTCCCATGGTATTATTAACGCCTCAAACTTCACCCCACATCATACTCGCATGGTATTATCAACGCCTCTAAATTCACCCCACATCATACTCCCATGGTATTATTAACGCCTCTAAATTCACCCCACATCCTACTCCCATGGTATTATTAATGCCTCAAACTTCACCCCACATCATACTCCCATGGTATTATTAACGCCTCTAACTTCACCCCACATCATACTCCCATGGTATTATTTTTCAAACCTCCCATGATTTTTAACAAACTTCGGATGGGTTTTTTGAAGATGCATTTTAAAGAATTATGTGAATGAATGACTTGTGAACTGATTTTAACATGGTGACAGCCCTGATGTGGCCTTTTGTGGTCGGCTGGGCTATAAGCATCATTATCTTATCTTATCTCCCAATGGTATTATGAATGCTTCAAACCTCAACCCACATTATACTCCTTGGTATTATGAATGCTTCAAACCTCAACCCACATTATACTCCTTGTATTATCAACGCTTTATCATTAACCCACATTATACCCCTTGGTATTATCAACGCTTTAACATCAACCCACATTATACCCTTGGTATTATCAACGCTTTAACATCAACCCACATTATACCCTTGGTATTATCAACGCTTTAACATCAACCCACATTATACCCCTTGGTATTATCAACGCTTTAACATCAACCCATATTATACCCTTGGTATTATCAACGCTTAACATCAACCCACATTATACCCCTTGGTATTATCAATGCTTTAACATCAACCCACATTATACCCCTTGGTATTATCAACGCTTTAACATCAACCCACATTATACCCCTTGGTATTATCAACGCTTTAACATCAACCCACATTATACCCCTTGGTATTATTAACGCTTTAACATCAACCCACATTATACCCCTGGTATTATGAATGCTTCAAACATCAACCCACATTATACCCCTTGGTATTATCAACGCTTTAACATCAACCCACATTATACCCCTGATATTATCAATACTTCAAACCTCAACCCACATTATACTCCTTGGTATTATCAGTGCTTTAAACCTCACCCCACATCATATCCCACGGTATTATAAGTGCTACAAACCTCACCACACATCATATCCACAGTATTATCAGTGCTCCAACCACACCACACATCATATCCCAGGTATTAATCGCCTATCAACCTCACCACACATCATACTCCCATGTTATTATTTTCCAAACCTCCCATATTTACATAACTTCCGGATGGGTTTTTTGAAGATGCATTTAAAAAATTATGTGCATGAATGATTGTGACTGATAATCACATGTGACAGCACTGATTGGCCTTTGTTTGTCGGCTGGGCTAAAAGCATCCATTATCTTATCTATCTCCCAATGGTATATGATGCTTCAAACCTCAACCCACACATATATCCCCTTGGTATTATGAAGGCTCCAAACCTCACCCACATTATACCCTTGGATTATCAACGCTTTATCATAACCCAACATTATACCCCTTGGTATTATCACGCTTTAAACTCACCCCACATTATATCCCTGGATTATCATCGCTTAAACATCAACCCACATATACCCCTGGCATTATCAAGCTTTAAACTCAACCCACATTATATCCCATTGGTATTATCAACCCTTAACATCAACCCATATTATACCCCTTGGTATTATCAACGCTTTAACATCAACCCACATTATACCCCTTGGTATTATCAATGCTTTAACATCAACCCACATTATACCCCTTGGTATTATCAACGCTTTAACATCAAACCCACATTATTACCCTTGGTATTATCAACGCTTTAACAATCAACCCACATTATACCCCTTGGTATTATTAACGCTTTAACATCAACCCACATTATACCCCTTGGTATTATGAATGCTTCAAACATCAACCCACATTATACCCCTTGGTATTATCAACGCTTTAACATCAACCCACATTATACCCCTTGATATTATCAATACTTCAAACCTCAACCCACATTATACTCCTTGGTATTATCATGCCTTTAAACCTCAACCCACATCATATCCCACGGTATTATAAGTGCTACAAACCTCACCCACTTTCATATCCCCAGTATTATCAGTGCTCCAACCCACACCACACATCATATCCCACGGTATTATTCAGTGCTTCAAACCTCACCACCATTATACTCCACGGTTATTATCAGTGCTCCAAACCTCACCACACATCATATCCCACGGTATTATAGTGCTTCAAACCTCACCACACATCATATCCCATGGTATTATCAGTGCTCAAACCCACCACACATCATATCCTATGGTATTATCAGTGCTACAAACCTCACCACACATCATATCCCATAGTATTGTCAGTGTTCCAAACCTCACCCCACATCATATCCCACTGGCATTATCAGAGCTCCAAACCTCACCACACATATACCCTGGCATTATCAGTGCTCCAAACCTCAACACATCACATCCTATGGCATTATCAGTGCCTCAAACCTCACCCCACATCATATCCCATGGATTATCAGTGCTCCAAACCTCACCACGTATCATATCCCATGGCATTATCAGGCTCCAAACCTCACCCCACATCATATCCCATGGCATTATCAGAGCTCCAAACCTCACCCCACATCATACCCATGGCATTATCAGAGCTCCAAACCTCACCCCACATCATACCCCATGGCATTATCAGTGCTCCAAACCTCACCACGTATCATATCCCATGGCATTATCAGTGCTCCAAACCTCACCCCACATCATACCCTTGGCATTATCAGAGCTCCAAACCTCACCACGTATCATATCCCATGGCATTAATAGGCTCCAAACCTCACCCCACATCATACCCCTTGGCATCATCAGAGCTCCAAACCTCACCCCATCATACCCCTTGGCATTATCAGTGCTCCAAACCTCACCACGTATCATATCCCATGGCATTATCAGAGCTCTAAACCTTGCGCATCATCGTACCGCTGGCATTATCAGGCTCTAAACCTTGCCCTACAATGTACCCCTTGGCATTATCAGAGCCTCTAAACCTTTCCCATCATCGTACCGCTTGGCATTATCAGAGCTCTAAACCTGCCCTACAATGTCCCTTGGCATTATCAGAGCTCCAAACCTTGCCCTACAATGTACCCCTTGGCATTATCAGAGCTCAAACCTTGCCCATCAATCGTACCGCTTGGCATTATCAGAGCTCTAAACCTTGCCCTACAATGTACCCCTTGGCATTATCAGAGCTCTAAACCTTGCCCTACAATGTACCCCTTGGCATTATCAGAGCTCCAAACCTTGCCCTACAATGTACCCTTGGCATTATCAGAGCTCTAAACCTTGCCCTACAATGTACCCCTTGGCATTATCAGAGCTCTAAACCTTGCCCTACAATGTACCCCTTGGCATTATCAGAGCTCTAAACCTTGCCCTACAATGTACCCCTTGGCATTATCAGAGCTCCAAACCTTGCCCTACAATGTACCCCTTGGCATTATCAGAGCTCTAAACCTTGCCCTACAATGTACCCCTTGGCATTATCAGAGCTCTAAACCTTGCCCTACAATGTACCCCTTGGCATTATCAGAGCTCCAAACCTTGCCCTACAATGTACCCCTTGGCATTATCAGAGCTCAAACCTTGCCCTACAATGTACCCCTTGGCATTATCAGAGCTCCAAACCTTGCCCTACAATGTACCCCTTGGCATTATCAGAGCTCTAAACCTTGCCCATCATCGTACCGCTTGGTATTATCAGTGCCTCAAACCTCACCCCACATCATATACCCGTGGTATGAAATCCTCAAACCTCACCAAACATCGAATAACCTAGGTATGAAATTCTCAAACGTGGCTTCATGTCGCACCCACCGTGTGTTGACAGTCTTCAGGAGGACGTGGGCAAAGAGGTCCCCTCCCCCAGGCTGTGGGGAGTGGCAGACACTGGCCAGCCTTCGCTGGACGCTGCGACTGCCGCAGACCTGATGGACGAGGGGCTGTACGGCAGACTGGACAACAGGGGTAGCGCAGAACACCCCGTCCCGTACCGTGGAGAAGGATTGCGGGGTGACCCTGACCCCTTCTCCTCGCCCTACTGTCCCCGTGCCACAGCCTTCTCCAGCAACATCAACAACATGATGACCGGTGAGCATGGGAGAGAGACGGGCATGAGGAGGAAGAGGTGGGAGGGGGGTTAATCCGGTTTGTTTTTCAGGGTTTGAATGGTATGTACCCGCTCAGTGAATTCGTCTTAAAGCGTACTGTTTAACACTTGTGAGCCAGCCAAGAACATGGTAGCTTTTTAAATTTTTTTTATATATATCACTACGGTTGTGTGGCTTGTTGAGAATATGGTTGAGGGTGCAGCGAGTACATACAGATTATAGCCTATACTCGAAGTAGACTGAGTGATCAAATCTGATCATTGTGTGCCGGTATGTCCAGGAGGCAGTGGCAGCATTCTGAGTCAGAGCGGCATTGCCAGCAACGCTGTGGTGGATGGGAACGGGTACATCGTCTACCTGAACCAGGAGGACAGCACCGAGTTCCAGCATCCACCCCCAGCACCCTTCGTGCCTCCAGAGTCCAGTTTGACCGACAGAGGTATCTGTGGGGAAGAACAGTATAAGGGAGACAATCGGCCATTTCGACTGTAGTGCGTTGTGTCCTCATCGTTCCCGTTGTCTTAACGATAGAACTTGTTTTGATAGGCACGAAGATAATAATTTACACTATTGAACCAAAGACAGAGTAGAGTGTACAGCTTTTAAACTAGTTCAGTTTTCCTCCGAGATGAAAAGGGTGCGTGTATTTGAAGCAATTTAGTTAAAAGGAAACGCCACTCTTTCCTCGACTGATGTGTATGATTATTGTAACACAGGAAACGTCACTCTTTCCTCGACTGATGTGTATGACTGTTGTAACACACGCATTGTAGCCCATACTTTTCAGATTTTTGTCAGCGACGTTTAGCTTGTCCCATCTTTATTGGTGCTATAACGTTTTGTCTGATTCCTATCATAAAGGAAATTTTAATACAACCAGTGACGTCATGCTGTACCGACGATGCAGGTTGGTTGTAGTGTCTGTACGTCAAAGCAGTGGACCATTTTTAACCGATATTTCAGTGGAAAGGAAATGTGGTTCTGTCATAAAGTCTTGGTGCAGATCCCACTCTTTGACTTGACGGAGGTTTGAGCTCTCATAAGTCTGTCTAGTGATGTAAGGAGTTTGCTTGGAATCAACAAAAGTAATTGAATTTTGCTGCCTATGTGTTGCCCTATTCGTTAAGATTCATTATCAACAGTAAATTCTGTCCTGCTGTATATTGTTAAATCTATACATGTCATGTCTTTGTCTTGTGTTTGTCAGCAAGTTTATTCATATCTAGTTCTTTGTTAGTATGAACTACGTTGAGTGATCTAGGGCTCCAGTTTTTTTTATAATGTAAGTTCATATTTGTGACAATGCTTTCATACAACATTGTTCAACGTATCTTTTTTGTTGTATAGATTATTAATTGTGACTGATCAAAATTTGGGAGAGAACATTAATTTCTAAAGTGCAAAATACTCTGAAAATGAAAAAAATAATATTCTTGCATTTCTCTCTCTCTCTCTCTCTCTCTCTCTCTCTCTCTCTCTCTCTCTCTCTCTCTCTCTTTTCATTTTTTCAACCTCATAACAATTTTTATGTGTACGTGCTTTCAGATCTGTCATAACAGTGATGACTGGGCAATCAGCAACATGAGCGAATTGAAAATATCTGTCGTTTTCTTTCAGTAAAAGCATGTTGACAGTGGTAACAGCATTATTGACAGTGGTAACAGTATCATTGACAGTGGTAACAGTATCATCAGCAATGTTCACGAAACTCTCCCCGCTGCAGGAGACCACGCCCTGACAATGGACAGGCCTCTTCTCCATGGCACTGACGTCAAGACAGAAAATGACGTCAGAAAGACAGACGAGATGACGCCATCTCAACCAGCGTGTGTTGGGGTGGAAACCAGTGCCATTGTACCCAGCAAACTAGTTGTCGAGGGCATTCCTCCTGATTCTGATCTGGCTGGTATATGTACATCGTCATAAAAAATTCTCTCTCTCTCTCTCTCTCTCTCTCTCTCTCTCTGGTGTCTGTGTGTGTTTGCAAACTTCACTTAAAAAAAAAAAAAAAATGATGTGGAGGTATTTTTGTAAGTGACACGATCAGCTGTGTTTTGTAAGTGTACTTTATTGTATCTTGTACAACAGTTTTGAACTGTTTCACGTTTGCTATTATTAATTCTAACAATCACTGAGTAATTGAATTGTCGATAACAATGTAAACTATCAGTAACACTGTTATGATAATACAGACTAATGATCACACTGATGCATGTGCATCTAAATTAAGAAATGAACAAAAGATTATGATTCTGGCTATAGACGCGTAATATCCATAATGTACTCGAACATTAACAGTGTCTAATCAATACCAGTGATGTTGATTAACAGAGCTTTCGGTTCTCATGTGTACATGCTGATATGTATGTGTATGCAAGAGCTTGAAAGAAAGAGAGTATATGTACTTTATCAAAACTGTAGCTGTTGTGTGTGCATGTTGACGTTGGCACGTTGTTGACTGTGTGTTGGCAGTGATGGGGGCACCGGGGGAAACCTCTACCATGGCTGCAATGCCTCTGGAAGATTCCCTGACAGCAGTGCCTGAAGGCTTCTCAGAGAAAGAAAGCGGAAAGAGAATGCCGGGTCGGAAAAGGGGCACCCCAAAAAGTGAGTAATCTACCCTAAAGCAACATAAAGAAGGGCGAACAGTGTAATTGTGCGCGTGTGTGTGTGTGTGTGCACGTGTGGGCGTGTGGTGTGTGTGTGCGAGTGTGTGTGCCCATCTGAGCAGGTGACTTGCTTTTAGTCTTAGATGCTTGCAAAAAGATTAAAGGCCTGTGATCTGTTCACAAAATATATTTCCTGTCAATCAAAAATCGTGCAAACTTTTCAAGGATCGACACAATAGCCAAACAAATGTGTGTTAACTGAACTGGAAGAATCCCATAAGTATAATTAATGCGTGAGCGTCTGACTATCGAAGAGGTGAGAAGACACCATCAGGCAGCGGAAAGCCTGTTCGTCTCCAGCTCTCAGTTGGAAAAGTACAGCAGAAGGAGGGACACTGCCTGAAAAGTCACTCATCAGGAGCTCCTCAACATCCCATTTTGGGGGCTGATGATCGACGATAAATGATTATTACAACTGGTAGCTTCAGGTTGTATTTTCACCTTCATGTATGTGTTTACTGTTTCTGTCAGCCACAAGGTGGTGTTTTCACCTCCCACATGTGATATGTCTGGTATGTGTGTCAGCCACAGGGTGGTGTTTTCACCTCCCACATGTGATATGTCTGGTATGTGTGTCAGCCACAGGGTGGTGTTTTCACCTCCCACATGTGATATGTCTGGTATGTGTGTCAGCCACAAGGTGGTGTTTTCACCTCCCACATGTGATATGTCTGGTATGTGTGTCAGCCACAAGGTGGTGTTTTCACCTCCCACATGTGATATGTCTGGTATGTGTGTCAGCCACAGGGTGGTGTTTTCACCTCCCACATGTGATATGTCTGGTATGTGTGTCAGCCACAAGGTGGTGTTTTCACCTCCCACATGTGATATGTCTGGTATGTGTGTCAGCCACAAGGTGGTGTTTTCACCTCCCACATGTGATATGTCTGGTATGTGTGTCAGCCACAGGGTGGTGTTTTCACCTCCCACATGTGATATGTCTGGTATGTGTGTCAGCCACAGGGTGGTGTTTTCACCTCCCACATGTGATATGTCTGGTATGTGTGTCAGCCACAAGGTGGTGTTTTCACCTCCCACATGTGATATGTCTGGTATGTGTGTCAGCCACAGGGTGGTGTTTTCACCTCCCACATGTGATATGTCTGGTATGTGTGTCAGCCACAAGGTGGGTGTTTTCACCTCCCACATGTGATATGTCTGGTATGTGTGTCAGCCACAGGGTGGTGTTTTCACCTCCCACATGTGATATGTCTGGTATGTGTGTCAGCCACAAGGTGGTGTTTTCACCTCCCACATGTGATATGTCTGGTATGTGTGTCAGCCACAAGGTGGTGTTTTTCACCTCCCACATGTGATATGTCTGGTATGTGTGTCAGCCACAAGGTGGTGTTTTCACCTCCCACATGTGATATGTCTGGTATGTGTGTCAGCCACAGGGTGGTGTTTTCACCTCCCACATGTGATATGTCTGGTATGTGTGTCAGCCACAGGGTGGTGTTTTCACCTCCCACATGTGATATGTCTGGTATGTGTGTCAGCCACAGGGTGGTGTTTTCACCTCCCACATGTGATATGTCTGGTATGTGTGTCAGCCACAAGGTGGTGTTTTCACCTCCCACATGTGATATGTCTGGTATGTGTGTCAGCCACAGGGTGGTGTTTTCACCTCCCACATGTGATATGTCTGGTATGTGTGTCAGCCACAGGGTGGTGTTTTCACCTCCCACATGTGATATGTCTGGTATGTGTGTCAGCCACAAGGTGGTGTTTTCACCTCCCACATGTGATATGTCTGGTATGTGTGTCAGCCACAGGGTGGTGTTTTCACCAGCCACATGACGTGTCTGTCAGCCACAGAGTGGTGTTTTCACCAGCCATATATGACGTGTCTGCTATGTCTGCCAGCCACAGGGTGGTGTTTTTACCTTACATATGACGTGTCTGCTATGTCTGTCAGCCACAGAGTGGTGTTTTCACCAGCCACATATGACGTGTCTGTCAGCCGCAGGGTGGTGTTTTCACCTCACATATGACGTGTCTACTATGTCTGTCAGCCACAGGGTAGTGTTTTCACCTGCCACATATGACGTGTCTGCTATGTCTATCAGCCACAGAGTGGTGTTTTCACCAGCCACATATGACGTGTCTACTATGTCTGTCAGCCACAGAGTGGTGTTTTCACCAGCCACATACGACGTGTCTGCTATGTCTGTCAGCCACAGGGTAGAGTTTTCACCAGCCACATATGACGTGTCTACTATGTCTGTCAGCCACAGGGTAGTGTTTTCACCTGCCACATATGACGTGTCTGCTATGTCTATCAGCCACAGAGTGGTGTTTTCACCAGCCACATATGACGTGTCTACTATGTCTGTCAGCCACAGAGTGGTGTTTTCACCAGGCACATAACGTGTCTACTATGTCTGTCAGCCACAGGGTGGTGTTTTCACCAGCCACATATGACGTGTCTCCTATGTCTGTCAGCCACAGGGTGGTGTTTTCACCAGCCACATATGACGAGTCTGCTGTCTGTCAGCCACAGGGTGGTGTTTTCACCAGCCACATATGACATGTCTGTCAGCCACAGAGTGGTGGTTTCACCAGCCACATATGACGTGTCTTCTGTCTGTCAACCACAGAGTGGTTTTTTCACCAGCCACATATGACGTGTCTCCTATGTCTGTCAGCCACAGGGTGGTGTTTTCACCAGCCACATATGACGTGTCTGCTGTCTGTCAGCCACAGGGTGGTGTTTTCACCAGCCACATATGACGTGTCTGCTGTCTGTCAGCCACAGGGTGGTGTTTTCACCTCATGTTATGTATGTATGATGTATGACTTGTCTGTCAGCCACAGGGTGGTGTTTCCACCTACTCATATATGATGTGTCTGCTATGTCTCTCAGCCACAGGGTGGTGTTTTCACCTCACAAATGATGTGTCTCTCAGCCACAGGGTGGTGTTTTCAACTCACACATGACGTGTCTGTCAGCCACAGGGTGGTGTTTTCACCTCACATAATTATGACGTGTCTGTCAGCCACAGGGTGGTGTTTTCACCTCACATATGACGTGTCTGTCAGCCACAGGCATGAAGACCCCGGTCAGTCCGGTCAAGGAACCCAAGCTGTCCAAGAGACACAGCCAGACCAGCGGAGGGAGACCAAAGAAAAAAGTGCGCCGCACCCTCACGTTTTCTTCGCCCATCAAGCAGGAAGAGTAAGTTCTGTGTGTGTGCAAATAAACTGTGTAGATGTGTGCGTTGTTTTTGTGTTGAGTTACTAGAATCCAGCAACAAGCCTGATAAGTTCTTTGCGTAATGAACGTCGTGCTGACTGCACAATGGAAGAACATGAAAACTCGCTGGAGAAGGATTCTTTCTCATTTCACACCTGTTAAACACAAGTATGTCTTTAACGTCATGAACTTTAAATAGGACTAATTTTGTTTCACTTTCCATAATATGTTGCCCTCAAGGTGACAAGATTTTCATGAAAACTTTAAGAAAAGAACTGAATATTGTAACTATAAAAAAATGAAAGGGAGGTGAGGGGTTCTTCTTTCAGTGACTGTGAGGGGCCAGATTGACGACGTCTTGGGTCTGTAGATGGGGTAGGCCGTTGATGGTCTGCTGCAGCATGTGGTCAGTTCTTGCTTTACCTAGAACGATTCATCTTCACAGAACCTCTTCAGGTAAACCAAAATGTAGAATGGTAGCTGGTGTTGATATTAAAGTCGGTAATGGAGATTGGGAGACCAACCGCTGGCATCATAATTATGCTTGTTCAGAAGACTGTTCCCCTGTGAGCGATCTGGGGGAAAGTAATGGTAAAGACCTAGGGCTCTCCCCCGCTTTTCGTGGAATAGTTCAGGTGCTGTTGTTGTGTCTCTGTGCTGAAGGCACTGCTCAGTACTAAAAGGACCAGACCTGTTGTGGGGTCTACTTTAAAGAGGCTGTGGTCAGTACTGGATGGGCCAGAAACAGCACAGTCTGTGACATGTACCACTCAGTACAGTGTCACTGGTAAGTTGAAGGTTGTGGTCTGTACTGGATGGACCAAAAACAGCACAGTCTGTGACATGTACCACTCAGTACAGTGTCACTGGTAAGTTGAAGGTTGTGGTCTGTACTGGATGGACCAGAAACAGCACAGTCTGTGACATGTACCACTCAGTACAGTGTCACTGGTAAGTTGAAGGTTGTGGTCTGTACTGGATGGACCAGACACAGCACAGTCTGTGACATGTACCACTCAGTACAGTGTCACTGGTAAGTTGAAGGTTGTGGTCTGTACTGGATGGACCAGACACAGCACAGTCTGTGACATGTACCACTCAGTACAGTGTCACTGGTAAGTTGAAGGTTGTGGTCTGTACTGGTTGGACCAGAAACAGCACAGTCTGTGACATGTACCACTCAGTACAGTGTCACTGGTAAGTTGAAGGTTGTGGTCTGTTCTGGATGGACCAGAAACAGCACAGTCTGTGACATGTACCACTCAGTACAGTGTCACTGGTAAGTTGAAGGTTGTGGTCTGTACTGGATGGACCAGAAACAGCCCAGTCTGTGACACGTACCACTCGGTGCAGTGTCACTGGTAAGTTGAAGGTTGTGGTCTGTACTGGATGGACCAGAAACAGCCCAGTCTGTGACACGTACCACTCGGTGCAGTGTCACTGGTAAGTTGAAGGTTGTGGTCTGTACTGGATGGACCAGAAACAGCCACAGTCTGTGACACGTACCACTCGGTGCAGTGTCACTGGTAAGTTGAAGGTTGTGGTCTGTACTGGATGGACCAGAAACAGCCCAGTCTGTGACACGTACCACTCGGTGCAGTGTCACTGGTAAGTTGAAGGTTGTGGTCTGTACTGGATGGACCAGAAACAGCCCAGTCTGTGACACGTACCACTCGGTGCAGTGTCACTGGTAAGTTGAAGGTTGTGGTCTGTACTGGATGGACCAGAAACAGCCCAGTCTGTGACACGTACCACTCGGTGCAGTGTCACTGGTAAGTTGAAGGTTGTGGTCTGTACTGGATGGACCAGAAACAGCACAGTCTGTGACACGTACCACTCGGTACAGTGTCACTGGTAAGTTGAAGGTTGTGGTCTGTACTGGATGGACCAGAAACAGCACAGTCTGTGACACGTACCACTCGGTACAGTGTCACTGGTAAGTTGAAGGTTGTGGTCTGTACTGGATGGACCAGAAACAGCACAGTCTGTGACACGTACCACTCGGTACAGTGTCACTGGTAAGTTGAAGGTTGTGGTCTGTACTGGATGGACCAGAAACAGCACAGTCTGTGACACGTACCACTCGGTACAGTGTCAGTGGTAAGTTGAAGGTTGTGGTCTGTACTGGATGGACCAGAAACAGCACAGTCTGTGATACGTACCACTCGGTACAGTGTCAGTGGTAAGTTGAAGGTTGTGGTCTGTTCTGGATGGACCAGAAACAGCACAGTCTGTGACACGTACCACTCGGTACAGTGTCACTGGTAAGTTGAAGGTTGTGGTCTGTACTGGATGGACCAGAAACAGCACAGTCTGTGACACGTACCACTCGTACAGTGTCACTGGTAAGTTGAAGGTTGTGGTCTGTACTGGATGGACCAGAAACAGCACAGTCTGTGACATGTACCACTCAGTAAAGTGTCACTGGACCTGCAGATCAAAGAAGACCATCAGGACTCAACCGAGTGATCGACTGATCAACTTTGTCACCCCCTTCTTGTGCACAGGACACTGCGGGCCACAGAAAACATCGCCAATGCTCTGACCAACACAGGCCCGGAGACAGACACCCCGCCTACCTGCAGTGCTTCCTCCACCGACTTCCTCCCGTCCTCCACTCCCCTCCCCTCCATCTCCAACCTCCTGCACTCCTCCACCAACGCCGGCATCAGCATCAACATCCACGTCACCAACGACGCCAATAAGGTGAAGGGGAAGGGGTGAGAAAGAGCAAGAGTAAAGGGGACGAGGATGGTGATTGTGGTGCGGTGTGTGTGTGTGTGTGTGTGTGTGTGTGTGTGTGTGTGTGTGTGTGTGTGTGTGTGTATCAGTCACAAGATGGTGATGGAAACAGAAAGTAATGGTATCTACAATCTGATTTAGTAATGAAAGAGAGATTCCTTACGACAATCTCAATGAGTGTGACAGGACTGATATTCAGATTTAATAATCATAGAGAAACTTCCCTCTCTCATCACTAAAGATTTTGACAGTATTAGTATTCTGATTCAGTGATAATAGCGAGATTCCCCACTCGCATCTCCCCTGATTTTGTCAATATTGGTAGTCCGATTTAGTAATTGTGAGCCATCCCATTTTTTTTTTCATGTCCGTATTCTGATTTAGTAATCATCAGAGACTCCCCACTTTCATTACTGATATTCCGATTTAGTTGTCACAGCTCCCCACTGTCATCACTCTGATGTGTACAGTATTGCTATTCTAATTTTGTAATTATAGTGTGAAACTCGTCACTCCCGTCAACCCCGATTTTCACAGTATTGGTATTCAAAGTCCGTAATCCTTGAAAGACTTCACGCTCCCCAGATTTTGACAGCACTGAAATTCTGTTTTAATGATGACAATAGTGATGATAGTGAGACTCTCCAACCTGTGTGACTCCCCAGCCCCAGCCAGAAGCATAAGTTGGAAACGACAGTATTGGTATAACCCAATCCCCCCAAATATCTTCCTCCCTACAATTTCCTGTTTGGGGCGTCTTGGGGTTATGTTTCGGGTACTGTTAGCAAAATCCATGACATTTAAACGCAGTACATTTCTTGGTAGAATGTCACTAATTATTATGAATATAATCCACCCTTTCTTGGATAGGGCGAGTGTCCATGTATTTTCGTGATCAGTATACACTCGGCACTCCCCGATGCTGTAGGTCTGCAGGCATGCCAGTCTTGTTCTTCCTGACTTTGCTTGGCACCTGTTCTGATGGTTCCAGGAGCGGGGAGCCACCCACCCTGGCACCGAGGATGTGGGTGCCGGAGCCCGGGTGATGCCTGGCGCCTTGGAGCAGACAACGAAGAGCACCGTCCGTGCTGATCTGCTGAACAGACCGGCTGAAGGTCAGTGTGCCTCGCTGTTTTTTTTGTTGTTGTTATTGTTGTTTTTCCTTTTTTTATGTATTGGTAGTGGTTGGTCAGTACCATGTAGGCTGGGGTAGAAAGTTGGAGAGTCTTGATTAAACGCCTTGATGCTGAAGTACCGTTCTATCTCTTTTCCTTTAGTTGGAATGTGATTTCTTTGTGTTGTTGATAGTAATAATAACAGTAATTATAACAATGATTATGATAATAATTATAGTGATAATGATAATAGAGACTTGCTGCGCTTAATCTTGAGTAAACCTTAAGCGCTTACAACAAAAATACAAATAAAGAGGCCACAAATTTACAAACCAAACAGCACGTGCATCAAAATACATTTATAAATCCAGTCATGCAATGATCAATTCACACACCCACTACCATCTCCACTCATGCATGCACATGCACATGCACACACACAGCACAGCAGCTATAAGGGGAGATGAAGGGGCATCAATCAGAATGTGATGAGAGTAGTTTTAAGAGGATCTGAAGGATGACGGAGACTTGGAACTGCTGAGCCAGAGAGGGAGTTTGTTCCCTGAAGATGGGGCCTGGAAAGAAAATGCACGTTGGCCAGGACATTGGTGCCAAAGCACTATTGTTTTTTTTTTAAAGGTTTTACAATTGTACAGTTATCTTTTGAAAAAGCCTGTGGTTGAATAAATAGAGAATTGAGTTATGGGGCTGATGTTTGTTGAATAAATAGAGAATTCAGTTATGGGGCTGCTGCTTGTTGAGTTCGAGTCAATGGGGGGATCGGATTGTTATGGAGTGAAAACCCTCTCTGTCCATGCGTCAGTAAATGGATATTTGATTCAGGTCAAGAAAGGTCAAGTCCTTCTATAATCTTTTCACTCTGACTTTCTACAACACCGCTGTCATGTTCTCAACACTTTCCCGCTTGTCGATCAGTTGATGTATCCATGAGTCTGTTGATCTGAATGTCTGCCTAACCACTTATCTGTCTGCCTTCCTTGCTGTCCACAATCTTTCTCTCCAGTTTGAGAAAACAGTCAACGAAACCACACGTTCATGATGAGATTATCATCTTGTTACAGAGATTCCGAAGACTGAAGATTCTCTAGATTTTACAGATTAAATATAAGCTTTACCGAAAATTTCAGAAGCTATCCATTTTGATGACAGAAAATATTTTACTCTCAGAGAGAGTGAGGGGGAAGGAGAAGTAAGGTCAGGTGCTAAGCGAAAGATGACATGCCAAAGTCAACTGGGTGTCAGTGACAAATGCATGTAGACAGGCAGCCAATAGTGACGAAGGCCTTGGGGAATGCAGTTAATGTTCAGAGGACCTGTGCTGCATTCCATTGAATCAGTAAGATTCCTGTCAAACATCACGAATAAGTCTGCGATTTTGTAGCAAATAGAAAGCGGAACCATGTCATGCATCTTCCATCAAACACTCACGACTGTTTAGCACATTAAAAGTTCATCACCGTCACAGTATTACAAAAAGCGTCAGTTAGGTGAAGGATGAAAATCTGCTGCAACCGAAAAAAATCAAGCGTCGTTGGTTTTGTCGTCAGATAACCATTAAAAATTACGGGAACCCCCGTGGAAGTTACTGCTCTCTGTCTGCCAGAGCACCATCCTGGCTGGTTCCCCAGTGTCCCCATTGTGTGCACAAGGAAAAGAATAGTGCATGTATGTGTCTGCAAACAGGTGTATGCTCGTGTGTGAGTGTGTTCCTCACATGAACATTTTCATTTTCTTATATACATGATCAGTCTTCTTTCTCATGCATCCTCGCATCTTCCCATCCTCTCCACCATTTTTTTTTTCCTCCACTAGGTTACCTGCTCACACCTGCCTTTATGCATCACGTACAAAGTAAAGATTTTGTCAATATAACAGAAATTCTATGCAGACCTATCCATTTCCCATGGCCCCAGGAAATGAAGCATCAGCGTGTGTGTGAGTATGTATGTATTAGCGTGTGTGTGTGTGTGTGTGTGCGTGCGTGCATGCATGCATGTGTGTGTGTGTAAAGCATTCTTGTGCAGTTTTCATGGGATTTAGGTTACATCGTCAACATACTTGTTTCAATTTCGTGATTTTTTAAGCTCCCAGAGCAGTGTAAATGCATCTGGTAGAAGACTCGCATGACCGAGTCACTGCAGTTCACTTCTCCTGTCCTGACAGCCGCCCCCCACGTGCACTACCCTGCGCCCCGCTACACCGTGGAGTGGCATGGTGACTACCACCACGACTCCGGGGACCCGGCCATGGAGCGACCCCGCAGGTACCAGGATCACGTGCTGCCTGGGTCAGGGGTCACCACCACCACGGCCTCCAGGTTCAGGTATACTGCCACAGCGGGATGCTGTTAGCATGAATGTGCATGTGGTGGCCATGGTATGTATGTGGTAAACATGGTATATATGTGGTAAACATGGTATGTATGTAGTGACCATGGTATGTGCAGACCTGCCAACCATTACGCATTTTGCGTAATTTATTACGCCCAAGTGATAATTCTTACGCATTTAGCAAAAAAATTACGCATTGAAAGTTTTCAACAACAACAACAAAAAAAACGGACGAAAAAATCGGCTTATGTACAGACACGCACGGCGCCGTGCGTATAACCAGTAATCTTCAAGAAGCGTTTCCGGTCATGCGCAGTTCGTTTCACCATCTTTACCATTCAGCGAAGTTGGCGTCCTTTTGAAGTTTTAGCTGCGAAAATGTCGAGACAAGGAGCAGAAAGTTCTGGACAAGATGCGAAAAAGAAAAAAACTTGGTCAAAAGTTCCATGAAGAATACTCGGAAAAGTTCCCCTGCATACGACATTCGGCTAAAGGTGTAAATTGTGCACGGTGTACCATTTGCGAGTCAGACTTCACAGTTTCCCATGGTGGATGTGAAGCATCACCTTGAGTCACGCAAGCACATCGATTCCTCTAACGCGCCGAATTCTTCCAGCAACACACACACACACACACACACACACACACACACACACACACACACACACTAAAGAAGAGAGAGCGACGAAATCATGATCAACTAGTTGCAGACACCGACTACCGGCTGATGTCATTCCTCCCAAGAACAATTGTGGACTGGAACTTCCTCCCCCAGGATACTGTTGATGCTAAAACCCCTGACACATTTGTGTCACTGGTCAATAGGCATCTAGTAGATTTCTACATAAAGCTTTTTTTTTTCCCCACCACATTCCCGGTCTATCAGAGAGACCTACATCGAGATTAGGCTCTATGTTGTAAAGAAGAAATCTTTCACTTTCTTTGAATTTGGAAGGGAGGGACTTAAACATAACACATGGCAATCACTGGATTTCAAACGTAATAGGGTTTGGGTAACCAGAAGGTGGAATTATGAAAAATATTACGGTAATGAAGTTATTAGAATCGGGTTTAGTTTATCAACTAAGCCTACATCATCTTTCTCTTCACCTCTTTATAGATCCCCCCCCCCCCACCCCCACCCCCCCCCAAAAAAAAATGCCAACCTCCCTGTTCATATATTAGCTTCCCAACCCTCTTATCACCTGCCTATCCCCAGACTCTCCCACCCTCTCTCAATCAAATTCCCTCACTCTTGATACGTTTGTGCACACATCCACGCACACACACACACGCATACGCGCGCGCTCACACACATATACATAAGGACATATACAAACATATAAAATTATAGAAACATTCTCTCTCTCAGACTCTATCCCTCCCTCTTACCTCTTACCGTCATCCTCCCCCGCTATCTGCCAACACCTCCCCTCCCTCCCTCCCCCACTCCCTATCACTCCAACCTAACTCCCCATCTCTCTATCTCTCCATAAATCTCTCTGTCTATTTGTCTGTCTATCTGTCTGTCTCTCTGTCTGTCTGTCTATCACTCAAGCTATCTACCCATCTATCGATCTATCAATCTATCTTTCTCAATCCATTCAAGGAAGAGCCTTCTCTCTATGCCGGCCTCCCCTACTTTCTTTTTTGACCTCTCACTTTTTTTCTTTTTTTTTTTTATCTTTTCTTTCTTCTTCTCCTTTTTCTTATTCATTCCTTCCTTTTTTTCCTCTCTCTTTTCTTTTCCTCTTTTCTTCTCCCCTTTCTTTCCTTTCCCTCTTTTTTTTTTTTTTTTTTTTGGTGATAACATATTTTAGGAGGGAACCTTTTCTGCATTGAGCGTTTGAGTATGCATGGATGAGTGGAAGGATGTTGCGGGTCTGAGCTGCCTACTGCAGCCTGGGGCCAGCTAGTCCATAGTAATGGATGAAAAGCGACCGTGGTAGCCTGCTGGCAGCTCCGCACATAGCTTTTACCTTTATTTTTGTTTTGCTTTTTTTGTGTAGGCTAATGAGTAGGCAAGATAGGGGTGGGGGTGTCACTTTGTGGTATGAGTGTGTGTAATCTCATGTTTATGAAATAGGAATTAGAATAGGTTTTTTTTTCTTCCCCAGCAGATCCCCTGTTCAACAGTACTGTTAGGCAGAATGATCTACCACTGCAGATATGAATGCTTATCTTCCCCCTATTTCTTCAATCTAAGACATAAGAGCAAGCTTCGTTTATAATTGAATATTTCTTGCAGTCATTGCAACACCAAGCTGCTCTGTAAGTTGCTGGAACGGTGCTCGGTACTTATCCTTGGAATTTATTAGTTTATTGTAATTTTGTCCCTTGCGGATTCATTCCAAGAACTGGCCCTCAGCACTTGTGTCTTAAGAGGTTATCTTTTTATATTTTCTACTTTTCACAAGAAAATGTAGCTTGTTTTGCTCTTTCATGATTTTCTTTTGCTTCTTAGGTGGCACCTTTGGTTGGTTTTTTTGAAAACTCAACAAACATACTACGGTATTGCACACCAGCCTTTCCTGGGATAGCATTCTTCTTAAAACCGAAAAGGCAGAGGAGTCAAATTACCACTTTCCGCGGTCACTGAGGAGAAACAATCAGGTTTCCAAATATAGGTATCTGACCAGGAGTTATATGTTAGTGGGTTTCCTCCCTATTGGAGATTGTCTCTCTCTTGGAGACTATAAGCTTGCTGAAGGCTCATTTTGAGAAGCATTTATTTTATTTTTCCCCATTCACCCACCTAAGCATATACTGTTAGTTAGGCAGAATGATCTACCACTGCAGATATGAATGCTTATCTTCCCCCTATTTCTTCAATCTAAGACATAAGAGCAAGCTTCGTTTATAATTGAATATAAGCTACACACAAAAAGTTAAGGATCACTTTCACAAACATTCATAACTGTCAAAATAAGAAAGTCAATGCATTGAAGTTTGGCCAACATTTAATTCCATTCTTTAGTGATAACGATACACAATTGCCTTCAATCTCGAGCAATCATTTGGTGTGTACATTTGATTAAAGTGGGTACGTATCCAAATTTGATTTCCCAAAGTCATTGAAATCACAAGACAGGGCATACTGATGCTCCCAAAAGCTCAGTAATGCGTGTAACCACCATGGCTGTTCTGGCACTCAACGCAGCGAGTCCTCATTGAGTTGACCAGGTTGGTGAAGGTCCTCTGTGGAAGCGCCTGCCACTCAGCCTGCAGCATCTGGTAGAGGTGTTGGGCATCCCTGGGAGGGGGGTGGCTCCTCACTTTGCGATCCAGCTCATCCCAGAGGTTCTCAATCGGGTTGAGATCGGGACTGCATGCTGGCCACTCCATTCTGTTGACTGCAGACTGCTGCAGGAAGTCATTGACCACCCTTGCCCTGTGGGGGCGAGCATTGTCATCCTGGTAGACAGCCCTCGGTCCCATCTGCTGCAGTGTAGGCGCAGCCAGCGGTCGAAGGATCTCATCCCGGTATTGGATGCCAGTCAGGTTACCCTGTACATGATACAAGGGTGTTCTGTGGTGAAGGCTGAAGGCCCCCCAGACCATTACAGAACCTCCACCAAAGGCCACCTTTTCTTGGACAGTGGCGTCAGTAAAGCGTTGCCCTGGGCGCCTCCAGACCCTCAGTCGGCCGTCGTTGTGGTGAAGGGTGAAGCGTGATTCATCACTGAACAGGACCTGGGACCATTGCTGACATGTCCACCTCACATGACGTGCGCAGAAGGCGCAGCGTGCTGCCCTATGGGCTGGAGTTAAGCGTGGCCGTACTGCTGGGCGACGAGAACGGAGATTAAACCCATGTAGGCGGTTCCGTATGGTCTGCTGGCTGATGTTGATGTTAGTAGCCACCCTGAACTGCCTTTGAATTATGCTGGAAGAGGCTGTTCTTGTCTGCAGGGCTTGTCGTTCAATGAGACGATCATCACGTGGGGTTGTCTTCTTCGGTCGACCAGATCTGCGTCTTTCATGGACAATCCCAGTGGCTGTGAAGCGTTGAATCAGTCGGACAATGACCGAGATGGACACATGAAGTCGCCTGGCCACTTCTCACTTGGGAACACCATCTTGGAACCATGCAACAGCTCGTCCCCTATCCAACTCGCTTAATTTTCGTCGTGGAGGCATTGTCAGATCAGGCCTACTACTGGTGGAATGTCTTCTTATATAGCCAAGCGAGCGACAGCATCTCGCACATAAACAGCAGTACTTGCACGTGCATCATGGTTTTTCCATCTGGCAAGTGCAATGTGTTCAGGCAGAACAGTCCAAAACAAGGTCATTTTTCGCAAGTTTCCGCTTTTCCGTTTGCGGCCCAGCTGAGTAGTAGAGAATCCCGTGCAATTTTCGCACTAACACAACATCGCCCACTTACAGCTGAACAAGAATTCATGACAATTTGGCTGGACTAAGAAATAAATAACAGTAGCGAACTGAGCTTATTACGCACCTGTTTTCACATACCGATCCTTAACTTTTTGTGCGTAGTATATATATATATATATATATATATATATTTATTGAGGAAGAGTGAGAGGGGGGAAGTAATCAGGAAGGGAGAAAAACATATAGACTTCACACAACAGAGAGAGAGAGAGGGAGGGAGGGAGAATACTCATGCAAACAAACGCATACATACTCAACAGTATGTGTTTCCAGTGTATTCTATATTTTCATAATTTGTAAAGATTTCTTGTGACACTTAAAAGAAAAGCTTGTTTTTGAAGGAAAGTAAAGTTCACAAAAATTGTACGAACAATTTCATTGCATCATGTTTGTTTGAAAAAAGGTAAGTGTTGCGCTTGATTACTCTTAGCTCTCTGAAATTACATATTTCTGCCTCACTGAGCTTCAGTTCTTACTCGTTGGTCTCTTAGGGGGTTGGCAGGTCTGTATGTGTGTGGTGGCCATGGTATGTATGTGGTGGCCATGATATGGATTTGGTGAACATAGTATGTATGTGGTGGACATGATATGTATGTGGTGGCCATGGAATGTATGTGGTGGCCATGATATGTATGTGGTGGCCATGATATGTATGTGGTGGCCGTGGTATGTATGTGGTGGCCGTGGTATGTATATGGTGGCCATGGTATGTGTGTGGTGGCCATGGTATGTATATGGTGGCCATAGTATGTATGTGGTGGCCATGGTATGTATATGGTGGTCATAGTATGTGTGTGGTGGCCATGGTATGTACGTAGTGGCCATGGTATGTATGTGGTGGTCGTGGTATGTATATGGTGGACATGGTATGTATGCGGTGGCCATGGTATGTATATGGTGGCCATGGTATGTATGTGGTGGCCATGGTACGTGTGTGGTGGCCATGGTATGTGTGTGGTGGCCATGGTATGTGTGTGGTGGCCATGGTACGTATGTGGTGGCCATAGTATGTATATGGTGGCCATGGTATGTATGTGGTGGCCATAGTATGTATGTGGTGGCCATGGTATGTATGTGGTGGCACTAGTATGTGTGTGGTGGCCATGGTATGTACGTAGTGGCCGTGGTATGTATATGGTGGCCGTGGTATGTACGTAGTGGCCGTGGTATGTATATGGTGGCCGTGGTATGTACGTAGTGGCCGTGGTATGTATATGGTGGCCGTGGTATGTGTGTGGTGGCCATGGTATGTATATGGTGGCCATGGTATGTATGTGGTGGCCATGGTATGTATGTGGTGGCCATGTTTATGTATGTGGTAGCCATGGTATGTATATGGTGGCCATGGTATGTATGTGGTGAACATGGTATGTATGTGATGGCCGTGGTTTGTATGTGGTGGCCATGGTATGTATGTGGTGGCCATGGTATGTATATGGTGGCCATCGTATATATATGTGGTGGCCGTGGTTTGTATGTGATGGCCATGGTATGTATGTTGTGGCCATGGTATGTATGTGGTGGCCATGGTATGTATATGGTGGCCGTGGTATGTATGTGATGGCCATGGAATGTATGTGGTGGCACTAGTATGTATTTCTCTCATTTGTGGCCATGCGATTACGTTGTTGCAACATTGTATGTTATTGTTACGTACAGGGAGGCCATGTGTATTCACATGATGAGCGTAAACGTGTACATTATGCACATGTGTATGGAATGTGGTGTGTACGTCTTTGTGTATATCATAGTCTAGCTGACCACACGGAGCATGTTCAGAGCTGTTGACATGTAGCGGAAAGACATCCCATCTGCATAAGAAACAATAAAAGTAAACAAACCAAGCATCAAAGATACATCAATTAATGATATGATATATACATTACTGACATCCTTGAGACAGAAAATATGAGAGCGGGGGGGAACTTCCGGTGCTCACGTCGGAGGCGGGCGCCAAGTTTGTGGGGTCCGCTATTAATTGGCGTTTGGAGTTGGTTATCGACCGGAGTGGACACCAGGATGGTCCGAAAGTGACACCGTGACTGCCGTCACACCAACGCCAGGTTTGAGCCACTCAACGGGACCGAGGCACTGTGAAATCTGGGATAATGTGTGTGTTTGACTATGAACTCAGACATGGAAGGAAAACATGGCGTCAGCACACCTGTCAAACGTAAACATCAACGTGGTTCAGATTCGCCTCAGTCAGTGTTCAGTGCGTCAGATGACTCAATAATTAAGTCTAAGGAAAAGAAAAAGAAAAAGATTGAGACAATAACTAGCTCTCCTGTTTCTTCAAGTGAAAAAGTGTTGCCTAAATTTGATTCAGTTTCTGGCGGAGAAATGGCTGATGGGGAGAGGGAAGGGAACTCCGACATGATTGAAGCTACTGTTGCAGAGGAAGTTTTTCCCATTGAGGAGGGATGTGATCGTGAAGTCAGCAACTCTGACATCATGAACAAACTGTGCAAACTCTGTGACACTGTGAACGAACTCCGAGCAAGCATCTATACTGTTCAGTTGGAGAATGATAAGCTGAAAAGAGAGGTCTCGGAGGCAAAGGAGAGAGAAGAGGACCTACGACAGCAGCTTGCGGAAGCCCGACATCTGGCAGAAATTGCAGATCGCCGATCTGAAGAAGTGTCTGCCTACGTACGTAGAAATAACATGCGGATATATGGGGTTAAAGAGGGCAAAACTGAGACCCAGGAAGAGTGTGAAACCAAGGTGCTGTCTCTGCTTAACACCAAGCTGAAGCTGAAAGTCACGAGCGAGCAGATCGAGGCCGTGCACCGAGTCGGGCCACATCGACCTGTTGGATCTACCAACTCCGCCAAGGATACCAACAAACCGAGAGGTATTGTGGTACGATTCGTGTCGCGACGCGTTCGAGATACTGTGCTCTATGCCCGGAAAGGTCTTAAAGGTACGAAGACAGTATTTGTAGAAGATCTCACTCCCAGAGCGTACACACTACTATGCACTGTGAAAAGTGATACCAGTGTTTGTGCACAAGCTTGGACCAGAAACGGCTCAGTCATTATGAAAACGCAAAACGGTAAAATTGTTAACGTTCGATCTTCAGCAGAGTTCAAACATTCTGCTGATCGTGCCACATGGGCAAAGAAGTAAATGCTTGGGCAAGATTAGACCTACGCCTAGTGATAAAGTGACCCTGGTTAAAGTATTATCTGTCTTAAAATTGATTTTTTTTTTTTTTTTTTTTGTCTGACATGTAGTAAGTGATAGCCATAGTTTTCAGATGCTGTTTTGAACATTCATTTTCAAGTTTAAGAAGTAATTTGGTTATTCAAAATTATTTAAAAGGTTTAAATTTGCTTGTTTCTTTTCAACTAAGTTTTTTTTTTTTTTTTTTTTTTTGTATCAAGTGCATTGTAAATTCTAGATCAAGGTGTTGTGTCATCTGGAAGCTCAGATCGAGGGTCAAGGGTCAAGGCTGATGCAGAGTGGCCACGTGACACGTTTGTTTTGATCTGTTAGGGGGGAAAATGGAATTATCACCCAGATTAGAATCATCAGTTTCATTTCATGCCTCAGGAGTTTAATGGCCAAAATTACAAGAATACTATAGATTATGTAGTAACGTTTGGTTGTTCTGTCATCACATTGTGATTGTTAAGAAACTTTTTCAGTGTTCAAAACTTAAAGTATATTTATTAGTGTCCAACTGTAGGCTGTTGTCAGTCTGGAGTTGGCTACTTAAAGTACTAATAGTTCCTTCTCTGACAGGGGTTTTTTTTTTTTTTTTTTTAATTTTTTTTTCTTTTAAATTTTATTTTATTTTATTTTTTATTTGTGCCTCATGACTGTAGGATAGTCTAGAAGTGATACTGTCTTTGGTTTATGTGGTGCCGGTATGTCCTGCTTAAAGACTCTTTGATTACACTGGCTGTTTGAGCCTTTTCCCTGTGTGCCAATTAACACAGCTGAACAGGAGTTTCGTTTGTTGTTGTTTGTGGGTTTTTTCTTTTTTTGTTTGTTTGTTTGTTTGTTTTTTTTGTTGTTGTTTTTTTTGTGACTTCAAGGACAGGATACGCCTTTTTTTTTTTTTTTTTTTTTTTTTTTTTTTTTTTTTTTTTTTTTTCCCCCCCCTGACAGAGACAATGTACTGATGTTGTCTTATTCATAGTTCTCTTTCAATGGTGAAACAAAAGAAAGAACAAGGTATTAACATTCTTTCATCGTTCTGTTGCCTGGCAATGAATTATGATAGAAATATACATTATGATATATAAAATGGTGTTGTGTATGGATGGTGAACCCAAGATAAGTATGATTACGTGTTTTTTGTGGTTTTCTTTTTTGTGTTTAGTTCTTATGTTTAAGTGTATGATTGTGAGCGGTGGTATGAATGCAGAATGCAAGGGAGTGGGGAAAGGGGCAAATATAAAAGATATTTACAACTTCGAACAAACTGATGTACTTCTTGAACAATGGACAAGATCATTCACATTCCTGGTTATTAGATGCATATTTTTCCCAAAGGGGGATACAATGATGTGTACAATGTTGAATGGTGATACACTTGAACTGGTGGATGTTTATTTTATATCAAAGAATCAATGTGTATTGTTTTTTGCATTTTGAAAGTTGGATTAGTGGAGCTAAGTGCAGTGTGTTAGTTGGAACATGTGTTTTTTCATCACAGGCACTGAAATATGACTTTGACAAAAGGCTTACTAAAACTAAAAACTTTAATTTTTACAATTATATACAGTGTGAAAACATTATACAAATAAATAAAGTGTGGACTTTTAAAATGCATAATGAATAATAGAACAGACAACACCAGCGCCTTGACAATATCATCTCTAAATTGTCAAGGTCTGGGAAATAGCAAAAAAAGAAGAGATGTGTTTCATTACCTTAGAAAAAAGAGCTTTTCAATATACTGTTTGCAGGACACACATTTTCAAAGAGAAATGCACAAATATATAGAATCAGAATGGGGCTATAAATGCTTCTTCGCATCTCATTGTTCATCTTCTAGGGGGGTTGCGGTCCTTTTTAATAATAGTTTTGAATTTGAAATAAACAAAGTTGAAACAGATCCAAATGGAAATTATATTATTATAGCTTTTACAGCTATGGAGAAAGAGCTGCTGTTAGCAAATATATATGGACCCAATAAGGACAATCCAGCCTTCTATGATGAAATTACGCAGAAATTAAAAGCATACAATAATAACAATATCATAGTTGTAGGAGATTTTAATGTTACACTTGAACAAGAAATTGACTGTTTCAATTACAAACATGTTAATAATCCTAAGGCGAAGAAAGCTGTTGAAGATATGATGACTGAACTAATATTAACAGATATCTGGAGGGAAAATAATCCAAGCAGCAGAAGATATACGTGGAAACGGCCTTCACCTTTACAACAAAGTAGATTAGACTTCTTTCTCTTATCAGACTATTTAATTTGGTATTTTGAGGATACAAATATCTTACCGGGGTATAGGTCGGATCATTCACTGATCACCCTGAAACTGAAATTTGGGAATGACACTAAACACAGTACTTTTTGGAAATTCAATACCTCCTTGTTAAAAGATAAAAAATACTTAGACGAAATAAACACAGAAATCCAAAACGTAATAAAAGAATACACCAAAAATAATGAAGATTACAATAATCATCAAGATGCGAAAGACTCAGATATAAAATTGACGGTGTCTGACAGGACGTTTCTTGATTTTCTACTTATGAAAATAAGAGCTAAGACTATTTCCTATGCAACAATGAAAAAGAAAGAATCAACCCAAAAAGAAAAAAACGTTATACAAAAGATAAAGAAAATTGAAGAAAAGGAACAAAAAACACAAGAAGATTTGAAAGAACTTGAAGTGTATAATCAAGAATTAACAACTCTGAGAGAAAAGACAATGAATGGAGTATTGTTAAGATCAAAGGCAAGATGGGTTGCAGATGGGGAAAAAATAACTAAATATTTTTGTAGCTTAGAAAAGCGCAACTTTATTAGCAAGCAGATAACAAAACTTGTGAACACTCAGGGAACAGATATAGAAGAGACAAGTGAGATTAAAAGGGAAGTTCAACATTTTTATGAAGAACTATACAAAAAAAGAGATCTAGAAAAATGTGAAATAAATGATTTAGTTAACGAAATTCCGAATTTAACAGAGGAAGACAGTGAATCTTTAGAGGGGGAAATAACATTGGAGGAAGCAAGCGCTGCATTAAAAAACATGAAGAATGGGAAAAGTCCAGGAACAGATGGATTCGGAGCAGAGTTTTTCAAGTGTTTCTGGAAGCAGTTGGGCTATCTAGTGGTTAGGGCTTTGAATGAAAGCTACAGAGAGGGAGAGCTCTCCATAACGCAGAGAGAGGGTATAATTACATGCATCCCCAAACCAGGTAAACCAAAACAGTATATGAAAAACTGGAGGCCTATTACATTACTAAATGTTATATATAAAATAGGATCAACATGTATAGCTAACAGAATAAAAAAGGTACTTCCAACATTCAGTTAGTGATGATCAGACTGGTTTTGTCCCAAATACATATATGGGATGCAATATTAGACTAATATATGATCTAATAAGCCATCTCAGTTCAAAGAATACTCCAGGTATGTTAATTAATGTTGACTTTGAGAAGGCGTTCGACTCTGTAGATTGGAATTTTATGTTCAAAGTTCTAAAAGCCTTTGGATTTGGAAAGAGTATATGTCAATGGATATATATTTTATATAAAAATATTAAATCGACTGTTATTGTAAATGGTCAGATATCAGATTGGTTTTCAATTGAGAGAGGCTGTCGGCAAGGGGACCCGATGTCACCGTATATCTTTGTGCTTTGCGCGGAGATATTATCCATTATGATGAAAGAAGAAAAAAACATAAAAGGGATTTGGATTGGGAAACATGAATACAAGATATCACAATTTGCCGATGACACACAACTGATGATCAAAGGAGATAAAATATCATTTGAAAAATCTATCCACCTTGTCGAGAAGTTTGGAAAGACATCAGGACTGTTTTTAAATAAAGAAAAAACACAGGTTATTTGGCTTGGAAGTAAAAAAAACTGTAATGTGAAATATATGGAACATTTAAAAATGATGTGGGATCCAGATGAATTTAAGATACTTGGAGTATGGTTTACTAAAGACCTTACAGAAATGGAACAAAGAAATTACAAAGAAAAAATGACTGAAGTGAAAGCACTATTCAAAACCTGGCTGAAAAGAGTAATTACACCTTTAGGAAGAATAGCAGTTTTAAAAGCTCTAATCTTGTCAAAACTTACTCATCTTTGGCTACTGCTACCAAACCCCCCAGATTCTTTTGTTAAAGAGCTACAGAGATTATGTTTTTGGTTTATATGGGGAAGAAAACGAGACAAAATATGCCGTAAGACGGCTATTCAAGATATGAAAGAGGGTGGACTGAATGTACCAAATATACAAGCAAAGATCGCAGCATTAAAATTAACATGGTTAAAAAGACTTAAAAACACAAGCCATAAATGGAAAGATTTTATGATTTCTTGCTATCCATTTATTGAACAAATAGAAGAATATTCTCCAAATTATTTATGCATGAAAAGCAAAGATAATATATTCTGGCAGCATGTGTTCTCCTCATATAAACGAATATATTATGAAATAAGGCCAGAAAACGCTGAAGAAGTATTAGCAGAACCTATTTTATACAATGAAAACATTAAGGTTGGTAATAAAATGATAAAATTGAACAGCTGGATTGAAAAGAACGTTAATAGAATATTCCAGTTGATGAAAGACAATGGTGAGTTTTTAACACTGGAAGAATTCAGAGCAAAATACAGAATACAAATAGACTTTCTATCATATGCCGGCTGTATAGCATCAATAAAAAACTATATAAGAAAACAAGGAGTCGATATTGAGAATAATATCCCATTAGAATACAATGCAGCACTCAAAAAGATATACAATGTAGCTGAAAAAGGCTCCCAAGTATACTATAAAATATTAAACAAAGACTGTGGGAGACCAAACTGTTGCACCAAATGGGCTGACAAGTTAAACAGAGATATACCTTGGAATGTGTGCTTCCAGAAAATTCACTTTACAAAAGATACAAACTGAAATGGTTGCAGATAAGAATTGTTCACAGAATTATAGCTACTAATGTAGTACTAAAAGAAATGGGAATAACTAACAATGAAAAGTGTAGTTTTTGTAACCAAGAGAAAGACAGTATTGAACACATGTTCTGGAGGTGCAAACATGTTAAAGAGTTTTGGAAAGCATTAGAAAATGTATTTAGGGAAAAATGTTCAGTGGTGTGTAATCTACAATTTTCAGAAAATTTAGTCATATTTGGAACTGAGGTCGACTTAAAAACTGATGCAGTATTTGATTTGATAATCTTAATAGCAAAGAACTACATATATAGATGTAAAATAAATAAAAGTCATCCAATAGTTTCAGTGTTCAAAAAAATACTCAAAGAAAGATTCAGCCTTGAAAGACTAATAGCATCAGCTAATAATGACCTATACAAGTGTGAAATGAAATGGACAAACTTTAAACCTCTATTTGAAGACCCCAATGAATAAGCCAGAATAATTCATTCATTCTCTCCTTTAGCAAGATTCAAATTACCAAGTTTACTTCAGTGTGTGCATATGAGTCAATGACTGCGAGACGAAATGCATTGAAGTGTTTGTGAATAAGTGTGTATGAGTCTTGTTGAATTGCAGTCCAGCGGGTTTTTCATTGTTGTTAGTACACATGTATAAAATGGCATTGTTACAATTGAAATTGCAACTTAAAACTAGAATGCATACATAAACTTTGTATTGCTGTTATGACTACTGAATTTTTGATATTCTTGATAACACTGATACTGATGTTATTATTGCTAATATATTGGTCACTGCTACTGTGATAGCTATTATCTATAGCTATTATCATAATCATTATAATCATTATTATTACTATAATTACCATCATTACTAGTATATCAATATTATTATTACCAGTATTCTTTATCAGTGTTAATACTATGATAGTATTGTTACTATTGTGATCACTGATATTGTGATATTATCTTGTATTGGATTATATTGTGAAAAATAACTGTGGGAGAGAATGGATAACTTCAGCTTAAAAGAAAATATGCATACATATAGAGATTACTGTGAATGCTGATTGCAAAAATATGTCTTTTGTTTGTTATATATCCACTGTATGAAGGAATGAACAACAATATAACTAAATCTAAATGAATGTAAGCGTTCATTTTGCCTCAAAAGGAAGGGTTGAGGGGGGGGGGGGGGGGGGGGGGGGGGGAAACCAGTGTGTATGGTTAGTGATATGTTTGTTCAGTTATTAATGTAATTTTGATCCTTTCAAATTATCGGATTTATTTGATCATGCGTCTTTGTTCAGGATCTTGATTTGCGATTCCACTTTTCATTTTTTTTTTTTTTTTTTTTTTTTTTTCTTCAGATATTCAGTTCCGTGAAAAAATCTTCAAACCAATGGCATAATTATTATGATCAAAATATGTTGCATGATTGTTGATGGTTGTTGGAATGAAGAAATAAAAATGTTTAAAACGAAAATATGAGAGCGCAGCCATTACACTTAATGTATCATTGTCAGATTAAAAACTAGAACATTACATTACAGTGTGGTTATGATGCATTGTCAGTAGGAATGTTACATACTGAAATGATGTATGCATGACAAGGACAGATTGTAAGACTTGGCCTCAACCTAAAATCTTCATTCTAGAGTATGATAGGTCAATCAGTTAGTAAATCTGTCCCAGTCCCAGTGTCAGCCGTTTTTCATGAGCTATGATCATTATGTGATCATGGAGCAAATCACCAGAGGAGACATAGTCACCTTGTCGTGTCAGTGGTGACATAGTCACCTTGTCGTGTCAGAGGAGACGTAGTCACCTTGTCGTGTCAGTGGTGTTCAGTGGTTCTTGTTCTTGTCTAAAGACCATGTGCATATTGTGAGTTTTTTTTTTTCTTTCCGTGTTTTTTTTTTGTCACGCGTTCAGTTTCTAGTTAATGTTGATGTCTTGATCAAGTGCATAATGTTTTTTCTAAAGCATTACACTCTCTGTGTGTGTGTGTGTGTGTGTGTGTGTGTGTGTGAATATGATTGTGCAAATTTCACTCATATTATTAAGTGTGTGTGTGTGTGTGTGCGCGCGTTTATGTGTGTGTACGCACACGTGCGTGTATTGTGCATTCATACATCATACTGCACGCATGTGTGTGTGTCTTGGAGAATATGGCTGTACATATTTCATTCATATTCTTCAGTGTGTGTGTGAGAGAAAGAGCGTGTGTGTGTGTGTGTGTGTAATGTGCATTTACACATTTCAGTGTACGCTTGTGTGTGTGCGTGTGTGTGAACATTATTGTGCACATTTCATTCATTTTTATCAGCAAATGTGTGGTTTTGTGTGTGTGTGTGTACGTATGCGTGCGTGCACCTACCTGCAGGTACCCCTACCGTGACCCCAACAGCAGTCACAGCTATTACTCCCAGCAGCATGCGTTCCCTGCCCCCGCCACCCCTTGGATCGCTACTACACCTCAGACTACAGCAAAGAGTGGTCTGGACCCTACCCCAGGTACCCCCCGGAACATTTCCTGACTGGCTATGAAGCTCCGCACCCCTCCCCTGCCACCTCCTACCCCCCGGTGCAGTGGACAGCAGGATGGAGCAGGAACCCTGATCTCTTCATGGAGTCTTACCAGAAGCACCCCAGCTCCAGAGCCAACCTGGACGTGGATGTGCGGGACGTTCCCGACGTGCGGGACATTCCATACGGCCACTTCCACAGAGCGGCGGCAGGGTCCTACCCCCAGCCCCAGGCCGAGTTTGCAGAGGAAGTGTACCCCCAGCACCGACCTCCTCCCTATGGCAGCTACGGGGGTCCTGCCATGGTCAGCCACCACATCAAAGAGAGGGTTGTCGCTGCCGTGCCTGAGGGGATTCAGGACGTCGGACAAGCTGAAGAGGATTACGAGGTGCGTTGCAAGGTGGTTGTCCTATTTAGGCTTCAGCTCGTGAAATGGATTCTTCATATACAGGGCTGAAATGTAACATTTGCCAGCTGGGCCTGAAATCAAAACATTGCGTTGTGCAAATTCAGTTTATGGTTCTAGTCACCACTGTAGTAACCAGAAACAGCAAAGAGTCAGCACACGCATCTCGGCATGCACCCAACAGCCAAGATAACCCCACTCTTGAGAGGGCACCTTTGTGGTTCAGACAACCTTCATTACCAGAGACGATGCTTGCACGATTCATCACATCACTTTTGCGTTAGTTTCTCTTTGTGTCCACCAATTTTTGCAGTCAGACGTGGCATTTTCTAAGCAAGTCGTCCGGTTGTCTGTTTAAAAAAAAAGTTTGGCTGCATTAACTTCCCAGCTGAGGAGAAAACAGCTGGTTATCAGATGAAAAAAAAAAAAAGACTTTTCCTTCGGAGCTCCTGGCACAAAGAGGATTAACTCGTGGAAAAAGGTGTTCTTACGAATGGCTTCACTTCAGCTAGCTTCCATACAACTGATTTGATTGGGTGTCATTTACCTTTCCTTCCGTTTCTGAAAACATGCTGCACAAAAGTATATGCACCTGTTCTAAATCTGCTTAACTGGGCCTATGCAGCATGCACAACTCTGCAGAAACATGCCTCATCACTATTCATTCCAGCGTACACATCTATTCATATTATTAGTCATTGCTGAGTTATTGACAGATTTTACTTGGGAACAGGGTGAGGTGACAGAGTTTACAAAAATATTCATCATCCTATTCAAATTATCAAGAATTTTGTGCAAGAGTTTGCTCATCTCATTATCATTGATGTTGTTATTATTATAATTATTATCATTACTATTGTTATTATTATTATTACTATCATTCATCCTTGGTCATTATCAAGGCCCATTTATTGTTCCTTACAGTTTCTAGATTTAAAACAAATCTACAAATCCCTTGATATTGATCGTTTATTTGGACAGTTTCTGAATAAATAACCGTACTGAACAGATAAAGAAGCTCTTTTGAAGTGTAGAAAAAGTAATGCAATAATAATATCCATTCCACTGTAAAGTACAAATTCTGCCAATACTTCATTAACTTGTCACTCTCGCCTGTAAAATATTCTTAAGTTCTATTTACTGTACCTCGCATAAGAGATTCTGTAGATCAACATGTACCCACCCCAGCGTAACATTAAACATCCGGCGACTTCACAACTAGTAATTCATTTTTGTGACGAGAAAATTTTTATGGGAGGAATAAAAATACTTGAATTGGTTGTTTTGTTTTGTTTTGAATGAATTTAAATCTTTTCTATGGTTCTGAAATCATGGATTTGCGTAACTCATCCCCAGCCTTTGTAAAGCTCTGTCCAGAAGACCTGATCCATCGTGCAGAATATCAACAAGTTAGTGAGAAGAGAACACCAGCGAGTTCGTTGAAAACAGCACCAATAACTGTTTTCTATGAAATTCATTTGATTATTTAGGAAAGGATATCAACTGAAAACATAGGAAAGAACATTATCAACAGATTAGTTGTGAAAGAATGATATCAACAGATTATCATTAACTGATTACAGCTCATGAGACAAGGACATAAATCATCTGATTATTTGGGAAAAAAATTATCAACTGATTACTTCCGAGAAAAATTATACCGATTATTTAGGAAAGACCATCATAATCTGTATTTAGGAAAGACCATAATCTGATTATTTACAAAAGGACATTATGAACAGATTACTTAGAATAAACACCAGCTGATTAGGTAGGAAAGCTCAGCATCATGTGATTATGACAAAATACCAGCCAATCTGTTTAGAAAAAACATCACCATCAAATCAAGTAAGAAAGAACAAGGCCAACATATTAGTAAGGAAAAGCTATCACAAGCACAGCATCCATTTTGGCACCCGTTTTCACAAATGTTGCTACTGTAAAGCTAATGTATCTTGGAAGGTCAGAAAGCCTGTTCAGCCCTTTTTCTGTCCTGTTTACTCACCGTAGTGTGAGAAAGGATCGCACAGTGAGGAAGCAACAGGCTTTTTGAAGCCAGTAACTTGCATGTGGTGGAGGGAAATGTCACCGAAGGGGCAAAGGATCCAGTTTGTCAAGTGGTTATCGAGAGGCCCAATGCACTACAGATGTACCTATAAATGTTATGTCAAATGTTATTGATCTCATGTTGTTGCAGGCCAGTGAGTTGATATTAGGGCTATCACTGTTGTTAAGTCATTCCCTGTGACAGTCACCGACTGCACCTCACTATGTTGATCTTGTAATAGTCCATACACTATGATTCCCTGACAGTCACCGACTGCACCTCACAATGTTGATATTGTAACAGTCCGTACACTATGATTCCCTGACAGTCACCGACTGCACCTCACAATGTTGATATTGTAATAGTCCATACACTATGATTCCCTGTGACAGAGTCACCGACTGCACCTCACAATATTGATATTGTAACAGTCCATACACTGTGATTCCCTGTCACAGAGTCACCGACTGCACCGACCCTGGGCACTGACCAGCTGCCCTCCAGCCACCCAGGTTCTTCCAGAAGGATCTATTGCACAGCTGGCTCCGTCCGGCGACTCTCCCCAACAGCTGCAGGGTGCAGTGGGATGCAGCGTTGTGGAGCCAGGTCATCTGGACACTGGTGAAGATCCCAGCCATGTTTCTGAACAGTCCACCCAGATGGAGCCAGCCATCATCTGAGCGTCACATCAGTTGGGGCTTCTATGGACTGGTCTGGGGTCTGATAATATCTGCAAGTTCTCTGTCAAATTCGTTGCAACAAACACAAAGGATTTGATGCACATGTAATTTGCACTCGGCGAGAGGTTTAGTTTGGATTAAAAGTTTTTAACCGAATTCATATTTGAATACCATACATTTTGGTTCAGTTGATAAAATAATCTGTGCAATCCAGGACTGTTTGAACAACAGAAACGGGAAAGGAAAATCAGAAAGACCTTAAGCGTTTTACACATGTCGTGCAATTTTCTGGTTTACTATTTAGTGAAGGTAGTCAGGCACAGAAAAAAACGGAGACCAACAACATTACTGTGTGGAATGGGAGGAGTTCCCCTGCACCACTGGTTAGTGCCTTAGTGCCGATAACCATCAGAGGTGATGACAACTTGTGCCAAATCTGGATCAGTAGAATTCTATGTTTCCATTTTCGTTGCATGTGTTTGTCTTGACATGAACCTTGACTTGATGCATCTATTGTATTCACATTTAAAGAAAAAGGAAGGAAAAAGAATATCCACTCCATGCTCAGCCATAGCCTTTGTATATTTCTGGGTTGACTGGTATTTACTGAGATTCAGAGATGATGGTTGGTGCTGGTCCATATGCAGTGAAAGCCTTTTCTACCCTAGGCCTAGTAGTGCAAGTTCTCATTTCAGCTTTTATGTTATGACGTAATAATGGATCACATTTATAAAAAAAGAAAGTTGATACAGGAGAAATGTGAAAGGGCTTCTTAACAAATGTTAATGACTTATAGGCGTTTAGTTTATTAGCCATTCTTTGACATGCACACCACATGACTCTTATTACAAACCTGTGTGAGGTTGCTGATGTTGTCCATTTAGCAACCTCCATGTTGTTCATACATCCGTCAGCACCTTGTGAAGCATGACTCTTGAAATTCCTGTTGTCTACTTGTAGTCAGGTCAGGGGAAAGACGTGGGTTTGTTGACACAAGGTCAGGTGAAAGACATGGGTTCATTGACACAAAGACACAAGGTCAGGTGAAAGATGTGGGTTCATTGACACAAGGTCAGGTGAAAGACGTGGGTTCATTGACACAAAGTCAGGTGAAAGACGTGGGTTCGTTGACATAAAGACACAAGGTCAGGTGAAAGACGTGGGTTCGTTGACACAAAGACACAAGGTCAGGTGAAAGATGTGGGTTCATTGACACAAGGTCAGGTGAAAGACGTGGGTTCATTGACACAAAGTCAGGTGAAAGACGTGGGTTCGTTGACATAAAGACACAAGGTCAGGTGAAAGACGTGGGTTCGTTGACACAAAGACACGAGGTCAGGTGAAAGACGTGGGTTCGTTGACACAAAGAAATAGAGACGGATGGGCAGGAGTCACAGTGCTCAATCCACGATATGTAGACCATCTTTAGCTAGGGTTGGCGGACCTCAAGAGCATTTTCAATTGTCATCTTCAAGTTTTTATGTCTAAATCAAATGTATGGCTCTTTTATGGTTGAAATAAAAAAATCTGCGGTTGCCCAATTGCCAAGCACAAACCTCTGGTCAGCATGAGTTTTACAGGTACTAAAATGTGCTTTGGCTGTATCACTTAGCTCTCTCAGTAGAAACAGATACAAAGCAAATGCTGATTTCCTTTCAATTTTTTTTTTTAATTCAAGCAGTCCTGAAACACAATAACATGCATTCGTTCCATTCCACAACCACACAGTTTGCAGGGGACACCAAAGGAATGAAACAGCCAGTACCATCCACCACCTGTCTTTGGGTTGCTGTGGGAAACAGAACCAACACGCCAAGGTGTCCCATTCCTACATGTTTGCCACCCAGCTCTCCCCCTTTTGACACTAGCATGGTCTGAACCATCTTGGTGGTGGGCTGTCCCAGCCGGCGGTAGAAGGCCAAACCAACCAGCTTCCTTTTCTTTTCGACCAGGAGAGGTTTTCCAAGGGCCCACTTCCCACTCTACATGAATTTGGCTTTATGTCCGGTGTACTCCACATGAATTTGTTGGCTTTATGTCCAGTGTACTGCACATGAATTTGTTGGCTTAATGTCCGGTGTACTGCACATGAATTTGTTGGCTTTATGTCTAGTGTACTCCACATGAATTCGTTGGCTTTATGTCCGGTGTACTCAGCATGAATTTGTTGGCTTTATGTCCGGTGTACTCCACATGAATTTGTTGGCTTTATGTCAAGTCTACTCCACATGAATTGGTTGGCTTTATGTCCGGTGTACTCCACATGAATTTGTTGGCTGGCTGGTCTACTCCACATGAATTGGTCGGCTGTCTGGTCTACTCCACATGAATTGGTCGGCTGTCTGGTCTACTCCACATGAACTTGTTGGCTGTCTGGTCTACTCCACATAAATTGATTGGCTGGCTGGTCTATTTCACATGAACTGGTTGGCTGTCTGGTCTACTCCACATGAACTTGTTGGCTGGCTGGTCTACTCCACATGAATTGGTTGGCTGTCTGGTCTACTCCACATGAATTGGTTGGCTGTCTGGTTTACTCCACATGAACTTGTTGGCTGTCTGGTCTACTCCATATGAACTTGTTGGCTGTCTTGTCTACTCCACATGAACTTGTTGGCTGTCTTGTCTACTCCACATGAATTGGTTGGCTGTCTGGTCTACTCCACATGAATTGGTTGGCTGTCTGGTCTACTCCACATGAACTTGTTGGCTGTCTGGTCTACTCCATATGAATTGGTTGGCTGTCCGGTCTACTCCACATGAACTTGTTGGCTGTCTGGTCTACTCCACATGAATTGGTTGGCTGTCTGGTCTACTCCACATGAATTGGTTGGCTGTCTGGTCTACTCCATATGAATTGGTTGGCTGTCCGGTCTACTCTACATGAACTTGTTGGCTGTCTGGTCTACTCCACATGAATTGGTTTGCTTTATGTCTGGTCTTCAAAAGGCAGAGCAGCCATCTCTTGCATACTCCTCTCTGTGTCAGCAAGCGAAGTCCACATTTCAAACATGGGTGTAACCTGCGTACAGTCTTCAGAACAGCTAGTTTGGTTTAGATGCAAGGCTCAGATTTCCAGATGCACTCGGACTGTCTAAAGCAGTCCATGTACTACAACTTTGATTTTTTAGTGCTTAGCATGCCTAAGTTTGCAACCTACATTCTCAAGACCAAACTCCGGTCTGTCAGACTATGTCTGATCTTTGTTTCTGTCAGATTTAGTTTGAATGGTATGACTCATATGCTCTGCATAAGCTTAGGGTGATTGCATGCAACAAAGGTTTAATTCTAACTGTGAAAGAAATATAGGTTTTCAATGATTTATTGTAGAATGCAAACAAAAACACATTTGAAAGTACCAGCACCAGTCAAGTAAGGGGCAGAATTATCAGTTGAGAATGGCCATTAGTTGATGAAGAGTATCATTGCTGAATCTGCTAGTTTATTGCTTACTGTTGACTTGAAGAAAGACTTTTTGGTATACGAACACGTTTTCTTCTGTTGATTCTCTTTGCTTCTGTTTGCAGTTGAAAATGAAAGGCAGGCACGTTTGTTAATATTTGTTGTCGTTTCTTTTTTCTCACCGTTACACACAATTTTTACCTTGTGTTCTGCTTACAGCCAACTATTGGCATGAAAGGGTTCACCTGAAAGGAATCACCTTAGTATGTTTGTGGATTGCTGTATGCCATTGTTTATCCATTCAAGGTAGTGTGTAGAAATGCTTTTTCATACTACTGGTCAGTATAAAATAAAAGGTGTTCAACATCATCTGGATGTGTCCTGTAGATTTGACTGATTGAAATCAACTTTCATTTCCACCTGTGGCCTTTGTACGGTCAGTCAAAAGTGTGCTTTGATTAAAAACAAAACAAACTTGGAAGCCACTCTGGTTCAATCAATGGACTGGGCAGACTTACCTACCCTGTTTGGTGTGGGTCTCTTGCTGGTTCACCACAGAGGAAAGTTGGGGGAGCTGTTGTGTGTGCTTGGAAAAGTATCCATACGAACAAATCGCCGCCTGGAAATACAACTGCTGTAACTCAAATATTCTGCATTTTCAAGATTTTTTGTAAACTTAAAGAACGGGCCAAGGGGCATAACGTAGCCAAGTCCCAATCACATTATCCTAAAAAATAAACATGCTGTTATCAAAACAGTTGTACATTCAGGTTTTAATTTCCATGGCAGATGCTTTTATCTCGCCAGCAAAAATAGGCAAAATGAGAATAGCAGAATGGCTGTGGACATCTTGGAAAAAAAACACAACTGAATTCAGTCTAAAACAGGAAATGCTTATGTCCACACCCTCAAATTTCTATGAAGAAATGGGTGACGAGGATTCTCCTGCCTCGCTTCCCCCAGAAAGACTGGGTCACAAACACATGATAAGGGTGTGTGTTTGTAGGGAGTAAAGGGATGCCTCTATCAAGGTTTAACAGCAGGACAAAAAGGAACACAACTTCCAGGGTGCAGGGAGGGGTCGTTAAATTATGCTACTGAGAAAGTGTGGGAAGAAATTTGGATGCAACCTCTTGAACACTCATCCATAAAATGAATGAAATTCAACCATGTGGTCCTTATCTTCCCACTGCAAATTGCACTCCTGGATAGAATTCTGTCTGGGCTTAAGAGAAAATAAATCCAACCCCCCCCCCCCCCCCCCCCCCCCCGTCCCTCCTTCTTTTTAAACAAGTATTGGTTTAAATGGACTGTTGCACTCTCCGCTGCATCATGGCATGCTGTAAATTTGCTCATTTTTCACCAGTATCAGACAATGAAGAAAAGGAGTAATCCGTTCAAAGTGATGGTCCAGATTCAGATGGAGTGAACAACAAACAAAACAATGACAAGAGACAAAAGAGCAACAATCCCAGATGCAAACACGCACACAAGTAGACATGTATAATTCTGCACAAGCACACTTTTTCCAATCTTTAAAAAAAGCCTTTTATTAAATGCCATCTTTGTCTTTTAAAAAAAATCTAAAAACTGTACAGAACATTCCAGATCCTATGAATCAACAGCACCTATTTCAATGTTCTTGAGGCAGTGTTTTTATGAATGAACACAACTGGCTGTCAATAATAAAAAGACAGATCCTTTCAGGAAACTCTGCTCCGAGTTCCTGTTCCATTTGCACCGGAAACTTAACAATGGAACAACAGTATGTTTCACACATAAATGAGAATTGTTAAAAAAAACAAAAACAAGCAAACAACGGTCTCATAATAAACTATAAACACACAAAACGACAACAACAATGCAGACAAGTTTCTGATACATGTGGATCTTTAAAAACCCACTTCAGTGATCAATTCAATGACAAATCTAAAAAAGGCAGCTTTCATATTGATTACTTTTAAATTTGTGTAAATCTTTATTAACCAGATAAAAACAAACCCAGTTAAACAAACCAAAGGAACAAACAAATGACAAACAAAAAGGAACATCCACTGATTAATTGCGATTCAAGACCGCCTTCACACTGTTATTTTCAATTCACATAAATGTAAATAAAGTTCTGATTCATGTTTAAAAAAAAAGAAAAAAAAAGTACACATTAAAAACTCATGCAAATGTTCATGAATTTCCACAACTTTTGGAATCAACATAACAAAACAATGCAACTAAAAACATCTTCAAACTTTTTGCTGCGCAATTCCTCCACAGTAGATTCAATTCCTGTCTTGCGTGGCAGCAACCCTGTGACAAAAGCTATGAACACATAAATGCCCACACCCTGAGTGCAGATGCCAGGAGAACCTGATCCTCACAGATGAGGCTGCCCGGTCCAGCCTGCAGGTGCGGTACAATTCTTTCAGATCAATGACAAAACCTATGAACACATAATCGCCCACATCCTGAGAGCAGATGCCAGGAGAACCTGATCCTCACAGATGGGGCTGCCCGGTCCAGCCTGCAGGTGCTGTACAGTTCTTTCAGATCAATGACAAAACCTATGAACACATAATCGCCCACATCCTGAGAGCAGGTGCTAGGAGAACCTGATCCTTACTGTGGGGGCATCCTGGTCCAGTCTATGGGCACTGTACAGCTCCTTCAGACCAATGACGGCAAGCTATGTACACATCACTGCCCTTGCCCTGGGCGTGGATGTCCAGTGGAACTACGCCTCACTGTGGGGGCAGGTTGCTCCAGTCGATGGGCCTTTTACCACTCTTCTTCAGCAGAGCGTTGCACTGGGAGAAGTGCTTGCAGCCCATGAACCCCGATGGGCCGACAGGGGGGAAGGGTGGACTGCTTTCAGCACATGGTGCTTCTTCTGCAATCACAACGCATTTCTTTATTTCAAAAACAACAACAAAAACAAAAAAACAGGCAAGACCACTTCAACATCAAGAAAACAGCATCAACTTACAAAATACTTTCACGTGAAATGTCAAAGACATAATGAAAATAATTATTCTTTAAATGGAAAACATTTTATATAGGTTTTGATTCTTTTCTGCGCTTCCAGGGGTATCTTCCTACAAACTGAAGGCATTCACATGACGAGACATTTCGTAAGATTAGAACAAGTAAGTGAAAGACAAAAAAGAAAAAAAAAAAAAAAAAATCCAGATTGGTTTTGTATTTATGACAGAACAGCATGACTGAATATGTTATTGTACACACATCGATGTTATTCCTGACAACTTTATACGCAGGCTGATACTCCTGCAGACACTCCATGTGTAGAGAGGCAAGTATTAATCCCATCTACCCAACAAAGAGAATGGAGTTTTGTGTGCATGACTGTTTTTTTATCCCACCATTAAGGCAGCCATACTCCAGCTTCGGGGAAGGTGCATGCTATGTGTAACGTGTCATCCGTACCAACGGCCAAACTGGCCTTCTCTTCCGAAAGTTGGTGATGGGATTTTACATGTGTGCAAGATGTTATGCGTGCGTGCACACACGGAACCTTGGTTTATAGTCTCATTCAAACGACCGTATGGGAAATGGAGTCGGAACCAATGTTGACTCCGAGGGAAAAATCCCCCTGTACTGAAACGGCCCGGAAGGGATTCTAACCCACAACCTCAGAATCACCCAGATTACGAATCCGGCACTCTACCACTGGGCTATTCCGGCCCCCCGATTCCTGACAACAGTAGTGTTCTCAGGAATAGCATCAATGTGTGGACCATGACATATTCTATCATACTGTTCTGTCCTAACAGTAGTGTTCTCAGGAATAGCATCAATGTGTGGACCATGACATATTCTATCATACTGTTCTGTCCTAACAGTAGTGTTCTCAGGAATAGCATCAATGTGTGGACCATGACATTCTATCATACTGTTCTGTCCTAACAGTACTGTTCTCAGGAATAACATCAATGTGTGGACCATGACATATTCTATCATACTGTTCTGTCCTAACAGTACTGTTCTCAGGAATAACATCAATGTGTGGACCATGACATTCTATCATACTGTTCTGTCCTAACAGTACTGTTCTCAGGAATAGCATCAATGTGTGGACCATGACATTCTATCATACTGTTCTGTCCTAACAGTACTGTTCTCAGGAATAGCATCAATGTGTGGACCATGACATTCTATCATACTGTTCTGTCCTAACAGTACTGTTCTCAGGAATAGCATCAATGTGTGGACCATGACATTCTATCATACTGTTCTGTCCTAACAGTACTGTTCTCAGGAATAGCATCAATGTGTGGACCATGACATTCTATCATACTGTTCTGTCCTAACAGTACTGTTCTCAGGAATAACATCAATGTGTGGACCATGACATTCTATCATACTGTTCTGTGTGTGGTTGGCTGTGAAGGGAGACCAATCTAGGAGCAGTATTCATTCAATCATTGGTGCAGCCCTGAAAAGCACTGTGTTCATCCTTACCTCGTAAACATTTCAGAACATCATCCACTGAGACGAAACGAGTGATAGAAAAAGTCCTGTAATGTTACAGCCAGGGGCAGAGAACTGTGAGAAGTTCACCATGACTGGGTTATGGCATGACAAAGGGCAGTAGCCATTCTGTTGCCTTCACCTTCCAACACTTGAATCTGGGGCCTGTTTACTGCTGGGTGGATGGAGGGGATTTCCGAGCAATAAAAATCCAACTTCAAGAGAGGTTTGAACTCATAACCATCAGCTCTGCAGGCAAATGCTCCAACTGTTTGACTGCAGGCCCCTCTTTCGCTAAGCAAGGCAAAAACCAGATCCAAGCAAAACAACTAAAGGAGAAAAAAAAAAGAACTTCTTTCTAAAGTTCTTCCCTGACCTAAACTTGGCAAGTAGAATCCTACACAGACTACACTTGGTTCAAGACTCAGTCAAAGGCAAAACCATCTCCAGCAAAACAACGAAAGAAAGAAAACAGAACATCTTTCTGTAGTTATTCCCTGACCTAAACCTGGCAACAAGTAAAATCCTGCACAGAATACACACAGTTCAAGGCTTCCTTGAAAGGCCAAAGAAACAGACTGGTTTTGTGTTTATGGCAGTTCAAGTTTTTCATAATGAGGCATCTTGCCCTATAGGATTTCACAGTCTCAGTGGTATGGTTTGGACAGCTGAATGCATGGGCAACCCCAGCCATGAACATCTGGATAACACTGAGAAGTCATCTGAACCTCTTTCAAATGAGACCTGAATAACTGGTGGGCAACAAGGGAAGGGAGACAACTGCTGTGAGCCTTCATTTCCAGATCCAAGTTATTTTTCTAGATGGTCATTCTGTCAACATTGGCCCTCCTCCTTATATTCCTTTCTCTCTCATATGTGCATGTGATTTACATATACTGCTCTAAAAACATAGTATTCAAATTCATTTCTTTATAGAAACAACTCTGATACTACAAAAAAAAAAATCAAATTCTATTATTGATACATATTGCTATGATATAAATATTTTCAAATCTATTGATTCATACACATTGATTTGATAAGAAAAAAAAATCAAACTTTTTACAGTTTAAAATCATCATGAACATAAATGAACAAAAGTAACTTCAAATTCATTTTGTCAACATTCACCATTGGTGAGCAGACCATCTATCTATCTATATCCAACGAGCCAAAGTGTTAGAACAAAGCCTCCTTTGTGAATGTGTGCCTTTTCCTTCACCCCCCCAACTCTAACATGTTCACACAAATGCCAACTGATATCCTGCCACAAACAGCACCACTGCTCTCTACTCTACAGCCTATCACAGACTGACATTACAGATGACCAATTTTTCCAATTCTGTTCACCACTTTCCATCTGTTCACTGCCAGAATTGTTGCCCTTTGTTATCCCAACTTGCTAGTTGAGCAAAAGCTTGATTTCTATTCAATCCCTCTGAAACCAAAAAAAACAGGTCAATCGGCAAGTTGTATAGACAAAACTGGGACGAAAACCATATCATTTTCACAACTTTGTGCTTAACAAATCCCTCGCTTTTCTTTTCTTTCTTCTTTTAAGCCCAGCTGACCAAATCAGGGCTTGCTCTCATCAACTCCTTACACACTCCCGACTGGAAGAAAAGCTTGCAACATATCCTCCACGTGGGCGATCACCTATCAAACCCTCCCCTCTCCATGCCAGTTCAACATTAATGTCAACTGACCATGTTGAAGAACTGTTAACAAACAAGGCTCAGCCCCCTCTCCCTCTGTCCAACAGAAGTTACTCAGGTCTGGACTGAACACTGACAGTGCTGTGATGGAAAACTGGATAATGATATTTGAAGATGAGAAAAGAAGAAGACCAAAAAAGACTCCAAAAAGCAGTCCAGCAGAGCCAGCAAGGGCAATGGACAACGTGGGAGAATGCACTCCAAAGAAGTCTCACTTGGAATGACATTTGGCACATGGCCCCTCTCAGGATCAGCTTCATTCTCAGATCTGCATATGACCTTCTGCCCTCAAATGCAAACCTGGTGAAGTGGGGGAAAACAGACGATCCTGCATGCCCCCTCTGCCATGAAAAACAAACAGTGGAGCATGTCCTAAGCTCATGTAAAGTAGCCCTGGCTCAAGGAAGGTACACATGGAGGCACAACCAAGTGCTCAAAGAGATTGTACAAGTAGTCTGGGCTAGTACTAACACCACAAAAGGGAAAATCAGGACTCCAAAAGCACCCGCAACATTCTTCACGGCAGGAGGCAGCAAATCATGGCCAAGAACAACAGTGCCACTCGAAACATGCAGGCAGAGTCTGCTGGACGGGGCAGATGACTGGGAGTGCACTGCAGACCTCCCAGAATGGAAGAGTCACCCAGAGATCATCAGCGAGAGTGGCATGAGACCAGACATAGTAGTCCACTCTAAGTCAACCAAGCAGCTGATCATGATCGAGCTCACGGTGCCATATGAGAACAGAATGGAGGCAGCTCAAATCTACAAGACTGAAAAGTATGCTGATCTGGCAAACAGCCTGAGGAGAGAAGGCTATCAGGTCAAAGTCCTCACTGCAGAAATTGGAGCTAGGGGGTTTGTAGGAAGTCTGCATACAGCCTCATGAAACAGCTCTCAGTTGCAGGGAAGGAAAAAACCAGAGCCCTGAAAGCAATGGCAGAAGCGGCAGAGAGGTGTTCAAGCTGGATCTGGTCAAGGAGGAACAAAAGTGAACTTCATAAGGCTTAATTTCCCTACAAATATCAGGTGTCCCTGTGGCTCAGTGGTTAAAGCGCGAGTCATTAAGTGGAAAATGAGCATGTCCAGAGGGTCATGGGTTCGAATCCCAGCCATGGCTCGTCCCAAGATGGGAAAAAAAAAAAAAAAAAAAAAAAAAAAAAAAAGGGGGGGCAGCAGAGGGACATCCGGAGTCATGAACCGGGTGTGGCCCAACCCCACTAGAGTGTCAGGAGATAAGGGCCGAAACACTTGCTTGAAGGGGGCTTCTCTTCTGAGGACTCTCTGCTGCCACGCTCTCCACAGTTTCTTTCTACTGAACCACCTTTTCTGAAAGCTGACCAGCACTGGATAATGATATTTGAACCACCTTTTCTGAAAGCTGACCAGCACTGGCTAATGATATTTGAACCACCTTTTCTGAAAGCTGACCAGCACTGGATAATGATATTTGAACCACCTTTTCTGAAAGCTGACCAGCACTGGATAATGATATTTGAACCACCTTTTCTGAAAGCTGACCAGCACTGGATAATGATATTTGAACCACCTTTTCTGAAAGCTGACCAGCACTGGCTAATGATATTTGAACCACCTTTTCTGAAAGCTGACCAGCACTGGCTAATGATATTTGAACCACCTTTTCTGAAAGCTGACCAGCACTGGCTAATGATATTTGAACCACCTTTTCTGAAAGCTGACCAGAACTGGATAATGATATTTGAACCACCTTTTCTGAAAGCTGACCAGCACTGGATAATGATATTTGAACCACCTTTTCTGAAAGCTGACCAGCACTGGATAATGATATTTGAACCACCTTTTCTGAAAGCTGACCAGAACTGGATAATGATATTTGAACCACCTTTTCTGAAAGCTGACCAGCAGCTTCCAGATGAGTGGCTTTGATGTTGACCCACTTGGACACACCCCTCCCTGATCAGACATCTGGTCACACCCAGTCTTGGACACACCCCTCCCTGATCAGACATCTGGTCACACCCAGTCTTGGACCACCCCTCCCTGATCAGACATCTGGTCACACCCAGTCTTGGACACACCCCTCCCTGATCAGACATCTGGTCACACCCAGTCTTGGACACACCCCTCCCTGATCAGACATCTGGTCACACCCAGTCTTGGACACACCCCTCCCTGATCAGACATCTGGTCACACCCAGTCTTGGACACACCCCTCCCTGATCAGACATCTGGTCACACCCAGTCTTGGACACACCCCTCCCTGATCAGACATCTGGTCACACCCAGTCTTGGACACACCCCTCCCTGATCAGACATCTGGTCACACCCAGTCTTGGACACACCCCTCCCTGATCAGACATCTGGTCACACCCAGTCTTGGACACACCCCTCCCTGATCAGACATCTGGTCACACCCAGTCTTGGACACACCCTCCCTGATCAGACATCTGGTCACACCCAGTCTTGGACACACCCCTCCCTGATCAGACATCTGGTCACACCCAGTCTTGGACACACCCCTCCCTGATCAGACATCTGGTCACACCCAGTCTTGGACACACCCCTCCCTGATCAGACATCTGGTCACACCCAGTCTTGGACACACCCCTCCCTGATCAGACATCTGGTCACACCCAGTCTTGGACACACCCCTCCTGATCAGACATCTGGTCACACCCAGTCTTGGGTCACAGTTTCAGCACCAGAACATTCACACCGAGCTACACAGATCACATGACCCATCACCCCACTTCCATCTGTTTAGCAGGAGATCCAGCTGGCCATACAAAGTTTATTCTTTCTTCCCCTGTCCATGTGACAGGCTGAATTCACTACGATGTGAAATGACCTTGTCTGTGACAGGCAAGATTCAAAATGATGGGACGGACCTTGTGTCTGTGAGAGGCAAAATTGATAATTACAGGAACTGACCACGAGTCTGTACTAAGCAAAGCCAAGAACAACAGGCACTGACCTTGTATCTGTCAGCAGTAAAATAAGTAACAATGGGAACTGACCATGCCTTTTTGACAGGCAAAATCAATCATGATGTGTACACGTTTAATACTGATATAAATTAACCACACCACAGTGAACTGACCTTGTCGATGCAGGCTCCCTTCTTCTGTGCGTAAGCCCCCCACAGCAGGAAGACGGTGCCGGACGTGTTGGCGTTGAGCCATTTGATCGTGGCGTCGGTGAACTGCTCCCACCCCTTCCCAGAATGCGAGTTGGCCTGGTGTGCACGCACCGTCAAACATGCGTTCAGCAGCAACACACCTGCAGTGACACATTACACTCTGAAGTTTCTCTTTTAGTGGAAGGATCTTATGACATTCTTGAGAAGTGGGTTTAATTGTTGGGTAACAAACTTTCCAATTTCTCTTTTCATTTCTAAAAATTCTTGTTTCCTTTTCGATCTTAAAGAGTGCTTCCACTTCTGTCATCTGTTACATCAAGTTGTACACTACTTCTATGTGAGTTCCATTTTTGTGTGCATGTCTTTATCAGAAATGGAGCAAAAAGTCTGGTTGGCAGCTGAAATATGGAGTCAATCAGGTGACTGGGAACATTTCCTTTTTGTTCTTTTTTTTTTTTTTTTTGGGGGGGGGGGGGGGGGGGGGTATGTCAGGAAAATAAAATGTTGGTTATGAAATTTCCAGAAAGGCATGTCCCCAGATCAGGGTCTTGGGAAGTTATAAGCAGGAGAGGTGAAGGGGGGGGGGGGGGGGGGGGCAGAGGGGTAGGTAGGACGGAGTGAATCTCCTCTCTCCTGCCACTGAAACTTTTTCATATTTTCAATATCATTTTTGTTTGTGTTTTATATTCTTACTGCATAATGTTGGGGCATAAATCTTAACTCCTATAGGAAATTTCAACCAAATAATTAAATGTATTCTAGATCCTACATACCTTTCATAAATGTGATCCAGATCATGCAAAGTCTATACACAATCCAGATCATACACATTTAGTACTTGATCTGGGTAGCATAAATTTCACATATAATCCAGATCAATTCAATACATGATCCTGATCACATAAATTCCATTATACATTCTGTGTTTGTTTCACTTCATATATGTTTGACATAATTCAGGTCATATATATTTCATAAATAACCCAAATCATACAAATTAAAAATAATTATTTTGGTCATAATCTTAAATCTTAATGTGAATGATCCCAGATCATAGAAATATAATTCATGACCTTTGTACAGAACAGGATATAGGGTTTACACTCACTGGCTGCCTACAACATGTCATATTGTAATGAACAATATTATTCCTGGTAACAGCTCTGCAAAACTTTTTTAAAAATTGGGGCATACAAAACTACAGATACTCATTATGCAGAGTTCAATTGTCTGATTGTCTGGGACAACTACACCCTCCGACAGGCCAGTGGAAACACTCTCTGCACTAACTAAACCCTCCAACAGGCAAGTGTTGCAGTCCCTCCACTGGCTTCCAATTCAGAGGCGAATCGACTACAAGCTGGCGTCCGTCTGTTTCTCTTCTGTTTCTGGTACTGGACCAAAATATCTTTCCGACATCCTCCACATCTACATCCCATCCCGTCATCTTCGTTCCTCTGCCGACAGTCGCCTCTTGCGCATTCCTTCTGTCAGAACAAAATCTTTTGGTCAACGTTCTCTTTCCTTCCAAGGACCAACTGTCTGGAATACACTTCCCATCAGTGTCAGACACCTACCTTCACCCTCTTCTTTCAAATCTGCAGTCAAAACTAACTTCTTTCATCAGTCGTAACCCCCCCCCCCCCCCCCCCCCCCCCCCCCCCCCCCAACTTCCCAATCCACCTTGAGTGGGTTTGTGCGTGCGCACGTGAGTGCCTGGTGGTTGTGTTGCTTGTGCGTGCAGGCCGTGTTGATGTGAGTGCTTGCGTGCGTGCGTGCTGGTGTCTGAGAGCGTGGGTGTGTGGTCATGCGTGAGCTCGCGCGCGCGTGTGTGTGTGTGTGTGTGTTGTTGGTGTTGTTGGTGTTGGTAATGTAAGCGTTAGAGCCTAATTATAGGAATAGGCGCTATATAAATAACTTTTTTATTATTAAGTGGAACGCTCTCTGCACTAACTAAACCCTCCAACAGGCAAGTGAAACACTCTGCACTAACTAAACCTCGACAGGCAGTGACACACTCTCTACACTAACTAAATCTCCAACAGACAAGTGGACATGCTCTCTGCACTAACTAAACCTTCCAACAGACAAGTGGAAACGCTCTCTGCACTAACTAAACCCTCTGACAGGCCAGTGGAAACGCTCCTACACTAACTACAACCTCCAACAGGCAAGTGGACACTCTCTGCACTAACTAAACCTTCCGACAGGCAAGTGGAAACGCTCCCTATACTAACTAAACCCTCCAATAGGCCAAGTGGAAACGCTCTCTGACACTAACTAAACACTCCAACAGGCAGTGGAAACACTCTCTGCACTAACTAAACCCTCCGACAGGCAAGTGGACATGCTCTCTGCACTAACTAAACCCTCCGACAGGCAAGTGGACACGCTCTCTGCACTAACTAAACCTCCGACAGGCTAGTGGACACGCTCTCTGCACTAACTAAACCCTCCGACAGGCCAGTGGACATGCTCTCTGCACTAACTAAACCCTCCAACAGGCCAGTGGAACACTCTCTGCACTAACTAAACCCTCCAACAGGCAGTGGACACGCTCTATGCACTAACTAAACCCTCCGACAGGCCAGTGGAACGCTCCCTGCACTAACTAAACCCTCCGACAGACCAGTGGACACACTCTTTGCACTAACAACCCTCCGACAGGCCAGTGGACACGCTCTCTGCACTAACTAAACCCTCCGACTAGGCAAGTGGAACGCTCTCTGCACTAACTAAACCCTCCGACAGGCAGTGGACATGCTCTCTGCACTAACTAAACCCTCCGACAGGCCAGTGGAAACGCTCCTGCACCAACTAAACCCTCCGACAGACCAGTGGACACGCTCTCTGCACTAACTAAACCCTCCGACAGGCTAGTGGACATGCTCTCTGCACTAACTAAACCCTCCGATAGGCAGTGGAACGCTCCTCTGCACTAACTAAACCCTCCCACAGGCCAGTGGACACGCTCTCTGCACTAACTAAACCCTCCGATAGCCTAGTGGACACGTTGTCTGCACTAACTAAACCCTCTGACAGGCCAGTGGAAACGCTCTCTGCACCAACTAAACCCTCCAACAGGCTAGTGGACACGCTCTCTGCACTAACTAAACCCTCCGACAGGCTAGTGGACACGCTCTCTGCACTAACTAAACCCTCGACAGGCTAGTGGACACGCTCTCTGCACTAACTAAACCCTCCGACAGGCTAGTGGACATGCTCTCTGCACTAACTAAACCCTCCAACAGGCCAGTGGACACGCTCTCTGCACTAACTAAACCCTCCAACAGGCCAGTGGACACGCTCTCTGCACTAACTAAACCCTCCCACAGGCCAGTGGACATGCTCTCTGCACTAACTAAAACCTCCGACAGGCCAGTGGACACGCTCTCTGCACTAACTAACCCCTCCGACAGGCAAGTGGACATGCTCTCTGCACTAACTAAACCCTCCAACAGGCCAGTGGACACGCTCTCTGCACTAACTAAACCCTCCCACAGGCCAGTGGACATGCTCTCTGCACTAACTAAAACCTCCGACAGGCCAGTGGACACGCTCTCTGCACTAACTAACCCCTCCGACAGGCAAGTGGACACGCTCCTGCACTAACTAAACCCTCCGGCAGGCCAGTGGACACGCTCTCTGCACTAACTAAACCTCCAACAGGCAAGTGGACACGCTCTCTGCACTAACTAAACCCTCTGACAGGCAAGTGGAAACGCTCTCTGTACTAACTAAACCCTCCCACAGGCCAGTGGACACGCTCTCTGCACTAACTAAACCCTCCCACAGGCCAGTGGACATGCTCTCTGCACTAACTAAACCCTCCCACAGGCCAGTGGACACGCTCTCTGCACTTGTCTGTTGGGCGACTGATTCTGGACTAGGTCAGCCCAAGCATGACAGAGGATTCAGTATCAGCGCAGGCCCTTTCACCCCCCCCCCCCCTTCACTCTGACCAATCCACCACCTGGAGTTCCTGTGAACGACACCCCAGCACACTGCCACCTCACTGTCGCAAGGGACGTTCTTTAACCCGTTCGCTGCTTGAAAATGTTACAAAGGCTTTCCCAGTGCCAGGGAAATCTAATGATTTGGGGGTAATAATTAACAAAAAATTCTAGCTCAGAAACTACAAAAGATATAACAATGAAATATATTGATTTTTGAAGGAAATTGAATGAAGATTTTGAATCTGGGCTTCTTTTGTTTTAATTTTGATAATAAAAAAGTATTTAGGCAATTAGATTTGGATAGATTTTTTTGCACGATCAAAAGCATATGTATTTACCACTACATCTTCACATCCAAACAAGAACACAAAGCAAAAAAGTTGAAAATAAAGTTTGTATTGTCACACTACACCTGTAAATGAAAGTAAAACAGTTTAGAAGTCTATCAAGACGCTCACACTCTATGCAGACAGGTCAGTCCACGACCACGCCCCCTCTCCCCACCACGCCCCCTTGCTGGACTTCAACCCTCTCTTTCACTGCTCCTCTTCCCCTACCTTTCCCTCTGCCCCGTGCCACGCCGCGAGCAGGCCGCGCTCCCCTCTTGCGCTGACTATCACGTCACTGACCACTGGCACGCAGTGCAGAGTACACACTAGGCGAGCTCGTTCGACGCTGGCAAACCAGTCAGCTGAACACACACTGAGGTCACACAGTACGACACAATAACTGACGAATACGGTCGGCAATTCCATCACTATCATCATCTCACCTTCATGCTCGAGTGAGTCGTTGAATAAAAGATTATTGTCTTTGTCAAAAATCATTAGCAGAGCCTGCTCAGCTGTGTAAATAAGTTGATTTGGTCGCTGCGCTTGTCGAAGGTTGTGCCGCCATCTTTGCAAGCGAGACGAAGTGCTGGCTGGTCATCCAGTCAGTGATGAGAATAAATGGGCTTTCCCCTCACGTGTGGTCATTTACATATCATTTTAATACTACAGACATATAAGGCTTACTACGCACACTCTATTTAAGTCCGTTGATAGAAATAGTAACGAATGAAAATTCAAGAAAAATGCATGACGTCAGTGGACGGCCCATAGGCACTGGGAAAGCATTTTTAATGCGGCGTCAGCTGACGGCTAAAAGGCACTCTACGGGTTAAACCATGTCAGCAGCATGCATCCACTGTGGTTCAGATCAGCACAAACGATGGTTCCACTCCCTGTATGTCCTCCCCATCAGCCCAGCATCACACCGGTGCAGATCATGCCATCAGTGTCACTGTCTAACTGACTTATTAAACAGTTACTTTTTGTAACAAATCTCAAGCAGGTACTTGGCAGGGCATGCAGATTTTTATCTACCTGTCCATATGGCAGCTAAAAATTACCTTCTAATTTTTCACCTCTTAAATAGTATGAAGTTTTGCCTATAAACAAACAAACAAAAACAGAGAGAAAAAAGCTATATAACTGGATGTGGAGAAACAGGCATGGACACACAAAGACAAAAAAAGAGGGGTGTGTGGGGGGGAAGTGTAAGTCCACTGATATCCAGACAAAGGCATCCCAGCTTTCCTTCCCAGCACCCCCTGCTGTACCTTGTGCGGCCCATCCTGTCAGGTTGCCGTGGCCAGGGTGTCTGAAGCCCTCAATGTCTGTGGCCAGTTCTTTGTACATGTTCTCCAGGCTGCAACACCAGTAGGCAGCTGTTCAGTCGGGTGCACACGCACTTAGCACATAATATTGTCTTTCACGGATGCATAGCTGTAACACAATTACTATCTTTAACATTTCTTCAGTGAAATAAAACGAAGTAATCTTAAGTGAAAATTAGTGGTAACAATATTCAACAGATTCCAAACATTCAATGGGAAGTGAAACTTCCCCATCTGCAAGCCCCGTCCTCTCCCCCATGCCCTTTATTTTGTATGGAGTTTGCAAATTTTGTTGTTTTTTTTCACCAACTTTTTGTTTCAATGGATTCTGGAGATTTTTTTCTTTTTCACTTTCATTATTTCAGAGAAGTCTCAGAATTTTTTTTTTTTTTTTGCAGGTTTAATACTAAGTAGACAAGATTTAATTGGTTTAAAAAAAAAAAAAAATGTTAAATTCTAATTTTTGTTTTCAGTCCCCTTCTCATACACCCTTGGAAACCCAAACTGTGGTTCAGGGTAAAGACACAAAACACCCTGGTTTGGGGGTGAATCTTGTTGCGTAATGGAGTAATACGTCATTTTTCACAATGGTGTGCACCATACATCCAGAACACAGCAAAGCACATATATGTCAGGCATGTGACTGAAGAACAAACCAGTGTCACGCTGCTGTGTAGCTGGAGACGAACGTCACTGTGTGAATGTCCATGATGCTGGGCGATGGGAGAAATGTTAATCGGTAATGAATTCACTGGTCTATCAACTTACAACTTACTCATGCAAAACTTCATTTCATGTTTTGATACAACAGATGACACATTTGTTTTATGAAGCCTATATTGTGTTTGTGCATTTTACATTGTTTTTCACTGGAGAGTGAACTCAAAATGCTGCCTGAAAATGAGACTTAAGCACACTTTCAAGCACAGATTTGGAATGCTGAAAATTCAAGGGGCATCAATTTTGCACAAAACATAAGTTAAAAAAAATAGATTTTTAATATACATAAAGGAACCAGAAGAAAAAACACTCCTGTTAGAATTTTGAAGTACCTGTAAAAAGTCTTGTCCTAAGTTCCTTTCCTTCTGGAGAATAAACTCAGTCCTCACACCTTTTGACAAAACGAATGGCTAAACATTAATTGAATAAACTCTTAAGTCCTCATACCTTTTGACAAAACGAATGGCTAAACATTAATTGTTAATATCACTTATAGAAAAATCAAAACAAAACAAAAACCCTGTTGCGCGATTATCCCTCTGAGGATCAAACAATCAAGTTTCGAGTTCTGACTCAAGTGTTTGAAATCCGAATTGGACTTTTTTTTTTTTTTTCTAGTACAGACACCTTATTATGTAGTTATGGGTTTTTTTTTTTAATTCTATACTGTCAGTGTCTTTTTTTTGTGATTAACATCATTGTTAATTTTGTTTGATGGAAAAAAAAAGAAAGCTTTGATGAGTTCACCTCACAGAGGAAAGCACACACAGAGGCTTAAAGAGCTTAAACCCTTCACTGCCACAGTATAATAGCACATTTGAAAATCTGTATGCCGTGGTAAAATTTAGCTTTTTTGGGTAGGTTCAATGAAATGGCAACTACTGACTTATTTCTTGACAGACCTCTTTGATTTTTTGCATGTTTTGTTGCTATGCATTTGTCTACAATGTCCTATCGAAATGGCTTGATTATGTTGATAATTAGTATAGCAGAAATTGACATAATTATAAAAATTTTACCAAAAATAACAGTTTTTGAGTATACACAAACACATTGCACCAAACAGAATGAGTCAAAACACTGTAAAAGTGGTCTTACTATTTATTGAGTATCAGCACTAACACATGACAGTCATATAAATCCCAAGGAATGTTGTTCTTGATGATAATCTGCTCATAACTGGGGGTACTATTTTTTAGGTAAAAAGGGGCATAATCATGCTTTTCACGGTATGTTCACTAACATGTACATTACTCACCCATTTGTTGAGTTATTTGTTAGATTTTTTGTGGATTACTTACTTATACCCTTGTCTACAATTTCACATCATTCTATATATTGGTTTTGTTGGTTATGATGATGGTTCACACTAATAACATGTGATAAAACAGTTTTTGTTTTGTTTTCAATGTGAGAGTTTTAGAACAATTGAGCAAATAAAAGCCCACTAAACACAACAAAAATACCTTTTGGTGTTAGCTCAACAACATTACAAACACCTGGGATTCATACTGTTGTCAATAAATGTCCCTCTGTGTAACAATCTGTATGTTACTGGGGGTACCCCAATTCCACTAGAAAGGGGCATAATTTTACTATTTGGGGTAGGTTCAGTACCTCAATCACTGCTTATGTATTTCTGTACATATGACTTAGATTTTAAGGCTTCTCTTTCCTTATACCACAAACTTTGATGCTATATTACAATAATGTAGTTTTGTTGGAAATTAGGGGATGGACATATGTTGGTGGTTTTACAAAAAGAACAGTTTTCAAGTATACATCTAACAAATTGCACCATATAAAATCAGTGTAAACAATGAAAAAGTGGTTTGACTAATTGTTCAACATCAGCACTAACATATGACAGTCATATAAATCCCAAGGAATGCTGTTCTTGATGACAATCTGCTCATAATTGGGGGTACTATTTGTTGGTTTTGTTTGTTATGATGATGGTTCACACATATAACATGTGATAAAACAGTTTTTGTTTTGTTTTCAATGTGAGAGTTTTAGAACAATTGAGCAAATAAAAGCCCACTAAACACAGCAAAAATACCTTTTGGTGGTAGCTCAACAACATTACAAACACCTGGGATTCATTACTGTTGTCAATAAATGTCCCTCTGTGTAACAATCTGTATGTTACTGGGGGTACCCCAATTCCACTAGAAAGGGGCATAATTTTACTATTTGGGGTAGGTTCAGTACCTCAATCACTGCTTATGTATTTCTATACATATGACTTAGATTTTAAGGCTTCTCTTTCCTTATACCACAAACTTTGATGCTATATTACAATAATGTAGTTTTGTTGGAAATTAGGGGATGGACATATGTTGGTGGTTTTACAAAAAGAACAGTTTTCAAGTATACATCTAACAAATTGCACCATATAAAATCAGTGTAAACAATGAAAAAGTGGTTTGACTAATTGTTCAACATCAGCACTAACATATGACAGTCATATAAATCCCAAGGAATGCTGTTCTTGATGACAATCTGCTCATAATTGGGGGTACTATTTGTTGGTTTTGTTTGTTATGATGATGGTTCACACATATAACATGTGATAAAACAGTTTTTGTTTTGTTTTCAATGTGAGAGTTTTAGAACAATTGAGCAAATAAAAGCCCACTAAACACAGCAAAAATACCTTTTGGTGGTAGCTCAACAACATTACAAACATCTGGGATTCATATTGTTGTCAATAAATGTCCCTCTGTGTAACAATCTGTATGTTACTGGGGGTACCCCAATTCTACCAGAAAGGGGCATAATTTTTACTACATGTGGCTACTAAGTACAAAAAGAAAAGATGCTCCCAGGATTCACTGAAAGGGGGAGAGAATGATGAATCCATTGGTGCTCAACCAATCACGACTGCAAATCCCAAACGGACTATGAACATGGACCAAATGGAATATCCATGTGTCTGTAGAAAGCGTTTCGCTACCACCCATGGCATGAAGATCCACAGAACAAAGATGGGATGTGTGAAGACTCATCTGAATGAGCAGCAGCGCACTGCATCAGCAGATAAGACATCCGAAGACCAAGGCCAGGATTTAAACCACAGTGCCAAGGACATCCACGCTGTTGGTTCGGATGAGGAATTTGCACAGGCCCCCGATGCCAGGCGCCTGAAACTCAATCTGCCACGAGCAAACGAAACTGAAGATTGGGAGAAACTGGATGCAAAAATCGTCCAAAGACTCGATGCACTGATAGGGAAAAGCACCCTGGAACACAAACTAGCCACATATGGGGACATTGTGTATGCCACATGTAGAGACGCCTATGGAGCAAAACTACCCAAAGAGAAAACACCTCCAAAGAAATCCAGATGCCAAGAAGAGATGGACAAGATCAGGGTCCAAAAAAAAAAACCTCAAGAAGCAAATGAAGACCGCACTGCCAGCTGAAAAACAAGGCTTGGAAAAATTCTGGAAAGACCTGAAAGCAAAACACAGCGCCCTCAGCAAAGCGGAATCTGCGAGGAAGAGGAAGAGCAAAAAGAAGAAGACACAAAAGCGCTTCTTCAGAGACCCCTTCCAGTTTGCCAGAACACTGTTTCAGCAGCCAAAATCTGGGACCCTAAGTGTGGACAAAGGAGTTCTTGAGCAGCATCTGAGGAAAACATACTCTGACTCACAGAGCAAAGCACCACTCGACATTCAAGGTCTGGTGTGGCCAACCAACCCTGAGGAACAGTTCAATGACAAGCCTCCAACGTTGGCGGAAATCAAGAAGGTGGTCGACAAAGCCAGAGCCAAATCATCACCAGGGCCAAACGGAATACCTTACCAGCTGCACAAGAAATGTCCCAAGGTGCTGAAGTGGCTCCACAGGCTGCTGCGATCAGCTTGGAGAAACCAGAAGATCAGCGGCCAGTGGATGACGGCAGATGGTGTGTACATCCCCAAAGAGCAAAACTCAAGTGACATCAGCCAGTTCAGGCCAATATCACTACTGAACGTCGAAGGGAAAATCTTCTTCTCTGTCATGGCAGCAAGGCTGACCAAGTACCTCATGGAAAACAAGTACTTGGATGTGTCAGTCCAGAAAGGTGGCATCCCAGGCGTGGCTGGCTGTGTAGAACACGCCACAATGATCTGGGACGCAATCCAAAGAGCAAAAACAGAAAAGAGAGACCTGGACGTAGTGTGGCTTGATCTGGCAAACGCATATGGATCTGTACCCCATGAGATGATACAGTTGGCTCTTGAGATGTACCATGTGCCAAAGAACATCTGCGACATGCTCAAGAAGTACTTCAATGGCTTCTCAATGCGGTTCTCTACCAAGGAGTACACAACAGATTGGATCAACTTGGAAGTGGGCATTGCAATGGGCTGTGCAATTTCCCCAATACTGTTCATGTTGGCAATGGAAGTCATCTTGAAACCAGCAACAAGCAACGCAAGACAAACAGACCTTGGCGATGGATACAAGATGCCCCCTCTCAAGGCCTTCATGGATGACACTACAGTGATTTCATCCAGAGAAGACGAGACACGTCATGTGCTGGAAAGGCTGGACGACATAGTTGCCTCATCCAGAATGAAGTTCAAGCCAAAGAAATCACGGAGTCTCTCACTGAGGAAAGGAAAAGTTGCCGAATCTGTGGTCTTCAGTGTTGCCACCCAGGCCATTCCAACGGTCACAGAAGAGCCAGTCAAGAGCCTTGGAAGATGGTATGATGATACGCTGAAAGACACACAAAGAGCAAAAGAAACCAAACAGATGTCGGAAGAAGGCTTGGAGACAATTGACCAGTGTGGGCTCCCTGGCAAATACAAGGTCTGGTGTCTGCAGTTCATGCTGATACCAAAGCTCCTATGGCCTCTGATGATATGCGACATCTGCACCAGCACAGTGGAGGCAATGGAAGCCAAAATCAACAAGTTCACAAGGAAATGGCTTGGTGTCCCACCTTGTCTGACTGACATAGCGCTGTACTGTCGCCAAGCAAAGCTGAAACCACCACTGAAATCCATCCTGGAAGAATACAAAGCAGGAAAGATCAGACTTCAAAGCATGCTGGAGGACTCAGGAGACAAGGTGGTAGAAGCAATCAAGCCCCAGCTGAAGACAGGCAGAAAATGGAAAGTTCAAGAGGCGATGGATTCTGCAAAAGAAAGTCTCAAGATCAGAGAAATAACAGGACACACACAGACCAACAGACAAGGACTGGGGGTGACCAAAACTGAATGGTGGTCAAAGGCCAAAGGAAAAGCCAAAAGAGACATGATGATTCAGGAGATGAGAAAAGAAGAAGACCAAAAAAGACTCCAAAAAGCAGTCCAGCAAGGGCAATGGACAACGAGGGAGAATGCACTCCAAAGAAGTCTCACTTGGAATGACATCTGGCACATGGCCCCTCTCAGGATCAGCTTCATTCTCAGATCTGCATATGACCTTCTGCCCTCAAATGCAAACCTGGTGAAGTGGGGAAAAACAGACGATCCTGCATGCCCTCTCTGCCATGAAAAACAAACAGTGGAGCATGTCCTAAGCTCATGTAAAGTAGCCCTGGCTCAAGGATGGTACACATGGAGGCACAACCAAGTGCTCAAAGAGATTGTACAAGTAGTCTGGGCTAGTACCAACACCACAAAAGGGAAAATCAGGACTCCAAAAGCACCCGCAACATTCTTCACGGCAGGAGGCGGCAAATCATGGCCAAGAACAACAGTGCCACTCGAAACATGCAGGCAGAGTCTGCTGGACGGGGCAGATGACTGGGAGTGCACTGCAGACCTCCCAGAATGGAAGAGTCACCCAGAGATCATCAGCAAGAGTGGCATGAGACCAGACATAGTAGTCCACTCTCAGTCAACCAAGCAGCTGATCATGATCGAGCTCACGGTGCCATATGAGAACAGAATGGAGGCAGCTCAAATCTACAAGACTGAAAAGTATGCTGATCTGGCAAACAGCCTGAGGAGAGAAGGCTATCAGGTCAAAGTCCTCACTGCAGAAATTGGAGCTAGGGGGTTTGTAGGAATGTCTGCATACAGCCTCATGAAACAGCTCTCAGTTGCAGGGAGGGAAAAAACCAGAGCCCTGAAAGCAATGGCAGAAGCGGCAGAGAGGTGTTCAAGCTGGATCTGGTCAAGGAGGAACAAAAATGAACTTCATAAGGCTTAAATTTCCTACAAATATCAGGTGTCCCTGTGGCTCAGTGGTTAGAGTGCGAGTCATTAAGTGGAAAATGAGCATGTCCAGAGGGTCATGGGTTCGAATCCCAGCCATGGCTCGTCCCAAGATGGGAAAAAAGGGGCAGCAGAGGGACATCCGGAGTCATGAACCGGATGTGGCCCAACCCCCCTAGAGTGTCAGGAGATAAGGGCCGAAACACTTGCTTGAAGGGGGCTTCTCTTCTGAGGACTCTCTGCTGCCACGCTCTCCACAAGTTTCTTTCTACTTTGGGGTAGGTTCAATACCTCAATCACTGTTTATTTATTTGTTGACATATGACTTGGACTTTATAGCTTCTCTTTCCTTTTACCCTAAGCTATGATGCTATATAATATAATCTAGTTTTGTTGGCCATTAGGGGATGGACAGGGATGTAACAAAATGGTGGTTTTACAAGAAAAGAACAGTTTCTGAACACACACACGTGTTACAACACTGACAAAACCTTCTGTTAGTGTTTTACTCAGCATCACTGTAAGTATACAGTGTGGTCCAAATTGTTATAGTACAAAACTTATTGGTAAATGTTCAAAATGACAACCATGGAAAAAAAAGTCTGAAGAAAAATAATAAACAATTGTCTGTTGAAAAGAAAAAAAGAAAAACACACACACACTGCATGCATTTGTTATCACACAAAACACTGTAGAAACTGTGTTAGTTTTTACACAAATACTTACATTATTGCCACGCTGTCCTATATAGGAATCCATCACTTGCCGTACAAAGTCTTGGACATAATCCTCAGGTTGTCTGCATTCCCTGCTTCACAATTTTACTCCACGTGGTCTTCTTTCACTGATGGCACTTGGTCTGGTCACAGCATTGACAAAATCATGAACACACGCACAGGTGAGAAAAAAATTCACTTCCCGGAACTTTTCATGCAGATGATCCAGAATGGGTTGAATCCTGTAGAGCCAGTCGTACCCTGGATCACCTTCGACTGGTATGGCTGCATTGTCGTTGAAATGCAGAAACTGAAGAAGAATCTGAAATACAGAATAAAAGTTTCAAGATAAGTAAGCAGACCCACAATTGGGGACACACACACACACTAAACAGACCCACAACTGGGCACGCACACACACATACACACGACACCACACACAGTAAGCAGACCCACAGTTGAGCACACACACACACACACCACACGCATACACACAAACAGCTTCCACACACACACACACACACGACACCATACACAGTAAGCAGACCCACAGTTGAGCACACACACACACTCACACACAACACATGCATACACACAAACAGCTTCCACACACACACATACATTACACATATGCACACACACACACTAACAGTATCACACACATGAATGTAAAAACACCACAATGATACAAAACAAAAAATCTGCTGTGGATGAGTGCTTCTGTGTTTTACAAAATGAACAAACTTATATGGAAAACTTGCATACAGACATAAATAACACACACACACACACACACACACACACACACACACACACACACACACACACACAGTCCCACCTATCCATACAGTCATTATTTCCATAATTATGTGGTTTCAGTAGGAAATATGGCAAAGAAGAGAAATACAGAAAATGAATAGTCGAGGAATGAAGAATCATGTAGTAAAAACAAAAACAAAAAAACAACAACAAAAGAAAAATAGAGCTACTTGCCTGAAACCGGTTTCTGGTCATGAAGGAACTGGAACTTTGTACAGCTGAAAACTGGCACAGCTGACTTTCAGACCAGAATTCCAGTCAAAACAACAGCAAGGTTGAAGGGCTGTGCACCTCTTTCTCGCCATTCTTTGATCAGCTGTTGCTGACCACGCCCCATGCCACGCCCCCGGCCGCTTCCACGGGACCTTCACCGTCATTCTGAGCCCGTACCACGTCCACCACCCCGTTCGTCAAGAAAGGAGGGGGTGCAGTGCTCATTGACGGCACGCGTTCGGCAATTTCCGCTTCGTCACCCACGCTAACGGCGCTTTCTTTACTGCTGTCTTGTGTACAGAACAATGAAGCCACGTCATCACCAGCATGTATCTGATAAAAGTGGATGGTGCCGATTCCCATCCGTCTCCTCATCGCTAGTATCAGGATCCGATCCTCAAAGGTCTTCTTCGTCACCATCTTGATACTTTTGAACGTCATCTAAAACATCAAGGGCAGTGTAACGCTTGAAAACGGGACACGTCGACGAAGTGCTAGGTTGAGCTGCCATCTTGAATATGCTTATCAGCTGTAACCTCTCAACTCGCAATCTGCTTAACATGTGGTCAGCTGGCTGCTCGCGTGATGGGAAAGGGGCCGTTCCTTGACACCAGTAGAAGAGGTGAGAACATTTTAGAGGGTCGTCTCCCAAGTAGATTTTTCTGCTTTCTGTTACGAAGTTACGGCGAGACACTCTCGTCCCGGGCGTAGCGATTTTCGGTTTTCTGGACGAGCGTTACTCGTTCCAGGCAGTGAATGGGTTAAGGATGTTTTTCATGGGCCTGAAATAACCACACAAAATTTCACTGAGCCTATGAGGCGAATTTCTAGGTTTTCACAGGCCAGCTTTGCGGCCAGTGTCTGAAAAGTGGCACCCCTACATATCGCCACTTCATTTGCTTTCCAAGATCTACCTGGAGTACACAAGAGACCCACCTGGGAGGAGGCTGAATTCCTCTGGGCACACTGAAACACAGACCTGAAAACACAATAATTTTCATATGATATACATGTATCCAGCACTGCCAATACAGTGAAAACACACACACCAGCCAGCACTCAGACTAGGGTCACCAATGCATTTATAACAAAAACAAAAAGAAAAAAAGAAATCATCTGTCAGCCTTTTAAGCATACAGTCTCCCACAAAGTGAGTCATGTATTTTGCTCAGAGACCACCTTCAAATCAGCAAATCACCAATGGCCGGAGAAAACTGTAGTCTGTTTGCAAGAACTTTTTCAATGAAAATGGGAGGTTAGTAACCGTTTACTGGTGTCACAACACATACCCACAGCTTTACAATGTAAATGATTGCTGCGCGTTTATTTGATGTGTACTGGATCAATCATGTTGAAATCAACTTCTTCCCTACTGGAGCTGTTCAACCACATGGAATGCAACACTTCTGCTGACATCTATTTCAAAAACTATGTTGGCATGGCCATGTTATGAGACACTCTGACAGCGATCATGTCAGGATTTTTAAAAACTGGTTTCAACACGAACTACCCTGCACTCAAGTAACCAACAGCCGATGTTAGAACCAGTCCGAGAGAAACAAAGACCATGACAACATGCAATACAGGTGTTAACAATCTGAGAGAAACAAAGACCAGTGACAGCATGCAATACAGGTGTTAACAATCTGAGAGAAACAAAGACCAGTGACAGCATGCAATACAGGTGTTAACAATCTGAGAGAAACAAAGACCAGTGACAGCATGCAATACAGGTGTTAACAGTCCGAGAGAAACAAAGACCAGTGACAGCATGCGACACAGGTGTTAACAGTCCGAGAGAAACAAAGACCAGTGACAGCATGCGACACAGGTGTTAACAATCTGAGAGAAACAAAGACCATGACAACATGCAATACAGGTGTTAACAGTCTGAGAGAAACAAAGACCAGTGACAACATGCGACACAGGTGTTAACAGTCTGAGAGAAACAAAGACCAGTGACAACATGCGACACAGGTGTTAACAGTCTGAGAGAAACAATTCAGTGACAACATGCGACACAGGTGTTAACAGTCCGAGAGAAACAATTCCAGTGACAACATGCGACACAGGTGTTAACAGTCCGAGAGAAACAAATTCCAGTGACAACATGCGACACATGTGTTAACAGTCCGAGAGAAACAAATTCCAGTGACAACATGTGACACAGGTGTTAACAGTCCGAGAGAAACAAATTCCAGTGACAACATGCAACACAGGTGTTAACAGTCCGAGAGAAACAAATTCCAGTGACAACATGCGACATAGATGTTAGTTCAGTTCTGTGCCATGATGATCAACAAGCTGATCATGGGCCCTTGACAGAACTCAGGAAGACATTGAAACCGGGGCTCCAGGATAGGTCTCCATTTTTAATTTATTAGTTAAAACTGATCAGACTCAAAGTCTATATTTTTCCATAATCTGGTTTTGCTCATTTGTTGAAGAGGTAAATATGTTTTTTGTTAGTTTTTCCCTGTGGCAGCAGGTTCATACCTAAGACCACTAAAAATTCTCAGATGGCTGACAACAGTGCTGTCTTTTTACACAGCGAAGAGGGGGCGGGTTTAAACAAGCGTTGGAGCCAAAATAGTATGATGTAGGCCTAGTGTGACATAACCTACAGATTTAAAACTGCAACTACACACAATGCGTTGATTTGAAGTTGATTTGATTGTAATGCACACGCTAAGAAAATTAATGAATAGATTTTTCTTATTATGAACAAACTTCCGTTCTTATTTAACGGCCAGTCACAGCAAATCATTCCAGTCTCCAAGACTGACGTTTGAAAACAAACATTTGGTTATTCTACTTTTGCAATCGGTATTTTATGGCAATTACTGATTAACATGATCACCGCAGATTCATTGGCCTTACTTAACTAATCCTCCTGAGAACTATGGAGAGGAAAAGAGAGACAGAGGGGACGACAGAAAAGAGAGACAGAGGGGACGACAAAAAATTCTAGTGGACAGGAAAACCATTTGCAGAGACCCAGACCATGGCACACAACCAACAGAGCTGGACAAAAATAACCCAAAAAACCCCTGGTGAACAGTTCTTCAGTATGGCGACAAAATAACTCTTTAGCGAATTAAGGGAGAATAACAAAAAGAAGAATCGGATGAGCCAGCAGCTCCCTGAATCCCACCTTGCACTGTTTGTTAAAATCATAAATGCATGATGTAGCTTGCATGTGTATGGTGGACAAGCATGCGAGTATACACTTTCTGTTTGTACTTGCACCAGTTTCAGAGAAGCTGGTGGCACTCTGCAGCAGTAGTTGGCTCTTCAGCCACAGCAGGCAGTGCAAAGTCTGACGGCAAAGTGAACATGGTGCAGTGCCACTGTCCCCCAAGACAAAAGCAAGCCAGCACCTTGTGTGGGTGTACATGTGTGCATGTGCAGACAGCACACAAACATCAGAATAATATAATACGTCTGAACTGTTGTACTGACAAACTATACATGATCAACCTGATCTGGAAGGTTAAGACTGTTTGCATACCCCATCCCCACATTCCTTGTGATGTAAACATGCTTAGGACCAAAGACATTTAAACATATATTCTGGGTGATTAATGAAAGCCATTTAATTGCTTTTTTTTTCAGTTTCTTAATCATCCATTTCTAGATATAGATCCACACAATAAGCATACTCCTAAGAAAAAAATTACAATCAACGTTACATGCAAAACAGCAATAATAATCACGTTTAAGCAAACAATTCAGTTTTGAAAATGTGTTAAGCAAACAATTCAGTCTAATAAATGCCAAGCTCTGTCAAACATGCCTTTGGCTAACATAACATACAGTTTTTTCCTCTCTTGCATGTCATACAACAGGCAAGACAACTGCTGTGCCTACCATGCGCCTGGCCAACTCCGTGGTAAGGGTCTTGCCCAAGAATCACCACCTTCACCTGCACAACACACACATCTCTGTCCTTAGCCAACATATATCACTCTAGGAGCATTACTCAAAATTTTTATTTGACAGACCATCAATAGATGTACCAGAAGAAAAGACGCCAGAACATTTGATCACATGATTCCAATTTTTGCATATCCATAACCACAGCTTCATGTTCCTGGCCCAGGAATGGAAAATCCCTTCTTTTACTTTTTTTTCTTCCCAATATGAAAAACGAAAATCGCTTATTGGGCTCAAGACTGCAAACTGATGGTGATGCAACATGAATCATCCTCCAGCATTTAAATCTATGAGAGCATTTAGCTGTAGTTTCCTTTTTTACCCCTTTAGATTAAAGACAAAAACTTTCTGACAATTCAAATAACAATCACTGAAGTAACCAGTCAACAACACACACGCACAAATGTATACAAAATTTAAATCTGATCTTTGGTTATAAAACTCTCCAAAATTCAATTGTAAAAAATGCACTAATGATTCTGTATTACAGCTTACGTAAAATTTTATTTCCATAAAACAAGAAGGAATACCTTCAAATAGTGGTGTACAGTGTGAATTTACTCAAAAGTCACAGTGTAAAATGTACTCAAAAATCATAAACTTATCAAAGTAACTAAAACGTACAAACTCAAAGAACTACGATAAAATCATAAAATTGCTTCCATGGCCAAAAAGTTTATGGCTGATGATCTATATACCATTTAGACAGCAGGACAGACAGAAGTGTAGACAGCAGGACAGACAGAAGGAGTGTAGTGAGCAGTCCACGCTGTGAGCAGACTGGACAGAGCTGTGAAGAACAGGACCTCTCACCTCTGTGATCTTGCAGGCCTGGGTCCAGGTAAACACCTGAGGAGCAGGGGGGAACACCTTGCCTCTCCTCCGCTCCTCATACACAAACTTGCTCAGCTGTGGCCCAAAATAATTCAAATCACACGTTGAAAGTCACATGGGTGAAAACCTGGGCAGCCCTGCACTACATGGTGACATCAGTAAATCACGTGTACTGGGCAGCCCTGCACTACATGGTGACATCAGTAAATCACGTGTACTGGGCAGCCCTGCACCATATGGTGACATCAGTCAATCAGTGTACTGGGCAGCCCTGCTCTACATGGTGACATCAGTAAATCACGTGTACTGGGCAGCCCTGCACCATATGGTGACATCAGTAAATCACATGTACTGGGCAGCCCTGCACTACATGGTGACATCAGTAAATCACGTGTACTGGGCAGCCCTGCTCTACATGGTGACATCAGTAAATCATGTGTACCGGGCAGCCCTGCACTTCATGGTGACATCAGTAAATCATGTGTACAGGTAACTTAATAACTATTTAATTTGACGACACACTTAACCAGTTAATTACCGTTGGTGAATTCAAAATTGTGAAGGCTACCTAAGTACATGCAGGTGAAATGGAGGTGGGAAACAGGAGTCAGCTGGTGTCACAATACAATCCAGTCAGATCACCTGATATAACTGCCAGTATAATGCACCTTTTATGTGAATACATGCATAGGGATTAACCAATCCCATTTTCAAAATCTTAGTGTATCAAAGACAAAACCAAGGACTTAAAAAAATATTTGTGTGCCTGGGCTTATGTTTAAAAATGTATGTTTAGACAGACACATAACAACTTATTGCAACTTGCCTCTTATAATGGTTTACCATTGGGGGCTGAAAACTGGTTAAAGTTATCAACAGTTCATTGCTGTTACTTTTAATTTACCATCATAAACATGCTAGCAACTGGAGGGTGGACAGGGCTCCCCATTTAACACGGTCCTGCATCCTGTATGCATTAGACACCGGAAAAACCATTAAACAACTTCAGACAGGGTCCCAAGAAGCATTTAAAATGAAACAAGTGGGGTCCAGGGATCTCCACAGATCAGCATCCTACACACGTCTGCTTGGTCGTTGCCTGCTTTTCTGTCTGTCTCACCAATCAAGGAGGCAGTGACAGTGATTTGCTGTACACACACAGCTGTGCCTGGCACGCTTGTGACTTTAGCATCAACAATCTAGCAAGCCTTCAAGGTCACGACTATGCAGACAGTTTTGTTATTGAACACAAGCTCTTCTTCACTTTCTGGTGCACACCATGGAGTCCATGAAGTGGCATTGAAAGTCCTGGTCCAAGCAAAGTGTCGTCTTCACCAGCCTTGGTGAAGTATTCACAGACAGATAGCTGGAGGGCCCAGGGTGTGTGCAAAGGCAACAGTTCTGACCGGTCAAAGCTCTGCCTCTCTCCCAACTAGTCCTGATATAAAATGAAACAGTGAGAAAGCCTATATCCAGCAAAAAATTGGGGGAATCAACATCTTACAGTCAATGACAATACTGTGCTATTTAACAAACTGAAGTCATTTGAAGTAAATAAACAGATCTATATGAAACCCTGTTGTTCTAAGCGCTGTTCACCACGTCAAAAACATCACTTATCTCCCTTACCTTGTTATGGTTGCAGGAAAAGTCCTGCTGATGATTTACCATTCACGTGATACAGAGTTTTAAAAAGCTTTACATCGACATGGCTGACACACTGCCAGTGTTCTCTGTAAACACCATTCAGTATATAAAGAACAATTTTAGAATCAATCTGTCCCATTTCTGACACCAATTGTTGATTGCAAGTGGCACTGTAGCAACTCAAAAATCTGTGGACACTGTGTTACTTTCATGTTCAGCTTTTTTTGGACACAATTATTGTCTTTTCAGTTATCTGACAGATCACAATACTATACACTACATTTCCTTCTAAATTTAAATGCACAGTTTTAAAGGTACAAAATGTGTTGCTATTATTTTCATTCATTGCATTTTTAAATCAACCCAGTTAAGACAAGCGTATGTATATCTGCTCTCACTTTTGATTCCTTTTTTTTTTTCTTTTTTGTACAAAACTGCCTCAGTCAGGTAAAGACCATATCAATTTAGTCAATTCTTTATTTTTCTTTTAAAACTAATTCAAAGAAATTTTAAAAAATGTTTGCACATATTTACGATTAAAAACCGAACTTACCAATTATCAACTATTTTATATTGGCAATTTACAGTCTTTTTTCATTTAAAATAATAATACTTCGACTGTTGCTGAGTGCAACACAACCAATAAAGATAAAAACAGTATACGAAAAGAAATTACATTCAGCAAGCACTGTAACTGTTGACAATTTTCTGTTCCATTGCTGGGGGGATGTGTGTGTGTGGAATGCCGATGCCTCTAGAACTGGACATTGAATTGATTCAACGGTATTTATTAAAAACATGTATTACAACCATTCAGATAATAAATTATTCACATACCTCTTTGAAGTAAGGCTTGGTAAACTCAGCACCCAAGGCTTGTCTCCAGGACGATCCCATGTTGACGACCAAACCGTTGTCTGCCCCAGTGTTTTCCTTGCCCTGCAGCCGCGCAAGTGCTGCCCTCTTGCTGGCTTCCATCCGCTCCTTTTGGTCAGGGGTCAGCATCGGGGTGACAGGAGGAGACGATTTGGATGGTGAGCATGGGGAGCTTGTCAGAGTAGTCTCCTCCACTTGTGGTGTGTTCTGCTCTGACAACTTCACCTTCTTTTCTGCTTTGTCCTTTATCAACAGATAAAACCTTCAGTTTTGCAAACTGTAGGAAAACATGGAGCGACAGAGGCCCAAGAGACAGAAAAAGATATGCAGTGGACGACGTAGAACAGGAAGAGGAAAGGGCAGTGGAAGAGTGGAAGGGGGGCTGTGGATCTGTAAATCAGATACCAGATACGAAATGTACAATACAATAAGATCACCACCACCCACAAAACATAAACTTTTTTTTAACAACCTCAATGACCTGTTCACTAACTACGACAAGAAAACCTAAACCCATCATGGTAATTCATTACGTTTCCTTCTCCAGGCCTCACACAGAAATAATGTTCAGACTTATCCTATCAACAGTCATGAGTTCCACATCAAGTAAAATCAGAGATACGTAAATTTTACTAACGAAAAACTGGTACTAAATTTCAGTAAAGAAGTACAAACTCACATCACATTCTTTTTCACCCTCGAGATAGGAACATGTACAGCATTCAGGCAAAGGAGCCATGAGAATTTAAAAAAAAAATAATAATTTCTGAGCACCAATTCAGTTATTGTCAAACATATCCTTGTATCTTTGTTATCAATATCAATGAAAAAAAGTCATGAAGCAAATTTGCTTTCTACATCAGCTCCACTCACAGTCAGTAACAGCATTATTCTCTGTATATCATTTAAGTCAGCTTTCTATTCGATCTTGTTTCAGCCTTGAACAATGATTTTCAGACACTTTCTTGTGTGTCCATACCTACCCCCACCCCCTCATGATGTCAAATGCTCCTCACCCTCTTCTTTCCTAGGGAGTAGTGTACCCTCTTCCTTTTTATCAAGGACACTATACCTCCACTTAAAACTTTTTAGAGGGTCTAAAGGTAACCAAAAACTTTCCCAGTGACTAAATCACTTTTCTCTTTCGGACTGGGCATGAACAGCTGACTGTATCAGCAAGTAGTTTAACAAATCAACTTGCCGCCTTGTTTTTTGTAACTGAGCAAATTCCTTCTGCCAAGATGATCTGAGGGATTTCCCACGAATCAATGTCCTTTTAAATGTTGCAATGGAGTGCAAGAATGGATTTCCTTTAACTTTGTTCCATAATGACGCATGCAGATAAAAACTGTTATCAAAGTTCAGTCCTGTTGTATCTTACCGTAGAAGCGCATATCAAACCAGGGTTTCTTATAACGCAAAAAATGCATACAGTACGCATTAAAACGGGCGAGGACCCATTGTATGCGTGTCAAACACGTTCCTGGGGACCCCTTGACACCCAGGGACCCCTTGACATTTTGGGGAAGAACAGATTAGAACACGGGAAACGACAGCATCCAACATCGTAGCCTCTGACTGCTGTCATCTGCTACAATGCAACAGTAACTTCCCTTGCTGTTCTTTCCTACAACCCAATTCACTCTCACCGGAAAGAGACCCTTTGGCCTGATTCCAAAATGTCTTTGACAGCGTGGTTAAAATCATCGTCGGAAAAACAAAAAAAAAGGGGAGCAGAGGGGTGAGATAATGAAAATCAAGAACCCACACCATCGAGTACATCTACATGTGATGACAACACTCCCATAAAGAAAAAAGTTAAGAGCCTACAATTCTGGGTGGGAGAAAGAGTTTTCCTGGCTTGAGTTTGATGAATTGTCTCAGTGAATGAAGTGTTCGTTGTGTGTGAAAACTGCTCAGAAAAATATTTTCGTCAGTGGTTGCACAAACTTTCAAAGAAATGCTCTAGTAAGACACGAGTTGACTGCCGACCACAAATCTGCTAGTGCAGGTGATAAAAGGCAAGCTGACATGACCTAGTCTGTCAAAAAGGCCTATGAGAAGACTTCTCACGTGCTGTTTGCCATCATGGCACAGAAACCTCGCCGCTTGTGACTAGGTACCACAGTACTTGTGCACGAATACCATTTTACAATGTATATTGATTTTTTTAACATGGAGTAGGGACCCCTTGAAGTAAGCCTGGGACCCCTTGGAAATCTGAAAAAGGGGTCCCTGGGACCCCAAACAATTTTATCTTAGCAGAAGCCTTGACAAACAGAATGTTGCCAGGTTTAAACTTTTCAAGTTTTCACAACAGCCAGTCAGAATGGACTAATTCAACATCAATGTAAACACACACTCCCATTTATTTGCACTTTTTTCTCTCATGTTTCTACCCTAACGTGAACTTTAAAAAAAAAAAAACCTTGATGATTATGATTTCAGAATTTTCACTGTCTACAACATACAAACACAATGTATGCGGAGCCAAGAATATAAATATCCTTTATGTCTGAAGACAGGTGCGACATCTCCACACCTCTTTATGAAGTAAAACACTGAACATGGAATCAATCTTTGTGAGTGAATTAATCTGTCACGAATTAATTGGTTTACTTTGCTATTTGTGAGTCTTCAACTAGCAGATGTTTACAATAAAGAATTAATGCATGCAATGAAATGGTGGACAACAGACCAACTAGCAAATTAAAAATAATAGCACAACAGCGGACAAATTTCAAACAAGAAGTATAAGAAATATTGATCTGTAGAACTACAACATCAGTGAACATGCCAAATGATGTGATTTCAGTGCCAGTTGCTTAATTAAACAAATTTTGATAAAACGAAACATACGAATACAGTGTACATGACCCCCACCAAGTACAGATAACGATGTCTCAGGTACTGAGCAAGCCATGTTGACACTGGCTCTTTACTCATTCCCTGACAGAGGAACCAAGTGCAGAACATCCATGGATAGAAAGCAAAGGGTTCTCTTCTGCTTGATATCTATAAAAGCAACTTTAACAGCTTGCGTACCGGTGGGTATGCCACTTTGAGAAAGCTGCTTTAGCAGAAAATACATGCGGGTAAATGTGGATATTGATCACAAATCAACTGTGCATCTATACCTCAATTTTTGTTTTGTTTTGTTTTTGTTACCTGTGTGCATCGACTCTTAATTTTCTTCTTCTTTCATATCTGCCCACCTTCATCAAGATGAGGATTCTGGCATTATATATAAAGGTTCCGGTTTGCTGTTGTGTTGTGGGGTTTGTTTGGGTAGTCAGTGCCCAACTAAGGGGACTGGACAAAAGGGGCTGTGGCCACCCACCCCTATTTCAGGCCTCTGGACAGTGTTGGTGTATTAGTGTAAAATTACTGAGTAACTGAAATGCTGCATAAAAAAGATATAATATATTTTTTACACATTTCTTTTTTTGCTGGGTCAGCAAACTGATTTCTATGGCAATGAAATGTTTACGAGTCATGGAAAATACTGAACATACAAGTTTGATAGAACTAAGGTATTTTTATCATTCACCAGAATGTATGTACTGAGCAGCTTGCCCATCACAGATATGTGTATCTGAGCAGTTTTCTGCAAGAGAGAACTTCTATCTGCTCTGACACTAAATCTGAAGGGGGGAAAATGTTTTACGAAGTTGCACTAACAACCCATAGAATCGGTGAAAAACTAGGTGACCGAGCGTACAATCGACAGAATTGTTCCAAAGTAACACAAACCTCAGAGTCTGTGGACGCTGTCCTTTTGGAAGGCGTTTTGGAAAAGAACGAGGAAATTTTGGACTGGCCAATCATGATGCGCTGTAAACTGATGTTAGCGACGAATGAATGAAATAATTGCTTGTGCCGCATCAACACTTTCCGCTCTCAGAAAATTCCGCCCTTCTCGATTTTTCGCGGGTGAAGGGAAATAACTCTCAAACCAGGAAACTGCTGCTAGGACGAGACGATCATGTGTGCTATTTTCCACGAAAGTTGAAATGCGGACTGAAGAAGAAGAAGAAGAAGAAGAAGAAAATAAGAGACGTAGAAGAAGAAGAAGAAAAGAACAAATCGTTCGATATAACTGGAAACAAACTGATGCGTCAAGAATCCTGCTTCGTCACAAGAAATTGATGAAAAACTATTTAAACTTCTGAAAATGGAAACAATACAGTCTTATGATGTTGTGTGTATCACGGGTGATTTTAATTATCCTGATATTGATTGGAAAGGTACATGGTCAAATGAGAGAGATGAACACTTTATAGAGTGTCTAAGGGATGTATATCTTACTCAAGTGGTACAAAATCCGACAAGGAAAAGACTAAATTAATCAGAAAGAGAATATATTAGACTTAGTTTTGGTTAAAGATGAAAGAGTGATTTCAGATAATGAACATAGTGCCCCAGTTGCAAAAAGTGATCACGAGGCTTTATCGTTTTTTCTTTACATAGAGGGAAAAAAGAATCCAAAAACGGCGAATATAGATATGATTTCAATAAGGGTGACTATGAAAATTTAAGAAAAGATTTGGGTATGATAAATTGGTGTGAAAGTACCCTCTTGGATGTGGATGAGAGCTGGAAAATGATCAAGAACACTATACATAAGTGTATTGATAAACATATTCCCAAAAAAGAGTGTTCAACACTTATATCGACAAAACCAGTATGGTTGGATAAAAAAGCATGGAGGAAAGTTACAAAAAAACAAAATGCATATAAAAGATTTATGTGCACTAAACAAGGTAGTGAGTATATAAGGAAGAGGAATAAATGTGAAAAAAATAAAAAGAAAAGAAAGAATCGAATTTTTAAAAAAAAGTTGCGTCAAATTGTAAAGCTCATCCTAAAAAGTTTTGGAAGTATGTACAATCCCAGACCAAGACAAATATTGGCATTAGTCCACTGAATACAAAAGATGGTTGTTTAGCAGCGTCAGATGAAGATAAAGGCAAATACTTTAAATGACTTCTTTTCTAGTGTGTTCACAAAAGAAGATACCAGTAATGTTCCTATCTTGGAAGTTGGTTCAAGGTCCAGTGGAGTCACCGTAACTGATATGTGTATTACACCCAGTGCAGTCAGAGAAAGGCTTAAAAATATAAACCCTAATAAATCTTGTGGACCTGATATGATCCCTGCAAGAGTTCTTAAGGAGTCATATAATGAGCTAGGATTACCTTTCAGTATTTTGTTCAACAAGTCAATTGAATCAGGTGTGGTACCTATGGATTGGAAGTCTGCAAATGTAACAGCTTTATTTTAAAAAAAAGTACTAGTACAGATCCTGGAAATTATAGGCCTGTTAGTCTTACATCAATTGTATGTAAGATTATGGAATCGACTATACGGGATGTGATCGTAGATCATATGACCTTGAATAATTTATACACAGAATGCCAGCATGGTTTCCGTAAACATCGATCTTGTGTAACACAACTTTTACTTATCACGGAGGATTTAACAAAAATTTTAGATAATGGCAACAATGTAGATATACTTTATTTAGACTTTAAAAAGGCTTTTGATTCTGTTCCCCACGAGAGGCTTTTAGTGAAATTATCAGCATATGGAATTACAGGTAGAGTGCATACATGGATAAGGGATTTTTTTAAACTAAAAGACAGCAAAGAGTCAGAGTAGGAAGTTCATATTATGATTTTACGGAAGTTCTAAGTGGTATACCACAAGGGAGTATTTTGGGTCCCGTATTATTTACAATATTTATAAATGATTTGCCAAACTCGGTGGAAAGTATTTGCAAAATATTTGCAGACGATACAAAAATTTACAATACAACTTATAATCATAATACATTACAAAATGATATTGATAACTTATCCGAATGGTCTACCACATGGAACTTGCATTTTAATGCGGACAAGTGCAACGTGTTACATGTTGGACGTAAGAACCCAAGATACCAATATACAATGCTAAACAGTAATACTGGTGAGCGTGCAGATATTTCAACATGTGACTATGAAAAAGATCTTGGTGTCATTTTTTATTCTGGCCTGGTATTCGATAAGCATATTCAAAACTCTATAAATAAACCTAATAAAATGATTGGTATAATTAAACGTACTTTAATTCACATAGATAAAGATATTTTTACAAAACTATACAAGGCTTTCGTTAGACCACATTTGGAATATGGCAATACAATTTGGTATCCTCGATTAAAGAGGCAGTCTGCTGCTTTGGAAAGAGTACAAAGAAGAGCAACAAAGCTTGTAAAGAATATACAAAATCTTCAGTATGAAGGTAGGTTAATGCTCTTGGACTGCCTACCCTAAAAACAAGACGAGTGAGGGGCGATTTGATCCAAGTCTATAAAATATTTAATTGTGTTGACAATATTCCTATTTCAAATTTTTTTTACTGCATCAATAGTTGATACTACCAGAAATAGTGTGGATAAAATTTATCATGAATATTGTCGCACTAACCTAAGGAAATTTTCTTTTAGTAACAGAGTAATAAATCTTTGGAATAGATTAACACCTAACATTAAACATGCACAAAATACTAACCTCTTCAAAAGCTCTATCGATGATAGTGTATTATTGAAGACTATTTATTTTGACTATGATAAATAAAGACTTGAGCGAGTTAAAGACCTGACCATACAAAGACCAGATAACACATGGAAGGGACATGTAAAGCCAGTTCTGGCTATAACTGCAAAAGCAATTGTCCCTATGAACCTGAAACTGAACCTGAATTATTTACTTTTAGGCATCATTTTTCCATCCTCTCTAGTCACTCGAGTGTCAGATCTTCATCTTCTTCCATTTCTCCATTTGACGGCCAAAACACCAACCTGCTGATAAATCTGGCACTTTGTGGGCAGTTTATGTGGAAGAGGAACAGGAAAAGCAGAAGACCTGCTACAACATTGGATAAGAAAGGTTACACTCTAAGTGGTTCTTTTATGAACATTAACGACCACTTTTCGCTTTTCTCCATAGAGGAGAAGCTGATCTCAGCGGCCGCATCCTGATACATCCCAGCACAAATCCGGTTCCAAAATAAATGAAGAGAGAGAGAGAGAGAGAGAGAGAGAGAGAGAGAGAGAGAGAGAGAGAGAGAGAGAGAGAGAGAGAGAGAGAATGCGAATACGAATACAAATACGAACACGAACAATTTATTCAGATGAAAGCTATAGCCCATACTGAAGGGATGAAGACATATAAGTGTAGGCCTATTACACTTATAGTCACCATGCTGTTATTACTACACTGTTCGTAACCGCTTTTGAGTTTCATAAATGTACATAGCAAGATCGAAGAGGACATTTCCATTTCTTGTTTCTAACAGTAAATTGACTCTAAAACTACAAGGGTCAGAGTAATACCTTTACTTAATACGTTTACCTCTAATTTCACTGAGAACGGGATAGCAAAGTAAAAAATGTATTTCATCTTCTTTTGCCTGTTTACACAAGCGACATATCAATTCTTTTTCTTTCAGAGCGCCATATTTAAACCGATGACAAGCAATGCCAGAGACTCCAAATCTAAACTTACTCGATGCACTCTTAATGTACCCATTCATATCAATTTAATGTGTGGTTCAACCATATGTGTTGTTTTGAAAAGTCTGTATTGTGCAAATTTAACACTGCTGTAGATATGGTCATGTCAGTCTCGTAATCTGCAATCAGTCATTCTTTAAACTTAACAATTACTGTTCCACCGAACCAAAGAGGCAAACAAATTACAAGACAAAACACGACCGGTCCTTGGTCTTATTCAGACAAGATTAACAACATACAAAAAAATGAAAACGAAGGTCGAATAATCATCTCCTCAAATTGGGCGCGCGCGCGCGCGCGCGCGCGCGCGCGCACACACACACACACACACACACACACACACACACACACACACACACACACAGATAGACAGATATACTCTCTCATTCTCTCTCTCTCTCTATTCTTCTCTCTCTCTCCTCTCCTCTCTCTCTCTCTCTCTCTCTCTCTCTCTCTCCTCTCTCTCTCTCTCTGTGTATGGCCTTTTCTGTTCTGTTTAAATTGATGTTGACCTCTCTGTCTATTCACCCTTCTATCCCTTGCCTGTGAAAATGAGGGCACTTTCTAGGGGAGTGCTCTGGATGGGCGCGATGACTCTACGGTGAGGGATGCTCATTCTGTTCTGAAAAAAAAATTGCTGTGGTCAGCAGGACCTACGTAGTGAACACCACAAAAGTGACGTAGGAGCAGTACAGTTTCTTCATCCGTGGGTTGCCCTGTAACGACCGGCAAACAGACGGCAAATCTTGAGGACAAACCTGGGGGATCCTAAGTAGCCAAGAAGCTAAGACAGAAGAAATGCAGCTAATAAGATTTCTTTATTTGTTTGTGTTCTATTTGTTTCTTTTTCTTATAGGTTTGGATAAAACAGAATTAACGTTGTTTTGTGGCTGAAAGGATCACCTGGGACTCAACTGAAAGAAACAAAT
>CM065716.1:114646250-114671250 GCA_033310375.1 Conus canariensis
TCACACTGTCAATCTTCACTAACAGTCAGTCACTGACATAACTGACACTGTCAGTCTTCACTAACAATCACTGACATCACTCACACTGTCAGTCTTCACTAACAGATACTGACATCACGCTGTCAGTCTTCACTAACAGACACTGACATCACTCACACTATCAGTCTTCACTAAGTCAGTCCTGACATCACTCACACTGTCAGTCTTCACTAACAGTCACTGACATCACTCACACTGTCAGTCTTCACTAACAGACACTGACATCACACTGTCAGTCTTCACTAACAGTCAGACACTGACATCACTCACACTGTCAGTCGTCACCAACAGTCACTGACATCACTCAACCTGTCAGTCTTCACTAAAAGACACTGACATCACTTAACCTGTCAGTCTTCACTAACAGTCACTGACATCACTCGCACTGTCAGTCTTCACTAACAGACACTGACGTCATTCACACTGTCAGTCTTAACTAACAGTCACAGACATCACTCACACTGTCAGTCTTTACGAACAGTTAAACAGAGAAAGCACTCAAACTATCAGTCTTTACTAACAGTTAGACACTGACATCACTCAGTATGTCAGTATTCACTAACAGTTAGACACTGGCAGCACTCAAACTATCATTCTTCACTAACAATCAGTCACTGACATCAGTCACGCTGTCAGTCTTCACTAACAGACACTGACATCACTCAAACTGTCAGTCTTCACTAACAGTCAGAAACTGGCATCATTCCACCTGCCAGTCTCCCGTAACGTTTCGCTAGGTTCCTTTGGATCTGTGAGCTGTGTGCCGAGGCCTGGTCTGTGCCAGTGTTTTCCCCGTCCATTCATCATCGTTGTCAGTCCAGCTTTTTTTTTTTTCCTGTCTTTCCTTCGTCTCCCTCCTTCAGCGGTTCCATGGAGGACTGTTTTCACTAGCATGTTAGGTTGTTTACATGGGCATACCAACGTTATTTTCTTTTCGTAACTGATATCAGTATGGTCACGTCAGCGGCTTGATGGTTTGAGACATTTGTTCATTGGTGACATGATTTCTACGATGTATTAAAACAAGTTTCAGTTTCGAGTTCAGTTTCATCAAGGATGTGTCACTACGTGCGGACTAGTCCATATACGCTGCACCACATCCGCTAAGTTTGGAGACAACACTGCGCAAGATTTAAAGCTGATGAATTAATTACCAAGATGAGAGAATTTAAAAAGAAGGTCTCGTGGCTACGACTCAGAAGATGTCTGACCTACGTATTAGCCAGTGCGCTAGTCAGACCTTGAGTACCGATCTTACATTGGTTGTGCCATTATCATCATTTTTAGAATTTATCATTATCATTATCCTTATTATTATATTGAAACAAGCGTTGTCACGCAAACTAGAGTGTCCAGACACTGACACTGTGGACTGGTGGGCAGGGGAAGAGGCGAGCATCCTGAGAGACAGGATCGGCCAGCTGTTCACTGAGGAGGCCCTGCAGTCTTACAGAGAGACCATTGACAGGTCAATGGATGCTGCTGACGGGGCTGAGGGTGGGAGCTGGTGGCTTTAGTTGTGGTGTGTGTGTGTGTGGGGTGTGTGTGTGTGTGTTGTGTTGTTGTGTGTGTGTATGTGTGTGTGTGTGTGTGTGTGTGTGTGTGTTGTGTGTGACACTGTGGTATGTGTGTGTGACACTGTGGTATGTGTGTGTGTGTGTGTGTGTGTGTGTGTGTGTGTGTGTGTGTGACACTGTGGGGTATGTGTGTGTGTGTGTGTGTGTGTGTGTGTGTGTGTGTGTGTGTGTGTGTGTGTTTGCTTGGTACTCATGGTAGTGGTATGTGTGAACACTGTGTGTGTGCGTGTGTGTGTGGAACATTGTATGTATGTATGTATGTGTGTGTGTGTGTGTGTGTGTGTGCGTGTGCGTGCGTGTGTGTGTGTGTGTGTGTGTGTGTGTGTGTGTGCGCGCGTGTGTGTGTGTGCGTGTGTGTGTGTGTGTGTGTGTGTGTGTGTGTGTGTGTGTGTGTTTAAGGACTCTCTCTGTATGTGAAGGGGGTGAGGGGGTAGGGTGAGGTGGATCGAAGTGGGTGCGTGTGAGAAGGATTCTAAGCAGATTCATAATGCATGTCTTTCCCATGAAGGTTTCTATAATGAACGGATGTTAACTGTCTCTGATGTCTACGATTTTTAATTTCATTATGTAAGCTGTCTGTGATATCTGTGATTGATAATCATTAAATGTCACTGACTTCTATGACTGATCAATGATAACAGTGAATTCCATCATTAATGGATGTTAAAACGTTTCAGACTTCTGTGGTTAATTAATATGGCTTGTCTTTGACTTACATTATTAACTGATGTGAAATGCCTCTGTTTTCCATGATCAATCAGTATCAACTGTCTCTGACTTCTGTGATTAATCAGTTTAATCTTCTCTGACTTTTGCCTGTGTAGCATAGCAGCATGGCACGTGGCCAACATTAACCCCAGGTAAATATGTACTGACCTAAAATAGTGATTAATGTGTGGTTAATGAATCCTTGATGAGGTGACGTAGTCCCTTAAACAGCGTTTACCAGTTCCTGTTCTTTTTGATTTAGAAAACGGTGCACGATAGAAGATTCGGGTACTTTGCTTTAGCTTTGTTTGTGGATCTGTTTCCTGTGAGAGTTCGATGTGAAAAATTAACAAAAACACCACTGCTACATTATAAGTCGATTTAAATGATGAACAGTCCCGGATGGGTTCAGGTTTTTAATTCCATTTTCTTTTCTTTCTTCTGCTATCATCAACCACACACTGCGGCAGCAAAACAATAACTGTGTACTTAATCACTGAAGGCTAAAAGATACTGGCAAAGCGACGACCAAAAGTCATGATACTGAACCACAGGCTTGGAATGTGATTATGATGACTCGTTGAAAGACGCAAAGAGATGAAACGAAGCTAAGCTAGTGGCAGAAGAATGCACGCAGGAAATAGACCTGTGTGGCTCCACGGCAAAGTCTGATGTGTGTAGTTTTTGCTGGTCGCAAAGCTCATCGGACTGAGCTGATGTGTGATGTGAACACAAGCACGGTGGAAATCTGTGAGCCATGCCTGAAATTCATTGTTCAAGAGGACAAAGCGATGAAGAACGCTAACCACGCTTGAAGATTTGGGAGAGAGAGAGTTCTGAGATCAAGCAATCCCATGGTGAGGATGGGTGCAAAATGAAAAGTTCCTGGAGTCATGGACGTGGTAATGGGAAACTTAAACATCAAAAAGTAACAGGACACGCACAAACCAACAGTTAAGAACTGGGAGCCACAGAAATGAAGACTAAGCGGGAACAGGCAGTCAAGACAAGTCTCAGTTGGAATGAAATGTGGCACATGGCCTTCTGCTCTCGAATAAAACTCTGGTGGAATGGTGAAAATCAGAAGAACCCGTGTATTACTCTGCCACGGCGAACAAACCATGGAACGTGTCCTGAACTCACTTAAAGCAAGGTTAACCCAGGGAATGCACACATAGAGGCATAACCAAGTGCGTAAAGAGATCGCACATGGAATCAGTTCTGCCAAAGGAAACATCTCGCCATCAGAAGCTTTAGCAACAATGTTCATTTATACAGGAGACAGCGAGTCACGGTCTTGGATAACTGTGACACCCAGACCAGGAAAATTGTGTTTACTGAATGGGGTGGCTAGCTGGGAATGCGCAACAGACCTTCCAAAAATCACTCACAAATCACCAGGAAAATTATGTTTACTGAATGGGGTGGCTAGCTGGAAATGCACAACAGACCTTCCAAAAATCACTCACAAATCACCAGGAAAATTATGTTTACTGAATGGGGTGGCTAGCTGGAAATGCACAACAGACCTTCCAAAAATCACTCACAAATCACCAGGAAAATTGTGTTTACTGAATGGGGTGGCTAGCTGGGAATGCGCAACAGACCTTCCAAAAATCACTCACAAATCACCAGGAAAATTGTGTTTACTGAATGGGGTGGCTAGCTGGGAATGCGCAATAGACCTTCCAGAAACCACTCACAAATCACCAGGAAAATTGTGTTTACTGAATGGGGTGGCTAGCTGGGAATGCGCAACAGACCTTCCAAAAACCACTCACAAATCACCAGGAAAACTGTGTTTACTGAATGGGGTGGCTAGCTGGGAATGCGCAATAGACCTTCCAGAAACCACTCACAAATCATCAGACAGAGCGGCTTGACACCGGATACAGTGCTCTTCTCCAGTTTTACCAAAACAAAGGGTTCTGATTGAACCCAAGTACCATATGCAAACAGGAGAAGCTCACATTAACAAACTTGACAAGTAATGACAAGCAGCTTGAGGCGAGTTGGCTTCCACAGGTGTCGGAGTGAGGTGGTCTGTAGGCTCATCAGTACATGATCTCATGAAACATCTCTCATTTTCTGGTCACAAGAGAACCAAAGCCCTAAAGGCAATGACAGGAGCAGCTGACAAAGAAAATCCAGCTGTAGGAGGAACTGAAGTATACCTCATGATTGAAAGTCTTATGATAGACGCCAGAAACCCTTCAAAAACAGCAAAGACAACACCACCACTATCAAGACTGAAATGTAGATGGAAGGACAGTAAGGCCAGGGAGCAGTTGTCCCTTCACTGTGTCAGCGGAATGCCCTGTGCGTCCATGTACCCTATGTGAACACAGCGCTTGCTTCCGAGGGTGGTGCAGGATTGCTCCCAGCTGGTTTGTTCGACAGTTGAGGACAGTACTTCTTTGGGTCCTATCCGCATACATCTTTTTCTGTCCGCATGTATCTTTTTCTATCTTCTCTTCTTGAAACGAAAGACGGGGCTTCTTTGTGTAACAGTATATTTTAGCTTCCTGTGTGTATGTGAGACTTGGACGCACACAGCGGATCTAGAAACAAGAATCCAACCCATAGAAATGTTGGTGCAAGATGGTAAGCGTTTGATACATAATGAGCATAAGACAAGTGTCCAAGAGCGCCAAAAAGCCATCAATCAGCATATAGGATCATATGAAGACGTGCTGACATCAGTAAAGGAAAAAAACACACACACCAACAAACTGATTGCGGCCACGTAACAAGATCCAGTGGACTTGCTGAAATAATCCTCCAAGGAACTGTTGAAGTGGGAGACGGAGGGGAAGGCAAAAACAAAAAAAAGAGAGAAAAAAGAAACAACAAAAACAAACGATGGACTGACAACATTGCAAAATAGACAGAAATCATTTGCAGAAATCCTGGCCTTGGCACACAACAGATAGGGCTGGAGGAAATCTAGAGAACATTTCTTCAGTGCGAAGCCCCAGCGAGAGGGGAGGGGGGAGAGAGAGAGAGAGAGAGAGAGAGAGAGAGAGAGAGAGAGAGAGAGAGAGGGGCAGGCAGGGAAGCAAGCAAAAAGTGACTGTGGCAGTGAATGAGCGTAATCGAACACATTTCATGGTCGAAACAAGACTGTGATACATTTCTTTAATATATGTATTTATGTTTGTGTGCGTGCGTGTGTGTGTGTGTGTGTGTGTGTGTGTGTGTGTGTGTGTGTGTGCATGCGAGAGAGAGAGAGAGAGAGAGAGAGAGAGAGAGAGAGAGAGAGAGAGAGAGGGGAACTCGTGAGTTTGATGATCACTCTGATTCACGAGATGCAGCTTTATCCCTCAGAAAGCCACTGGGTCTGTACCACTTTTTCAAGAAAGTGGTGTCGGAGATTTCCTTGACCTTGTCCTTGGGACTGGATTTCTCCTCCGAGGCTGCAGAGGCCGGCAGAGTGTTGGAGAAGACGCTGAGACACTGGCATGGTAAGTCGTGGGACAAGCCATGCCTTTCGTTTTCATTTGGAACGGATTACGATTTCAATATGAAACGTTTGGAACCAGAGACATGAAGGGACACATAAAATCCGACTCGCATGATCAGTGGACATCAAAGAATTCGTGTTTCAGGGAACCATGTTGTCAGGCTCTGCAGAGGTAGGAGTTGTGCAGTGTCTTTCTCTGTGCAATTTCCAGCACCTTCCCCCGTCTCACTCTCTCTATCCACCCCTGTCCCTCCCTTCTTCTTCCCTCCCAAAAGCACGACTTGTCTATCCAGAGCAGAGCGGATAGACGTCCAGTCATCTTGGAAAGAAAGTGTATGTCATCTGCAAAAAGGCTTTTAGTTTGGTACTATTTGCATGCAAAGTGTGGTGGTGTGTGTGTGTGTGTGTGTGTGTGTGTGTGTGTGTGTGTGTGTGTGTGTGTTTTATATCATGTTGTTTCGCTACGTAGGTAGTCTACATATGCGTCATTTTGTTTGTATGTTTTACAGTTTAAAAAAATCTTTCTTTATTAAGTTTGTTTCTTGTTGCTGCTGTTTTGTGTTTTGTCGCTTTAAATTTAGAAAATGTTTATCTCATTGTAGTCTTCTATTTGTACCTTTCCCTCCATTTTAGTGAGTTGGGATTTTAGCATTGGCTTTGTCAGTAGTGTGCAGGGATGAGCACACTGCAGTATACGACAAGGTCCTATTCAGTAGGTCAGTTATACACAACAAAACCCAACAGAAAAATCCACTAACATACCGAGTCAGTCTGTTAGATTGTATTCCTGCTGTTCGTGTGTCTAGATGTAAAGTCGATCTGCCAGTTGAATGTAGTTTTTTTCCCTCAGGTTTGATCTCAGTACCCGTGAATCTACGAGTACCGGGCACCTGTTATGAGTCCTCTTACTGCAGAGCCATGATGGCCAAGGTAAAGCTGGCCTGTTGTTTGTGACACACAGTACGTGATGGCCTGTTGTTTGTGACACACAGTACGTGATGGCCTGTTGTTTGTGACACACAGTACGTGATGGCCTGTTGTTTGTGACACGCAGTATGTGATGGCCTGTTGTTTGTGACACACAGTACGTGATGGCCTGTTGTTTGTGACACACAGTACGTGATGGGCAAAGTAACACTGTTGTTTGTGACACACAGTACGTGATGGGCAAAGTAACACTGTTGTTTGTGTCACACAGTACGTGATGGGCAAAGTAACACTGTTGTTTGTGACACACAGTACGTGATGGGCAAAGTAACACTGTTGTTTGTGACACACAGCACGTGATGGGTAAAGTAACACTGTTGTTTGTGACACACAGTGCGTGATGGGCAAAGTAACACTGCTGTTTGTGACACACGGTACGTGATGGGCAAAGTAACACTATTGTTTGTGTCACACAGCACGTGATGGGTAAAGTAACACTGTTGTTTGTGACACACAGTACGTGATGGGCAAAGTAACACTGTTGTTTGTGACACACAGCACGTGACGGGCAAAGTAGCACTGTTGTTTGTGACACACAGCACGTGATGGGCAAAGTAACACTGTTGTTTGTGACACACAGCACGTGATGGGCAAAGTAGCACTGTTGTTTGTGACACACAGTACGTGATGGGCAAAGTAACACTGTTGTTTGTGACACACAGCACGTGATGGGTAAAGTAACACTGTTGTTTGTGACACACAGTACGTGATGGGCAAAGTAACGGTGTTGTTTGCGACACACAGTACGTGACGGGCAAAGTAACACTGTTGTTGTGACACACAGTACGTGATGGGTAAAGTAACACTGTTGTTTGTGACTCACAGTACGTGATGGGCAAAGTAACACTGTTGTTTGTGACACACTGTACGTGATGGGCAAAGTAACACTGTTCACTATCACATGCATGATGTCTAAAGTGAACTAATGGTTGTCTGTCACACATCATTGGACAAACCTGGTGTCACGGCTCATGGTGGTTGATGTCCCTGTCTATTTCTTCACCCAGAAAGATCTGATGGAGGTGATCAGGAACCAGAGGGGCAAGGTCCGGGATGGCTTCGTGCGTCGCCTGCAGCAGGAGGCGTCTGAGGAGGACGAGGAGTTCATCAACAATCACCTGCTGCTCTTCTCATCCGCCCTCGTGCCCAAGGCCATAGCCTCCCTCCTCACCACCTTCGCCATTGAAATGGGCCGGCCCAAAATGGTACGTGCCTCTATGATTTTCTTCATGTACGTTCAGTGGTGAATGTTGTCGCGTAAAAATCGATTGCTGTCATGACACTTTGGCTGTGTCAGTGATACCTTTTCGTGTCTAACGTCAGCAAGAAACCACCTTCTAAGACTATCACTGACGATTATAATCGGATAGTGACAGAAAAGATATCGTGTCAGTGCAATTGCAGGGGTGGATTAAGGAAAGAATGGAGGGGTAGAGGGGTCTATACTGAGGCAAGGGTCCAGTTGCGGCCCTGGGACAAAGCCCAGATTGGGAGATCTGAAGAGGAGTGTTGTAAATTCATTCCATGCAGTGAAGGCCTTTGCTGGAAGATAACGAGATGTCTGTTCATCATACATGAATATGTAATCGTGAACAAGACAGAAGCGAGACAGCAGAGTGCGCTGTCAGTTTCAGGGTTAGCTCTAGTTCACAGATTGATTAATGTTGAATATTGATTGAAATAAACCCTGACCTGTGTTCACAGCAGCGCCTCCAGAGTCGTACTGACCAAAACAAAGCATGTGTCTGCTTTGTGTTGCTGAAAAACTGTTAGCAGAAGCAAAACATTAAGTAGAACTGAAAGAAGCATATCTAAGAATTCGTACATACTTCTGCAAACTGCGTCGTGCACACAGCCGTTTTATGAAAAGCTGAAAGCGCCTGGCTTTCATTTTCTGTCCCATTCCTGAGGGGTCCTGTTGTGCCTTATTATGCCTGCGACAGCCAAACTCATGTCCAGGGAAAACAAAAGAGAAACACGGTAAGGGCAAAGGAAGGAAGGGATGGGAAGTCCAGGAGCCCTGTATCCACTCTATCCTCCGTCCGCCCTCGCAGCGACAGTCCCCATTGAGTCTGCCGACATTGACGATTTGGTCACATACTTTACATGGGCATGCACGGGAAAGGCAATGGAAATTGAAGCCATAACGAGAGCAGGATGAAGAATTTGATATCTTTTTTGTTTTTGTTAAAAACGATCTGTGTATGAGGATGATGAAAATGAAGCGGTGGAGATTTGTTCTGGTCTTAGAATCATGACAGAGCTGTAATCTACGCGCCCTTTTATACTATTTATGTTCTGGCTTCAAGTCATGATGTATCCCGGCGTCAGCCAGGCCTGAGAGATACGGAAACCTGCAGTGTTGATCAGCTAATTTAGTATTACTCTCAGAAACGCATCCATCAAGTGGATGAAAGCGGACCGTGCATTGCCAATATCCCCATTTGACCCCCGAACGCACTCCACTCTGGACAGGGGCCGAACGAATCAATCGGCTTACACCAGTCGTACAGTGCTTTTCTGCCTTTCAGGCCTCCCTGCAGGCGGAGCTGGTGAAGAACGAGGAGCTGATGAAGAACGTGCTGAGAGAGGTGCAGCGACTGAGTCCGCCCTTCGTGGGAGGACGACGGCTGACCACAAAGGTGAAGGGGGGAAGAATCTGTACGTGTCAACTTAGGTACAGAGGGTGCTAGATGCACAGTGTGGGCATGCTTGTGTGTTTGGGGGTCAGCGTGAGAATGTGCGAGTGAATGTTACGTACCGGAAAAGCACTTGGGGGTATCGGAACTCGCAGTGTGTCTGTCATAGTTTTAAATACTGACAATGGTCACAAAAGCTCAGCGTAGTCTTAAAACATTTCAGCATTAGGCCTTTACAGGGAAAGAGATTGAAGAACGAAAAATATTTCAGAAAAACAAGCAGAAAAACGTACATTTACTCACGTAAACTGCTGCTCCTGAGACCATGCATGTGCTATGTGTGTGTGCGTGTGTGTGTGCGTGTGTGTGTGTGTGTGTGTGTGTGTGTGTGTGTGAGGGTTGGTTTGTATGTGTGTGTGTGTGTGTGTGTGCGTGTGCGCGCGCGTGCGCACGCGCGTGCGTGCACCAGAGCGTACGTGAGTGTGTGCGCGTGTGCACTAGCGTGCGTGTACACGTGCGTGTGGTGTATGCGAGTGCACGAGTACATGCGTGCCTACACTGTGTGTGTGTGTGTGTGTGTGTGTGTGTGTGTGTGTGTGTTTAGGCGCATGTGCGTTTTTGTGCTGGTGTGTATGCGTGTATAATTAACATAATGTATCTGCCTGGCTTTATTGTTTGTGTGCCTTTTATCTGAATGATCCACCCATTAATCTCTAAACTACCACAGTGAAAACTTATATTCCACCGAGATGTGCCATGACACATATTCTCTACACAAAAGCGCAAGCCCAAATTTGCGCAAGAATGCATACAGACAGACTCGCTTTGGTACTGCATGCAAGAACGCAATTTCTCTCTCACTCTCTGATTCTGTCGCTGTTTCTCAAACACACACTCGCTGTTTCTCAAACACACACACACAAACACAACAGATACACACAGACATAGACACAAACGCACACACACACACACACACACACACACACACACACACACACACACACACACACAGACTCAGGCACACATATACACACAGACACAGACGCGCGCGTGAGTGTGCGCGTGCGCGCACACGTACACACACACACACACACACACACACACACACACACACACACACACACACACACGTGCGCGCGTGCATGCACGCATGCACACACACAGATACCCGCACACACACACACACACACACACACACACACACACACACACACACACACACACACACAGAGGCACGCAGGCACGCACGCACGCACGCACGCATGCGTGCGCACTCCACCTCATGCAGACTTTATCAAGGTCTGACCAGTGGGTTGGACAGTTCATTGGTCAGACATCTACTACGTCTTTTACACCATCCTGCCATCTGAACTCCTTTATCTCTGTTGTTACACAGGCTGACTTTGGCCTGAGGGGGAATGGGGACTTCTTTCCGGGGCAGTTTACAGCTTTATTCGTTGTTCCTGTTCACTGACATGTGTGCCAGAAGAGGAGTAGCATAAGCGTCATTGAAGTTCTGTGTGTTTGTCTCGTAAGGGAGAAACAACGACTGCAGTTGTGTACTATTCACTCTGCACTGTTCCTGACCTCGCTTATAATTCAAGACGGTAGTTGAGAAGTTCCTTTCCTCGCTTTCCCACTGTTGGCCTCTGTCAGACTCCCTGTTCGCTTGGACAGGTCACTAGGCACTTCCTGGCGCCACAGTCACGATGGCTGGGCTGTTCTATCAGGAAACCACCGATGCAGGTTTGTTGTCCGAATTCAGAGAGGTCGGGTCGATGCCTGCTTGCAATTATTTGTCAGCGTGCGAACACTGTGTGTGTATCTCCCTTATATATATGTATATGAGATACTGGGTTCTGGCAGTCAACCCTCGTTTTACTGTAAGAAACAGCCAGCCAACCCAAGAAGAGAAGGCAGACAGAGAGCCAATCAAATGAACAGGAAGTAGTGAGCGCCTTCGACGTGCACAGTGGAGCGAACTACTGCAATGAAAGGAAATCTTACAGAGACAGGGAAAAGTAAACAGTAAACAGCGAACAAGCGAGGTTACTTCTGCTCCATGATGGAATTAATGACACACCCATAACTCCGAATCAATGCTACTTATGACACCAAATGGCCAAACAGAAATACAAAACAGAGGACACAAAACAAACAAGAAGAAAACATCCCTTGAGAGTCGCTCTACTTGTTCGTTAATACCCATTGTAAGGCAGAGGTACTCATCCTCTCCAGTGTTGCTCTTTGCCTCGTTCAAAGCGTCTCTCCCCCCCTCCCCCACTGCCCTTGCGATGGTGCAGGATGTGGTGGTGGACGGGTACAGGATCCCGGCAGACTACGCTGTGGTCTACGTCACCCAGGCTGCCCACCGGGACCCCGCCGTCTTCCCCGATCCTGACGTCTTCCGCCCGCAACGATGGGCGGCTGACAAGTGAGAGACTTCTTGCATCCACTTGGCTCTGCTCCATCGATTTCACCATCTCACCCCTTCTCAGTCTTTCTCTTTCTTAAGCTCATGAAACACACAAATCAGCAGCGGTAGTTTCACGACTTGCCGCGCAAAAAAGAGATATCAGCAGCTGTATTTCTCTTTATCCTGCGGAAAAAAGCAGTATGTCACTCGCACAGGTGCACACAATAACTTAAGAAGAACGTCATCAGGTATATACAAAAACCAAGAAAAAAAAGTGAGTGGAAAACATCAGGAAAGGAAAAGGAAGGTTTTGAGGACTGTTTTCTCTTCCGAGGTCTGTCTGTCGATCATGAATTTTGTTTGGACGTAGACATCAATTCTTTGGGCAATTCTCTGTGGTGGACGTAGACGTCATTTGTTTGGGCAATTCTCTGTGGTGGACGTAGACGTCATTTCTTCGGGCAATTCTCTGTGGTGGAACAAAGACATGATCTGTGTTTGATAGATCGGCATGGAGCTCGCTTTGTCCTGAATACCTTCTTGTTGTCATTGATATCGGTTGACTGTCTATCCAATGATGCCAGTAGTTGAGTGGTCTTTGTTGGAGTCTCCGGACATGGCTGGACAGAAACACACATTCCAGGACAGGGAGGCCTGAGAAGGGTGCAGAACAGAAAACGTCTGCACAGCACTTGTGCTGAAAAGACAATAGGAGGAGAACCTGTCATTCCGGAACAGTCCTACCCTATCAGCCTGTGAATCCAGTGACAATGGCACAAGAAAGATGTTACAACTGGTGACTCCCTCGGCTGCATTGGATGACCGTGACGCCTTCTGAGTCTTGCCACTTTCTTCGCTTTCCGGGGAACACCACAGAACTGCGGTCCTGGCTGTTAGGTCTCCCTGGTGACCTCCTCTGTCCAGTTGGCCAGCATCTCCTCTGCATGCCGGAACAGGCTTGTCTTGTTTAATCATCGGGGCTTTGAGAACGGTCAGCTACTTACATCAAACTTGGCCTGTGTCTCCTGGCGGTTCCACAGAGGTGTGGCCGCTGCTGTTTGTACCCGGAGCCACGGGTGAGAGCTAGCCGTCAGCGGTGGGAGGGGAGGGGGGTGGGGGGGGGGGGCGGAGTGGACCAGCTACCCTGGAGAACACGATGTGTTTCCTTGTCAGGGGTGCTGTATTTCCCTGAACACTCCAGACATCGCATACTTCAACCAACTAACAGAGAAGTGACAGACGCCGAATTCAGCCTAGCTGCTAAACGGAGTGTCTCTCCCAGAACAGGAGAACAGCAGCAGAGCCATAGAAGTTCCAGTCCCCAGAGAACATTACAGTTCTAACGTCATCTGTGAAAACCGCCGGTTGACTGGAAAGACCTCAGTGAAGGTAAAGTGACAGTGGGAGAAAGAGATCCGTCTCGTCAAGATCATCAAGACATGTAACACCCTCTCCCCAATCCCCTTCACGACCCACTCCCGCCTCGTTGTACTTCTGGTCAAGTCTGGCTTCTACAAGGCACCAGAGCCAAAACAAGAGAACATCACAGAATGTTGTGATTGGGATCGGATGGGCGATCCACAGACAACGAGACAGGCAAAGAAATCATTCTGCTGGAACTGGTGTTAAGTCACAACAGAAACTTAGAATTACGTTAAAGCGTGCAAATGTTTCGTTTCAGATATGGTCGAGAGAGCTAACCTGGGGGCTGAATCCAAACTGTGACACACCCAAACGTATCCATTAGTATGTACACATACACGTAAGCAGCAGGTCGTCGTTTGCCAGTGTCCTGGTTCACCGTAAACAACATGACTTGACTTATCTGACTTCACTGGTTGATACACTCTTTCGAAGTAAGTTGCAAAGTAAGGCGACTGCAGGCGGAAATCTAAACACATTTTAAAAAGTGTTCCTAATACCTCTGCAGAACAACGTAGACAAACGAATCACAAGACAAAACGCGACGCGTTTCAGGCAAGATAAACAACACTCAAAAACTGGAATTTGACAACGATAAGGATTACTTGTTCTTCATTTTTGTTGTCCTGAGTATTTCTCTCTTGTCTGAAGAAGACCTAAGAGGTCGAAACGCGTCGTGTTTTGTCATGTGATTCGTTTGTCCACGTTGTTCGGCGGAGCTATTGTACATACTTTTTAAAAGCTACTCTTTCAAGCTAAGGAAAGACTGGCTTTCTACATCCATTGGCTTTGTGTAGTAGGGAGTCTCGGCCTTTATAGCATTCATGCTGTGGACACCTTGCAGGGGGTTGAGTGACGCCAACCTGTTCGTCTTCGGCCTTGGCCCACGGAACTGTCTGGGAGAGCAGCTCGCCGACGACATCCTCAGCGTGAGTGGCTCTGAGTGAATCATGGTCATGTCATCTGACCTGCTGTCCCCGGGTTACTCACTGTTTGCTGATTTCATCTCTCTCTCTCTCTCTCTCTCTCTCTCTCTCTCTCTCTCTCTCTCTCTCTCTCTCCTGTTTTTGTGTTAGAGGAACGGCACGCCTCATCACAGAGTATCACAAAAATACACCTAATATCTCTCTCATTCAGCACTAAAAAGTTGAAAAAAGGAAACACACACACACACACACACACACACACACACAACACACACACACACACATATATATATATATATATAAACAACCGCAGGAGAAAAAAAATCAGAGAGCATACATGGATATTCTTAGACACAAAATGAAATTACCGGTTTATACTACTACTACTACTACTACAGCTACTACTACTAATGCTGCTGCTGCTGCTACTACTACTACTACTACTACTACTACGACGACGACGACGACGACGACGACGACGACGACGACGACGACGACGACGACGACGAAATTCGGCAATGCCGCTATAAAGAACCAGGAGGACACTGGGGACAGCGCAGACCTCAGCGAAGAAGGAAGGGATGCTGAATCGGCTCTATAATCTGGCTTCACAACGAGGCAGGCTCCAGAATTCCATGGGTGCGGCCTTTGGCTCCGTTCTTCTTTCTCTAATGCCCAGCTGTCGTTGTCGATAGTTGTAAACATGTAGGAGGCTCAAAATAGAATTTGCGTCGTGCGATAAATAAAAGTTGAGAGAGATGTGTTGTGTAATGGGACCCTTCCTTGCACTGTGGAACAAGAAGTGCTGAGTGAGGGGGACATGACAGTCTGTAGTGGCAGAGTGTTCCATTGATGGATGATTCTGGATAAGGAGTTGTTGCGGTGGTCGGTGCAGCAGGGAATGCGTTGGTGCTGTCGGTTGTGCTGATTTCCTTCACCATTGGACGGCAGGGGCTTCACATTGACACACCTTCACATGCCAGATGTAGAACGTGGCGAGTCTTGAGGATCGTCGTCATTCATCAAGCGATGGCCACTGCGGATGTACGAGTATGCTGTTTATGGTGAGGTATTTTTGTGCCTGTTCAGAGCATGGCTAGCTGCTCTTCATTAGATCTTCTCCATGCTCAAAGAGAATTGTCGGAGTAGAGCCCCCGAACGGTGACTGCATACTCGACGATAGGGCGCACCATGGACAGTACACCAGTTCTATGGTCTCGTTGGAGGCTATATTCAGGTTTCTCCTAAAGAGGCCCAGTGTTCTGTTTGCCTTAGCACAGGTGATGTCAGCACCCCTCCCCCCCCCCCAGGAAGAATCGGACAGCGGGACGGCCCATGGGTACTTCACAGAGGACACGCACATGAGGTTGTGGTTAGGAGAATGTTGGTTGATCATGCTTTCAGTGACTTACTTCGGGACAAGAATACTTAGAAGCATTTTTTGCAGATGGAACTCCGAATCCCACTTGGTCTCCCAGACCTCAGACATGGAAGACTGTCTTAGAGATTGAGAGGATCATTGGTGCAGGTGACAACGAAGCATGTCATCGGCAAAAAATATAGATGAGGTGGAGACGACAGATGGCAGGTCGTTAAGACAGGCCAAGAAGAGAAAAAATCCATGATGTTAACGCCGGCTACCACACCATTTTCCATTGCTGAAAAGACTTCTCCGATGGTTTGCAGGGGCTGGGTCTGGCTAAAGCGGTTTTTGTAGAAACTCTGCTGCTGTCTGGACAATGCTGTGTGCCTCAGGGTGATGCACGGGAGCTCCCACAATGATGTCACAGTGACTTTGGATGGACGTTGGCAGGAGACAGTCTACACAGTTAGACTTGTGGCGCCTTTTAGTCAGACCTTGAGACTCCTTGTTGAAGACGGGGTCATTAGTGCCCCCTTCGGCTGTTTGAATGGATGAGCGGTAGAGGGTTTCAAGGTTAGGGGAACTTCTGCGGATAGCTCCTTCAGCGTGTGAAGGGTAATGCCGTCTGGTCAACTCCTTCTAACAGCCTCGTTTTCATTCAACGCCTACTTGCGCTGAAGAGATCCAAGCTAAGTGACAAACTCGTTCATTTTCATTGTCTTATTTGTTTGTGTCTTGCCTGAAGAAGACCTAAGAGGTCGAAACGCGTCGTGTTTTATCTTGTGACTCGTTTGTCCACGTTTCTCTTGACGGTTCACTAACATTTGTTTCAGATTTGTTTAGATTTCCGCCTGCAGTCGTCTCACTTTGCAACTACATCCTTTGGTAGGGCGCAGGTTGACCAGTAGCTTTTCCACTCCTCTGGTGCTGATGTCGATATCGTCCATAAATGGGTCCTCGTCACTTGAGTCAGTCATTGTGCATTTGGACCTGAACTCGTCCTCCGAGTATTGGCCGCTGTGCTGAACGCTGTGTAGAGCTGGGTGTCCAGCATGTCAGGCCTGCTGTCACGGATCTGTGACGAGTTTTCCAATGGACCAAAGAGCTTCCGAGATTGTGGTAAGTCTGTATTTCAGGCAAGTCCAAAACAGCTTCAGGCTGGGTCTGAAATCGTTTTATAGGTAGATGGGTATGAGCCAATAGGATCACTGGAGCTACTTCTGGATTTTCTTTTTGTGTTTGTCAGCAACCACCTGCAGTTCCTTGTCACCAGACCCTCATTCCCCTGTAGGTCCTGTCCCATTTCCTCGTGTGTCAGTTTAGTTCTGGAGTGATCCAGTGGCATGAGTCCTTACGTCTTCGCATCTTGTTGGAATGGGCCGAAAAAAGCTGTCTGTGAGGGCAGTCCTTAACGTTTGCCGCAGGTCTTCTGTTGAGATGACATCTTGCTGTTCATGGCCTCCCACTTGGCTTGCCTGTGGAGAATGATAGGACGATGTGCCTTCTGTAGCAGGTGTGGTCTGGTCCTGTACTTGTAGAGCGCAATGCAGTGATCTGAAAAGCCTGTGATCACTTCTCCTCACCGGATAAGTTGACATGAAATGTACACAAATCAAATACAAACTCACTTTCTTCAACAGATGCAACTCTGGTGGGACTGGAGGCACTGAAATGCAGTATAGCACCACAAGGGTGGAACAAGTTGCTTCATGAGCTGATGCAGCTGAGACTTCCCTCTTTATACAATTGAAGAGTTTGATGTCTGTCCCAGGACTTCCCTCATTATACAGTTGAAGAGTTTGATGTCTGTCCCAGGACTTCCGTCACTATACAGTTGAAGAGTTTGGTGTCTGTCCCAGGACTTTCCTCATTATACAGTTGAAGAGTTTGGTGTCTGTCCCAGGACTTCCCTCACTATACAGTTGAAGAGTTTGATGTCTGTCCCAGGACTTCCTTCACTATACAGTTGAAGAGTTTGGTGTCTGTCCCAGGACTTCCCTCACTATACAGTTGAAGAGTTTGAATAGTGTCTGTCCCAGGACTTCACTATACAGTTGAAGAGTTTGATGTCTGTCCCAGGACTTCCTTCACTATACAGTTGAAGAGTTTGATGTCTGTCCCAGGACTTCCTTCACTATACAGTTGAAGAGTTTGGTGCCTGTCCCAGGACTTCCTTCACTATACAGTTGAAGAGTTTGATGTCTGTCCCAGGACTTCCTTCACTATACAGTTGAAGAGTTTGGTGTCTGTCCCAGGACTTCCCTCACTATACAGTTGAAGAGTTTGATGTCTGTCCCAGGACTTCCTTCACTATACAGTTGAAGAGATTGATGTCTATCCCAGGACTTCCCTCACTATACAGTTGAAGAGTTTGATGTCTGTCCCATGACTTCCTTCACTATACAGTTGAAGAGTTTGATGTCTGTCCCAGGACTTCTCTCATTATACAGTTGAAGAGTTTGATGTCTGTCCCATGACTTCCCTCACTATACAGTTGAAGAGTTTGATGTCTGTCCCGGGACTTCCTTCACTATACAGTTGAAGAGTTTGATGTCTATCCCAGGACTTCCCTCACTTTACATTTGAAGAGTTTGAATGATGTCTGTCCCAGGACTTCCTTCACTATACAGTTGAAGAGTTTGATGTCTGTCCCAGGATTTCCCTCACTATACAGTTGAAGAGTTTGGTGTCTGTCCCAGGACTTCCCTCACTATACAGTTGAGTTTGGTGTCTGTCCCAAGGTGTCATCTGTGTCCGTAACTCACTCTTGCCATAATTGTCTGGTGGATTCAGGAGGACACTTCGTTCTGTTCATATCAATTTTCCATGAAAACGTAAATGTACTTGAGTCCCATTCCTACGCGAAAATATACCGAGGGTACGTCCTTCAAATGGATTATAAAAGTCTGAATTTTTACACCGGGAATACACCAACACCAAGAACATTGCACTGTCATCTACCTCTTATTTGTTGTACTATTTGCTATGATAGAGCAAGCGATTGGACACACGCTCACACACACAAACATGCACGCACACACACATAAACACACACGCATGCACGTACACCTATGCACACACGCACGCACGCAACATAATATACCACACCTTAAAACATCACACACACACACACACACACACACACACACACACACACACACACACACACACACAGACGCGCGCGCGCACGCACGCACGCACGCACGCGCGCACTTACACTCTCACACGCACATTCTCAGTCTCTTTCTCTCTCTCTGTATCTCTCTCTCTCTCTGTATGTCTTGAAGCTACCGCAGTCCCGTTTGAGCAGGCAAGCCTATGATATGATGCTTCTATAAATGGAAAAAGGTAAAGAAAACTGGGCTTATAAAGTAAAGAAAGTCCTTTCAGAACAGGGTTTTGGAATAGTGTGGATGACCCAGGAAGTAGGAAATGAGCAACAGTTCATTGCGGAATTTAAAGACAGGTTTATTTGTTCTTTTAAACAGAATTGGCACTCAGATATGGAAAGTAAAGAAAAATATCGCTGGTTTTTCTCATTTAAGAATGTGTTACATTCTGAAAAGTTTCTCAATGTCATAACAGATAAATCGCACAGAATAAATTACGCAAGATTTAGGTTGAGAACTTTAGTTTTTAATGCGAACAAAAGATGGTTTGAATGTGAAACATCCACAGAATCTCCTTGTCCTGCATGTAGACATATTATTGATGACGAACACGTTCTGTTCCACTGTACTGCTTATAATGAAGTGCGGACAAATTGTTCATTTTTCCAGTTAGATATAGCGAAAAGACAAAATGTCGCTGGCGTGTTATCATCAGATGATGAACTTGTAATTAAATCAGTTGCGAAATTCATCGCGGAAGCATTGAAAATTAGACAGATGAAGGATAGTGAAATTTAAGATAATACATTATAAGAGATATCTGAATGAATATTATCATTCATCGCATGTGGAAGAGATCAGTAAAATACAGTGTCATTATTTGATTGAGTGGATGGTCGAGTCGGTCTTAAGTTTTTTTTATTTTTTTATTTTTTATTTTTTAACCTTACTGCATTACTCCTGTGCGTGAGGTGAGGACATAACGAAATGTTACGAATTTATTTGTTTTTGTTAACTTTAGTTTTGATACACACTAGGAATGAAAGTGTACTATTTGTTTGCAGGAAAGGAAGAGGGAAATGTTTTTGTTCTGTTACCTCTCCCCCCTTGTCAAACGACCTCTTTGGTAATGACAATAAAACTGTCAGAGTGTCAAAGTGTCTGTATCTCTCTGTCTCTGTCTCTCTCTGTCTCTCTCTCTCTGTCTCTCTCTCTCTCTCTCTCTCTCTACACACACACACACACACACACACACACACACACACACACACACACACACACATACACACACACACACACACACACACACACACACACACACACACACACACATTTCTGACCTTCACGGTGTAACACGTCATAATATCTCCATACAGTAAACACTGCGACTCTCTCGCCTCTTCACACGATTTTTCTATGTCTTTTGTTTTCCTTACATACATAGCAAATAAATGTACAAGGTGAAAGTTTATTGTTTAAACAAATTCAGCTTTAATATCTGACAGAAAGAAGCTGTCTTCCAAAGGGAAGTTATCTAGTGAGGTTTGAAGAGTCCTCGTATTGAAAACTGCGATACCTTCCCCTGGTGCTATTTTTGGCCTGTAGTCCTTGCAGCGTGTTACCCCCTTGCAGACGGTGGCCACCCAGCTCCTGTCCAGCTATCACTGGGTCCTCCCGGAGGGCCAGAACACTGGCTTGAAGCACATGCCTGTGTCCAGGCCAAAGCATCCCATCTGGGTGGACCTCCTGCCCGTCTCCTCCAGCCCCGACCAGGAGATCGTCAGCACCTCCTCTGACGTGTCCAGCAGCTCCGACACCTCCTACTCCTCTTGAACAGACGGCGGCGCTGTCCTTCCATCATGTGACAACAAACAATGTGATGGGCGGTGTGAAGCAGGAAAGGGAGAACGGGGAGGAGAGCGTTGTCACCGAGGGCGTGATCTGATGTGATGAGGTCCTCTGAAAGGTCCAGCCTTCTGCACTGAGCGCGTCAAATTACTATGACCCGGGGAAGAAAGCTGTAGGGGTTGGGATCTGTTGCCAGAATATCTTAGGGATTGGGATCTGTGGTCTTGATATTGTAGGAGGGGGTGGGATTTATTGCAACGATATTGTAGGAAGGGCTGAGTTCTATTGTCTTGTTATATCAAGAAGGATTGAGATCTGTTGTCTAGATATTGTTGGAGGGGTTGAGGGTTTTTTTTATCAAAGTATTGTAAGAGGGGTTAAGACCCGTTGTCAGAATATTGAAGGAGATGGCATCTGTTGTTTTGATAATGTAGAAAGGGTTGGGATTTGTTGGCACGATATTGTAGGAAGGGGTGAGAACTGTTGTCTTGATATTTTAGGAAGTGTAAAGAGCCATTGTCATAACATTGTGAGAGGGGTAAAGATCCATTGTCATAACTTTGTGAGAGGGGTAAATGTCTGTTGTCAGAATATTATGAGAGGGGTACGGATCTGTTGTCATAACATTGTGAGAGGGGTAAGGATCTGTTGTCATAACATTGTGAGAGGGGTAAGCATCTGTTGTCATAACATTGTGAGAGAGGTAAAGATCCATTGTCATAATATTGCGAGAGGGGTAAAGATCCATTGTCATAACATTGTGAGAGGGGTAAATGTCTGTTGTCATAATATTATAAGAGGGGTAAAGATCTGTTGTCATAATATTAAAAAAGTGGTAAAGATTTGTTGTCATAATATTATAAGAGGGATAAAGATCTGTTGTCATAATATTATGAGAGGGGTAAAGATCCATTGTCATAACATTGTGAGAGGGGTAAAGATCTGTTGTCATAACATTGTGAGAGGTGTAAAGATCTGTTGTCATAACATTGTGAGAGGGGTAAAGATCTGTTGTCATAATATTGTGAGAGGGGTAAAGATCCATTGTCATAACATTGTGAGAGGGGTAAAGATCTGTTGTCATAACATTGTGAGAGGGGTAAAGATCTGTTGTCATAATATTGTGAGGGATAAGAATCTGTTGTCATAATATCATGAGAGGGGTAAAGATCTGTTGTCATAAAATTATGAGAGAGCTAAGAATTTGTTATCATAAGATAACGAGAGAGGTACATGTATGGTGTCGTAACAGTGTGAGAGGGGTAAGGATCTGTTGTCATAACATTGTGAGAGGGGTAAAGATCTGTTGTCATAATATTGTGAGAGGGGTAAGAATCTGTTGTCATAATATTATGAGAGGAGAAAGGATCAATTGTCATAATACTATGAGAGGGTAAAGATCTGTTGTCATAATCTTGTGAGAGGGGTAAGAATCTGTTGTCATGATATTATGAGAGGAGTAAGGATCTATTGTCATAATACTATGAGAGAGGTAAATATCTGTTGTCGTGATATTATAAGAGTAGTAAGGATCTATTGTCACAATGTTATGAGAAGGGTAAAGATCTGTTGTCATAATATTGTGAGAGGGGTAAGAATCTGTTGCCATAATATTGTGAGAAGGTTGGGATCCATTGTCATAATGTTGCAGGAATTGTTATGATAATTTGTCTTGGTATTGTAGGAGAGGTTGGATCTGTTTGTCTGAGTATTGACAGGTTTGGGATTTGTTGCCTTAATTCTACAAGAAAGGTTTGGATCTATTGTCTGAGTATTGTCAGAAAGGTTTGGATCTGTCATCTGAGTATTGTCAGAAAGGTTTGGATCTGTCGTCTGAGTATTGTCAGAAAGGTTTGGATCGGGTTGTCTGAGTATTGTCAGAAAGGTCTGGATCTGTCGTCTGAGTATTAAAAGAAGGGTTGGGGGCTGTTGCTTCAAAATTACAAGAAGGGTATGGATCTGTTGTCTGGGTATTGTAAGAAGGGTTTTCATCGTCGTTGAAATATTGTTTGAGGGGTTGGGATCTGTCATCATAATATTGTAGGAGGGGTTTTGATCTGTCATCATAATATTGTAGGAGGGGTTGGGATCTGTCGTCATAATATTATAGAAGGGAGTAGGATCTGTCACCATAATTTTGAAGAAGGGGGTTGGATGTATTGTCAGAATATTGTAGAAGGTTGTAGGATCTGTTGTCATAATTTTGAAGAAGGGGGTTGGATCTGTTGTCATAGTATTGTAGAAGGAGTTGGATCTGTTGTCATAATTTTGAAGAAGGGAGTAGGATCTGTTGTCATAATATTGTAGAAGGGTTAGGATCAGTCATCATGATATTGTAGAAGGGGTTTGGATCTGTTGTCATATAGTTGTAGAAGGGGTGGGGATCTGTCGTCATAATGTTGCAGAAGGGGTTGGGCTCTGTTGTCATAATGTTGTAGAAGGGGTTGGGATCTGTCATCATAATTTTGTAGAAGGGGTTCGGATTTGTCATCATAAAATGTAGAAGGGGGTTGGATCTGTAGTCATGATATTGTAGAAGGGGGTTCGATTTGTAGTCATGATATTGTAGAAGGGGTTGGATCTGTCGTCGTGATATTGAAGAAGGGGGTTGGATCTTTCATCATAATATTGTAGAAGGGGGTTGGATCTGTCATAATGTTGTAGAAGGGGTTGGATTTGTCGTCATGATATTGTTGAAGGGGTTAGATCTGTCGTCATGATATTGTAGAAGGGGTTGGATCTGTCGTCATGATATTGTAGAAGGGGGTTGGATCTGTCGTAATAATATTGTAGAAGGCGGTTGGATCTGTCGTCATAATATTGAAGAAGGGGGTTGGATCTGTCGTCATGATATTGAAGAAGGGGGTTGGATCTGTAGTCATAATATTGTAGAAGGGGGTTGGATCTGTCGTCATAATATTGAAGAAGGGGGTTGGATCTTTCAGCATGATATTGTAGAAGGGGGTTGGATCTTTCGTCATGATATTGAAGAAGAGGGTTGGATCTGAGTCATAATATTGAAGAAGGGGGTTGGATCTGTAGTCATGATATTGTAGAAGGGGTTGGATCTGTCGTCATAATATTGAAGAAGGGGGTTGGATCTGTCGTCATGATATTGAAGAAGGGGGTTGGATCTGTCATCATAATATTGTAGAAGGGAGTTGGATCTGTAGTCGTGATATTGTAGAAGGGGGTGGGTCTGTAGTCATGATATTGAAGAAGGGGGTTGGATCTGTCGTCATAATGTTGAAGAAGGGGGTTGGATCTGTAGTCATAATATTGTAGAAGGGGGTTGGATCTGTTATAATACTGTAGAAGGGGTTGGATCTGTAGTCATGATATTGTAGAAGGGGTTGGATCTGTAGTCATGATATTGTAGAAGGGGTTGGATCTGTAGTCATGATATTGTAGAAAGGGGTGGATCTGTTATCATATTGTAGAAGGGGTTTGATCTGTAGTCATGATATTGTAGAAGGGGTTGGATCTGTAGTCATGATATTGTAGAAAGGGGTGGATCTGTTAAAATATTGTAGAAGGGGGTTGGATCTGTAGTCGTGATATTGTAGAAGAGGGTTGGATCTGTTATAATATTGAAGAAGAGGGTGGGATCTGTAGTCATAATATTGTAGAAAGGGGTGGATCTGTTGACATAACATTGTAGATTGGGGTGGGATCTGCTTTATAATGTTGTAGAAGGGGGTAGGATCTGTTGTCTTGATATTGTAGAAGGGGGTGGGATCTGCTTTATAATATTGTAGAAGGGGGTAAGATCTGTCATCATAATATTGTAGAAGGGGGTGGAATCTGTTGTCATAATATTGTTGGAGGGATTGCGATCTGTCATCATAACATTGTAGAAGGGACTGGGATCTGTTGTCATAATATTGTCAGAGGGATTGCGATCTGTCGTCGTAATATTGTAGGAGGGGGTGGATTCCGTTGTCATAATATTGTTGGAATGGGGTCTGTTGTGATATTGTAGGAGGAGTTGGGATCTGTTGTGATGATATTGTTTGGATAGAATCTGTTGCCATGGTTTTGTTGCAGGGGTTGGGATCTCTCATGATAATATTGTTTGGATAGAATCTGTTGCTGTGGTATTGTTGCTGGGGTTGGGATCTGTCGTGATAATATTGTTTGGATAGAATCTGTTGCCATGGTATTGTTGCAGGGGTTGGAATCTGTCGTGATAATATTGTTTGGATGGAATCTGTTGCCATGATATTGTTGCAGGGGTTGGGATCGGTCGTTTATATACATTAGTAGGCTTTGTGATCTGTTATCTCTGAATCATTTTGACGATTCGAATTTTTTTTTTTGTGACATAAGACTACATAGAGGGGCCCGTTGTTGTTGGGACCTGCACTGCTACTGCTCCAAGTATTTCAGTTGAAATTGTTCTGCGACCTAGCATTGGGGTGTGTGTGTGTGGAGAATGGGGGTTCTACTAGAGAAGGGATCCACATCATTCTGCCGTGCTGTGGTGGTGTTCTATAAGAATG
>CM065716.1:114676250-114706250 GCA_033310375.1 Conus canariensis
ACTTACCCCCATCTACAATCAGATCCTGACAACTATTCACCCCACACAACAGTCGCCCCACCAGGCCTCGCTGCCACAACAGCAACAGTGAGCTGAAGAAGACAGGGCGACCCTGTCGAAATATTCTCAAAGTAAGTTTTTGATTCCGAGTCTAAATACTTTTCTAATGACTGCAAGAATGGTAAAAAGGAAAATAATATCACTGATAAACACCAAGCAGGCTTTAAAAAGGGTTACTCAACTATTGACCACATGCTTACTTTGGTTGCACTTATACAGAAGCAGTTTTCTTATACTAGGAAGCTATACGTAGCTCTTATAGATTTCAATAAAGCGATTAACTACATTAACAGAAATATCCTCTGGCCTGTTATAATTTAAAAAAAAACGGTATTAAAGGTAAACACTATAAATCTTTTGAAATATGCATAATAAAGTAAGAACCAGAGTTCGTTGTGGAGGGAAACCTACTGACTGTATTAATTGTTCCAAAGGAGTCAAACAGGGAGATGCATGCAGCCCTATCTTATTTTCTTTGTTTCTTAATGAGTTAGCTCTTAGTGTAATCAACAATGGTAAACATGGTGCTCTATTGTCGCTCGACATTTTTGAATTGTGTCCTTCTGTTGGCCGACAATGTTGTTTTGATGTCTGAAACTGTTACAGGGTTGCAAACACAATTGAATAGCTTGAACCGAGCCGCTAAATCACTGCATTTGAAAGTCAGTGTGGAAAAAGCATTAGTATTTCATAGTATTTTGTATAGGTGAATATTTAAGTGAAAGGGAAAGATGGGTGCACGATGGTATTCCTACGCCAGCTGTCAATGCTTATAAATATTTAGGTATGCCTTTCTCAACACGCTTGAGTTTGTTGGTGCGTGCAAAGACCTTTCCTGTAAAGCGAAAAAATGTTTTGCTTTGCATCATGAAACAAATTACATATTCTAAATGATTCTTCATTTATATTATCTATGAAACTGTTTGATTCTAAGGTCCAGCCGATTGTACAGTACGGCTCTGAGCTTTGGGGACCAGAGAAAGTGGCTGTCTATCGTGAATCTGTTCATATCTTTGCTCTGAGATGGTTCCTAGGTGTAGACAGACGGACTCCAATTGATCGTATTTACGGTGAAACTGATTGATTTCCCATTTACATTATTTCTGCTGTCGGGTACATCCGCTACTGGCTCAAACTGATACAAATGGAAGACTTAAGAATTCCTCGTAAGGTGTACATGTTATATGACCTAGATACTACACATGAAAGTAACTGGGCGACCAAAGTGCACCTTTGTTTAAATATGGATTTGGATTTGTTAGGCTGAATCAAGGAGCCGCTGGTAATATTCAGGAGTTTTAATGTCTTTTCTGTCAACGGCTGGTTGATTGTGGATGGCAGAAGTGGTCTAATCTATTCATAACAGTGACAGGTTTGATTTTCACAGGAACATTTGCAATGTTCATGACCCGAAACGTGATTAACCTTAGACATAGGCACCTAAAACACGTAACGGCAATAATCAGATTAGGAATATCTGCGAGTTTTCTTGCTATGATTCGTTCCATGAGCTTTCCTGCTATATTCCCATGAGCCATTCGTTCCATGAGCTTTCCTGCTATATTTTGCATTGTGAGTATGCGGTAGCCATTTAGCCAATGATAATATTTTCCTGGTTTTGGTAAAGCTTTCAGGTAGCTGTGTGTCCAGTCTTCTGGGACATAGGCTCGATCAAAATTCTCATGGTAGAGACTGAAGAGTTGGGATTGTCAGATGTTCAGTTGAATGGCGGAGTCGGAAACGAAAAGGAATTTTTGCACGTTTTTTTTAAACAATGTTTAATTGAATTCTGCAAAAACGATTGGTTGAATAAACTAAGACAGTGACATATGCTCAACCCAGCCGTTGTCTGGTCCTAAGTCCAGAATGAGAAATGGGGAAGGTTGTGCGTTGGGCTAGCAACCCGCCACATAAAAAAGAGCTTTGCTACAGAAACGCCAACAAGATCCAATCAAAGCTCGGGGGACGAGCTCAGGGCAGATGCAGCAATGCATTGTATGACGAGTAGGGGTGAAAGCCAGAAGGGAGCTTCTGCTCCGACAATGTCCTTAGCGAATGCCAAACAAGAGGTGAGAGTGGGAGCCTGGAACGTGCGAACGCTGTATGAAGCTGGAAAGACTGCGCAGACTTTGAAAGAGATGAAGAAGTATAGACTGAACATCCTAGGAATCAGTGAGATGAGGTGGACGGATTCAGGCATCATTACCCTTGGCTCAGGAGAGACAGTATGTTATTCTAGTCGCACGGACGCGCAACATCAGGAGGGAGTGGGTATCATCATGGATAAGGAGGCCAGGAAGAGCTTGATGGGATGGGAGCCAGTCAACTCAAGAATCATCACAGCCAGATTCTTCTCCAAGTACACCAAGACCACCATCATACAGTGTTACACACCGACAGAGCAAGCCACGGAGGAGGAGAAAGACCTACAACATCCTACAGGAACAGATAGACAAAACACCACAGCATGACATCCTACTTCTTATGGGAGACTTCAATGCGAAAGTTGGAGCGGAGAACACCGGGTACGAGACTTGCATGGGACAAGAGGGAGTGGGAGATAGAAATGACAATGGACAGCGTTTTGCAGATGCGTGTCTTGAGAACGGTCTGGTGATAGGTGGTACCATCTTCCAACACAAAATCATCCACAAACTGACATGGGTATCACCAGATGGATGAACCAGTAACCAGATAGACCACATTGCCATCAACCAGAAGTGGAGGAGCTCCATGACAGACGTGAAAGCCATTCGAAGAGCTGACGCTAGCAGTGATCACCATCTTGTGTTATGCAGACTCCAGCTGAAGCTCAAGAGAACGCAAAAAAAGAAAAGTGAACAACTCTTTGACTCGAGGAAACTGACCAGTGAGGTGGTGAAAAGTCAGTTTACCATTGAACTTTCCAACAGATTCCAAGTCCTGGACAGCACACCAGCAGACGACATCAACGCCCTGTGCGACAATGTACAGAAAGCTTTCATAGACACCAGCAAGGTTGTGCTGGGCTACAGAAGAAGAGAGAGGAAGGAATGGATATCAGACGCCACATGGCAACTTATAGAGGAGAGAAAGATCGCAAAACTCGGCACGCTCACTGGAACAGAAGATGAGAGACAAACATTCGCCGAAACGTACAAAGAGAAAAACAAAGAAGTGAAGAAGAGCACAAGGAGAGACAAGCGACAGTTTGCAGACAACTTGGCAGCAGAGGCCCAAGCTGCAGCAGAGAAGGGAGACTCCAGGACCGTCTATAAGATTACCAATACCCTAACAGGCGGATTCACCAGCAAAACCACAGTGGTGAAGGACAAGACCGGGAAAGTTTTGACAAAAGACGAAGACCAACTCAACAGATGGGCAGAACATTTTAGAGAGACATTAGATAGACCGGACCCAGAGGAGGAAGCCACCATCGAAGATATGGGTTTCAACTTAAGAGATGAGACGTGGACGCATCACCCAACAGGAAATTGTGGAGGCCATCAGGCAGACAAAGGGCAACAGGGCACCAGGTGAAGACAGAATCACAGCAGACATGTTGAAGGCAGACCCCAAAACGAGTGCAAAGGCTTTAGTGAAACTATTCAACAAGGTATGGGAAGAGGAGAAAGTCCTGGACACATGGAAGAAAGGCATCATAGTGAAGCTCCTCAAGAAGGGCGACCTCTCTGAATGCGGCAACTGGCGGGGAATCAACTTGCTCTCCGTCCCAGGGAAGATCTTCTGCCGTGTCTTTCTACAGCGCATGAGACAAGCCACTGAGAGAACCTTACGAGAAGAACAGGCAGGGTTCAGAAGCGGGAGAAGCTGCACAGACCAGATCTTTGTTTTACGAACAATTGTGGAACAGTCCATCGAATGGAATTCATCACTCTACATCAACTATATCGATTTCCAAAAGGCTTTCGATAGCATCCATCATCGTTAGCTGTGAAAGATCTTGGAAGCCTACGGATTTCCTCTTAATGTTATCAACATCCTACAGGACATGTACGCAGACAACCAGTGCTGTGTGCGACATGATGGACAGCAGAGCGAGTGGTTCCACGTGCAGACCGGGGTCAGGCAAGGCTGCGTGATCTCGCCGACAATTTTCCTTGTCGTCATTGACTGGGTGATGAGGAAGGCCACCAGCGATAGGGCGAGAGGGCTTGTATGGGGACTGACAGCCAGGCTTGAAGACTGCGACTTCGCCGACGATATTGCACTGCTGTCGCACGCCCAGAAAGACATCCAGGAAAAAACATCAAGAGTGGACCTAATAGCCAGCAGTGTGGGACTCAAGATTCACCCCAACAAGACCAAGATCATGAAGGTGAAGACGAAGAGCGCAGAGAAGACCAGTGTGCGAGGCTCAGCTCTAGAGGAGGTGGAACACTTCAAGTACCTCGGCAGCTATATCTCGGCCGACAGCAACATCGAGAAGGAGATCTCAACCAGGATAGGACTCGCAGCCCGGGCATTCAGCGGGTTGAAAAACATCTGGAAGTCAACTGTCCTACAAACCAAAACCAAGTTGAAGATCTACAGGTCCAACGTACGCTCAGTACTCCTATATGCCTCAGAGACATGGAGAACCAACAAGAAGATTGAGAGTAGGCTCAGAGGCTTCGAAGGAAGGTGTCTTCGCCGAATCCTGAAACTTCACTGGCAGCAGCGTGTCACCAACAGGGAAGTGTCAAGGCGCACCAGCATAAACAACATTGTGGCCGAGGTGAAGCAGCGGCGGTGGAGGTGGCTGGGACACACCCTTCGGATGGACAAGACCAGACTCCCTCATACTGCGCTGAGATGGGCACCACCGGGGAAGAGGAAGCGAGGCAGACCACTCGGCACCTGGAGGAGGACAGTGGAGGAGATGAGAGAGGCAGGCAAGACTTGGAATGAACTGAGCTGGCTTGCCCAGGACAGAGCGGGCTGGAGGGAGCTTGTTGGCGCCGTATGTCGCGGGTTGCGGGATGAAGAGGATTAAGTAAGTAAGTGACATATGCTCTACTTGTCGTTGTTTCAGGTCTTTGTTGCTGATAGAAAAATATCTTTCAGATGTCACAATAATCAAATTTTGCACTTTCTTTGTTAAAATCAAACTGAATTTATGCGATAATAACATTAATGAAGCATATACTTAAAAATCATTCAGCACTATTGTTAAGAACGGAGGCAAATTCAACACTCATTTGGTGTGTATGCTATTCATTTTGCTTTAAAAAGAGGGAAGACAGTATGATTAACTTTGTGTGTGTGTGTGTGTGTGTGTGTGTGTGTGTGTGTGTGTGTGTGTGTGTGTGTGTGTGTGTGCGTGCGTGCGTGTGTGTGCGCGCGAACGTTTATCATTTTTAAAAAGGAAAATTGGATAACTGCTTAGGGAACACCATAAAGGATATCCTTTATTTCCTGTATTTGCTCATTCATATTGTTGCAGTTTTTCTTTAAATTCTCTCTTGTTTTGTCTGTGTGAATTCTTTACTGTGGCAACCGAGAATTTTTTGTGTCTTAAATACGTACCTTCTCTTTTTGCATACCTTCTTTTTTATAATCCTACTACCAACCTCCTGGAAACTTGATTCTTGCTGGGGGACTTCTTTTACAAAACAAACCTTTTCGAAACAACTGTTTAGTGTTTAAAAAGAAGAGCGAGAAGTGTACTGTTTGTGTGTTGCTTTTTGAAAAGAAAGAGAATGAGCTGCCTCTGTGGTGTCCTGCAGCTACTAATGAAGCAGATGGAAAAGTGATCAGAACGTGTTTATGATAATTGAACATGACATTGGAAGAAAACAAGCTGTCATGTGTGTATTATGAAATTCTTTGTTTTATTCGGTAAAGGGAGCGCAAAAAAATGAATTCTTGTTTCTCCAGTCTCTCCTTTGGATTAATAGAGTAGATGCGCGACTATGGAGTAAGCATGCTGTGTTTGTGGTTGAGTGTATGCAAATGCGGTTTGTGACAACATACACAAGTCAGTGAGAGAATGAACAGATCAACTGAAGCAGAGATGAGAAGAGCTGTGAAGAGCGGGGTGAGGGTGTGGAGGGTGAGAGGATGGGGTGGCAAAATCAGTGGCTGACTGACGCATCCCGCCGTTGACCGAACAATGTCTGTCTGGCCACTAGTGCCTTGCTAACACTGTCTGCTGCGGAACAAGCAAGCTGATGTCAAACTAGGGGGCGCGTGTATGTGCGTATATGGCCATGCACGTGCATGAGCATATGTGTATGTATGTCTGTCTATCTCTCTGTCTGTGTTCCTGCATGTGTGCGCATATCTCTAATGCATGGTAGATGAACATCTCTGTAAAACATTACGAAATAGAACGCAAATTATGACAATGAAGAAATGATGAATAAAAGTGAGAACACACGCACACACACACACACACACACACACACACACACACACACACACACACACACACACACACACGACCGCACGCACGCACGCACACTCTCACACACAGCGCAATTTTATAACTCTCTCTCTGTCTGTCTGTCTGTCTGTCTCACTCACTCTCTCTCTCTCTCTCTCTGTCTCCAATCAAGAGTTACTTCTTTTGCTGAGCGCGCAATAATTTCATAAAACGGACCTCTTGCGCTTTGCGCCGTTTCTCCAGTATCATGTTCACAGTGTAAAGGAAGGGATTGAGAGCTGAATTGATTGGCAACACAAAAATGGCCATTCCGACATTGGCCTCCCCTGGAATGACGACACCAGTGGCAGCCAGGACCCCACACAGACCAATAGGAAACCAGCACAGAAAATCAGACATGGCGACGGATAGGAGACGTCTGGCAATAGTTGCTTCCTTGGACTGTGCACTGTCAGTGCCTACATCTTGGGTCTTTGCTAGCTGGTTCAACAAACTGTTACTCCTCACCGACCAGTAAATAAGAAACTGACCCATACCGATCATGAAAAACAGGATAAGGTTGAAGATGATCATGATGCTGAGTGAGTAAATGTGACCAGGAAAGTCAGCTCTGGTGACAGGCAGTGGAATACAAATACCTGTCTGGTGGAAAAACTCCCAGTGCGAGGTGACAGGGAGCAGAGGCACCGTTGCCAGCGTCAGGCCCAGTATCCACATGATGACACAGGTTATGTGAGCTGATCTGAATCCAAACCGGATGTGACTGAAAGGAAAACGGAGCACCAGAAAACGATCTACAGTAATAACACAGATCAGCAATGCTGATACTTCAGATGATAAGAAGGATGAAAACCCTGCAATGCTACATGCTACACTCCTTTTCCATCCTGTTTCTTTCCAAAGGTAAGTACCGGCATAAACCCAGTCTGCTACGCCAATAAAGACCAAATACACACCCATCAAAAAGTCAGAGGCACACAGATGAAGGACGAATACTACAAACCCAGTATTGGTGCCTTTTGACAAAATATAAATACGATAGACAAAACTACTGAAGTTTCCAAGAACAGCAAGCATGGCAAAAACCACAAGAGCACAACGGTAAGTGGTAGATTTCAACAAATCATCACATGACGAGATTTCATCAGATGGGGCCAAACATTCACCCTGGAACTTGTCTGGTAAAACAACAGAACAACACAGTTTGAAGTTTTCTGCAAAAACATGCATAAGATTTGTCATGTGTTTCATGAGGCCTGAAGGAAAATCAGTCACAGGACAACCCTGTAGATTCAAAAGCCGAACGTTATGAAACAATGGCTGTTCCCACAGTACCTCTATGTTATTCCATGACAAATCTAGAACTTGCAAGCTAGGCATATGGGCTGACATGGCGCTCATGTTCAGGGCTTTGGCTTGGACATGAGAAATATTGAAGATCAGCAGCGATGGTTGTGTAAAATGGTTTTGAACAAAAGAAATACTTCCAGACAAAGGATTACCTGCCAGATTCAGTATTTTAAGTCGAGGCATTCCTAAGAATTGACTGAAGTTGATATGATGAAAAAGATTCTGACTAAGGTCCAGACTGTGAAGATTGGGTAAAGCCAACCCCAGTAACGTTCTCCATCGACACGCATGAACGCCCAGATGGATCAACATGATGTTCTGAGTGATGTCACTCGTACGAATTCCACTACCCGAGGCTTCAAGGAAGCGGAGCTGTGGGAAAGAGCTGACGACAAAAATACGGCTGCAGAAGAAGGTCAAACCATAGCAGACACATGACTCAGGACAAGCAATGTGGCACATCAGTTCATCATCATACAGAGGACATTGTGGCACACTGTCACACAAGTGATTCACATGCAGACATATTGTTCTGTAACTGCCACGACATCGGTAAAACCCTGGGCATGTTTTATAATTCTTACAGTCCACTTCGTCTTCATAGTCCGGACAGTCGATCATGTCATTACACCTGACGTAGACAGGGAGACAGTAGCCATGATTGTGACACTGGAAATGAGTGTCTGGACACTGAGTAGTGTTTCCTAGTAGAGGAGTAATGGTGAATTTGTTAGGTTTATCAAAGTTGATTACAGCTGGAGGAGTTATGCGAGAATATATAAATGTCCTTCTGAACATTGTTCGTCGAGACTTGTCATGCAATCCTGGAAGCCATTACACTCTTCTTCTCTACCTATACACTGACCAGGACAGAGCAAGGACAGATATTGGACACAAATGTCAAAATGTCTCATCCCCGTTATGTCATAACAGATCAGGAGACAGAAACAAGTCCCATTTATTGAATTGAACACTATTTCCTTTCAGATATAACTTTGAATGCAAAAAGCAGACCAAGGTTCCTTCACAAATTTGAAAACTTCAAACAGTTAGAAAAGGTTTCACTCGGTGTAAGGAATTGTAAAAAACCACGCATTTGAATGCATGAATAAGCTTATTTTCTGTTACCTAAAATTCAATTTTACTGATATTTGTGTTAAAAAGGCATTCTTTTTTCAATTATGTTTTATTCATAATTTGGATGTGAAGCAAGTATTTGATGTGTCTATGGGGATAGTCAAGAAATTGCCAGTACAAAAATGAAGCAGGCAGAACATGCCTGCACAAGCAGACCGCCTTACACGAGATATAAACAAGCAGGAACACATGCAAACATGTACGGATAAATAACATTAGTCTGGCCGTTAACGTGACTTTGTGTGCAGAGAGGTCTCTAGAATCATGTAGTGCATTAATGGATTGTTTGTTACTCTAATTCACCAGTACAATTAACCTATATTTCAAATGAATGTTTTTTTGTTTTTTTTTCAGAAAAGACTGAATCAGTGCAATATGAGAATCATGCCATGTCATTATGGCTGCCATTACATAGAGCATTCTGGTCCAATGGCGAGGCTAATGCCTGCCTACCATAAATTTTTGTTTACATATCTATCTATCGATCGATCGATCGAACGATAGGTAGATCGAACGATAGATAGATAGATAGATAGATAGATAGATAGATAGAGGAGAGAGAGAGAGAGAGAGAGAGAGAGAGAGAGAGAGAGAGAAGAGAGAGATCATTTATAAAACTTTCTGCCCCCCAGTTCAGGTTTTTGAGACATTTGTCTTATCCGCTTTATCTCTTGAATAAAAAAAAAGAGCATGAAAGAAAAGAAAAAATCTGAAAAAAAAAGTTTTATATTGTTGAATAAACAGCAAAAATGAAAGAAAAAGGAATCACGATAACAAACATTAGCTCCAGATACTTCTTTCTCTAAACACACACACACACACACACACACACACACACACACACACACACACACACACACACACACAGAATACAATGAAAAAGGTGAATCCCTTTTCAAACGGATGTTTAAAATGTTTCGCTGTTTTGTACACCTAAATAGGTCTGTCTGTCTGTCATAGGATCACAGTGTGCGTTGTAACAGTGCTGAATGCCAATGTGCATTTCGTGTGTTTGTGATGTTTACTCTCTCTGTCTGTCTGTCTGTCTGTCTGTCTGTCTGTCTGTCTGTCTCTCTCTCTCTCTCTCTCTCTCTCTCTCTTTTAATACATTAAATGAAATCTTCAACGACAGCATTAAAAAAAATGATCATAAACAAAACAAAACAAAACAAAACAAAAACAAACAAAAAAAAAAACCTTTGTGAAGGTGAATAAAACTACTGAACTAAGAACAAAGTACGATGGAGGACGAGAAAAAGTGAGAAAAGAAAGAACACTGAGAAGGAAAACAACAGTGGAAAGTAAGAACCTAGGCGACTGACAAGGATTGAAAGTGATTCCAACACCCACCCCCGTCCCCATCCTCTCCTGTGTCCCTCGATCAGGGAATGGTGCTGGGAGAGTCTGCATACAACAACCGGGACGTAAGACTTTAGCGACCGTCTACCCATCGTTCACGTGATTGATTGTTTACAGGTGGCAATTAAATATTTTCATTGCTCAGTGGTTTTGAACTGAAATATTTTCATTGCTCAGTGGTTTTGAACTGATAATTACTCTATGACTGAATGTTAAAAAAAAAGGCGTCAGTGAAACAGTCGCCATTGCAATGAGGAAATAAATTACACATAGATTATCTGCTCCTGATCTCGGACAGTAATTTTCATCGGACATCGTAAACACTATTGATAGGGGAAGATGCCTCGATCAGAACACGTTTCTAATTTTCCAACTTCTCGTCTCAAGCTTGCAGACAAAAATCAAACTTGGAACAGGGTGTTTCCCCCAGAAACTTACTAAGCTTGCAGACTTTATAAGATCCAGTGTGATAAGACATACTAAGATAATTTACACAACACAGGAAGGTATACATAGGACAGACAGTAAGAAAAGGGAAGAGATTCTGTGGAGCACGAACCTGACCCAGTCCACAGTCCAGCATGTCTTCCTTGCAGGCAGGATATTCACAGAAGTCTTCATCATGTTCGTCTGAACAGTCTGTCTGAAAATCACACACCAGACTGTAAGGCACGAACTCCCCAGATATGTCACAATAAAAGTATGGCTGTGACAATCCCTGGGACATACTGCAAGTCGCCTTGTACCACGTCTCCGTGTTTTCCAACCCCCTGCATTGACTTTTCACATCACAGGCCAGTAGTTGGTGAGTCAGGTGCTGCATGGGACAGGTTTCGAGATGCACACTTGACGTGCTTGTTCTGCTCGGCACAGGAAGCATGACAGGTGTGCCGGAGAAGCCATTTTCTGAAGGGCGCGGGAGTTCACAGAAAAATGCATCGAGCTTGCTTTTACAAGACATTCCTGTAAAGTAGGCCGCCATCTTTACCCACTTAAAACAGTCTGACACCTCAATATAATTGTTTGCTATGTCAATTACCCTAGGCAAAAAGAAAACGACAGCGCCACTCTCCCAGCGCATACAATTTGAGTACCTGCAACATATATCAAACCAGGTTTGAACCCTTGGATGGGAGAGAGTCCGACGGAAGGGTGGGCGTGCGGTTGCACGTTTTAATGCGTTCTATCAAGTGTTTTCACGTTTCCTCTAGCTTTATTGCTAAGAAGCTGACTCAAGATATTACAGATCTGGTCATGACACACAGAGGGCTAAGCATTTATTTTGCTGCAATGTACTTTAGACCTAACTGCTTTAGCAAACAAATAAAACAGAAACAAATCCAAACGCATAGTGAACATTAAACTCCCTCTCTCTCTCTCTCTCTCTCTCTCTCTCTCTCTCTCTCTTGTACTTCTTGGTTTGCTCGAAAGCTCCAGACATCTCTCCTTCATATCTCTCCACCCCTACCCCCGCCGATCCTTTCCCACTTGTTTGGCTTGAATAGATTGTTTAGAACTTTGTCCAGACACGTACACAGAATTCCGTATACGTTACCATCCACACAGTACAGCTGTCAGTTCTAAAGATCTTTGCAACAATTTAAGTATAGGGCCTACAGCCCAATATGTATTGTACCGACATTTGTAAACGATTCACTCAGATTCTTGGACGTAAAGCTGAAGTAGTTGAAATTCTTCAAGATGCTAATCCTCTCCACCCCAACCCATACAGACACCCCATCCCCTATCTCTCTCTCTACTGTAACTATTGCAGCAACTATTGTTGTTATTTCACCGATTGGGTGTCATTCTATATAGATTCATACCGTCGAAATACTTCCCTTGCAATGTTAAGTGCGTTTGAAAACTTGCTTGGTACTATCTTAAAAAATTACTTGTGAATTTTATCACTTTTATCTTTTTCGTTTTACTTTTTCTTAAAGTTGAATTTCTACTTTTATACGCCCACAGTAGACATCCAGGAAAACAAATTTGATGCTTGGTGTCAGGAAGTGTTTTGTCATGTAATTTCTGTCTCTGTCGTTCGGTGAAATAGTAACTTTTCTTTTAAATTAAGCATCAAACATTTACACGCATCAAACATTTTCACGCAATCACAGTCTGCTCTCCTTTGACTTATCAGTTTCCCTTGTAGCGAGAAAATAAATCGAGGCTTGCTTGCTCAACGTGTTGCTGCCCATTAAAAACGCTATAGGTGTAGTTGCTCAGTCTACGAAAAGACCCGATATTGGCACATGTCTTCTACATAGTTTGTGGTGCCATCAGCATCTTGGATATCTTGGATGGCGTTTGTGCTTCCATTCCTTCCAGTCGATGATAAAGACATAGAAATAAAGGATCTGAAGAAATAAGGGGACGCCAAGAGAATCCAGAGGGCAGCCCAGCAAGGCCAACAAAGACAGTGGACTACGTGGGAAAACGCACTGCAAAGAAGTTTCACCTGGAATTATATGTGGCACATGTCACGTCTTAGAGTCAACTTCATCTTCAGATCTATAAATGACCTCCTGCCCTCGGATTCCAGCCTGGTCAAATGGGGGAAGTCAGATGACCTTATGTGTCCCCTCTTTCACGGCAAACAAACAGCGGAACATGTCTTGAGTTCATGGAAAGCAGCACCAACCCAGGGAAAGGACACATGGAGGCACAATTAAGCCCTCAAGGAGATCACACAAGCAGTTAGTACTACTGGGGGAAGCTCTACGCCACCAGACGCTCCAGCGACAAAGTTCTACACGGCAGGAGGCCATAAATCATGGCCTGCAACAGCTGTGATATCAAGAGCATGGAAGCAGAATTTACTGGATGGAGCAGGTGACTGGGAATGCACAGCAAACTTTCCAGAATGGGAGAACCATCCGGCGATCATCAGGAAGAGTGGCATGAGACCGGATATTGTTTTCCACTCAGGTGCATCAAAACAAATGATTGTGATCGAACTCACTTTGGCATGCGAAAGCAAAATGGAGCAAGCGCACCTTTACAAGACTGAAAAAGGTGCCAGTCTAGCCAGCAGCTTGAGGGAATCCAGCTTGCAGGCACGGGTCCTCGCCATAGAAATTGTAGCACGGAGATATTTGGGTTCATCAGCCTATGGCCTCATGAAACAGCTCGTGATTTCAGGTAAGAAGAGGACCAGGCAATGGCATAGGAAGCCAAAAAAAGTTCCGGCTGGATCTGGTCGAGGAGGAACAAAAGTGAACTTCATAAGGCTTAAGTTTCCCTCGCTTAGAACAAGTGTCCCGTTAGCAAGATGATGTTCACCCATCCAAAAATTGCGGGTTCGAATGCCAGCAGCGCCAGGGGAACAAAGAAGTGGGCAGTAGCAGGGCATCTTGGAGTCATGATCTGAATGTAGCCCAGCCCCCTCAGAGTATAGGGAGTTCAGGGCCGAAACACTTGTTTGAAGTGGGTTTCTTCTCTGAAGACCTTCTGCTATCAAGCTTTCGCTACGGTTTCTTCCTACTCTCCGTGCGATGATGAAACTGCCAGAACTGCGTGAGTGTTGTGTCATAATAAAGTGACACACAAAGTGTTGCCATTTAGTTTCTTTTGCTTCATGAGGTTGTAGCACTACCTAGATTTTGACCAAAAAATCGACCTTTTTGTTTCTCAATTACATCAATATTTTATGATAGCACAATGTCTCTGGTGTCGTGTACATTTTCAATTACATCATTATGTTGTATACTTTTTGTGCTATGGCCATTCAAAGTACGTTAGGAGTTCCTCTGTGTGAGCAAAAAAATGGCGACGTTTGAAAGAAGAAAATCAGCATTTCAGCATGCCAACAAAAGCACCGTCTGCTACATATTATAAAAACTCCTGGGGCACCTGTAGCCCAAGAACAGAAACTCCAGCCCATTGCAAATGGCTGCCTCAAGTGTCTGTTTTGTTTGTTTGTTTGTTTTAAATTTTTTGTGCTGATTTCTTTTGTGTATTGACAAAGTGGACACTTTTCACTCTTCTGTGCGTCTTGTGACAAGAAAATGAGAGGTAAAAGGCCACGTATCGCGGAATTAGAAGGGCGATGGATGTCCATATATATTGGGAATACCTACACATGTGAAGTCCAACAGCATAGTATCGCCCTTGGGCCAGACTGCATACAGTTCAAGACTGTTTAACCTAACAGCCATTCATTCTCTTGGCATACTGTTTAAAAGCATTGGGATGGAGGGAGGTTGACTCCTACAAGAAAAGTGACATCAGGGGACATAATGGTGTACAGTATGCACGTTCTTAACTTGTTTTCTGTGTTTGTGTTTGATTCTCTGTTTCCGCGCTTGGTTCCACTTTGAGATTATGTTGTTTTAAGCGATATGTGAGAGAAACAGCCAAATAAAGAGTAAGAACATGTAAAAAATTTAGACAACATACCTGTCCCCCATTTTTGTGTGATTTTCTTTGAAACGGTTTAAACAGGCTTGCATATTCTCACAGATTTTGATTTGATTTGTGATCGGAAAGCTGAATGTGGTTGTCATATCCCGCCACCACTAGTTCTCATAATAGTTTACGTTAAAAGACAGATTCATTTAAGAAGAGCTTTAATGAATTTTGATATGAAACAATACTCAAAGCATTATCCTTTTCATTTGAAAATTACCATGGTGTTATCATTTTTTTGAATAACATATTTTATTGAATATTCGTCCAATATTCATAAATCAAAGAATGAAAGTTTTGGGTGGAAAATGTGTTTTGAAACATATTTCTGAAGTCATCCTTGAATTGGCACCCTTGTTTCCATTTTATTAAGCTTTGAGATTATGTTGTTTTAAGCTATCTGTGAGACAAACCAGCCAAATAAAGACTAAGAACAGGGCAAAAATTCAGGTAACATACCTGTCTCCCGTTTTTGTGTGATCTTCAAAACACTTTAAGCGGGCTGGCTGATGATCACAGGTTTGATTTGACTGTGATCGACAAGCTGAACGTGGCTGCCATTCCCCGTCACAAACTCTCAACAAAACAAAAGGAAGCGCTAATTCTCATGATAGTTATATTAAAGAGAGATTCACTCAAAAAGAGGTTTAGTTGATTTCCATATGAAACAAACCTTCAAGCATTATCTTGCATTTTAGAATTACCAAAGTGTTGTCATGTCTTGAATGACGTTTTAGATTGAACATTCTCCAAATATTCGTATTTCAAATTATGACAGTTTCGGATGCAAACATGTGTTTTGAAACATATTTCCGATGTCATCCTTGAATTGGCACTCTTTTTTCTCCATTTTATTGAGCTCTGAGTTTATGTTGCTTTAAGCTATATGTGCGAGAACCTGGCCAAATAAAGACTAAGAATATGCTAAAAATCTCATACCTGTATCCCATTTGTGTGTGATCTTCTTCAAGCCAGTATAAGCGGGCTTGTTGATTATCACAGGTTTTGATTTTACTGTGATCGACAAGCTGAATGTGGCTGCCATTCCCCGTCACAAACTCTCTACAAGAAAGAAGCGCTAATTCTCATGATAGGTATGTCAAAGAAAGATTAACTTAAAAAGAGGTTTAACTGATTTCAATATGAAATAAACCTTCAAGCATTATCTTGTATTTTAAAATTACCAAAAATTTCTCATGTTTTGAATGACATTTTAGATTAAATATTCTCCAAATGCTCATACATCAAAATATGACAGTTTTGGGTGCAAACATGTGCTTTGAAACATATTTCCGATGTCATCCTTGAATTGGCACTTTTTTCTTTCTTAATTTCATTTAGCTTTGAGATTATGTTGTTTTAAGCTATCTGCGAGAGAAACTGGTAAAATGAAGACTGAGAATATGCTAAAAATTTAGATAACACACCTGTCTCCCATTTTTGTTTCATGGAACAGAGTGATCAAATACATTTGGAGGAAAAGAAGAAATATTTGACTAAGTCAAATTAATATCTAGCTTAGACTGGCATTGAGGATGAAATTACAAAACCTGAACTGGATAACGCAATAACTAGATGCATCAAGGGTAGTGCTCCAGGTCCAGATGAAGAACAGTATGCAGATATCAAGCAGCACTCAGAAGAGGACAGAACCCATCTCTTCAGTCTCTACCAGGATAGTTTTGATAAACGTTATGTCCCAGAACACTGGACACACAGTTACCTGAAAGCTTTGCCAAAGCCAGCACAAGATCATTAGCCAAATGTCTACTGCAAACTCACTTCGCAAAATATAGCAGGAAAGCTCATGGAATGAATCAAAGCAAGAAAACTCGCAAGAGACTTTGAAAGTAGACACATTCTCCCACCCAATCATGGAGGCTACAGAACAGGTAAGAGTACATAGGAAAATGCGAGCGCTTCTGCTTTGAATTATACGAGGAATTCCAAAGAAGGGAAGAAACAATGGAAGTTGCAATAGATCTGGAAGATGCATACAATAAAGTCCAGTTCTCGCTTCTCATGAAGCTACTCCTTAACTACGGAGTCAGCAGGACACTTATACGGTGGACTGCAGCAGCACTTCAGAGGCCAATTATCATCCTTTGATTTGGAGACTGGACGTCTGAACCTCATAAACCCTTTATGAGATTATTTCATGGCTCTCATCTCTCCTCTGTGTTGTACAATGTTCACACTAAAGGCCTTGCAGACCTCTGTAGAAACGGGATTGCTTGAGTGTTGACACTAGCAGATGACGGTCTGATCTACAACACATCAAAGAATCTCAAGAAAGAACGAAAGCAGTTCAGCAGCAGTTAGTGTGAACAGATAGCTGCAGACTTGCTGACTCGGCCAACAGTCTTGTCCTTCCCTTCTTCTTCCCCGCCGTTGTTTTCATCCGTACCTTTTAAGTACTCACATTAGTTTCTCATTATATCCTCAATGCTGTCGGCGCACATAAGCGCATCGTTCCCCAAAAATTAACCATGTTTTGTTATTATAGCCTTGATTCTTTGACTTTACTATTTTTTGCTTTGTCTTATGTCATGCTTGCTTTTCCTTTATACATTTGGCCTTTATGTTCAACTGGAGGAAATCCTTTGTTAAATGAGACGCTGTTTTCCTTTTGTGAGAGAGACGGTGAGATTTTGTTGTCACTTAGGGGACTGGTGATTCTGTTTGTATTTAGCTACCTGTATTTCAGTTGCATAGTAGGTCAATTGCAGGGTATGGGAGTTTCTGCGTACAGTTGTGTATTCCTGCCTGTACTTATAGTTATAACATGAGTAACTCTGTAAGATTTTGTTCAATGAACTGCCGAGGCCTAGCGGATCAAAAAAAGAGGGATGTGTTTCACTATCTAAGAGAAAAGGCGTTCTCGGTGTATCTCTTACAGGATACCCATTTTGACCCCAAGCTTGAAGTGTGTATCAGAGCAGAATGGGGTTATGAAGCATATTTTGCATCATATATGTCAAATTCAAGAAGTGTTGCGATTCTCTTTAACAATAATTTTGAATTTTGTGTAAAGAAGGTTTACAAAGATACAGGTGGAAACTACATTTTTGCTGTCATATCCATTTTGGATAAGATGATGTTGATTATTAGCCTGTTTGGACCAAACCATGATAATCCTGATTTTTTTTGTTGAGTTAGAAGATCATATTAAGGATGTTGGTGTTGAAAATGTTGTAATTAGAGGGACTGGAACCTGGTTCAAGATTTTTCAATGGATTATTTTAATTACAAGCATGATAACAATGTTAAAGCACAACAGCAAGTTGAAGACATGATGCTTAATCTCGATCTTACAGATATATGGAGAATGTTGAATCCTGAGTTGAAAAGATACACATGGCACAGATCCTCCCCTCTGCAGCAAAGTAGACTTGATTTTTTTTTTTCTAGTTTCAGATTATGTGTCCACCTTCGTCACGGACGCAGATATTATGGCAGGATACAGGACAGACCATTCAATGATTACTCTAACTTTAACCTTTGCTAGAGAAGCTAAAGGATACCCCTTCTGGAAATTTAATTGTGCTTTGTTGAAGGACAAACAGTACATTGATGAAATTAACGAGGAAATTAAAGCTGTGATAGCAGAGTATGTAGTACTGCCCTATTCAAGAGAACAACTACCATTTATCGAGCGTTCAGAAATTCGGTTTACTATTACAGATCAATTGTTCCTAGATGTTTTATTAATGAAAATAAGAAATAAAACTATAACATTTGCACGACAAAAATGCAGAAGAGCACACAAAACAAAGTGTGAAGTAACGCAGTTTTAATGCACGACACAAAACAGGACAAGAAATTTTCGGCAATATGCCTTCCTCAGCGACAAAAAATACAGACATAAACATGCACAATACTCCCCTTGTGAAGCCAGAATGGTGATTCACCACTTTGGCTTCACAAGGGGAGTATTGTGCATGTTTATGTCTGTATTTTTTTTGTCGCTGAGGAAGGCATATTGCCGAAAATTTCTTGTCCTGTTTTGTGTCGTGCATTAAAACTGCGTTACTTCACACTTTGTTTTGTGTGCTCTTCTGCTTTTTTTGTCGTGTTCCAGTAATGCTGCAGTTTGTTTCTTTTGCCGTTTATAACATTTGCAACTGAAAAGAAACGCAGAAGTAATGAAAAGCAGAAGCGTTTAGAAGTGAATATTGAAAAGTTAGAGAAGAAGGAACAGTTGACTGATGAAGAAAGACATGACTTAGAGCAGGACAAAGAGGAACTAGTTAGACTTAGGGAAGCTACAATGCAGGGGGTTTTGATTCGATCACGAGCACGTTGGATAGCAGAAGCAGAAAAGGTCAATCAATATTTTTGCTCGCTTGAAAAAAGAAACTTCTTAAACAAAAATATGACAAAGTTAGTATTAGATGATGGTTTAGAAATATCTGATGTTGAAAGGATCCAACATGAAGTGACGAAATTTTATGAAGAATTGTACCGGCCAAAGGAAGTTGAGGATTGCGAAATTTCTGAAATGGTTAACTTACCTCATGTCCTAACAGACAACGAAAAGGTACAATTAGAAGGAAAAATATCTATGGATGAGGTTGGCTATGCACTTAAACAGGTGAAAAACAATAAAAGCCCTGGATCAGACGGATTTACTGTTGAGTTCTTCAATTTTTTTTTTGGCCATCACTTGGAACATTCGTTGTGCGATCTTTAAATGAAGGTTTTAAACTAGGCGAGTTGTCCACCACACAAAAGGAAGGTGTCACGCACGGACATTCAAGGGACATAACTGCGCATGTTGTAAGGTGGAGTTATTGCAGCGGTCAGTTCTTTCTTTTTCCCATGTCGATATTTGAGAGTTACGATGCGTGTTTTATTTTTTTTTGGTGTGTTTTGGTCGAGTCATTGTTGGTAGGTGATCGACCAAAGAGGGTGAAGTTTGAGCCTATATTTGGCTGTATCCATTCTTGTGATTTTGTGGTCTGTTGCCTTGGTGATTTATGGGTGATTGGTTGACCAACTATTGGAGATCGGTGCTTGTATATGGTTGTGTCCACATTAGTCTTGTGTACAAGCTGTTGGTGGTTAGCGATTGATGATTGGAGGGATTTATAATCTAGAGTCTGTGCCGATACACAGTTGTTCCCATGTTGGGAAGTGTGGTCTCGTCACCCTAGGTGATTTATTGCTGATTGGTTTCTGGCAAGTTGGATTTTCGAGTCTGTATACGACTGTCGCTATCTATGCCCCTATCTGGAGTTTTGTCGTGCCGTTCCCTGGGCAACATATTGATGATTGGTCGAAGTCAGGGTGTGGCCTTGTCAGTTTCATGGTGTCTGTCAACTCTAAGTGTCGTCTGTTTTTGACTGTCTGATTCAGTTGTTTGCGACTGCTGGCTCGAGACGGAGGTCTTCTGATCCAGCGTTTGGTGAGGCAGTTTTGCCACTTTGTTTAGTGGGCTGCCAGGAAACCCATCGGTGTGTCCTTGTGACAGCTCGGGATTCTAAGAAGTTATCGGTGTGTCGGTGTCTGCCACCAGTGTTCACGCCTTCAAGGGAACGAGAGTCTGGAGCTGCTCTGGCGGGTGTTTGTCCTGAATTGTCTTCGTTGGTCATCGTAACTCCAGGTGAGAAGTGTAGGGCCGGTTGTTCATTGAAGAAGGGAGTTGGAGGTAGATGATTCTAGATCGAAACGCGTCGTTTGTACATAGGCGAAATGTGAGAAGCGCGATTCAGTTTAGTATGAAAAACAGAGGATCTGCGGGGCCGTAAATCGCGCCGGCTTGTAGACAAGGGGGGAAGGAGTGAGAGGGAGGTATCATATGCTTGACGCGCGCTACTGTTTCGGGCGAGAGGTTACCGTCATGCGCGCGCGCGCGCGCCGAATGTCGGTATGTGCGGTGGTTGTTGTTTTATGTGGGGCGGTTGTTGTTTTCATTGCATTGTGTTTCCGTCGTTTGTTGAAAATGAATTAAAAAAAAATGTTGTTTTAAATTCCGATAATTATTGAGTCAAACCATAAGTTTGTATATATGAAAATTGATGAAGATTATAGTAGGTTTTTGTTTATTCTTATTTTTCTTTTGATTGGAGAAGAAAATTATTTCGTATGCCCTTTTTTCATATGAAGGATGGCTGTTGTGCCGAAGCGATAATGGGAGGGGGGATGGTGGTGTGCTTTGACTTCGAGTTGGGGAAGAGGGAGTGTGAAGGTGGTTATTGCAGTTGGAAAAGAAATGATATGTGGAAGTTGGTGAATTATATGACATTGGTGGTTTGAATTGATGAATATTTGCGGTGTTATGCATTGATATATTCAATGCATTATGTTTTCTTTTTGTGATTATGAATGGAAGTTGGAATAGGTAGTTTTTTTTAATTTGTTGTGTTATTTTTAAGTTAGTGCAGTGATTTGGTTGCAAGCTGAAACTGATTAGGCGTATGCCTAGTCACGTACAGCCCAGCAGGGGGGCGCTGTCCTGTCGCTCCACTTTTGTTAGTATGTCTGGGTCTTCGTTACTATATATGGCCTCGCCGGTCATTTGTTTTCGATCGCTATCGGTTTTGGTGATACTGCGCTGTTTGAGTTCAGGGCACTGACAGTGGTCATTCATTTTATTATTGGATTATGATATCATATCGGGGTTGACCCAATATTGTCTCTTATTCAGCAGCGGCGAGCGCTTCCGCTCTCTGGAGTTGTTGGTGTTGTTGAATCGTTTGGCATTCATCATATGCCGTTGAAGAAAACAGTAATTCTTTATTATTTTATAAATTCCCTGTGGATAATTTCGTTGATTGATTTATGGCATCGTCCTGTCCCACTTGGATACATACCAGCAGAGCAGAGAGAGGTGGAAAAGAGGAAGAGAAATCTCATCCTAGTGAACCTGAAAGAGAGCTCAAAGACTGATATCAAAGAGAGGATTGAAGACGACCTGTCTGCTGCCAAGAAACTGCTGGGGAAGCTAGTCACCTTGGATGAGGATGATGTAAGTAACCCAATCAGACTGGGCAAAGAAGGTGGGAATAAACCAAGATTGATGAGAGTCACTATCAAGACGGAGAACAAGAAGCAAGAGATCCAGAAAAAGGCCCCTGAACTGAACAGAGACGTGAGGGACAAGGACAAGAGAGTCTTTGTGAATCCGGACTACACCATGAAAGAACGCGAGACCCACAAGATGTTGAGGGATGAGTTGAAAAAACACAGTGAAGACGGTGAAAAAAAAACTTAGCAATAGGCCAAGGAAAGATGGTGACCATAAAACCAAGAACGACTAATGACAGGACTGGTGCAGGAAACAGTGGTGGGAGTGACAGGGATTGACATGTGCATAGTGTGAATAAAACAAACAAAAATGGAAGAATGAATGGTAAGAGAGGGAGTCATGAGAGTGCAAGGTATGGAGTGAATGGATGCTCGGTACTGTACACCAATATGGACAGCTTTTTGAACAAAAAAGATGAGTTTTTTTTTTACAAGAATACACGAAATTAAACCTAGTATAATTGGTCTCACTGAAATAAAACCCAAGAACGTTAAGAATTTCATCGAATCAGAATACCATATTCCAAACTACGATATGTTCTTAAATAACAAAATAAGTAGAGGGGTAGCATTATATACAGAGAAATCCTTAAACGCATGTGAATGTGAAGAACTAAACACATCTGAGTTCCAGGAAAGTGTATGGTGCACATTTAATACCAATGATAGAAACACAGTATTACTTGGCTGCATCTATAGAAGTCCTAATGAGAGTTCTGAAGCTAATGATGAAAAAATGTTTGACCTGTTAAAATCTATATAATGTTAAAATTTGACAAAGTATTGATTATGGGTGATTTCAATTACCCATTTGTCAGATGGGATGGAAAGTGGTCAGGGGAGAAAGGTGAGCAAATTGTGGAAAGAATCAATGATGCATACTTGATGCAGAAAGTAAACAAACCAACAAGGAGGAGACCAGGACAGAACCCAACTTTGGATGACTGGATATTAGTGAATGAGGATAATCTTATTTCAGATATTACACACCAGGATCCAGTTGGAAAAAGTGACCATGGTGTATTGTCCTTTGAATTTTATGTATTAATAAACTACAACATGAAACCAATGGCAAGATATATTTTCAATCTAAACAAAGGAAATTATAACCAACTGAGAAGTATTATAAGTAACCACGATTGGACAACTATGGACCAAATGAATGTAGAAGATAGTTGGAATCACCTCAAAGGAGTACTAACAACAGGTATGGAAGAGTGCATTCCAAAAGTGAAAATAGGTTCGGTAAAAAACATAAACCCGATATGGATGGATGGAAAAGCATTTAAAACAATCAAAAAGAAATATAAGATGTTCAAAAGATACTTGTGCACCAAAACAGGACGGGATTACTTAAGATATATTGAAATACGGAATTTAAGCAACAGACTTGTTAAGAGAAGCCGTAAAAATTACGAAAGAGAAATAGGAAAAGAAAGTAAAAGTAACCCCAAAATGTTCTGGAAATATGTTAAAGAAAAGATAAAAATAAACACTGGAATAGGCACATTGAAAAGGAAAGATGGAAGTTTGGCAGATAACGATAAAGAAAAGGCAGAAACGCTAAACGACTTCTTCTCTAGCGTTTTTACACGTGCGGACCTAAGTAGCGTCCCAAACTTACCAGAGTGTTCCCGATCTGATGGTGTATCTATATGTGATGTAAGGGTAACCACGCATGCAGTTAAAAGCAAACTGAAAGAGTTAAACCCTAACAAGTCTCAAGGTCCCGATCTCATTCCACCACGAGTGTTAAAAGAAGTAAGTGATGAGGTAGCTAGTCCACTATGTAATATATTTAACAAATCCTTAGAAACAGGGTCCTTGCCTAGAGATTGGAAGACTGCAGAGGTCACAGCTATATTTAGCAAAGGTTCCAAAACAGACCCAGGTAATTACAGGCCGGTGAGTTTGACTTGTATTTCATGTAAGATTTTAGAGAGCTTTGTAAGGGATGTGGTAGTTGCTCATTTTACTGAAAATGACTTATATGCTAAATGCCAACATGGATTTAGGAAAAAGAGATCATGTGTCGCACAATTACCAGAAGTAATCGACAACCTAACAGAACTGGTAGATAATGGGGAGCCAATTGATATAATGTACTTGGACTTTAGAAAGGCATTTGATTCTGTCCCCCACGAAAGGCTGCTAACTAAACTAAAAGCATATGGAGTAAATGGTAATGTTCTAAACTGGATCAGAGGTTTTCTTAAAGGAAGGTCACAATTAGTGAGAGTGGGAGAAGAGAGATCCAAGACATCTGAGGTCCTAAGTGGAGTTCCACAGGGTAGTATCCTAGGGCCCATATTATTCACTGTGTTCATTAATGATTTACCGGACATGACTCAAACCACATGCAAAATATTTGCAGATGACACAAAAATATATGATGAGGCGACAAACAGCACAAAGATCCAACAGGATATAAACAAGCTACAAGAATGGTCAGATGAATGGAACCTTTACTTCAATGTAGCAAAATGTAAGGTGATGCACACTGGCAAAAAGAATAAACAGTGTGAATATACTATGATTGTGAACGACGAATTGCAGAAAATAAATACATGTGATGAAGAAACAGATCTGGGAGTAACCTTTGATAAAGATCTATCCTTTGATCCTCACATCCAGAGAGTTGTGAACAAAGCAAATCAGATGATGGGACTCATCAGGAGAACTTTTACCTTTCTAGAAAAGGAGACATTTGTCAAGTTATTTAAAGCATTTGTTAGGCCCCATCTCGAATACGCTAATGTAATTTGGAGTCCCCATCTCAAGAGACAGTCAAAAATGATAGAAAATATACAAAGGGAAGCTACTAAAATCCTGAAAGAATGTAGTAATTTAAACTATAAAGAAAGATTACATTATCTCCAATTACACTCACTGAAAGGAAGGAGGATCAGAGGAGACCTAATCCAATTTTTAAAAATATTCCATAATTATGATGATGTTAATGTGCATGCGCTTTTCAAATTCTCAGAAGTGGATTGCACGAGAAATAACGAAGGCAAGATTTTTTTAAATATTTTTTTTTATTATCAGACATTGCCATACTAACAAAAGAAAGTCTTGTTTTACTTTCAGAATTACTAATTATTGGAATGCACTGCCTACTAACACCAAATATGCACCTGACATCAACAGCTTTAAAAAACTCCTAGATGAAGACCCTAAATTGAAAGATCTTTTCTTTAGTGTGGATTGAATATAACATTATTTGTAAGATATGCATGCAACCAGACCGAAATAAAATTGAAAAATAATGAGGGGACGCAAATAGGCCGTAAGGCCTAAGGCTAAAAAGCCGCCGGTCCCTACTACTACTACTACTACTACTACTTCTACTACTACTACTACTACTACTACTACTACTACATACCATTTGAGGTGTGTCGATTGAGATATGGAATAATATGATATTGATAGTGTGGTATGTGAAAGGATGGTTGTTAATAATTTTTGTCACATTGACAGTATTATTAATTGACTTTGTTGACTTCGATATTCCAGAATATGGAGAAAGCCGGGGTGTTCACAATCGGAAGTTAACAACTGTTTTTTTTTGTGCACTCTGTTTTTCTTTTTTAATGGATATTGTAGGCTGATTTATGTTCTGTTTGGTAGAATTGTGAGTGCCAGATTGGATTTTTGGTATATGTGTTACACTTAGTTTGATGGCTCAAATGCCTTGGCCGACATTGAAGTCGCAGAGACAATGGGTTGTAGTTCTGGTGTGCCCGAAGTTTTACGATCAGTTGCGGGCCAGAATAGCCATGAAACTATTTTAGGTCCAGGTGTCGACAGGGTTTGACCGCTCTGCTGCTGCAACCTCTGGTGTGAGGCATCTTACCTGGTACTGCCCTGTTTCCGACTCTTTCTGGCCGACCTCTAGGTCATCGCTACGAACGACTGGGAGGGGGCGAGCTCAACCTTCTGCGAGCGTCGGAGCTCCCCCTCCTGCTGCTGAGATCTGCTGAGCTGCTGGGCTCTTCATTTTCTTCAATGTGTGTCACAGTGTACTTTAAATCAGTGACTCCGTGTTGAACCTTGTGACATCGTCGATTCTTCATCGTTCGGCGCTTCGTCTGCTGGGGCATTAGGACCTCAGTGACAGTGTGGTCACCAGTGCACAAACCGTGAACGTTCGGGAAGGAAGGGGAAAAAGTTGGAGTGTGGGAACTGATTGTGTAAAAAAAATAAATAAATAAAAAAGATGGTTCGAGTGTGCGAAGGGTGAATGGTACTGTGCGTGAGTTGTTTACTATATATATATATATATATATATTTGTATGTATTGTGTGGAGGGGGAATTGTAACGATTTTTTTTTTTTGGGGGGGGGGGGGGGGGGGGGGTTTCGTTGTGTCCCCTTTGTGGTTCGTATCGCGCGGGCACTTTGGGTTCAGTGGGCCATCCTTCCTCTGGATGACCCAGCCCCAGGTTACCACGTGATAGTCCCTGGAGTATCCCTGGTCCGGTATTAACCCTGTGTGGGTTGGGGTCCCTTGAGGCTTCCTGGATTTGAAGGTGGGGTGTCGGGGCATTTTTTTTTTTTTTATTGTGTATTGCTGATTTTGGTTTTTTTTTTTTTTAATTGGTATTATTGTTTGAAGATTTTGTGTTTGCTGATAGTGTGTGGGTGAGTGTGAATTTGAATAAAATTTGATTGTTTGTTGCACCTGTTATTTGGTGTTTTGTATTTTTGTTCTGTGGTGTCGGTAGTTTTAGAGTGTGGGTGGGGTGGATTAAAAGGGGGTACCCTTCTACATTCGGGTATCCCTGTCACCGCACTAGGCGTAGAGACAGAAGGAATTGTAGTGTGTATTCCTAAAGGTGATAAATCTCGAGATGCCATGAAAAACTGGAGGCCAATTACTCTTTTAAATGTTGTTCATAAGAAAGGGTCAGCATGTGTTGCGAATAGACTGAAAATGGTTCTTCCAAGTTTGATCAATGAAGACCAAACAGGATTTATGGCCAATAGATATATCGGAGAAAACATTAGATTAATGTATGACTTAATTAACTACTTAGAAACACACCAACTGCCTGGTTTGCTGTTATGTTTAGATTTCGAGAAAGCCTTCGATTTCCTTGACAGGGGATTCATGAATAAAGTACTTGTAGCATTCGGTTTAGGACAAGATATACGTAAATGGATAAGTACTTTCTATAATGATATTAAGTCAACTGTTCTTGTGAATGGCCAGGCATCTGGTTGGTTTCCTGTAGGTCGTGGGTGCAGGCAGGGTGACCCAGTTTCACCCTACATATTCATTTTGGGTGTGGAAATCCTTGCCATTATGTTGAGAGAGAATAAAATTATAAAAGGGATCCAAATTAACAATGCAGAACATAAAATCTCACAATATGCGGACGACGCAGAAATTATGCTTGAGTGTTTTTGAGGAAACTCTGATAACAGTTGATAGGTTTGGAAGAAAATCAGGTTTGATATTAAACACAGAAAAAACAAGTGCAATATGGCTTGACAGTAGGAAAAATTCGACGATTTGCTACATGCAACATTTACGTATTCAGTGGAATCCACCACAGTTCAAAATTTTGGGTATCTTATTTACCAATGATCTTGTGGATTGTTCAAAAATAAACATGCAGGCTAGATTTCTTGAAATAAGAATGCTATATAAGGAGAGACAGATTACTGCACTAGGCAGGGTGGCTGTCTTAAAGTCTTTAATCTTGTCCAAACTAATTTATCTCTGGATTCTACTTCCAAATCCTCCCGGTGATGCAATTAATGCTATTCAAAACTCAGTATTTCGATTTGTTTGGAATAGAAAACGGGATCGTATAAATAGAAAAACTGTGGTTAAAAACCTAATGAATGGATGACTTGGTGTGCCTAGAATAAAAGAATATATATTTGCATTAAAACTTGCATGGATTAGAAAAATAAGAATATTGTCTCACAAGTGGAAAAGTATTATTTTGGCAAGTTGTCCAAAAATATATCATCTGGAAAAAATTGGTTGTAGTCTTCCTCTAGGCCAATCATCTAGAAATGAATTTTGGGCTGATGTATTTGGGGCATATAAAAAATTTTCCAAAGGATTATATCTTGCATTTCCGAAGAAATTGCTTCCGAAAATATGTTTTATAATGAAAACAAGATAAATAAAACAACAATTTTTTTTATCAACGTCTGTTCGACAAAAGTATATACAAAATTGGACACACCATGAAAGAAGATGGCACGCTTTTGGCATATAGAGAGTTCAATAACAAATATGGATTTTGCATTGACGTTATTTCGTACACTGGATTATTAAGGGAGGTAAACGCATATATTCGGAAAACTGCAGTAACAATGACAAATAACAAGCATGAAGAAATGTCTAAATTGTGGAAACTTATCTGTTCAGTCAGCAGAGGGGCACGTGTTTACTATGATGCCTTTCTGTGTGACGACATAACCCCTACTTTTTGCAACAAGTGGAATGAAAAACTTGACCAGCAATTAGAATGGAACATCATTTTTAAAAAGGTACAAAAAATAAAAGAAATAAAACTTAAATGGTTTCAGATAAGAATTCTACACCGTATATTGGGTACAAATATTCTGTTGTCAAAAATGAGAGTTGAACTGAGTGATCATTGTACATTCTGTAATAGAGAAAGGGAAAACACTGAACATCTGTTTTGGTTTTGTGAACACGTGGCATATTTTTGGCAACAACTTCAAGCAATAATGAAAGAGAAGTGTCAGCATGCAGCTTCTTTGAATTTGTCTGTTGAATTGGTATTATTTGGGAATGCAGATCATTTCAGAGGTGACGAAACCTTTGACTTCATACTACTTCTAGGAAAATATTTTATCTATAAATGCAAGTGTGAGAAAAAACTTCCAATTTTGATAAGCTTTCTACATTGTTTAAAGACAAGATATAACTTTGAACAGCAAGTTGCGAACAGCGTAAAGTCAAGTCAAAAACTGCATGAAAAATGGCAACTATACCAATCTTTAGTAGAAGTGTAACTTTTGGACTTGATGTATATATGCTTAGGGACGAGTCTGTCTATGTGTCACTTAACATGCATGCACGTTGGGATCCCTAGGTGGTTTTGTCGGTGCCCTATCCTCCCCTCCCCCCCCTCTCTCTCTCTCTCTCTGTTGTTTCTGTTTCGTTTGGTTTTGGCTTTTATTTCCCTATTTTTTGTTCTGTATTTAATCAATTTTTGAAAAATCTCCCCCTACAAATATGTTAACACATTGTACGGAAACTGTTTATGGTACCTGGCCGAAACGGCTGTTGAAGCATAAATGGTGTGAATCGTACACTGATATGAAGTGAAATGCTATGAATTTATGTGAAATGGTATATTTTTGCAAGGAGAAAAATAAAAATTAACTAAAAAAAGTGTGAGAAAATACTTGGATTAATGTTATCAAAAGGTGGCAAATTGACGACGAGAGAAAAAAAGATAATTTATGTTTGATATGATCAAAGACGACTTATTTTTCGGTTCTTTACGTAGCACTCTGTCTGAAGTACACATATTTTTTGAACAAATTTCATTATCTGTTATTGAAAGGTTTCTGAGGAATGGTCAGGGCTTGAAGTATATGGTTTAGGTTATGGTTCGTGTGTGTAGGGAGGGGGAGGGGGGGGGGGGGGGGGAGTGAGTGCGTGCACGCGCGTGCGCGCGTGCTTCAATATTGTTGTTACATTTATCATCATTATAACTATAGTATCTGTAGCCGTGATGATAATAGAAGCAATGAAAGTAGGAATTTGTTGTTGATTTATTGTCATCCGAATAAAGTGGAAGAAAAGGGAAAAAAAAGAGATCATGTGGGAAAAAGAAAGAAGTAAAAAATCGACATGGTTGGGTGGACGAGTTATAACTCATAGTCTCTTTGTTGCCCATCCAACCTAGTCATAGTTGCTTGACATTTCTGCACTTCTCCTTCGATTTGCCTATACATTTTTTACACCTTTCACCTTAAAACAGAAGGCGACATACTGTCTGTTCCTACCTTCAGTTGTTAGTTGTTTTCCTGTGCCCCATTTTTCTGCACAACCTCGCTCAGACTCGGTGCTGAGTCCATGGTTCCTCTGTTTTTGTGTACATGCTTCCATTATATTCCCCTCCTATGCCCCACCTCCCACTCCAACCCATCCTGTGGATATAGAAGGTGGTGTCTCTTCAGTTTCAACTGGATCCATGAGATCTGGATATTGCTACCGGTTTCCTTTTTCAGTGATTTTTCTGTGTCCACTATGTGGTCCTTTTTCTGGTAAGCCTTAAAAATGTTCCC
>CM065716.1:114711250-114756250 GCA_033310375.1 Conus canariensis
ACATATTACTTTACCACCTTCTTTGAAATCTAATGTTATCTTCAATAAATCTCTTCTCTTCTAGTAACCACCCCCCCCCCCCTTCCACTTTTTTCACACCTTAATAATCTACATTCAGCTTTTATCTAAATTTTCCCTCCCCCTTTTCCCCCTTTCTTTTCTAATATATTTTTTCCATTATAATAGGTCTATCCTACCTCATCAGCCGTAGGTCTTCACTCCCAAAAACTTTCCCTGTGGCCACCCAGCATTACCATCCCACCCACTCTTAGTTTCCTAATAATCTGTTGGAGTAACCCCAGGCTAGACCTGGGGCTGTTTCCCATGGCCCAGTGTGTGTGTGTGTGTGTGTGTGTGTGTGTGTGTGTGTGTGTGTGTGTGTGTGTGTGTGTATGTGTGTGTGTGTGTGTGTGTGTGTGTGTGTGTGTGTGTGTGCGCGCGTGTAATTGTGTTTGTGTGTATGTACAGGGTTTTGCACTTTCCTTCGACATCTCACATAGGTTTTTTTTTCTCTCTGAGTTTTTTTCTCTCTCTGAGCCCCCCCTCCCCCCCCCCCCCCCCCGCCCTATTCCCTTAATGTCCGGGACTAGTGCGTCTGACTAGGGTTTTTTTTTCACAGAGTACTTCCGTTTTTTCCCCTCACCCCTTGGTGCCAGGGTGGGGCAACCCACTCTGGGGTCAGACTTGGGTTTGATGCTATAGGTGGCAAATCCACCCTGACCCTCCCCACAAAATTTTTTTTTCCAAACTCCCTCTCCAAATTCACCCATTAGTTTCACAATGAACTTTTGATTTGTTCTCTTTATCCACAACACTTGAATACAGTTTTTTTTCTCCACCCCCCCTGCCCCCTCCCTTTCACCCCCCCCCCCCATACTACTCAACTATTCCTACTTTTTCAGCTGATCATTTTGTACTCACTGTCTCCAACCTTCACCTTTACCTGCTTCCTTCCTATCTCTCTCTCTCTTCCCCTTGAATTGTGCTCACAAATGCATTCTACCTTTTAGTTTCATTTGCGGATTGTGCTGTGCAAGTCAAGTATTGCTTTTGATCTCTTGTCCTGTATTTGTTGAAAAAGGCGCTTTCGCCGAAATATCCAGAAGTTTTGTGGTGTTTTTTGTAAATATAATAACGTCACTTTACACTTGTTGTGTGCTTGTTTGTTTGTTGTATGTTCCAGTGACATTGCAGTCTGTTTCATCTTTTTATGGAGGGATTGCAATGGTTCCCACGTGCTGCCAGTGAAGAGTTTAGTATTTATAATATATTTTCCTATCTTATGATTTTTTTCTCCCCCCCCCCCTCCTTTTCATTTTTATTTATTTATTTATTTATTTTCTTTATTCAAATCTTTGCCAAGTCGTTTATACAATGACGGAAGAATTGCTAGCCTGCACTTGTTTTCCCACGCTACTAATTTGTTCAGTATTATATTATTTGGTCAATCAGTGGGAGATTGCATCTCTTAGGAGATCCAAGTAAAGGTTGTTCTGCACAATTCTTATCCGCTGACAATGCTTGGGTTAATGAACAGCAGAGCTGACCACTCAGACTGATTCACATCTTTTGATCTCCCTTGAATGGATCGTCATGCATAGGTTCAAAGATTGTTCCCTACCTTTTATGCTGTTTACATAATGATTATAGATCTTCAACAACAATTTTTCTTTCCCCACCTTCTTTTTGTTTCACTTTCTACCCTTCCCTGGCTGCTTTGGGGTGCTATGCCATTCTTTTTTGAACCCTTGGTGGCGAGAACACCACAGAATTATGGACTGTGGTGCGTTTGTATTTGACGCCAAGGGACCACAAACACAATCAGTTGTGTCTCTCTGATCAGACAGATTAGTGGAAGTTACGTTATATGAAAAGATTTGTGTTCGGGAGAGATTTGAATGGTTTCTATATGCTGCCAATGAAGAGTTTATTACTTATAATATGTTTTCCTTTTTGTGATCTTCTTTTCCTCTCTTCTCTTAATTTTCATTAATGTTAGTTAAATTCAAATCTGTGTGAAGTCGTGTATATAATGATAGAAGAACTGTTAGCCTACACTTGTTTTACGCCAGTAGTAATATTTTCAGCATTGTATGTATGTATGTATGTATATATATATTATATATATTCGTTGATACGTACGTGCAGGAGTGCGTTCACACAAACCTAAAGATCACGAACTAGCATGCACATCTGCTCATCCCCCCCCCCCCCCCCCCCCCACAGACACTCGCACACGTTACACTACATCTGCTAATTTCAAGGCATGTGCACCGCATACACTGGCACACATGGGCTCATCCTACACACATACATGTACGCCCATCATACAGTGAAAATAACGAAACAGCCAATGTTAAGTGGATACTAAAGATCTGACCGGCGCATTGGGCCAATGCATAGGTCAGACATCTACTATGTCGTGGGCATGAGATCCACTTTTAAAATTCTCTCATCTTAGCCACTAATTCATTTATCCATCAGCTTTGAATCATGCGCAGTATGGTCTCGAAATTAGCGGATGTGGTGTAGTGTCTGCACCTTGTGATACCTCCTTGAAAATGAACCTGAACGTTCTGTATAGCTTGGGTGAGCTTGGTGCTTTGGTTTCCAGTTAGATTTTATTCAAATGCTCTCGCAGAAAGTTAATTTATTATGTTTTAACGCCTCCTTTTTCTCTCTCTTCCCATCTGAAGATTTTTCTTCTTTATAAAATTTCCCTATTACTGTTTCAATGACAGAGGATCTATCTGCTTAAAGATAATTTCCCTCAATATTCATTTGTTCGGCATATAATAGTTTGGGTATATTATCTCAAGGCCATAACTACGAAGAACTTCCAATAACAAACTCATACTGGGCCTTTCCAATAACAGACACAAAAGATCAAACACGTGTCAACTGAGCTAAGACTTTGAATGTCTCAGGGACCCCAGTGTATACTGTTGACGTGGATGTGTTGGTGAGTGTTTATTTTGGTGGGGTGATGCAGGTGTGTAGATTGGAGACTTCACAGATGGGGATGTGTGTGTGTGTGTGTGTGTGTGTGTGTGTGTGTGTGTGTGTGTGTGACTAAAGGTCTGACCAGTGCGTTTGGCTAATGCATAGGTCAGACAGCTGCTACATCCTAGATGTGAGACCCTCTTCTTATATTCTCTGATCTTATTTACTAATTCATTCATCCATCAGATTTAAACCATACGCAATATGGTCTCAAATCATAGTGGATGTGGTGTAGCGTATATGGACCAGTCCGCACGCAGTGACACCTTCTTGATGAAACTAAAACTACAATAGTTCGGTCAGTCAGTTGGAGATACCAATTCTTAAGTGATCCAAACCAACGCTTTGTTGCCATCCATTTATTATCCTTGAAGGATTCTTAATCATTGGCTCAAATATGTTCTCTGATAACAATTGTGCTTTATTTGCTGATAGTCTGTTTTTGCCACTCATTTTCTCACAGCAGTTTCTACTTACTTTGCTTGTATCATTTGCTGAATGCTTTGATAGGCCATTGGGTTTTCTGTGCCCTGGATGGGCAGAATGCCAGAGAATTCTATGTGGCACATCTCCATCTGATACACAGGATGCCAGAGAATTCTAGGTGGCACATCCCCATCTGATACACAGGATGCCAGAAAATTCTATGTGGCACATCCCCATCTGATACACAGGATGCCAGAAAATTCTATGTGGCGCATCCCCATCTGATACAAAGGGTGGACGAACACGGTCAGTCGGGTTCTACAGATCAGTCGCAAAGCGGGTAACGAAAGTCGACACCAGACACTACGCTTGGTTCTGTTAATACGGAGTTTACAACAAGAAGTACAAACAATATAGGACAACAGACACTGATACAAAGTTATCGAATATAACCACTCAAACAGAATGTCCACACAATTTACCAAATACACTGTGGGATGGACTAGAATACAAACGAGAACCCTTTGATTCACCCTACAACTGTATTATAATGTTACAACAACAGAAGGAAAGGACAGAACAACAGTGCTGTCTTTGGCCAAACGACAATGTCTTGGTCACCAGGGTGACATTGCTCACGATGATAATGCCCTGTCTACTATTAGTTATCATGAACAAGAATGCTCACCAGAATAGGAGACATGGTTGAATGACCTTGGAACGCTTTCTAACCCTCAAAAATACTTTGAGACCGCTTAAGACCTGTATTTCCTACGATAACTATGACAAACGTGAAACATAACAACCTAACATGGCCTTATCAGCTACTTGAGCAAAACTTACCCCCCAAGCTAGGACACAAAATCCAATAGCGACTTACATACGCACAAAAATAACCTGCATGAAACCACATATGTTCACTTTCACCTATCCCAGAGTCTGGAAGACCGCTGGGGCACTACAGAAGACTTCGCAAGCAGCTTAGGTAGTTGCTGTGTACAAGACCAGTCCTTTTACTGATGTAGTCCTCCCATCTCTTTCTCGGTCTTCCTCTCCCTTGCCTCCTTGCACTGTTCCTTGAAGAATGGTTTTGGCAGTTCCTGTTGGTCTTGATACATGACATTACCATTTCATCTTCCTTCTTTTCATTATGGACAACAGGTCTTCGTATAATCAATCGCTTGCCTTACTCTGGTTTGGATTTCGAAGTTGGTAATGTCTTTTGTATGAGATGCCAAGGATCTTGAGGAAGCATCCCATCTCTAATGCTTATTCCTTCTCCCTAGTTCAGCTGTCAGAGTCCACGTCTCACAGGCATAGAGAAATATGGCAATGACCAGGGAGTGCATCAGTCTGATCTTGGAACTGATTGTGATGTTTCCGTTGTTCCAGGTGGGTCTTAGTCTGGCTAGCGCTGCTGTCGTTTGCGCAAGTATGGCGAGTACTTCAGGAGAACACATGTTAAGTTAAAGCACGCCATGCGCGCATGCATATAGATACATAGAGAGACTGATCTGAGCAACACAGAAAAGAAGGGAGTTGATACGATAGGCAGAATGCAGATATACATTGTGTTCACAGTTGTCTTTTCTTTGCCGTATGTGGCCGATGTCAAACCGATCCAGACTTCTCTCACATCAATGAGACGTTGTAGGAGTCCCACGAAGACCTCTGATTCCTCGGTAGTTTCCAAACTGACTAGAGAAGCTCCGTTTCTTCGGCACTCCCTCTCGACCTCTGCTCGGGAGAAGGCATGACGCTCATCCCGCTTGTATATGTAGCACCTGCCTCCAGCGTATACCTGTCAAAATAACAGAAGAAAGGGCAAGTGAGACAAAAGCATTGGACGTATGGAAAGATGTGCATTTACGGACGCATGGCTGTGTGCATGTATGTGTGAGAGCAGGGATGGGTTTGAGAGGCAAGACTCGTTTGCGAACAAATTCCTTTTCTTCCCATCTGCTGCCTAAATCCTTTCTTTCCCTGCCCATCTGATGTTCTCTTTGTCTCCCCACATACCATTCCCTCCCCTTTCCTTTATCACGTGTGGGCGCGTGCGCGCGCGCGCGCGCGCGCGCACACACACACACACACACACTCACACACACGCACGCACACACACACGCACGCACACACGCACGCACGCACACACACACACACACACACACACACACACACACACACACACACACACTACAACCATCACCACAATCACCACCACCACCACGACAACAACAACAACAACAACAACAACAACGCAACAACAACACACACACATACACACCACCACCACCATCACCACCACCACCACCACCATCACCACCACTACCACCACCCCATGCGCACAGATACACGCACGCACACATGCACGCAATATTTTATAATTAAGTGTATGTATATTTAGACCTTTTTATCATACACTTTAGCAGGGACATCCATGATACGATGTGGATTTCTTTTCATGTTCAGATACTACTTTTCATTCATCTGGAAACATGTTTTTTGTTGTTGAGGATCTAGTTTGTCCCTAATTACATGTTTATTAACGCTCTTTCAATGTAATATCTAGAGGTTCTTACACTCGTTTGTTTCTTTGCTCGTTAATTTCAAAGGCCTTGCTTTGGATCGATACAATTTGTCTGTCTTCGTTAATTCATTGTGTGTTAACCGTAATGTATGGCAGTAATGCCTTAAAGTGGCTGAATTTGGATTTAGAGTAGGGTATCTTAACGCTTGTCATTTGCTAAACAAAGCGCCTGAAGTGCCGTTCATTCTGTCAAATTCAAATGACTATTTTGATGTGTTCAGTTTTTCTGAGTTAGGATAAAGTAGGTTAGCCTCTGAAAATGTTTTCATGTGTTAAGAATCTTTGCTAGTCGTGCTTAAGTAGATTAGTAGCCACAGTGAAATTAGAAACTAGTTTAGTTGCTTATGTACACCAGTCCATATCTAACATGTGATAAACCTTCTTTGATAGATATGACGTTAAATGCGTTTGGCTACAGATTAATTCTAAAAGACAGTTTTGATCTGTCTTTTGTGCAGCAGATATCCAGTTGAAAAGCAGATTTTGCTAAAGCTTATGGCACTGTTGACCACAACCTTCTGACCAGGAAGCTGCTCATGTTTGGTTTAGCATGTACGCTTTTAACATTGTATTTTTGTTAATGAGAGAGTGTAGGTCGTTTCTTATGGAGTTGTAGTTCCCCGTGACCCTCAAACATGGAGTTCCACAGGGATCTGTTTAAGGTGCTATTGCATTTTTAATTTGCTGATTGATTTACACCTTCACTTGACATTTCAATGTGAACTTTTTGCTGATTATACCGCTTGGCACATTAAAAATAAGAAACGTAATGAAGATTGCACTCTTTTGCAAAATGTTTCTTGATTTGCTCGTCAGATGGAGAGAACCTAATCATATGACTGTCCACTCTCACAGATCAAATTTCACATAAATAATAATAATAATAACAATAATAAAAAAGGCCTAAACATTAAAGGCTGTTTATGAAAGCTGAAAGTTTACGATAAATTACTGGATTAAATCGATTCTTATAAATTATCGGGACTTACTGTTGATAATAATCTATCTGAATCCAAACACATTTTCTTTTTTACTTGTAGAAGAATATCCAAAGTTTTTCCCCAGCTCGGTAGAACAAAGCAGTTTCTAGCTCGCACTCTCAAAAGCTATTTTGCATACATGTATTCAATCGAACATTGATTATGCATTAACATGCTGAGACCTAGTGAGTGACTACTGCCTGGAATCATTTGAAAGCCCATACAGTCGATCTTTCAAGATCATCCTCTTTAAACTTTCTTCTCTTCTCCTGAATGATTACAAGCAATCAGAAATTCTCCCTTTTAGCCTCAAATGTCGTTTCAACAACGTAATTTTCCTGTACAATGTCTTCTTCTTCTTCTTCCTTTATACGACCAACATCAATTTGCTGATGGTTTTGTCGTAGTTTGGGGAAATTACCGAAGATTGCGCTGTTGAGAGGATTTGGAGGGAAAAAAGTTTGAGGGGTGGGTGGGGTGACGGTGAACAAGTAGTAGGGGGAGGGGGGGGGCAGGAGTAGAAAAGTGACGGGGAAAGATGGGGGGGGGGGGGGGGGGGGGGGGCGTTGGGAATAGTGGCCAGGAGGAGGATAAGGGAGGGTTGGGGTTGATGGGGAAGAGGGGGTGGTTATTTCAGGTTCTAGAGATGGGAGGCCAGCCTAGACTTGAAGCAGTCCAGTGACTCCGCCGTCACAACCTCCTGAGGCAACTTGTTCCATTCTGGTATGGTCCTTGGAAAGAACGTCATCTGCCTGTACCGTGTCGTGCAGGTATGTCATGAATAAGCTGACACCATCTTATCTTTACAAAATATTTCCTGAAAATAAAGGTCATACATGTAACGCTTTAAACTCACTGAGCGTTACCAAAATCTAAGTAATTAATTCTGGCAAATTCTAATATGCATAGTTCAAGTTTTCCCTGGCTTGCCCACCAATATTCACCTTTTAATCACCCTGAACGATGAGAATGTCCTTTTTATCAACCGTGTTGACGACAGTGAAGTTCTTCGGTCTGGAAATCATCATTGAATAACATGGAAACACTGATAAACTCATCAAAGATATAAAAGAAGTTTCCATCTTTCAGCTGTCAAACAAATCATCGCTACAAACAGCAAATTCTTTAGAAGAATACACCATCATTTGATAAAAAAGGATATACGAACATGAATCTTCATTTTATCGAATAAAAAAAAAACAAGAACAAAAATCTTAGATAAATGTTAGCGAACCGAAGAAAAAAAAAGTGGACAAACGAATCACAAGACAAAGCACGGCGCGTTTCTTCAGGCAAGATACAAAACAATTATTACAACGAAAATGAACGAGCAATCATTTATCTTCAATCACTTCAGCGCAAGATAGGCGTTGAATGAAAACGTTGAATGAATAGCTCGTTATCATTCAACGCCTATCTTGCGCTGAAGTGATTAAAGATAAGTGAGTGCTCGTTCATTTTCTTTGTAATAATTGTTTTGTATCTTGCCTGGAGCAGACCTAAGAGTTCGAAACGCGTCGTGTTTTGTCTTGTGAATCGTTTGTCCACGGTTTTTTTTTTTTTTTTTTTTTTTTTTGCGGTTCGCTAACATTTACTTAAGATTTGTTTAGATTTCCGCCTGCAGTCATCTCACTTTGCAACTAAAAACAAAAATGAAAATGAAAAAAAAAAAAAGAAGAAGAATCGCCTGCATGCTGCAGGGCTATGGGCTTGCAGACCTGTCAGCGTCATCGTGGGAACAGGCAGCAATGGGTAACTCAGCATCGTCCCTGGACCCTCAGGAACCACTGGAACAGGGTCTGGTTTTCACACGAGTCTTTCCCGTATTTTAAATCGAATTTTTGCTAAATTAATGAAATCTGAAATCACTGTTCTTTAACAAATGTGCGTGTCTTTTTTAACAGTATAATTAAAATGGCTTTGCTAAAAAAAGGAGTTAGACATCTGGCGTAGCTTTTGATTGTCACCAGTACATCTCCACTATCAAGAGTGAACATTGGCATACATACGATGATCGTCCCCACTGCTTATCCACTATCAACAGTGGAGATTTCGTATACACATATTAATGTCAAGTGAAGACACCTGGCGTACATATCGACGATCACCAATGTATATCCACAATCAAATTTGATCATCTGCCGCACACAAAATGATTGTCACAAATTCATATCCACTATCAACAGTGGACATATGGCATGCAAATAATGATTGTCACCTGTGCATATCCACACTTAGAGAAAACATCTGATATACATACAGATTGTCATATGTCATGTCCACTATCAAGAGTGGACATCATGCAGACACATGGTGATGACCACTATCGAAAGTAGACATCTGGCATACGTAATGAGTCACCAGTGCATATCCACCAACTTTGGACATCTGTCAGCCATTGTTACGGATGCGTTGGTGCGTGTGTCTGTTTGTCTGACTCACAGAAAATCGGATGCATGTACGATTTTAAATTCAGATGTTACAGGTGTGGACTGTCGTGTTGAGCCGGATGTGGCCAAAACAAGAAAAAAAAAGAAGAAAATATCAATACATATACATATTCATATCGTGAATTGTACTCCTAGGATTACGGCGTGCGTTATTCTGCTGCATTGATATTGTTGTATATTGCTGTTACGGATGCGTTGGTGCGTGTGTCTGTCTGACTCACAGAAATTCGGATGCATGTACGATTTTAAATTCACACACACACCCACACTTTCGAAACATGGACAGCCAGGCAACAAGTCAACGTTTTCTTTTTTTATGCTGCCCGAGCCATCAAAACAAATACGCAAAAACACAGCAATATACAACAATACCAATGCAGCAGAATAACGCACGCCGTAATCCTAGGCGTACAATTCATGATATAAATATGTATGTGTGTTACTAGTTTCTTTACTTTCTTTTGGCCACGTCCGGCTCAACACGACAGTCCACAGACATCGCAAGTCTCTCGTGAAGAATGCAGTAGACGTAGTTCTCTCCTGGGACTCACACAGTCAGGAGGAGCAGCTCGCGGAGCCCACACAGAACCGAAGCGACGGCTCTGTCCACAACAGGAGCGACGGTTCCAACACAAGAGCTGCGGCTCAAACACAAAAGAAGACGTTGGTTCTAACACCACAAAGCGACGGCCCTGGTACAGCAGAAGCGAGGGTTCTGGTACGACTAGCCAAACAGGTCGCTGGTTCATATACCTCAAGAGTGGCGGCTCTGGCTCGGCAGCAGCGGCGGCTCTGGCACAACTAGCACGTCGGGTTACTGTCGACTCCCACGTCGACCTTTCCACACCCCAGCAGGGTGGAGATACGGGTAGATCTCGGCTACGCCCCAGACCCGGGCGCAGTGGCAGGTCAGGTTACTGTGGACTCCCTCGTCGACATCTCCACACCCTCAGCAAGGTGGAGATAGGGGTAGACCTTGGCTACGCCCAGACTAGACCCTCTAGCAATGGCAGCCAGTTCCCGGTCACACCAGGACGACTTTACCTGGGGGAACTGACTGCCACAGCAACTCGTCTGGAGTCCCTCTTCAGCCACTGGGAAGTTGCACTGCCGGAACTGCTGTAGAGACTTCCTGATCGTTTCAGCTCACCTGGCTTATACAGAGCGCAGGTAAGCAGCAGTCAGGTAAACTAACCAACCGGTTTTCGGGTGAACATGCTCCGGCCAACGCGGTTGTAAAACAATTGTGACTGGACAAAAAACGGTCCGTCACAATACTCCCCCTCCTAAAAAAAAAAAAAAAAAAAAAAAAAAAAAAAAAAAAAAAAAAAAAAAAACAGTGTCCGAATTGTTTTTACTAAGAGGAAGTAAACAGCCACAGGTAGCAAAATTCCAGAAAGCATACATGAAAAAGACATCAAAGCTGGAATACATACAAACAAAATAATTTGTAAGGAATCCACTGGTTTTCACAAGAACGTGAAAGTAGATCAGCGAGGATATTCGATGATCCTGGAACTGGTTCCACTTCGAACGAGAATTCCTGCAAAGACAGTGCCCACCACATAATTCTGGAATTCTTAAAATTTGACGTTCGATGATACGTCAAAGGGCGATGATCCGTTTGCGGGATAAACCTAACTCCTCAAAGGAATCGAAAGAACTTCTGTACAGCCCAGACAATAGCTAAATATTCTCGCTCGATGGCACTGTATGCCTTCTCACGATCTAACAGCTTCTGACTCGCAAACACGACTGGGTGGAAAAACATCATCATTCTCCTGAAGCAATACAGCACCTAACCCCACGGAACTAGCATCAGTTCTAAGAACAAAGGGCTTATCTAACCTAGATAACAGTAACACAGGTGCAAAAGACAAAACACTCTGAATCTTCTGTAAAGCTTCAGCACTCTCAGGAGTCCAAGAAATGGATCTTCCAGCACGACCAACATCTTTGATTAAGTCAGATAGTGGAGCACTCAAAGGGGAAAAACTGGGTACATATCTCCTGATAATAACTAAGTAAACCTAACAAAGATCTGACTTGCTTTCCGGTAGTAGGAGTGGATATTTTCAGGATCTCATCGATCTTTTTCTGCTCAGGACGCATAGTGCCACCTCCAGCGATATGGCCGAGAAATTCCAGAGAATGGAAGCCTGCTTCGATCTTCGAGGGACGAGCTGTGAGGTTGAAAGACCTCAGACACGAAAGGATACCCTTCACATGACGAAGATGTGCATCCCATGATACACTATGCACAAGAATGTCGTCAAAGAAACTGACAGCAGAGAACTGATCTAAAGTCAGCATACGCATCATGCGTGCGAAAACTGCAGGTACCGACACAAGACCAAAAGGCATCCTAACAAACTGAAAAAGACCCATATGCGTTGTAAAAGCCGTCTTTGGACGATCCTCGGGCTTAACAACTATCTGCCAATATCCCTTTGCAAGATCTATCTTTGTAAAAAAAACTGAGCGTCAGCTAACCTTGCAAACAGACTTTCCACGTCAGGAATGGGCTCAGCATCGAAGACGGTAATCTTATTCAAAGATCGAAAATCGATACAAAAACGACAGGTACCATCTTTCTTCCTGACTAACACAACTGGGGAGGCATAGGAACTATTTGAAGGTTCAATAATACCGAGTTCCAACATGATGCCAGCTTCTCTTTCAACAACCTCTCTGGCAGAGAAGGGGATGTCGTAACACCTTTTCCTAACTGGAACATCTGTTGTAAGTGGAATCACTAGTAGTACGTCACCTGAGAAGGGACCTGGTTACAGAGTTAGAATACCCTGAAAATCCTCAAAGATTGTACGTAACTCCTTAGCATTGCTGTCAGACAAAGTGCAATCAAATTGTACTGCATGAATATCTTCATCTGGCATAGAAGATGCCATGGGGACAGCTAAGGTAGGGACAGGTAGCGCGTCATCACAGTCTTGACAACACCGACTGTGTACGCAACCTCGGGAACATGAGAATCTGGAGAGGGGTTCAAAAAAGGAACAACTCCGGGAGAACACTTCAAAGAAATCTCCTTTTGGCCAGAACTCAGAGGCGCTATATCTGACCATGGTACTGAATTTCCCTGTGAGGTGACTGTCGACATAACCTGAGAAACCGACATAGCAGGACGGCGAATGTACTTTTTCAGCATATTGGCATGAAAAACCTTTTCTTTGCCTTTAATAAGGACTTTATAGTCAGGGTGTAGGACCTTGGTAACTGGAAATGGTCCTGACCAACTGGCTGGTAACTTGTTTGAGTCAGTGGGAAGAAGAACAAGAACTTCGTCGTCAGCCTGGAAACGACGTTCCCTAGCCTTGCGATCAAAATACTTCTCACCCTTGGAAGCCGAGTCGAGAGAATGGTCCATAGCTAACTTGCATGAGTCAGCAATGACATTCTTGAGTTGGAACAAGTAAGCATAAAGGGGTTTGGCCTCAGTATCCTGACTATCCGATTGGGTCCACGACTCCTGTAACAGAGCGATAGGGCCACGAACTTGGCGACCAAACAACAGCTGAAAGGAAGAGAAGCCTGTGCTCTCTGAGGGCAACTCACTGCACCCAAATAATAGTGCAGGTAGATATCGATGCCACGCCTTTGGGTAGGAACGGACAGTTTCCTTCAGCATCGACTTCAGAGTGCCATGAAATCGTTCAACATGTCCATTTGCCTGGGGATGATATGCCGATGTGCGAATGCCTTTAGTACCACACAACACATGAAACTGTCTCATAAGGTCAGAGTTAAATTGAGTACCTTGATCTGAAAGAATCTCCTTTGGAAAACCTAAACGGGAGAAGATCCTCAATAGTGCTTCTGCCACAGCAACAGAAGAGAGGTCCTCCATTGGAACAGCCTCCGGGAAACGGGTGGCAATGTCAATCAAGGTCAATATATATCGATGACCTTGCTCCGAAGGAGGAAACAGCGGACCAACAAGATCAACAGCCACATGGTCATATGGAGTGCCGATGAATGGAAAAGAAGAAAGGGGTACTGGACAAACTCTACATTTAAGTACTGTCTTCTGACAAACGTCACATGAAGCAACATACTTGGCCACATCTACGGTTACTCTGGGCCAAAAGAACTTATTGAGGACTCTAGACAGAGTTCGGCGAGAACCACAATGACCTGACAGAATGAGATCATGTGCTACAGACAGCACTGTAGGTCGGAGGTTAACGGGAACAACAACCTGATCAAAAGGAATGTCATTTTTGATGAAATGCCTGTACAAGACACTGTCTGACAAATAGTAATAGAAGGTGGTTGTACCTGACTTCTTCACTTCACCAGAAGATGCCAACTGAAAACATAACTTTAAAGGCTCATCATCCCTTTGTTTCTGAATCAGATCAGAACGTAACATGTTCAGATCATCAGGGATCTGACACAAAGGCTTCTTGTCCACGACATGTTTCGCTCTAGCGCTCGTAACGGCAGCCAAAGAGAAGGGTTCGTCAGTCACACCACTGGATTCACTGCTTTTACAAACACATGGAACGTTACCCACAATGAGATCTGCGACAGGGCTTTCTAGGACACAACAGTTTAGACTGCCCTCAAAGTAGGGACAACTGACAGAAACTGAGCCAGTGGGAATTCATCTACACGGCCACCGAAAGAAACACATCTCACTGTTGTACCTAGCATATGGCTATCAGAAACCAATCTCTTGTGAACACCACAGATGGTAGCACCAGTATCGCGTAGTACAGAACTTAAGAGTGCCATTGACAGAACCAGACTCCAAGTGTAATTTCCCTGTCAATTCTCCCGCAGCTAAACAAGCGAAAGGAGTACAAATAACAGAACAAGCAGTAGTAGAGTGTTTGTCAGCTGACTTGTCGACGACAGTCGAGTTGCCAACCACAAAGGAACACTTATCCGGGTGGCTAAGATTGCAAACTTTGCAAGGGTTTCTACCCGACTTCCACGAACATTTAGAAGCCATATGTCCTGTCTTCTTACACAAAAAGCAGACAATATTGGTAGACTGATCCCACATATTTCCTGAGGATCTTTTGTTGCCAGAATAGTGACGAGCGCCACGACCACAGTAACGGTTACCACTGAAATTATTACCACGACTAGCTGAGGTACTAGGATTCTGGACAATAGTATGAGGAGCAGAATACCTACGACCTCTATCTGACTGACGACGGAATGGGGTTCTATCCGACTGTCCCGAAGTTCCATAGGCAACGGAAGCAAAAATATTTACATCAGCTTTCCTGGAAAGGAGCTTAGTGGGATGGGCACGCCTGTATGACTCAGCACACTTAATTATACCTTCAACGTCTTTTCACAAAGAAAAGTAACTAAATCCTTCGAGACACACTCGAGAAACTGCTCTTTTAAAATAAGATCCACAAGACCTTTAAAAGATTTCTCAATCTTGGACAACGAAATCCAACGATCAAATAGACATCTAAGCTCAACTGAAAAGGCTTCAAAGGGTTCATCTGCACTGGGTTTAGCCTCACGAAACGTTTACGAGAGCCATCTGGAGTACATTGAAATTTCTTTAACAAACTCTCCTTCAGAAGCTCGTAAGAAACCACGTTATTTTCTGCAAGACTGTGATAAAGAGTTAGGGCAGAACCTTCAAGTAACGCAGACAGGTAAGTAACCCATCAATTTTCTGACCAGCCTAGAAAACGGGCATGGGTTTCAAAGCGGAAAAGATAGCTGTCAATATCATCTGTCCTTTCTTTTAAGGGAGGTAATTTCGGAAAGGTAGGACGAGGGGCGTTAGACCTGGGTACGCTAGCACTCTGATTTTCACTGTCCTGACCTGAAATTACACTTTGGCGAGAAACTTGTAACTCTATTCTTTTAGTTTCTTCCATCTGTTGTGCTCTTTTAGTTTCCTCTATTTCTTGTGCTCTTTTCCTTTCCTCTATCTCTTGTGCTCTTTCAGTTTCCTCTTGCATTTTTAAATCCTCTTTTTTTTTTTTTAGTTTCCTCATGCATTTGTCTCACTCTCATTCTCTCTTCTCTTTCTAAATCTTGCATAACACATTTATCAACATACTCTAATAAAACCTGTCCTTCACGGCCAAATACCTTACCACGCTGTAAGTATTTCGTGAAAATTTTATCTTTGTCCACAGAGGTCATATTGAAAACTAAGTCAGTGGACCAAATACAATCAAAAAAGGTTTAGACACTATGTCCACTGAAATATATTCCAAAGAAGGTTTTTTTTCTTTTCACACAAACATTTATATCTATCACACTTTTAAAATATTGACTATTGTCCAAACCCAACGAAAGACAGTAATAACTAAGAAACAGAAGTTTAGGGGTATGAGAAACGCAATTAGCAATCAATGATAAGTGATAAATAAATGCATCAATCAATGATAACAATAATGAATAACCATATGCAGAAATGAATCAACAATAAATAAACATATGCATACATGAATCAGTGATGGTAATAATCAATAAACATATGCATTTATAGAACTACTCAATAAATATATGCATAAATAAATCAAAACAATTTTGTGCTTTCTTTTCCTTTTGCAAAGTATGGAATATTTCATTTTGAAAAATGGCCCAGGCAGCCAGCCATAAACACATTCATTCGAGAGAAAGGAAACCCTAAGAGTGCTGAAAAAGCAAAACAATCCCCAAGAAAAGGTAGAAAATGAGACAATCAGGAAGGGTAACAAAAGATAATCAAACTAAAGCCCACAAAAGAGGAAAAGAACTAAGCCCTCGTATCTCCAGAGACTATACAAAGGAGACACCCCGTTACGCTGGAGGTGGGAACTCAATTTAAAAAGAACCAGTCATACAACAACACAACACAACAGAATCTCTCCAAAGAAAAGTCTGTAAACGTGTCCTATTCTTAATAACTGGGGCACGGTACAGAGGTACAAAAACACATCCTAATCCTACAACAATTAAGAAGGTAAAGGCCGAAAGTGTTCTACGGGGTCACCAGATGTTATACAACAATATCAGTTCAGCACAATAACGTACGCCGTAACCCTAGGCGTACAATTCATATAGATATCTAATATTCTTTTCTTTTCTTTCTTTTGGCCACATCCGGCTCAACACGACAGTCCACAGACGTCGCAAGTCTCTCGTGAAGAATGCTGTAGAGGACGTCCTCTCCTGGGGCTCACACAGTCAGGAGGAGCAGCTCGCAGAGTCCCCACGGAACCGAAGCAACGGCTCTGTCCACAACAGGAGCGACGGTTCCAACACAAGAGTTGCGATGTTGACACCACAAAAGTGACGGCCCTGGTACAACAGAAGCGAGGGCTCTGGTACGACTGGCCCAACAGGTCGCTGGTTCAAATACTTTAAGATTGGCGGCTCTGGTTCGGCAGCAGCGGCGGCTCTGGCACAACTGGCACGTCGGGTTACTGTCGACTCCCACGTCGACCTCTCCACACCCCAGCAGGGTGAAGATAGGGGTAGATCTCGGCTACGCCCCAGACCCGGGCGCAGTGGCAGGTCGGGTTACTGTCGACTCCCTCGTCGACCTCTCCACACCCCAGCAGGGTGGAGATAGGGGTAGATCTCGGCTACGCCCCAGACCCAGGCGCAGTGGCAGGTCAGGTTACTGTCGACTCCCTCGTCGACATCTCCACACCCTCAGCAGGGTGGAGACAGGGTAGACCTCGGCTATGCCCAGATCCTCTAGCAATGGCAGCCAGTTCCCGGTCACACCAGGACAACGACTTTGCTTGGGGGAACTGACTGTCACAGCAACTCGTCTGGAGTCCCTCTTCAGCCACTGGGAAGTTGCACTGCCGGAACTGCTGTAGAGACTGCCTGATCGTTTCAGTTCACCTGGCTTATACAGAGCGCAGGTAAGCAGCAGTCAGGTAAACTAACCAACCGGTTTTCGGGTGAACATGCTCCGGCCAACGCGGTTGTAAAAAAATTGTGACCGGACAAAAAAATGGTCCGTCACAGCCATAAAGATTGTCATCAGTACATATCAACTATCAAGGATGGACATCTGGCATATAATTACCAGATAAGCGCCATGATCAAGAGGAGACCTCCGGCATACACAGTAAGAGTCATCTATACACATCTCTTGTGTCTTGCCATCAAAGACTGATGTGCTGTGATAATCACAAATAAGAAGATGCATTGTTTGATATGAAAACAATACATAGTTAATGCAAAAACATAGTCATTCTTTCAGACAATTTGCATAATTAATGACACAATTGAGACCCGCCTTATTTGACTATTGCTTTCAAATCAGTCTGATAATCAACTTAACAGCTACCGAGAAAATGCAACAAAAATACGGGATTGTATATCTTAAACAAACCACGGATCAGCCCCCAGCTCCGTACTCCTCCCACCTAACCCTATTCCCTACCCTCCATTGCTCCATTGCTTTCTACGAGACTCTGAAGTATTCATTCAGAAAAGGACCAGTTGTAGTGTACGGTTAATAGTGCCATCAAACTATGATGTTGATGTATTGACAGAAAAAAAACAACAAAACCTTTAAGCATTGCTATATGTTATTTGTTTCGTTTGTGTTGATAATTATGAACCTTTAATCACAGAAAATAAGAATCTGAAGCTAGGGATTTTTCTGTGTCTTTTTTTGTTTTTGACAGCTTAGTATATGTAGACTAAAAGCCGTTTTCTGTACATATTTTTGCTATTGGTAATTATCTAGAACTCAGTTCACCAGCTGGAATGAATGTCACGCCCATAATGTTGACTGTACCTTCCCTGGTCCACACTGGTCAGAGGTATAGGGACAGCGGGCCTCATCTTCAAGCTCTGCACATTGAGGTGTGAGATCACAGGGGAAGTGTTCAAACAGGCCAGGCCACACTGATTCTGAACAGTTCCAAGTGCATTCTCCTGGCAATCGACGAGGTTTCAAGTTTTCTTTGTGAAAAGAGAAGTAAAGTTTAAATTGATAGCACTGAAGACTTCCACTTCTAAAATATCCATATGCAGACAAATATAGAGACATATGCATTTCCTTGCTGAATGCAGGACCAAAATAATCAGGAAACACATATAGAGGGGGCGTGGAGAATATTCAATCTCTACGAGAAATTTGTGCCTGTTGTCGCATTGACCGAGACATATGGATATATACCTGTCAGTTTTCCAGCTGAGAGTGGTAAGAAAGATGATGTGACCAGGCGGTCGGGTCAGGGTGACACATATTCTCAATACGGTTTGACATGGAGTGGATCCCTCTGGGCCTGGAGTTTGTAAACACCCTGCACAACAAATAAACCGTTTATCAAAAGATTATAAAAAATCCACCATCCTGCCTGTATGAAACAGCCCAACAGAAAATTAAATGATTTACCTAATTACATAGACAATAACGCTCGAAAAACCGACAACGAAATCTCTGCTCAAGTATTAATACTTCAGCTTAAACATGTCTTAGAGAGAGAGAGAAAAAAAAAAAGGATCAAGGAGGCTTTTTGAATAGAAGACATCTAGCCTCACACATTTGGCTGTTTGATGATCTGACTAAACAACTTGACAAAGAGGAAGTACCATGGGGTTTAATGGCTTCGGATTTCTTGAAAGCTCTTGATCCACTGTCAAAATAGTCTTCATTTTTTTCCACCTTGGCACAAAGTTCAAAGTAAGTGTGAACAATAACAAGAAATACGAGAAGCTGCATCCACAGTAGATGGTGCCCATCAACGTGGCTTTGCACTGAACGTGGGCTAAGACAAGGGTTCCCACTGCACCCTCCTCTGAAACAAAAATGTGCCACGTGTTGCCTTTGGGAACTGCATCCACTCCAAAGTTTACTTCAACCCAATGTCATTGTTTGATGAACGAAGAATGTTGTAGCGACACATGAAATGCATCAGCAACGGACAAGAGAATAACAACACCATTGACCAGATATGAGGGTCGACCATTAATTTTTTGTGAACATTTCCACACATTTAAAATTCTAAGACATATTTGGATGAAGAGGGAGAGGGATGTCTATGTTAAAAAAAGGAACAAAGGCAGATTAACTGATTGATTGATTGATTGATTGATCCAACGATTAATTGATTGATTGATGATCTTTATTCTCATGGGAAAGAGATAAGCAAGACGCTTCTTTTGTTTTATCTGGCATTTGTCCTTTCAGGGACTACAGTCTCTTCAACACTATTACACAATATAACACTGATCATAACAAAACGGTGCTGGTTGCAAAGCGAGAGGACTGCAGGCGGAAATCTAAACAAATCTTAAATAAATGTTAGCGAACCGCCCAGAGAACGTGGACAAACGAGTCACAAGACGAAACACAACTAGTTTCGACCTCTTAGGTCTTCATCAGGTGAGACATTAACGAATAAAACAATGAAAATTCACTTAGCTTTGATCGCTTCAGATCACTTCGTAGGGTTCAGCGCAAGGAAGAAAGCGTTGAATGAGAACGAGGCTGTTGGAAGGGAAATAGTGAGCGAGTCAAAGTCGTAATGAAGATAATAATATTACTGATAGGAATACTAATAATGGTCAAAATACTGAGAGAAAAAAAAAAAAAAAAAAAAAAAAAAGGGACAAGATTACTACCAATCTGTGTCAATAAGTATGGGTATGGGAGAAAGGAGAGTGGGTTAGAGGATTCTTAACCAGCAGGGTTGCCATGGCAACAGTCCCAGAGGCGAAGGCGTTCGTGATGTCAATGCCAGTGGTAGTATCAATACTAGCAATAGTATTACTGAATGATACTGCTAACAACGATAGTGAAGGTTAAGGTAATGAAAGCATGATACAGAAATATATTTAGAAAATACATTTTTATAATAATCAAATAAATAAATAAATGAAACATTAAAAATAATAATAAATTAAAAAATCAGTAAATAATAATAATAATAATTTTAAAAAAATAATAATAAAATAATAATAATAATAATGATAATAAATGCATAAATAAGATAGCTATAAGTTGTGTGAGGTGAATAGTGGGAGATAAGGTAGTATGTGTGTGTGTGGTGGGAGGATATTATGGGCTGAGATTGAAGTGGTGGGTTGGTACATGTTACTTTAAGATGTAGATGCTATGAGGGTGGAGGGAAGAAGGGGATGGGTTTACGTACTAACTGGGGAGGGGGAGGGGCAACATATTCACACCTATACACAATCTCTCTCTCTCTCTCTCTCTCTCTCTCTCTCTCTCTCTCCGCCCCCCTCCCCCCTTTCACGACCAACGATAAAGGAGCCAGCATTCTATTTATTATGTGTGTGTGTATGTGTGAGTGTGTGTGTGTGTGTGTGTGTGTGTGTGTGTGTGTGTGTGTGTGTGTGTGTTCCATTTGTAATATCAGCCTTATTCCTTGGTTACCCCCACCTCCACCCCCAGCAACCGCCATATCCACCAACACCCCTACACACATCATTACTAGGGCAGGGGGAGGGGGGAGTAAGTCGATTGATGTAGCAAATGGAGAGACTCAGAGAGTGTAGGAAAAGGGAAGATGATGATAGCTGCAACCTATGTCTGAGGTAAACAGAGGGAGGTAGGGTGGTATGGGTGTGTGTAGGTGGGGGATATTTCAGGCTGGAGCTGCAGAGATGGAATGGTACATACTACTTTTGGACGTTGATGCCATGAGGGTGGACGGTGCCCAGTTTGGCAATGAGATGAGATTCCTGCATAAGGCGTTCCAAGCTGTCACTCTTAGATTGCCAAAGTGCCAAGACTTTGACATGGTTGATGTTGTGTTGGGCATGGTTGAAGTGTAGAGCGACTGGTTTGGGCCGATGGTGGCGGATGTCGGCCAGGTGTTCAGAGATGCGCGTCTCAAGTGTGCGAGATGTCTCACCTACATAGATCTTACCGCACAGCTGACAGTGGATGGCATACACAATGTTGTGGCTCTGGCAGGAGAAAGTGCGTTTAATAGTGAAAGAGCCTGTGGGGCCATGTAGGATGGTGTCTGGTTTGGTGAGAGAGCAGATTTTGCAGTTGGGTTTTGAGCAGGGGAAAGTACCTGGTGGCTTAGGTGTTGAGATTTTGTTCAGCTTAGAGCGCACCAGTAGGTCGTTGAGGTTTTTGTCACGTTTGAAAGTGATCATTGGTGTGGTCTCAAAGGCAGGTTTATGATTTTCTACTATGTGCCAGTTAGACTTCAGGATCCTGCAGATGGGCAGATTGTGAGGATGGAAGAGAAGGCAGGCAGTGGGTCTGTCTGTCTCTTTGGGAGGTTTAGTTTCCAGAGTAGATGTTCTGGATTTAGCTGCAGTGCGGCTGAGAGCATCACTGATCACGGCACTAGGGTATCCACGGTTGGTGAAAAAATCAGACATTTTGGCTGCTTGTATAGTGAAATCCTCTTCGCTAGAACACAGTCTGCGTAGGCGAAGGAATTCAGAATATGGAATGCTATTTTTAGTGGACTGGTGGTGGGAAGATGTGTAGTCCAGGTATGAGTGCGCATCAGTAGGTTTGTAGAAGACTGAGGTTTGAAGCAGTCCATCTTTGAGGGAGATAGTGATGTCCAGGAAATTAACTGACTGTGAAATGGTGTAGGTCAGCTGGATGGATGGATGGAAGGTCTGTGCAAAGTTGAGGAAATTCTGGAGGTCATGTTCTGGCATGGATGTGGCTCCCAATCCATCATCTATGTATCTTTTGTAGAGCTCTGGTGTTGGGCCTGTGTAAGAGGTTAGTAGGCGGTGTTCTAGGTGTCCCATGAGGAGGGAGGCATAGGATGGTCCCATTTTGGTTCCCATAGCAACACCACTGATTTGTGAGAATGTGTGGTTGTTGAATTCAAAAGTATTGAGGGTGAGGACTAATTCTGCAAGTCTGACTAGTGTAGCTGTGGGAGGGTGTTGTTGGTTGGGGGGCCGTTTGTTAAGAAAGAATGCGAGGGCCTTCAGTCCATCAGCATGAGGGATGGAAGTGTAGAGAGAGACGACATCAAGGGTAAAGAGGAGGCTGGGTTTGAAAGTGGGATCTGTGTTGTATGAATTAATCATGTTGAGTGTGTGTGTAGTGTCTTTGAGGTATGTGGGGAGGCCTTGTATATGGGTTGGAGGAGAGAGTCTAAGTACTGTGAAATGTGTTCTGTAGGGCAGCTGCATGCAGATACTATGGGTCTGCCGGGAGTATTGGTTTTGTGTATTTTAGGGAGCAGGTAGAAGGTGGGTTGTTTGGTGTCTGTCATTATGAGGAGTTTGGCTGTCTTTGGTAAGTTGTTATGTTTGATTTCTTGCTTAACTGTGGTTGAGATGAGTTTCTGGTGTTGGGGGAGGGGTGATGCTGTGAGTGGTGTATAGAAATTTGTGTCTGACAGTTGTCTGTGTGCTTCTTTTATGTACAACTGTTTGTCCCAGACCACCACTGCACCACCCTTGTCTGCTGGTTTGATGACAATGTCTTGTCTTTGTCTCAGTGATTCAAGGGCTTTTTGTTCATCCCGTGAGAGGTTGGAATTGCGGACAGGTTTGGATTTAACTTGAGAGATTTCTTTTCTACACTTTTTGATGTAGAGTTCAACTTCAGTGGATTTGTCAAGAGGTGGCTGGCGAAGCACTGGAGTTCGAAAAAGGTGGGTAAAAATGTCTGAGCTGTCTGGTAGAGGGGGCTTGGGCACACCGTCAAGTGCAGCCATCCATCTTAATTTTCTAAAGAATCTTTCAACATCAACGTGGTTTTGATATTTATTGGTGGCAGGCTGAATGGGAATAAATTTCAGACCTTTTGCCAGGACTGATCTTTCATCATTGGTGAGAGTCAGATTATCAGGAATGCAGCGAACAAGGTGGCGGTGTTGCTCATGGGTGATAGAAGGGTCAGTTTTGTGTGTAGGGGGATTCAACTGGTCTGGGTTTGCCTCGTGTTTGTTTCGTAATTTTGATAACTTGTCTTGTTTAATCTGGTAGCAGTGATTGTGAATGAGCTGGTTGTGAGTATGGATGAGCTGTCTGAGTCTTGAAGCAATGGCTATGGGCATGATGATTGTGGTTTGTTGTTTGAAATGTTGAAGAAGACGGGAGAGAGATTCCAGGGATGAATTGAGTATTTTGATATGTGCCAACATGAGTCTACGGCTGGCTTGGAATAGAATTCTTGTAGTGGTAGTGGTAAGAGCGGTGTTATGAAGATCGGATGGGGTGTGAGAAAGTGAGAAGCCGCGAGGGGTGATTCGCAGTCGAATGCATTGTTTTAGAAAGTTGAGATGAGATGCAGATTTCGTTTTCTGAAACTGTGTTTTAGCATATCCTAGTGCAAATGGCTGGATGATAGGTGGCAGAAAATGAATGGAATGGTGAAAACTGGCATGTGTACGGGAGAGGAATTGGGGGGCCGGCATTATGTTCTGATTTAGGTTCTTAGAGTTGAGAGGTCAGGAGTGCCTGATTGCGATCGCACGTACACGACTAAAAACGTATGTTAAACGAAATACGGATCAATGATTAACAGTATACAATGATCGAAAGACGTATACACGATAACAATCACACACACTGATGACGTAAACAGAAATACAATACAACGAAGGGTAGCAGTCAGTATGAATCAAAATAGATCTAGTTGCAAAGCGAGAGGACTGCAGGCGGAAATCTAAACAAATCTTAAATAAATGTTAGCGAACCGCCCAGAGAACGTGGACAAACGAGTCACAAGACGAAACACAACTAGTTTCGACCTCTTAGGTCTTCATCAGGTGAGACATTAACGAATAAAACAATGAAAATTCACTTAGCTTTGATCGCTTCAGATCACTTCGTAGGGTTCAGCGCAAGGAAGAAAGCGTTGAATGAGAACGAGGCTGTTGGAAGGGAAATAGTGAGCGAGTCAAAGTCGTAATGAAGATAATAATATTACTGATAGGAATACTAATAATGGTCAAAATACTGAGAAAAAAAAAAAAAAAAAAAAAAAAAAAAAAAAAAAAAAAAGGGACAAGATTACTACCAATCTGTGTCAATAAGTATGGGTATGGGAGAAAGGAGAGTGGGTTAGAGGATTCTTAACCAGCAGGGTTGCCGTGGCAACAGTCCCAGAGGCGAAGGCGTTCGTGATGTCAATGCCAGTGGTAGTATCAATACTAGCAATAGTATTACTGAATGATACTGCTAACAACGATAGTGAAGGTTAAGGTAATGAAAGCATGATACAGAAATATATTTAGAAAATACATTTTTATAATAATCAAATAAATAAATAAATGAAACATTAAAAATAATAATAAATTAAAAAATCAGTAAATAATAATAATAATAATTAAAAACAAATAATAATAAAATAATAATAATAATAATAATAATAATGATAATAAATGCATAAATAAGATAGCTATAAGTTGTGTGAGGTGAATAGTGGGAGATAAGGTAGTATGTGTGTGTGTGGTGGGAGGATATTATGGGCTGAGATTGAAGTGGTGGGTTGGTACATGTTACTTTAAGGTGTAGATGCTATGAGGGTGGAGGGAAGAAGGGGATGGGTTTACGTACTAACTGGGGGAGGGGGAGGGGCAACATATTCACACCTATACACAATCTCTCTCTCTCTCTCTCTCTCTCTCCGCCCCCCTCCCCCCTTTCACGACCAACGATAAAGGAGCCAGCATTCTATTTATTATGTGTGTGTGTATGTTTGAGTGTGTGTGTGTGTGTGTGTGTGTGTGTGTGTGTGTGTGTGTGTGTGTGTGTGTGTGTATGTTCCATTTGTAATATCAGCCTTATTCCTTGGTTACCCCCACCTCCACCCCCAGCAACCGCCATATCCACCAACACCCCTACACACATCATTACTAGGGCAGGGGGAGGGGGGAGTAAGTCGATTGATGTAGCAAATGGAGAGACTCAGAGAGTGTAGGAAAAGGGAAGATGATGATAGCTGCAACCTATGTCTGAGGTAAACAGAGGGAGGTAGGGTGGTATGGGTGTGTGTAGGTGGGGGATATTTCAGGCTGGAGCTGCAGAGATGGAATGGTACATACTACTTTTGGACGTTGATGCCATGAGGGTGGACGGTGCCCAGTTTGGCAATGAGATGAGATTCCTGCATAAGGCGTTCCAAGCTGTCACTCTTAGATTGCCAAAGTGCCAAGACTTTGACATGGTTGATGTTGTGTTGGGCATGGTTGAAGTGTAGAGCGACTGGTTTGGGCCGATGGTGGCGGATGTCGGCCAGGTGTTCAGAGATGCGCGTCTCAAGTGTGCGAGATGTCTCACCTACATAGATTCTTTCTTAACAAACGGCCCCCCAACCAACAACACCCTCCCACAGCTACACTAGTCAGACTTGCAGAATAATTTCTTAACAAACGGCCGATGGTGGCGGATGTCGGCCAGGTGTTCAGAGATGCGCGTCTCAAGTGTGCGAGATGTCTCACCTACATACATTCTTTCTTAACAAACGGCCCCCCAACCAACAACACCCTCCCACAGCTACACTAGTCAGACTTGCAGAATTAGTCCTCACCCTCAATACTTTTGAATTCAACAACCACACATTCTCACAAATCAGTGGTGTTGCTATGGGAACCAAAATGGGACCATCCTATGCCTGCCTCTTCATGGGACACCTAGAACACCGCCTACTAACCTCTTACACAGGCCCAACACCAGAGCTCTACAAAAGATACATAGATGATGGATTGGGAGCCACATCCATGCCAGAACATGACCTCCAGAATTTCCTCAACTTTGCACAGACCTTCCATCCATCCATCCAGCTGACCTACACCATTTCACAGTCAGTTAATTTCCTGGACATCACTATCTCCCTCAAAGATGGACTGCTTCAAACCTCAGTCTTCTACAAACCTACTGATGCGCACTCATACCTGGACTACACATCTTCCCACCACCAGTCCACTAAAAATAGCATTCCATATTCTGAATTCCTTCGCCTACGCAGACTGTGCTCTAGCGAAGAGGATTTCACTATACAAGCAGCCAAAATGTCTGATTTTTTCACCAACCGTGGATACCCTAGTGCCGTGATCAGTGATGCTCTCAGCCGCACTGCAGCTAAATCCAGAACATCTACTCTGGAAACTAAACCTCCCAAAGAGACAGACAGACCCACTGCCTGCCTTCTCTTCCATCCTCACAATCTGCCCATCTGCAGGATCCTGAAGTCTAACTGGCACATAGTAGAAAATCATAAACCTGCCTTTGAGACCACACCAATGATCACTTTCAAACGTGACAAAAACCTCAACGACCTACTGGTGCGCTCTAAGCTGAACAAAATCTCAACACCTAAGCCACCAGGTACTTTCCCCTGCTCAAAACCCAACTGCAAAATCTGCTCTCTCACCAAACCAGACACCATCCTACATGGCCCCACAGGCTCTTTCACTATTAAACGCACTTTCTCCTGCCAGAGCCACAACATTGTGTATGCCATCCACTGTCAGCTGTGCGGTAAGATCTATGTAGGTGAGACATCTCGCACACTTGAGACGCGCATCTCTGAACACCTGGCCGACATCCGCCACCATCGGCCCAAACCAGTCGCTCTACACTTCAACCATGCCCAACACAACATCAACCATGTCAAAGTCTTGGCACTTTGGCAATCTAAGAGTGACAGCTTGGAACGCCTTATGCAGGAATCTCATCTCATTGCCAAACTGGGCACCGTCCACCCTCATGGCATCAACGTCCAAAAGTAGTATGTACCATTCCATCTCTGCAGCTCCAGCCTGAAATATCCCCCACCTACACACACCCATACCACCCTACCTCCCTCTGTTTACCTCAGACATAGGTTGCAGCTATCATCATCTTCCCTTTTCCTACACTCTCTGAGTCTCTCCATTTGCTACATCAATCGACTTACTCCCCCCTCCCCCTGCCCTAGTAATGATGTGTGTAGGGGTGTTGGTGGATATGGCGGTTGCTGGGGGTGGAGGTGGGGGTAACCAAGGAATAAGGCTGATATTACAAATGGAACACACACACACACACACACACACACACACACACACACACACACACACACACACACACACACACACACACTCACACATACACACACACATAATAAATAGAATGCTGGCTCCTTTATCGTTGGTCGTGAAAGGGGGGAGGGGGGCGGAGAGAGAGAGAGAGAGAGAGAGAGAGAGAGAGAGAGAGAGAGAGAGAGAGAGAGAGAGAGAGATTGTGTATAGGTGTGAATATGTTGCCCCTCCCCCTCCCCCAGTTAGTACGTAAACCCATCCCCTTCTTCCCTCCACCCTCATAGCATCTACACCTTAAAGTAACATGTACCAACCCACCACTTCAATCTCAGCCCATAATATCCTCCCACCACACACACACATACTACCTTATCTCCCACTATTCACCTCACACAACTTATAGCTATCTTATTTATGCATTTATTATCATTATTATTATTATTTTATTATTATTTTTTTTAAAATTATTATTATTATTATTTACTGATTTTTTAATTTATTATTATTTTTAATGTTTCATTTATTTATTTATTTGATTATTATAAAAATGTATTTTCTAAATATATTTCTGTATCATGCTTTCATTACCTTAACCTTCACTATCGTTGTTAGCAGTATCATTCAGTAATACTATTGCTAGTATTGATACTACCACTGGCATTGACATCACGAACGCCTTCGCCTCTGGGACTGTTGCCACGGCAACCCTGCTGGTTAAGAATCCTCTAACCCACTCTCCTTTCTCCCATACCCATACTTATTGACACAGATTGGTAGTAATCTTGTCCCTTTTTTTTTTTTTCTCTCAGTATTTTGACCATTATTAGTATTCCTATCAGTAATATTATTATCTTCATTACGACTTTGACTCGCTCACTAGTTCCCTTCCAACAGCCTCGTTCTCATTCAACGCTTTCTTCCTTGCGCTGAACCCTACGAAGTGATCTGAAGCGATCAAAGCTAAGTGAATTTTCATTGTTTTATTCGTTAATGTCTCACCTGATGAAGACCTAAGAGGTCGAAACTAGTTGTGTTTCGTCTTGTGACTCGTTTGTCCACGTTCTCTGGGCGGTTCGCTAACATTTATTTAAAAAACGGTGCTGATTCACATCATTCTAAAAGAAATCATGCATATACAGAAAAACCATATATCACACACACACACATACAAGATGGCGGACTGAGGTGATTGGTGAACTGTTAACCGTCTGTCAATATCATTGAATTTCACGGGCTATAATGTCCTAACAGTTATAATTAGTGTACTGGAGGATGTATGATTGTTCACTTGACTCACTGATGTAAGTACCGTCACTGATCGACCTTTAGTTGTGTGATAAACTGTTTGAAAATATCTCGATTTTATTTGAACTTGAATGTGTTTTGGATTTTCAACTGACGACACAGGCGCCCAACGTTCTACAGTGGTGTTTTTCGTCAGTGATGTGCTTATCACAGTGTGCTCTATAAGTTTTCAAGTTACAAACTTCATGAGCCTGTGAATATGTGATCAAAACTGTAGTGACCCCTCCTCGAGGTCAACAGCGCAACGGAATGATGTGAGTGTTCTTACCTGTGTTAAAAAAAAAAAGAAAAACCTTGTTCAACGCGTGCGCGTGTCATCATGGGTGACATGGCACACCTCTCGGACATCCAGCAACAGGCCCATAATATTGAGCCTGAAAAAAACCTTAAACCAACACTTGATAAAATCCAGAAGCGTTTTTGGTGTGCTGAAATAGAACTGATCGTCTGGCGTAATGTGCTTTTGTATCGATACTCTGCTATTGTCAACGAGTCATTCAAACTGGAATCAAGACACTGTGATGTGCATGAATGTGCTCTTCCGTCATCATCCCAGTGGATATCTGAACCATGCGATTCTCTGGCTAAAACAGTCATTCGCGTATACTCCTGCCAGCCCACGTCAAAACGTCTGACCCTAACTCTTTACTTCAAGTCCAGTTCGAGTGCTGGTACCTTCCTGTGCCAAGGTAAAGACTGTAGACGGTGGGACACAGGAATGTGAGGTCGTCAGACATCTTGTGCAATCCTACCTAATCAATGGAGACGTGCTCTGTCTGACAAAGGCATTGCTCAGCATTCCTCTGACCTTCATAGAGTCTGTGTCCGATCCTCAGTTTAAGTCTCCAGGAATGGCAGTCACCTCCATGAAGATTTTCAACAATGGTAAAGACTTACCCATTAGTAGTTCTTCTATGTCTCCCCTCTGTGTCTCCCAAGACACAACTGTTCACTCTAAAGATTTTGTCCTCCACCCTCCTACCCCTCAGCCGAGTACCCAGCAGTCCACTGATGTCTGCATCGAGCTATCGTCCGAACCGGAAGTAGACCATTCAGCAACCCCTCATACAGCAAATTCTGAAACTGACGCTGAGCAGTTAACCCTAAAGTCACCAACTGCACACCATACGCAGTTTGGAGCTGAAGGAGAGAACTAGTAAACAGGCATTCTGGCTCACCCACCTCCGCCAGCTCCAACCGGCTGAAGCCGGTTTCGCTGTTGCTCCGCCGGCTTACCCAGAATGCCTGTTTACTAGTTCTCTAATAGTAAACACTTTACAAACATACATAATGTGTAGGATTATCTGTTTTTAACACTAATTTAGAAAACTTTTGAGACTTTAGTTTTTGCTTAATCCTTCGTTTTTCTTGATCGTCTTCAATAACATCATTTTCACGCATACATTCATCAAATGCGTCTCTGTCTTTCATGTGAAATAAAACTACAGTCTTTAATTGCTCTCTAAAGTCTTTTAAAACTGAGTTATATTTCTGACATAAAATCCACACACTTATCCCAGCATGTCTTCCACTGAAAGCCAGTTTCGACAAAGATTTTCTCTTTTTAACTATGTCTCTTTCTGCCGAACAGTCATCTATAATAAATAGTGTCTGCGTTCCCTCAAACTGTCTATAAAAGTGTTCTAAGCACTCGCTAAGTTTATTGCTAGGATCAACTAAATAGATTTCATCATCTGTCCATATAAACCTTCTGTCGTGATATGCTTTGTTCCACTTTAATGTTGGACAGAAAATTACAATATGATCAAAATTATAACTATAAACTGTTTGTAATAGGTCGAGGACAAATATTGTTTTTCCACAACCAGTCTGTCCACAAATCAATGAACAATGAGGGGTTTTTGTCATAAAGTTTAACATCGGCATTGACACCAAAGTCGTCTGCTCCATAGTTTTAAAACAGAATTTAATCTAATCCAGTTATTGTTTTTATCATACTCTCTGTCAAAACTTGTTTAGTATAATAAAAACCTATAAGGTCTAAATGTGTAAGATTAATCCAGTTCAGTTCTGTAAGATCGTTTCTATTTAGACTAATATCAATTTTGTTGCTTGTTGTTATGACCTTAATATCCTCGCCATTGTAAAGAACAACGACAGTAACTTTAAGTTTGTCAACGTCTAAGTTTTGCCAGCTAATAAGAATTCCTTTCATAAGATTGTCACTGACGCCCAGAGCTCCATTTCTCGCCTCATCTTTTAAGACAGAAATTTTAAATATCATTGTGAACGTGTCTCCTAATTTTGTGCGTGGAATGAACTGTAATTTTGTAGAAGCTTTCTTTAAAACCGATTCTCTTCTGTGGAGGATGTACTGTTTGTCCCCAAACGGCTTTATTTCGATCTCTTTCCGACTGTTGTCCTCTGGCATAAGACTTACATGTAAAGGGCCAGAGTTCAATGCTTTTCTGAAACTTTTTTGACGGTCAAAAAATGTAAATGGGCTTAAGAATTCAAATTTTATGTCCCATTCTAAATATGGTTCTAAGTGCCATTTGTTGTCAGTTTTTCGAACTATTTTATATTCATACTGACCCGCATTATTTGCTTCTAGATTGCGTAGTTGTTCTAGTTTAGGAAACTTTTTGTTGTCGCCAACCTCTTTGCGCTTATAATAACCATCTTTAGTGTACTCAAAACCATACAAAGTGCCTATCTCACCGTTCTGTTCAAAGTCCTCAACGTCTGCAAGGTCTTTTAATTCTAAAGTTACACACCTCTCAGGTGCTAATGTAACTCCTGATTCTTCTGGTCCACGTGACATTTTTTAAAACAACGTATTATTTTATTTCTAAAACAATGTGCAGGTTATCACATTTTACGACTTTCCCTGTTTTATCTGTGATCTTTATATTAAATGATCTGACCCTCCCACAAGCTAATCTTTTAAACTGTAAATTAGGGAATTGTATAATTTCATAATCGCAATATGCAGCTTTCCCTGATGGAAGAGCTCTTAAAACAGTTGAGGGCCTTCCATCATATAAGTTTTCATCAGTGCTCAGCTCGTCCAAATGAACATAGAGTAATGAATGTAATGCAAGATCGAGTGGATATTCTCCCTCATAAGTAGTTTTGTCTGGTGTAACTATAAATTCATGATCGATTGATTGATTGTTAGTTGCAAAGCCTAACATTTTAGCTAGCTCTACATCAAAAAGGTAACTTACTCTTTTTTCTTCAGGTTTGAATGTCAACATTACTTTCAAATTTGCATTGTTAAGTTTGAGAGTAATGTCGAAGTTACTCATTGCTTCTTTCAGCGAGCAAAACCCGTAATAACCATCAGGTATGGTTAACTGGCTAACTAAGTTTAATATATTATCAAATTTTTTAATCTTATTATTTTTCTTGGATTTAGTTATATTAAACCATACGACTTTGTAAAAAATTTCATGGAGTGCGACCCTTTGGGTTCCGCATTCATTATCAATAGCATATTCTAAAAACGAAGGACTGTCTTGAGTTGTTATTGTTACAAACATTTTTAAAACAATTTAAAAATGAGTGCATTCAAATATACTAATGCAAAATATTCTGTTGGGCCGCACTACAATCTTAAAAATATAACAACTGACGCCCTTGACATTTCTGTGACTCAGACTGACGCCTTTCAAGTAAAGGTTAGTACTCCATTAAACAGATATCTTAACCCTCCTATTAAAAAAGACTACATCGCGAAAGTGTGGTTCAGTCATCCGATGCAGTTTTATCAGAACCAGTTAAACTTTGCTGTGTTTTGTGCATCAACTGGGTGTGGAGTGTCGTATGCTGATCATTTAAATCATCCTGATCCTTTGGTGAGGTCAGTGTATAGATTTCATTTTTATTACACCTTCAGACGTATTTTATCTGAACTGCAAGCACCATTACCAAATGACAAAACGTTTAATCCATTCAGCAACAGAATAGATTACAAGGCTTTTGAAAGGATCTGTAACGAATTTGATATTGACCCAAAGACAGACTTTAGACAAAAGTTGGATCTTAATCATGGTTTAGGCACCCTTTATTTTTGGGGCGTGCACAGAAAGTATAACTATAATTGGAATCCTCCTTACACATCTTTTTCTTCAGGCACAACTGTTCACCTGGGTCCATAGAGCAAGAGCATAAAACAGCATGGACAACATTTATTTTGGATACTTCTAAGGGTCTAACTAGAGCGGGAATAGAACGAATAAACGACTCTATTCGTACTTACGTTTGGTGTTTGCTAGGTTCGCAAGCACAGGCAAGATCTAACATAACTGATCCTTCTACTGGCTTTGATGCCCAAAAACAGTATTTAGCAAATTTAGAGGACGCCATTAATTCTGCAATTGATTTGCCTTCAAGTATTAAAAGGTACCAAAATGTTTTACAATTTGCAAGATCGAAAGTAGACTTTGCTGTTGGCACTGGTTTATACATGCTGCCTTCTGACCTCAGACTTCAGATAGGAACAATAATAAACTATAATAATGAAATCCTTGTGGCTGGCAATGAAGAGAAGGTCGGAAAAAACGACATAAATTCTGAGCCAGTAATATTACAAACAATAAAAAAACAAGCCGACCCCCCAAGAATAAGTCATCCAATCCCCAAGGCCCAAAGCCCAAAGGCCATTGAAGACGCGCGTGATGACCATGAATATGAAAAGACGGCACTTGTTATTGGATTAACTGCCCTAGGATTACTTGGTCTTTATCTTACTAAAAATTAACCCAACTATTAAGACAACTAATGCCCATAAGTGCTCAGCCATAAAGCCAACTACTTTACTTGCGGCAGACAAAAGCCAGCTAACGATCCCTCCTATTATACCAGGCAAAGAGTCTATTGCCTTACTGGCTAATTTTTTTAGTAAGTTTGCAAGGTGATCGAGTTGTTTTTTTACCCATGATTTATCTGACGACGGAGTTGGCGGGCCTGGTGGCACTGCCCCCCCACCACCGCCGCCTGTAATAGCCATCACCAGTGTACTTATTGCAAATCCTAAGGCAGTTATAACACTTGCTAATGTGACACCTTGCTCTCTAAACAGTGTTCTTATTCGTTCTGCTAACGTTGTGTCTTCATATAAAATTCTTTGGATAGTTTCTCTTATTCTGCTCACTTGAGTTCGTAATTGTTCTCGGTTAGTAGACAACACTTCTAGTCTTGCTGATCTCTCTTGTTCAAGATCTTTTAGTCTTTGTGTTATTCTTTCTTTAACATCCCGGTCCTAAGTTGTGGTCATCAGCCTCAACTAGTTTTTCTTTTTCTCTTTTTATATGCTCATCTAGTTCACCCAGTTTTGCTAAATTGTTTGTTAATTCGCCTCTGATGCTTCTCAAAGCATGATTAAGGGCCGTTATTTCTCTCATAGGTAGCGGCGGATCGTGCATAGTTTTTAATGCTGTTTCTTCTGAAAAACTGGTTTCTGCTTCTATTGCTTGTATTAGTTTGTCTGTTGATTGATTTAAAACTTCAAGTGGCATGTTTTGTATTTGGTTATCTGGTGGGATTTCTTGTTGTGTGTTTTGAAGTTTAGCAACTGCTTCCCTATCTAATTTTTGTTTAGGAATGCCAAGGCGTTTTTGTTCGTTCACACTGAGTCTTTGTCTAATTGTACCCATGCTTACAAACTTTGATGAGTTTCGTTTAGTTGTAAGCTGAACAAGTTGTCCTTGGTCGTTTTTCACATACAAATGGTCATCTTTTACTTCAAAATCATTAGGGTCTAAATATTCAGGAGGTTCTTGGCCTAAACTTTGATAAAGTGCTCCGACCTTACTTTCTGTTAATTCACGCCGCAATGAGGGCAATGAATGTGTCAAAGGAGTCATTTCACTCATGTCGTCTCCAGGATCAAAAACATCATAATCTTCTTCATCTTCAATGCCTGCCATGTTTTTAAATAATTAACTTTTTATTTTGTTTTATAAAAAAATGTCACAAGCATATGGCTCGATTCTTGACCCGCATAGAAGACTGAAAGAGCCCTTTGGCGTGAAGGGAAATAAACAGAATATTATTGTTCCAAATAATCCATCTACTATTGATTCAGATCAAATTCTTACTGTTAAATTTCCAGACCTAGGAGCAGATGAAGTGATTGTGCCGGATCTGCACGGCTTACTTTCAAAATAGAACTTGATTCAGCAACAGACCCAAACAGGACAGTAGTCCAGAATCTGGGACGGGCAATCGTTAAGAAAATTTCTATAAAACTTGAGGGGCAAGAAATATTTTCTTTACACAATGCAGACATATTTCTAATCTATTGTGATCTATGGCTAACCGCGAATGAAAGGGCTGACCTCGCGTTTCAAGGAATCGAAAGTGATGAAGCACTAAAACACAGAATAGATGCCTGAAGATGCTAAAGACGGTAACAAGCCCGAAGCTGTAAATTTTGCGTTGGAAATCGCTTTTCCATCCCCTTGGATTTTGAGTTATTAAGCGCGCATGCGCCATACTTTCAAGGAGCATTAAAAGACAGATTGTCGTATGAACTAACTTTTAATGAATACAAACGTGTCATTAAATCTACAGACACTGATTCCAAGTACAGCATTTTCGACATCTCGTTAGAGTTTGACATTGTTAGCAACCCTAACTTAGCAAGGCTGATTGAGCAACAATATCAGTCAAAATTAGCAATATATTACGAAAGAGTGATTCATCATTCAAAATATCCTAAAAGCAGAGCAGACACTATATGGAATTTTAGTTTTAGCGCCGCAGCACGATCCCTTAAAGGTATTTTATTGCTGTGTGAAGATGAAGAACCATACGAAAGACAAACTGAAAAGTTTATTAATCCTAAAATAACGAAAGTACAATGTTCAATTGAGGGTAGTCCTAACCAAGTCTACGGTAGTGGGCTTAAACCTTATCATCATTTTGATGAAATAAGAAAATATTTTGGAGGCGGGAGGTCTAGAAGTCCAACAGTAGACCTTGTGTCTAAAGATCTACACCTTCACAGTGTTAGACTTGATGAATATTTAACAACGAAATACGGTTTATGGATTGACCTAAGGTCAACAGAGGATAATCAGTTGCATGGGAGTGGGAGAACAGTTAAAGACGTAATAAACATTCAAATTGATAAAGAAAAAGAGAGTGATAAACCACTTAATGTATATTTGTTTTTAATATATGATGCGCAGCTGAATATTCAAGATAACAGATTAAAAGATATCCAATACTAAATTATTTTTATTTTTTAAAAAAGCATGTCTGTTCAGGTTTATCCAAAAGTGCCCAAAGAAGAGAACTCTGTTGCTGTAGACATAAAAACTTTCAGATTAACAAACATAACACAAATGCAAACCCAACTAGAGCAGGACCTTTCAAAATACAGTAAAACCAAACGAAGGTATTCTGCTGCCTTTAATGCTGTTACATATGTTAATACTGGAGCATCGATCACTAGTGCTCTAACAGCAGGAACAAGTGTAGGTCTCTTAGCAACAGGCGTAGGTGCACCGGCAGCTTTGCCTCTAGGTGGTTTGTCTTTAACTCTTGGCCTGTGTTCATTAGCTGTAAGTGCTGTCAGCAAAAAAATAAAAGCTAAACTCCAAAAGCACACAGCTATGGTTCAACTAATAACAGCTAAACTTAGTTCCTTCAAACTGATAATTGATAAAGCACTTGCCGACTCAAACATCACGGATGAAGAATTTAGTCGCCTACAGGCTGATTTTGAGGACTACAAAAGACAAAAGTTTGATCTTCAAAGAAAGGCAAGGGCAACTTTTTCTCAACAACCAGACACCGACCAGATAAAAAAGGAATGTTTAAAAAAAGTAAACGAAACATTAAACTCTGTTCTAAACAGCTCACATTAACAACACCAAAGGGCGTTTATACTTTAGTTTATGAGTCCAAGCACAAAAAGACCGTTGATATTGATTCTGATTAAGTATTTTTTTTTAATTTAAATAAATATGTGAGTTAGAAAAGAAACTCAGCATGGATAAGATATATGACAGTTTTGACTCTTGGTTAGATGCAATGGAAGAGGAAGAGCGTTTGTCAAAAGCTTTAAATGAGGTCGTTTTAGAAGTTATTGATCCAACAAACGTACAGGCAAGCGTTGTACATGCTATTTCTCAAGTTCCAAGTAAACTAACAATAAACCCCCCGGTTAAAGTAAGGATAGTTGTTTTAATCGACTATATAACAATAAACGAAGAAAATCTAGAAGTCTGGGTCTCAACTAAACAGCAGACTATTCTTTCTTATAATGACTTAACACCCGGTTGGGCAGATCAACTTCTTACACAGTTTAATGAAGCCTCTGAAGCAGCTAAAATGAGAGGCTCTGGTTGGTCAGAGGGTGAAGTCCTAGACATCAGATTAAGACAGGCTAAGTATGAGCCAATTGTAGGCAAGTCTTACATTCCACTGCCTCCAACATTGGTTGCAAAGAAAGCAGTTCTGAACATAAAAAATTCAGACGACAAATGTTTTATGTGGTGCGTTCTTGCTAGGCTGCATCACGTTGCCAAAAATGCAGAGAGAGTATCTAACTATTTGCAGTGGGCCAATGATCTTAACTTTAACGGCCTTGAATTTCCTATGGCTGTAGACAAAATTGATCAGTTTGAAAAACAAAATCCACCAATAACTGTTAATGTCTACACATGGTCTGAAGAAACCAACCTTCTGCCAATTAGAGTGTCAAAGAACAGTCCAACAATAGGCGAACCAACCAAACACCATGTAGACTTACTCCTAATGCAAAGCCTTAATGGGTTGCACTACACTCTAATACGCACAATGAGTAGATTACTAGTGCATACTACAAAACACCATAGCAAACAAGAATTTTGTAGAAAATGTTTAACAAGAATTCCATCCGTTCAAGCTGCGAGTGAACATGTAAAACATTGTCTTAGTCCAGTTGACTGCAATACAGAACTAATTATGCCAAGAGAAGGCAGTAAGGTTAGTTTTAAGAATTACAAAAAACTCCAGAGGTCTCCATATGTTGTTTACGCAGACTTCGAGTCGCTTATTGTTCCTTATGAGGGGCCAGCTCCAAAAATTTACCAAAAACAGTTATAATGAATAACCACCAGATTTGTTCATTTGCCTTCATTGTTGTCAGGTCAGATGGTGAACATTCAAAGCCAGAATTATACAGAGGACCACATGCAGCAAAACATTTCTTAAAACGCATGCAAGAAGTTCGTAATGTCTGTTCTAATAATCTAGTCCTATCCGATCTTAAGATGACCCCTGAAGATCAAGATCGCTATGACTCAGCCACTCACTGTTGGATTTGTGGTTTAGAGCTAACACCTAAAAGTTTAAACCCAACAGTAAGAGATCATGATCACATTAGCGGAAAGTTTAGAGGAGCAGCGCATAACAATTGCAATCTTCAACTAAAGTTTGATCCTAGGACTTGGAGACTTCCTATATTCTTTCACAACTTGCGAGGTTACGACTCTCACCTTATAATGCAAGCAGTAACTAGCGCCTTTAGGGTGTCATGCATTGCGCAGGCATCAGAAAAGTACATGTGTTTCACTTTAAATAATTTATCTTTTTATGACTCTATGCAACACCTGATGGGGAGTTTAGAGTCACTGGCAGGATCCTTAAAGTCCTGCCCAATAACAGAAGAATATTTTGACCCAACTCTTGTTAGAAAGGGCGTTTACCCTTATGAGTACATGAACAGTTGGGAAAGGTTTGATAACCCAGCCCTTCCACCTAAAGGCGCGTTCTTTAGTAGTCTTAGAGGAAAGGACATCAGTGATTCTGATTATTCTTATGCTCAAGATGCGTGGCAGAAGTTAGAGTGTAAAACGATGGGAGACTATCATGATTCCTATTTAATGGCGGATACCTGTTTGTTGGCGGACGTCTTTGAAAATTACAGAAAGACCTGCATGAAACATTATAGTCTAGATCCTGCGCATTATATTTCTGCGCCTGGGATGAGTTGGGACGCTTTCTTAAAATATACAGGTGTACAGATTGATTTATTGTCTGACCTGCCAATGCTTCAGATGATTGAAAACGGATTGCGTGGGGGAATTAGTATGGCGTCTCACCATTACTGTAAAGCAAACAACAAATACTTGGACGACTATGATCCAAGTAAAAGATCTAACTATCTCATGTATTTAGATGCAAACAATCTGTATGGTTGGGCTATGAGTCAATCACTTCCATTACGTAACTTTAAAATGTACACAGGACTCAAAGACATTCAAAAGTTTTTAAAATGGCTACCTACTCTAGAAGCTGATCGTAAAAGAGGTCTCATTCTAGAAGTTGATTTAGAATATCCTCATGACCTTCATGATTACCATAATGACTATCCATTAGCGGCAGAAAGTCTAAAGATGGCAATGACAGAACCGCCTAAACTTGTGCCTAATCTTCGTGACAAAAAAAATTATGTCTGTCATTACAGACTTCTCCAATTTTATTTAAGACATGGTTTAAAGTTAACAGCAGTTCATCGTATAATTGCATTTGATCAAGAACAGTTCATGAAACCATACATCATGAAGAATACTGATCTCAGAACTAAATCCGCAGATGCTTCAGAAAAAGACTTTTTCAAGTTGATGAACAACAGCTGTTTTGGAAAGACTATGGAGAATCCGCACAAGCGTAAAGATGTTAGATTGGTCACCAGAGAGAACGATGCAATTAAGTTGACTTCAAAACCTAATTATCAGGACTTCAGAAGATTTCATGATCAGCTTTTTGGCATAATGATGAAAAAAAAGAAAGTCAAATTGGATAAGCCCGTTTTTATTGGGTTTACTGTTTTAGAGCTGTCGAAGCTTTTGATGTTAGAATTTCTTTATGACTACTTTAAACCCTTGTATCCTGAGTCCAGAGTTCTGTACACAGATACAGATTCCTTTGTAATCGACATCCCTACTGAAGATATCTATAAAGACATGGAATTAGAAGTAGCTAAAGGGCATGCGGGATGGTACGACACATCTGATTACCCTAAAGATTCGCCTTTGCATTCAACTGTTAACAAAAAGGTTTTAGGTAAGATGAAGGATGAATTATCTGGAGATGTGATCAAGGAGTTTGTTGGTTTAAGGTCGAAAATGTACAGTCTTTCAAGCCAAAAAAAAGTTGTTAAAAAAGCAAAGGGAATATCTCGCAGCGCTGTGCAGTCAAGCATATCCCATGACAACTATAAAGAAGCATTGTTTGGCAATAAGACTTTTCATCATGACAATTACAAGCTGCGATCTAATCTGCATGAGATTAACACAACAGTTGTAACAAAACGGTCTCTTGACCGCACTAACACAAAAAGAGTATTTGTTAATCCAGAGTATTCATATGCAATTGGTCATTGGAGAACAAAATAAACATTAGTATAATCATATGTCTTCAGGCTTATATTTTTCAGCAATCGCACGTTCAATTATATCATCATCTAATTTAGCAAAATTAATATTATTTATTAATGCTAGATGTGCTTTAATTTTTTTTGTCATTTCACAATATTCATGTTTCCATAAATCAAAATCAAAATAAAAGCTTTGGGGTTTAAAGCGATTGTCTGGCGATTGTTCTAGCCAGGGATTGTCAATCTTCTCAAATACTTCTTTAATGATATACTGATACTCAAATAAATCTTGCATTAATTTTAAAGACTTTTCCTTTGCCATTTCTGCCATTTCCCTTTGAGCTTCCATTTTAAACCCAAATGTATTTGCGTAGATTAAAACAGTTCTTTAAGCTTAAATATATCACCAACCAATTCAACCAAATTATTATCCATTACTGCTAAATGTGCTCGAATTTTTTTTATCTTTTTAATATATTCTTGCTCCCAATCAAAATTTGAGGTTTTGTCTAGCATGGCATGATCAATCTTCTTAAATAATTGTCTAATAACATGATTATAATCAAATATTTCTCGTATTATTTCTAAGGACTCTTCCTTCACCATTCTTGCTTCCAGTGCCATTTTACGTAAGGATTCTTCCTTTTCCATTCTTGCAGCCATTTTAATTTAAATTAAAAAATAATTAAGCGACTGGAACTGTGTCTGGAGGGATTATCTGCAGTTCTTCCTTCACAAAAGATCTTTGAGGGGCCGGCCGTTTTGTTGTGTCAGTTTCTCGTAAATAATACACGGGCGGATTCATTTTCACAATTTTTTTTTATCTCATATGGATCAACACTCCAAACTGGATCTGTTGCCCTGATGCGGGTGTCCCCTTCCGCTTCTCCCGGCGAATAAAGGTATCTCACTTTCAAACCAAATGGTAATAGTTTGCTTGATGAAGACTCTCCTTCAACAACATTTATTTTTTGTTTTTTGATTGCTTGTACTGGTTTTAGACCTTTAAATTCTTCATTATTCATTGCGCGCAAAACTGAGGGCAGTCTTTTTACCCATTCTGTGTTGCGAGAATTGTCAATCAGCTCTCTGTGATACTGGTAGGAGAAAAGTCTTTCAGATAACTGTTTGTTAAAGTTTTCAACCAAAGCCTGTGATCTGTGAACTCCTGGAATGCCTCTTTTAATGGTAACTCTATGTTTTAACAATAATTGATTCACTTGTCCTTTAAATTCTTTCCCATCATCGACTTGAATCATGCGAGGATAAGTTAAGGGGCCTCGTTGATATATCAGTTGTATAGCGACAGCAACAGCAGAAGCACTCTTTTGTGTTAATGGTTCCGCATCTTTGTATCTTGAAGCTATATCAATGACTGTAAGTGCGTACTTAAATCTTTTTCGTCTAATCGTATCATGGGGTAAATATAGAAGGTCCATTTGATGGGTGTCGTTTGGAGTTATATTCACAAAGTGTGGTCTCTGTATTTGTTTAGGCGCTGGTAGATAAATTTGCCAAATCGCTTGTTTAGATAACCATTCTTTTGCTGTTTGTTCACTGACTCCAGCTGCTTGGCTTAGCTTTTTAATTGCTGTTATTCCCTTCCAATATCCTTTTGGCGAATAATAGATCTTGTTCATTTTTTATTCAGCCAATATTATGCGCAACAAAATACACAACGGTCATACCAAAGGCAATAAACAATATTTCTTGCATCTTTTGTTTTTCTGATGGCTGATAAAAATCGCTAAATTTTGGTGGAGGCAATGTCTCGATTGGCTTGCCTGTTACAAGATAATATTCTTTTATTGCTTGATCAACATCTTTAAATGTGTAAGCTGCATGTCCCTGTTCTTTCAGTTCATCGTTAATAAAATCTAACTGCTCAATTCTCTGCTTTTCATACGCAGCTTGTGCTGCGGCTAGTTGCTCCATAGCTTTGTTATGTCTTTTTCTCTCACCGTCATCCCGTAGTTTACTAAATGCGTAATTACTTCCGCTAAACGCAAGCGCATTAACCACAGCGCCACCAATCATCATTACGAGTGAAGCCATTTTTATAAATGTATTTTTTTAATTTTACATATTGATACTGTCTGGAATTATTCCTTGCTTAACTAGAAAATCTTTCGTAGCAAATGAAGCTGTAATAACAGCAATCAGCTTTGCTGAGTCTTCAAAGCCTAGTTTGCCAAGATCTGCTGGTTTTATTTTTAACAGGCTTTTACCAAGCATTGTGTATCCTACACTTAGGCCTCCAATAACAGCAGAATGGTATACAAGGTTAGTAATAGTTTTTTTCGGTGCTCATTTTTAAAAAATAAAATAATATTTATTTATTAATAAAACATGAACTGCGATGATCTACTACAGCTTCAGGGCAGCCTAAACGTTCCTGAACTTATGATTACAAATGATCAAGTTGATGACCAAGATATTATGCCCAAAAAGGAAAGGCTGTATTCTTTGGCAGCATGTGGAAAAACAAAACAGTACCTTGGAAATGAATTCAGCATAGAACAGATTCAACAAATGTCGCCGCAAGACATTGTAAAGTATCACAACAGGTATGAAGCGCAACTGGGGTCAAGAATGGTAAAAAGTGTTGGGCAAACGGTTCTTAGTTTGTACACTAAACTAGTTAGTAGATTTGCTCCCATTGATTCTGAACAAGATTTTATGTATGATTTAACGCAGGATCCAGTTTTAACAAAGTCATTAGAGTCTCTAGGATGTGATCTATATTACAGATTTGGAACATTGTTATCGCCATTAATCATGGGATTAATTACTTTTAATCATATAGATTTTGTTTCCCTTCAAAATGACCGAGCCAGAAAATCAGCAGAATCAGAAAACGTTGAATCAGGTGGAGAAAGTGACCCGTGAAAAGAATCCTGGGCGCGTTGAAGCAGGGAAAAAATTAGCAGAGTGGAACAAAAAAAGAAAATTAGAGTTACAACATATAACTCATAATGAAAAAACACCAGTTGTTTCAGTGCCAGAGCCACAACAAGAACAAGTTGTTTCAAGTCCCGCAACACCAAAGTATTCATGGATTATTTGGATTAAAAGAGTTGGCATTTTTGGCGTCATTGCTGTTGGTGGGGGTGGTTATTACGTTTATAAAACATATAAAGAAAGACAGCAAAAACCAAAGCAGCCCAAAAAATCACAGCCACTAAATACAAAATCTGAACAAAAAAGAATACCAGAACCGCCAACAACAAAAGATCATTTTGATCCATTTGATATGCAGTAATATTTCAAGAACTTAATAAATAATTATAAGTGACTTGAATAAGAACTTGATAACGACTTCATGACGACTTGATGAAAACTTAAATAAGAACTTGATTAAAAACTTAAAGTAACTTGATTAAGAACTAGATTAAGAATCTGGGGTAACTTGATTAAGAACTTGGGGCGACTTAATTAAGGACTTGGGGAAACTTAATTAAGGACTTGGGGTGACTTAATTAAGAACTTAATTAAGGACTTGGGGTGACTTAATTAAGGACTTGGGGTGACTTAATTAAGGACTTGGGGTGACTTAATTAAGGACTTGAGGTGAAAAGTGGAACTGGTAGGACCACTTGTCATTTGATATGTCAGCCACTTGCTTTGTGACTGAACAGGATGTGCCTGAGCGCTGAGCAGTGTCGGGCTGGCCTGCAACTACTAGTTAAGCGCGATGAAGAACAGAGAAAGAGGCAGCTCACGCTATAGCAAAGAACGTGTTAGCGCATGCCCGCTGTGCGGACAGACCTATCATTTGGTGAATAGTTGACCGACCTTCCCTGACTGACTCAACACTTTAAACATTGCTGTTGTGTGCGCGCTGCTGTGTGTGTGTGTGTGTAAAATAGTGTAGTAAAAATGTGTAGTCATTTGAAGTACTCCTTCGTTGGATTAATAAACTAAGAAAGACGACAGAACTCTTTGAAAAATATCCGGAACTCGCAAATCTGACAATTTCTATTACACAAGCCATCGCGTTGACGCCAAAGATACATGCTGCTCTAAAAACCCACGCCGGTGTGGCAGCTGACTGGATGTGAAGAAGGTATGTACATTGTCAACTAACTGACTGTGTTCTGTGTAAACAAAGGCCTCTTGTCTGTGTTAAGTCGTAAACCCCACACACCAACAAACCGACACGCACACTGAAAACGGCGAAGTGGTGGCTTCCCATTCGAGAATGTTCAAGAACATTTGCTGATGCAATAATGTTGCAAGTTGACCTGGCCAAAGCGCGCCGCGAGCCCGGTGAGAGAAGAAACGCAGTAGGCGCGCGAGGCGTGTTTTATTGATTTTTAGGTCAGAACATAGGGAGACACACAGTTTGTAAACAGGACGCTCGGCCTGCTGACTTACTGCGTCGTTATAATTGTGTTGTCTTGGTCTTGCAAAAAGCTGACAGTCAACCGACTGGTAGTACAGACTGTTTGGGGGAACGCAGACACTATTTATTATAGATGACTGTTCGGCAGAAAGAGACATAGTTAAAAAGAGAAAATCTTTGTCGAAACTGGCTTTCAGTGGAAGACATGCTGGGATAAGTGTGTGGATTTTATGTCAGAAATATAACTCAGTTTTAAAAGACTTTAGAGAGCAATTAAAGACTGTAGTTTTATTTCACATGAAAGACAGAGACGCATTTGATGAATGTATGCGTGAAAATGATGTTATTGAAGACGATCAAGAAAAACGAAGGATTAAGCAAAAACTAAAGTCTCAAAAGTTTTCTAAATTAGTGTTAAAAACAGATAATCCTACACATTATGTATGTTTGTAAAGTGTTTACTATTAGAGAACTAGTAAACAGGCATTCTGGGTAAGCCGGCGGAGCAACAGCGAAACCGGCTTCAGCCGGTTGGAGCTGGCGGAGGTGGGTGAGCCAGAATGCCTGTTTACTAGTTCTCTGAAGGTCAGTGGTCATCTTGTTCCCTAAGGGATGAATCCCAAG
>CM065716.1:114761250-114771250 GCA_033310375.1 Conus canariensis
CCATCGGTGCTCAACCAATCATGACTGCAAATCCCAAACGGACTATGAACATGGACCAAATGGAATATCCATGTGTCTGTGGAAAGCTTTTCGCTACCACCCGTGGCATGAAGATCCACAGAACAAAGATGGGATGTGTGAAGACTCATCTGAATGAGCAGCAGCGCACTGCATCAGCAGATAAGACGTCGGAAGACCAAGGCCAGGATTTAAACCACAGTGCCAAGGACATCCACGCTGTTGGTTCGGATGAGGAATTTGCACATGCCCTCGATGCCAGGCGCCTGAAACTCAACCTGCCACGAGCAAACGAAACTGAAGATTGGGAGAAACTGGATGCAAAATCGTCCAAAGACTCGATGCACTGATAGGGAAAAGCACCCTGGAACACAAACTAGCCACATATGGGGACATTGTGTATGCCACATGTAGAGACGCCTATGGAGCAAAACTACCCAAAGAGAAAACACCTCCAAAGAAATCCAGACGCCAAGAAAAGATGGACAAGATCAGGGTCCAAAAGAAAAACCTCAAGATGCAAATGAAGACCGCACTGCCAGCTGAAAAACAAGGCTTGGAAAAACTGTGGAAAGACCTGAAAGAAAAACACAGTGCCCTCAGCAAAGCGGAATCTGCGAGGAAGAGGAAGAGCAAAAAGAAGAAGACACAAGAGCGCTTCTTCAGAGACCCCTTCCAGTTTGCCAGAACACTGTTTGAGCAGCCAAAATCTGGGACCCTAAGTGTGGACAAAGGAGTTCTTGAGCAGCATCTGAGGAAAACATACTCTGACCCACAGAGCAAAGCACCACTCGACATTCAAGGTCTGGTGTGGCCAACCAACCCTGAGGAACAGTTCAATGGCAAGCCTCCAACGTTGGCGGAAATCAAGAAGGTGGTCGACAAAGCCAGAGCCAAATCATCACCAGGGCCAAACGGAATACCTTACCAGCTTTACAAGAAATGTCCCAAGGTGCTGGAGTGGCTCCACAGGCTGCTGCGATCGGCTTGGAGAAACCAGAAGATCAGCGGCCAGTGGATGACGGCAGATGGTGTGTACATCCCCAAAGAGCAAAACTCAAGTGACATTAGCCAGTTCAGGCCAATATCACTACTGAACGTCGAAGGGAAAATCTTCTTCTCTGTCATGGCAGCAAGGCTGACCAAGTACCTGATGGAAAACAAGTACTTGGATGTGTCAGTCCAGAAAGGTAGCATCCCAGGCGTGGCGGGCTGTGTAGAACACGCCACAATGATCTGGGACGCAATCCAAAAAGCAAAAACAGAAAAGAGAGACCTGGACGTAGTGTGGCTTGATCTGGCAAACGCATATGGATCTGTGCCCCATGAGATGATACAGTTGGCTCTTGAGATGTACCATGTGCCAAAGAACATCCGCGACATGCTCAAGAAGTACTTCAATGGCTTCTCAATGCGGTTCTCTACCAAGGAGTACACAACAGACTGGATCAACTTGGAAGTGGGTATTGCAATGGGCTGTGCAATTTCCCCAATACTGTTCGTGCTGGCAATGGAACTCATCTTGAAAGCAGCAACAAACAACGCGAGACAAACAGACCTTGGCGATGGATACAAGATGCCTCCTCTCAAGGCCTTCATGGATGACACTACAGTGATTTCATCCAGAGAAGACGAGACACGTCATGTGCTGGAGAGGCTGGACGACATAGTTGCCTCATCCAGAATGAAGTTCAAGCCAAAGAAATCACGGAGTCTCTCACTGAGGAAAGGAAAAGTGGCCGGATCTGTGGTCTTCAGTGTTGCCAACCAGGCCATTCCAACAGTCACAGAAGAACCAGTCAAGAGCCTTGGAAGATGGTATGATGATACGCTGAAAGACACACAAAGAGCAAAAGAAACCAAGCAGATGGCGGAGGAAGGCTTGGAGACCATTGACCAGTGTGGGCTCCCTGGCAAATACAAGGTCTGGTGTCTGCAGTTCATGCTGATACCAAAGCTGCTATGGCCTCTGATGATATACGACATCTGCACCAGCATAGTGGAGGCAATGGAAGCCAAAATCAACAAGTTCACAAGGAAATGGCTTGGTGTCCCACCCTGTCTGACTGACATAGCGCTGTACTGTCGCCAAGCAAAGCTGAAACTACCCCTGAAATCCATCCTGGAGGAATACAAAGCAGGGAAGATCAGACTTCAAAGCATGCTGGAGGACTCAGGAGACAAGGTGGTAGAAGCAATTAAGCCCCAGCTGAAGACAGGCAGAAAATGGAAAGTTCAAGAGGCGATGGATTCTGCAAAAGAAAGTCTCAAGATCAGAGAAATAACAGGACACACACAGACCAACAGACAGGGACTGGGGGTGACCAAAACTGAATGGTGGTCAAAGGCCAAAGGAAAAGCCAAAAGAGACATGATGATTCAGGAGATGAGAAAAGAAGAAGACCAAAAAAGACTCCAAAAAGCAGTCCAGCAGAGCCAGCAAGGGCAATGGACAACGTGGGAGAATGCACTCCAAAGAAGTCTCACTTGGAATGACATTTGGCACATGGCCCCTCTCAGGATCAGCTTCATTCTCAGATCTGCATATGACCTTCTGCCCTCAAATGCAAACCTGGTGAAGTGGGGGAAAACAGACGATCCTGCATGCCCCTCTGCCATGAAAAACAAACAGTGGAGCATGTCCTAAGCTCATGTAAATTAGCCCTGGCTCAAGGAAGGTACACATGGAGGCACAACCAAGTGCTCAAAGAAATTGTACAAGTAGTCTGGGCTAGTACCAACACCACAAAAGGGAAAATCAGGACTCCAAAAGCACCCGCAACATTCTTCACGGCAGGAGGCAGCAAATCATGGCCAAGAACAACAGTGCCACTCGAAACATGCAGGCAGAGTCTGCTGGACGGGGCAGATGACTGGGAGTGCACTGCAGACCTCCCAGAATGGAAGAGTCACCCAGAGATCATCAGCAAGAGTGGCATGAGACCAGACATAGTAGTCCACTCTAAGTCAACCAAGCAGCTGATCATGATCGAGCTCACGGTGCCATATGAGAACAGAATGGAGGCAGCTCAAATCTACAAGACTGAAAAGTATGCTGATCTGGCAAACAGCCTGAGGAGAGAAGGCTATCAGGTCAAAGTCCTCACTGCAGAAATTGGAGCTAGGGGGTTTGTAGGAACGTCTGCATACAGCCTCATGAAACAGCTCTCAGTTGCAGGGAAGGAAAAAACCAGAGCCCTGAAAGCAATGGCAGAAGCGGCAGAGAGGTGTTCAAGCTGGATCTGGTCAAGGAGGAACAAAAGTGAACTTCATAAGGCTTAATTTCCCTACAAATATCAGGTGTCCCTGTGGCTCAGTGGTTAAAGCGCGAGTCATTAAGTGGAAAATGAGCATGTCCAGAGGGTCATGGGTTCGAATCCCAGCCATGGCTCGTCCCAAGATGGGAAAAAAAAAGGGGCAGCAGAGGGACATCCGGAGTCATGAACCGGGTGTGGCCCAACCCCCCTAGAGTGTCAGGAGATAAGGGCCGAAACACTTGCTTGAAGGGGGCTTCTCTTCTGAGGACTCTCTGCTGCCACGCTCTCCACGAGTTTCTTTCTACTACTCTTTATTTATTAAATCTTGCTGAAGTTTGGGTGCTGTGCAAGTCATTTTCTTTTTTGCTTCTCCTTATATTCAGCAAGAGGGATGCATACCACCTGCTGCCCAGATCAGACCAAGTGAACATTTTGAGACTGTGGACGGGGCACTCCAGACTGAGACATCACATGTTCACAAAATTCCACACTGGCGAGTCTTCAGGTTTCCCATGCGGTACGGCCCCAATGACACTGGAACACTTCCTGCAGGACTGTCCCACACAAGAAAAGCTGAGGACAGAGAACTCTCCTGCCAACACACCGATGAGGGAAAAGCTTTATGGATCACTGGAGAGACTCCGCCGTACAGCAGCCTTCGTCAATGCCTCTGGGGTTCCTATCTAAGTGAACGAAGAGAAGAAGAAGAAAATCTACTTCATCGATTTATTCTTTACTAATTTATCAGTCAACTTGATTGTCTTACTCTGGTTTTCTTTCAGCCACTCTCTTTTTCACATATATTTTTTTTCTTTCTGTCGTGTGTGTGTGTGTGTGTGTGTGTGTGTGTGTGTGTGTGTGTGTGTGTGTGTGTGTGTGTTTTCCCTTTTCTCCTTCCCATTTCAATAGCACTGCTAGATGGGTCATGTATCCTGGAACCTGGAAAAATAGTTTTCATTTTTTGCGCACTTTAAACTGGCAGACCTGCTCTTCAGACTTGATGTGTTTTTAGGATAATTTTCATTGGAGTGATTGAAAACTCACCTTGACAGGGCGCTTCCTCTTGAGTGTACAGTTTTTTAAACAGCGATTTATGCTCTTAGAATAAAAAAAAGATTGCCTGTCACTTTGGCGAAAGCAGTGTACTAGCTAAAAGGAGAGAGAGAGAGAGAGAGAGAGAGAGAGAGAGAGAGAGGAGAAGAGGACGAAGATGTATGAGAGAGTTGAACTCTCAACTATTTTTATAAGCTCGTGCATCATTGATCCTTGGGTGAGTACTGGGTGTGTAAACATGTTTGTTTTCAATGCAAACGATTTCTTTTTATCGCGATTTCGAATTCCGATCGTTTATTCTCGTTTTCATTGTGATCAGAATCATTTCCAAATACTACCCCATTCACACATCCAATCATGTGGATCCTGTGATCGATCGTCAAGTAAGTGGTTAATCTAGATTACTAAAACAGTGCCTTGTCTTTCCAGGGCCAGCACCCTGAACATTGAAACCTTTACTTGGACGTAGCTTCTTGCAGCCCTTGAGATACTTTAGAATGTCTGCTGACCAGAGAAATTTTGATTTGAATTTGATGTGATGACTGTCCTCACGGAAAGAATGTTATTTCTGGTGCCTGGCAAGAAAGATGAGTTTTGTTTTCCCACTGGAAAAATGTAGGAGAATTGGGGTGTGTGAATGGTTTGTCATTTATGTAAGGCAAACTGGGTGTCTGTATGATCTGAAAAAGAAGTTTGTGAAATGGGCAAATGAATTGAGGTCAGTGTGACCTATCTTATCTATCTATCTATCTATCTATCTATCTATCTATTATCTATATATATGTGTGTGTGTGTGTGTGTGTGTGTGTGTGTGTGTGTGTGTGTGTGTGTGCAAGAACAGTAATAACACTTTGTATAAAAGAGACGTCTTGTTGATTAACATATTGGAGCAAGAAAAAAAAGAAAATCTTAAAATCTCATCGCGCCAAAAAATAAGTGAGATGTGATTAGAGAGGGAAAAGAACAATTTTCTTCGAAGGGAAAAAAAAATTAAAATTATATTCTGTTTTGATATATTTAAAGAAATGAGTCAGATGTGCAGTTGTATGCAGGGTGCATGATTGTCTCTGTGTGCATGTGAGCGTGCATGTGGGGAACATCGTGTGACATAGTGTGACAATGTCAATATTGTTATCATTGTTATTATCATATCATCATTATTATCATCATCATCATCATCATCATTTTTAGTATTATTGTTATTATCATTATTGCTATTGTTATCATCATTATCATCATTACCACCATCTTCATCAAAATCATTTGTATTACTATCATCATCATCATCATCATCATTACTACTACTACTAGTATTACTATATTACTACTACTACTACTACTACTACTACTACTACTACTACTACTACTAGTATCATTGTCAAGGGAGCGAAACCTTTCACAAAGGGCCTTTAGCGCTTAAGGGGAAAAGAATGCCACGCGTGGTGGAGAAATAGATAATCGGCCGGTTAGCAGTACGCCCTCACCTAGCGCATACGGCCGAACTGTGTCAAGGAGGTTGAAGTGGTCAGGTGATCGATGGCATCTAAGGTAGTGAGGACCCTCCCGAGTTCAAACCTTCCCGACAGAGAAAGTGAGGAAAACGTAACTACTAGGACCTCGGAGCATCGACTGGGCGCTAAATACTCAGTCAGCTGAAGTTGCTTTGTAGACAGACCTTGAAGAGCAGAAGTCTTGGGCTTGTTCAGATGGTATTGCCATAGGGCACTGTGTTGAGGCTTTGTCAGGCTGGTTGAATGCGCGTGGACGTTGTTGTCGTAGCTTTCTCTTGGCTAATTACTGTGTTAAAGTGGCTCCTGGAGTCGGCGGGAATTTTCGATGTCCATTTGGTGCGAAGTGGCTGTTTCCTAAGCAATAAGTTAGGGATGTGTGTAAATGCTGATGTGTGGAAGAATGTAGTGTAAGGGGAATTCAGTGTACTTGTGAACAAGGTGGTGGAGAAGCAACGTGGACAAAGGCATGGCCCAAAGGGAAATCCTTTGTGTCCATCCCTATATAAACTGAGGGAGAACAACACCATGGAAGAGGAGAAGAGCACCACGAGAGAGAGAGAAAGAGAGAGAGAGAGAGAGAGAGAGAGAGAGAGAGAGAGAGAGAGAGAGAAGAACGGAGGAGAGAGAGGAGAGAAGAGTGAGCAGGACAGAGTTGGGTTGAGAAACACGGGGTCTGGGAGACAGAAGAGACAGCAAGGTCTTAAGGTAAAAGACAAGCTGAAAAGAAAGACTGAGTTTGAAACCCAGAAGTGGGTGAGACAAAGAAGAAGATTTTTGCGTCCATTCGATTTTCTGTATTTCTAGTATTTCTATGCTTGATAAAATATGCCAGATTTCAACGTACCATCGTTCCCATTTGTATATGATTTTCTGTATTTCTAGTATTTCTAGGCTAGATAACATATGTCAGGTTTCAATGTACCATCGTTCCCATTTGTATATCATTATCATCATTATCATTAATTTCATGATTATGATCATGACTATCATTATAGCACATTAGTATATCCTTTGATTCTATCTTATTATCTTCCCATAATATATATCCTCCATTTTCTTCTCTTTCTTCTTTCTTTCCCTCCCCTTCCTCCTCCTTCTTCCTATTCCTCTTCTTCATTTTCCATCATCATCATTCATCATCATCATCATCATCATCATCATCATCATCATCATCGTCATCATCATCATCGTCGTCGTCTTCATCATCATCATTACTACTACTACTACTGCTGCTGCTGCTGCTGCTGCTACTACTACTACTACTACTACTACTACTACTACTACTACTACTACTATCATAATAATAATTATTCTCATCATCATTATCCTTTCGTCTTTAACCATAAAATTAACCATATAATCAAGCATACAGCTGAACTCTTCTCTAACCTCTCTCCTTCCTCTTTGTCTGTTAACATCGTTATTATTATTTCTACAATTACTATCGTTGTCTCTGTTAGTACAATTATTTTATGATTATACTGCCATCATCATCATCATCATCATCATCATCATCATATCATCATCATCATCATCATATAATGATGATCATATGATGATGATGATAATGATGATCATATGATGATGATGATGATGATGATGATGATGATGAGATGATGATGATGAATGATATTATTAATATTGTTGTTGTAATTATTTTATGATTATACTGCCATCATCGTCATCGTCATCATCATCATCATCATTATAGTAATAGTAGTAGTAGTAGTAGTAGTAGTAGTAGGTAGTAGTAGTAGTTGCAGTAGTAGTAGTTGCAGTAGTAGTAGTAGCTGTTGTTGTAGTAGTGGTAGCATATGAAGACTGTAGTCTGAACTTCATAAAATCTCCATGGGATCACCTCAACATGCTCTTCTCTAACCTCTTTTATAGAACGTTTACACTAAAGGCCTTGCAGACCTCAATAGAAACGGAACTAATCGATTGTTGATGCTAGCATATGACGGTTTGGCCAACAAAACATCAAAGAACGCTCCAGAATGAACAACAGAGGTTCAGCACCAATTGAACAATATTCCGTTGTGGTGTCAAGAAACTGGATCGTCCATCAACCCTGCTAAAACCCAGACATTGGCCTGCACTCTCAACAAGACGTCAGGACCATTGCCCCAATCAGTTTCCTTCGATGGAATTTCAATTGAATCGACTGACAGCCTACGTTATTTAGGTATAGGCTTTGACAGAATGCCGACCTTTTGAAAACATGTTTGTGCTTAAATGGCAAAAGGGCCTGTTTGCCATAAAAGATATGGCAACTAAAGGCATTAAAGGATGTCATGTCTGCTGACTGTATCACGCAGTTGTACTCAGTGAGACTGATCAAAGATTAGGGCTGAAAATACTGTACAAAAACTGTCTTTTTTAAATTAGAAAGAATTTCAAACAAAGCAATGATACTTATCTTGAAAACTACGAAGAACACACCAGTTGAAACTATACAATACCTGCTTGACCTTCCTTCAATGCATGCCAGGCACAAGCTATAACAAGTGAACTCATATTTTAGAGCACATGAAAATCCTCCGAACCCATTACACACAGCAGTCAAGGAAACAAAAGGCACTCGGCCAGGATGGGGAAAATTATGGGTTGAACAGGCAGAAGACAATATACAGCTTGTGTGCCAGTTAGCAGTATTCAAAGAAACAGTTGGAACAACTACACCAAGTTGCCGTCACTCCAGAACTTTGACCACACTGTTGAGAATGTCTAGAAGGCAAAACCAACGGTGAATGTCAGATGCAGGTGGAAAACCGGCATAAAAGAAGGTGTTGTTATATACACCGACAGTTCCGTTCCTAAAAGCTGGCGATACACAATGAAGCAAAATGGCCAAACTATCTAGGAAGACAATGGTGCATACAGTTTAGCGACTTCAAGTCTAAAAATGGAGTTAGAAGCAGTGTGATGGATCGTATTTCGTCCGGTCCCAAATTTTGGGACACGTTTGACCGGAACAGGTAAACCTGTAAAACCGGCTGGCCTGCTTACCTGACAGCTACTCACCTGCGTTTTGTGTATGTCAGGTGAACGAAGATTTCCCTTCAGTCTCCGCAGAGCTACCGGCCGAGCAACTTCATCAGACAGCCGAAGGGAGACTGAGGGCAGATTTTCGCTGGCAGTTAGGTATATGTGTTGATAATTGAATTGAAATTAGGATTTGTATTAATGAAGTTGTTTTTTCTACAGGTGGTTGGGAAATTTCCAGTGCTTAGTAAAGGCCTAAAATATTTGATTGTTCCCTTGATATATCTTATGATTTGACGAGATATTGGGTAACAGTAGGAAGTTGTAGTTAGTGAGTTGAGAGGATGAGGAGAATGGAGTGAGTAGAAAGAAAAAAGAACATGTATACAGACATGTGATCGGAAAAAAGTAACCTAGTTAAATCACCGTATTGTTAAAAAAAAAGTGTTGTTTATTTTTTTCTCTAAAGTATCGTAATGATGTGAGTATTTGTGAGCTCTGGAAGTGAACAATGAAATGTATTGTGCATAAATTATCGGAAAATGTAGTTTGATTCTTGTTGTGGAAAGATAAAAAGGGACGAACGGAAACCGTTCCTTGGTATGTAATTGGACACACGTCTAGTGATGATGTGATATGATAAAAATACTCTTTTCTTAATAAAAGGGGACAGACGGAATTCGTTCCTGTATATGTAATAATTGTATTCTTGGTACTTTGCAAAATGGTTTCATGTGGAAATCTTTTCCTTCAATGTAAGCAGTCATGGTGCTAATAAAAGAAAATTTTCTATTGTAATGCACCCACTGTATTGACCTTGTATATTCTGTTATGGGTATTTTCCCCTAAGTTTCAGTTAAATGTATTATGTGAAGAGTGACTGTTAGTTACAAACAAGAACGATAAACGTGTTGGAAGTAGGCTAGATAATCAAGGTAGCTATCGGTTGCCCCAGGTGTCGGTGAAGCCCCGTGTCCGACCTGGAACTGACTGCCATCCGGGTGTGGGGTGCAGCCTGTGCCCAGCCACTGTCTCTACCCCACCGGGGTATTGAGAGGCTGACCGAGGGTCAGTAGACATCGTGTGTGCACTGACAACCGGGTGAAGGGTGCAGCATGAGTCCAGCCGCCGTCTCGGCCCCGTGGGGGGGGGGGGGGGGGGTTGTCGAGAGCCTGT
>CM065716.1:114776250-114778750 GCA_033310375.1 Conus canariensis
GGGTTTCATTGCACACAAAGTAATTCTGTTCTACACAAAATATCTCAGTTTGCCAATGGTACTCAGTTATCTAATGTGGGCGATGAAACTTCATTTGAAAAAAAATCTGTTCTTCTAATTGACCGCTTTAACAGAGTGTTAGGACTGCATATGAACAGTAATAAGTCACATGCAATATGGTTAGGAAGCAAAAAAGAAAAAAAATCGCATGTAACTTACTCTCCTCACTTACAAATGATATGGAATCCTCCTAAATTCAAGATACTAGGTTTATGGTTCACTCAAAATCTAAAGAGTTGTATGAACTATAACGAAGAAAATTACCGAAGTCAAAATACTTTACAAGTTTGGTCGCAAAGTACCATTACACCTACAGGTAGAGTTGCTTGTTTTGTCCAAAGTGATACACATACATAAAGATACCTGACATATGGAAATATATTTGTACTTTGAAACTGACTGTCATAGATTAAAAAACATAATAGACATAAATGGAAATGTATAGCAACAGGTTTCTAGAATACTATGGACCAGCTTTCGATTTTAAGCATAGAAACATGAGTACTTTTTGGAAGCATGTACTGAAAGCATATAAGTTATTCCATTTCAATTAAAAACGTAAAACTCGGAATGAATTGCTTCCTGAACTGATTTTCCACAACGAAAATGTAAAAAATTGGTAATATAGTAATTAAACATAATAAACTGATAAGAAACGAAGTGTACGCCATAAAACTTTTTGAAGACAAATGGAGAATGTATGACGTTTGAGGAATTTTCAACAAATCGTGGATTTAGGATTCAATGGTATTATACTGGCAATTAAAGAATATATAAGAATAAGTGGAATAAATCGAAATACCAACAACAATAAAGTTTAAAGGTACCGAGAGGATCAAAACTACTGTATGAAATTTTAACACAAGACAAAGTAAAACCTAATTCTTGTTTGAAACGGACAAAGAAATTAAATGTTGATATTCCTTAGAAAGAGGTGTTCCTCAAAATACATAACTCTAAAGACGTTAGATCAAAGTAGCTACAGACTAGAATTGTTCACAAAATTCTTGCAACAAATGTTGTTTTCAGCGCAATGGGGGTACCTTCTACAGTAAAATGTTCGCTATGCATTGAGATTCTCTATTGAACATTCTTTCTGGAGTTCTAAATATATATATATATATAATAGACTAATAAATTCCAAGGATAAGTAACCGAGCACCATTCCAGCAACTTACAGAGCAGCTTGGTGTTGCAATGACTGCAAGAAAGATTCAATTATAAACAAAGCTTGCTCTTATGTCTTAGATTGAAGAAATAGGGGGAGATAAGCATTCATATCTGCAGTGGTAGTTAATTCTGCCTAACTAACAGTATGTGCTTGAGTGGATGAATGGGGAATAATAAATGCTTCTCAAAATGAGCCTTCGGCAAGTTTATAGTCTCCAAGGGGAGACAATCTCCAATGGGGAGGAAATTCACTAACATATAACTCCTGGTCAGATACCGGTATTTCGAAACCTGATTGTTTCTCCTCAGTGACCGCGGAAAGTGGTAACTTGACTCCAGATATGAATGCTTATCTCCCCCTATTTCTTCAATCTAAGATATAAGAGCAAGTTTTGTTTTATATATATATATATATATATATATATATATTATATATATATTATAATTGTGTGTGTGTGTGTGTGTGTGTGTGTGTGTGTGTGTGTGTGTGTGTGTGTGTGTACATACTAATTAATTTCACTTCATAATTAGTATCTATTTCCTCAAAACAATGTTTTCAGTCAGTGTGTATCGAAGGTCTGTTCCTATTCGGTACAGCTATTTGCTTTCTTTCTATTTTTAATTGATATATCAGGGAATGTTCTTTTAATAGTCATCGACAAGAGACTGATGAAGGAGACAGGAACGTGGTGTGTAGTGTGTAACTCTGTGTATTTTAATATGTCTTTCTCGTACATGCCTGAACATTCCATATTAGCCTGAAATATTAAAGGGATTGCCTGTGTTTGTAGACAAAATCACTCTACGTATAGACAGTTCCTGCTCCTGAAAAGTCGACCAGAATCAAACAAATCCTTTGTCTTTAGATTTAGAAAAAATGTATGTGTGTATTCTGTGTTTGTAAATTCTTTTGAGCGTGAAGGTTCCGCTAGCAGTTCACAAGTTCTGAGTGCTCTCATTCGGTATTAACAGATTATTCTCCCCTTTTCATCATTTTCGTTTCTTCCCTACCTCCTCCTTCCACCCGAAATATTTGTATCTTCGTCTGTTCCCCTTTCTCTTACATTCCAATTTCGACCATATCACCCAGAGGTTAATTGTGAGATGGAGGCTAAACATACCATAGACGGGATAGAGCTCTGTAATCTTTCCCTAAATATTTATCGTGATTGCTTTGTCTTCAACCGCGTGAAAAGTGAAAGGAGGGCTGTTTCATTCAACACTTACTTTTGTGGCCTGATTCTGTGTACCTGGAACGGGACTTCCGGTC
>CM065716.1:114783750-114806250 GCA_033310375.1 Conus canariensis
AAGACTTGGATATACAGAAATTTCACAATTTGCGTTCTAACTGGATTACGTAACAAAAGCTTGCCACTGCATCATCTAAGTTTTTGACTTCGTTGGGATTATATTCTTTCATTATTTTTACTTTACTACTATTGTAACATTTAGAAAGAGAAGGAGTTAGTTACCACCAAGGACACAGACAAACAAAGCACAGGACAAGACACAGTGCATTTCGGCCTCTTGGGTCTTCTTCAGGCAAAAACAAATAACATTTAGGACAGTGAAAACGAAGGACGAGAAACCATCTTATCTTCTCATATTCGGCGCAAAATCAAAATGGTTGTTGGATGAAAATGAGACCTTTAAGGAGGGGATCATGGGGGTTGAAATAGTAATGATGGCCGTGATAGTAATGGTATTAAAGGCAATAATTGTGATAATAGTGGCGCTGATGAGAACGTGTATTATGGTGCATTGATAATAGTGTTTAGTGGTAAGGGATAGAAATGATGCCCCCCCCCCCTCCTAAAAAAAGCCTTAATGTGTGGTGGTTGTAATGATAGTAGTTATATGTGGGTAGTTGTATGTAGGGGTGTGGGTAATGCTAATAATGATTGGAAAGGAACGAAAGTAATCAATGGGTGAGAAGCTATCGTTGTTGGGGAAAATAAAAATATAGGGGGTGGGGGGGGGGGGGGTGGGGGGGGAGGGCGATGGGGGAGGGAATGTTCATATCTCTCCACCCACACATACGTATGTGCAGGGAAGAGGATGGGAAACTCATGCACACGTTATTGTTGGAAAAGTAAACAGTACTGTTGGATGGTGTTCATTGTAGAAGGTGAAATGATGTGTTGGTATTAATATGATCGTGTTGCTTGAGAAGAGATACCAAGAAGATATAGAATGATCAATGAGAAGGGGGGAATCATGTGTTAGGGGAAAAAAAACTCATACAAAAAAAGGGGGGGGGGGGGGGGGAGGGGGGGGGGAGAAAAACATGTAAACTGTATTGCGGGTGAACGATGATCATAATGATACTAATTGTGAGAAATGACATAGAGTTAATATCAGGATAATAGTATGATAATACTGGCTGAAAAGGAAACAAATGAAAATGATCAATGGGAAAAGTGTTGACATGCCAATAACAACAACACACACACACACACAGACACACACATACACACAGACGCACAGACACACAGACACACACACTCACACACACACTTACACACACACACACACACACACACACACACACACACACACACACACACACACACACACACAGAAGAAAAAAAATCATATGCATGATGATCATTTGAGATCAACAGTACTATAGGATAATGATCATTGTCATAAGTGACATAATGTGGTGGCGGCATTAGTATGATATTGCCGGTTGGGAATAAAATAGAAATGATCAATGACTGGTGGATGATGCCTGTTGTCATAAGTGAGATCAACAGTACTGTAGGGTGATGATCATTGTCATAAGTGAAATAATGTGGTGGCATTAATATGATAATGATGACATTAGTATAATAATGATGGCATTAATATGATAATGATGGCATTAGTATAATAATGATGGCATTAATATGCTAATGATGGCATTAGTATAATAATGCTGGTTGGGGAAGAGGGGAGGGAAATGACTGATGGATGATGATTGTAGTCATAAGTAAGATCAACAGTGCTATAGGATGACGATCATTGTCGTAAGTGGAATAATGTAATGGCATTGGTATAATGCTGGTTGGTGGAATAAAGGAAATGATCAATGACTGATGGATGATGATTGTGGTCATAAGTGAGATCAACAGTACTCGAAGATGATGGTCATTGCCATAAATGAAATGATGTGGTGGCATTAGTATAATAATGCCGGTTGAAGGAGGGAAAGAAAAAAAAAATCAATGACTGATGGATGATGATCATTTGAGATGACTGATGGATAATGATCATTGTCATAAGTGAGATCAACAGTACCATAGGATGATGATCATTGTCATAAGTGAAACAATGTGGTGGCATTAATAAGATAATGCCGGTTGTGGAAAAATGTAAATGATCAATGACTGATGGATGATGATCATTGTCATAAGTGAGATCAACAGTACTGTAGGATGATGATCATTGTCATAAGTGAAATAGTGTGGTGGCATTAGTATAATAATGCTGTTGGAGAAGGGGGGCGGGGGGTGAGAAAAAAAACTGATGGATGATGATCATTTGAGATCAACAGTACTGTAGGATGACCATCGTCACAAGTGAAACCATGTGGTGGCAGCAGTAGAATTGGGGGAAAGGGAAATGGTCAACAGCTGATGGATGAGGATCATTGTGTAGGTGAGATCAACAAATGTCACGGACCGTTTTTTGTCCGGTTACAATTTTTTTACAACCACGTTGGCCGGAACACGTGGTTACTTTACCTGACTGCTGCTTACCTGCGCTCTGTATAAGCCAGGTGAGCTGAAACGATCAGGCAGTCTCTACAGCAGTTCCGGCAGTGCAACTTCCCAGTGGCCGAAGACGAGTTGCTGTGGCAGTCAGGTATTTCATTATTAGCAATTTGAAATCGCAGACCGAAATCGGTCTCCCCTCCTATAGGTGACTGTCGCTTTCTCAGCGCCTAGCAAAGTTAAAAAAAAGTATTTGTTGTTTTTTGGTATATCTTGTGACTTGATAGGGTGATAGGAGGAAATTGTTTTTAGAAAGTATGAATAGAAAGAAGAAAAAAAATGTTGTTAATGAGTGATTGGAAAAGGAGGTGGCTTAGCTAGTTCATTACTTTATGATGCAAAACAGTCTTGTTTATTTCGCTAATGTTTTATAATGATGCATATTATAATAAGCTATGGAAGTGACCGATGGAAACTATCATGTATTAATGGCTGGAAGTCTGTTGATAAGTATTTAAACCATCCTTTGATATGAATAATGAATATATATGTGTTGATAAACAAGAGTGTGTGGAAATCATTCCCTGATATGTAATTAAGGGCTGTACTGTTACTAATGAATAATTTTATGAACGGAGATCATTCTCTGAAATCATTTCCACCCCAATGTGTAAAGCATGATTTCGAAAGGGTCTATGTGGAAATCCTTTCCCCCCAATGTGTAAAGCATGATTTGGAAAGGGTCTATGTGGAAATCCTTTCCCCCCAATGTGTAAAGCATGATTTGGAAAGGGTCTATGTGGAAATCCTTTCCCCCCAATGTAGAACATAATTCCCAAAAAGAGAATGCTCTATTGTGATATTGTATGGGAAATGTGTGGATTTCGCTATTGGCATTTTTCACCAAGTTCTGGTGAAATATAAAGTAACTGTTGAGAATGCTCTATTGTGATATTGTATGGGAAATGTGTGGATTTCGCTATTGGCATTTTTCACCAAGTTCTGGTGAAATATAAAGTAACTGTTGAGAATGCTCTATTGTGATATTGTATGGGAAATGTGTGGATTTCGCTATTGGTATTTTTCACCAAGTTCTGGTGAAATATAAAGTAACTGTTGGTTATGAATACGATTAACAACCATGATGAATAATAGCCATGTTATAGTAGGCTAGATAATCAAGGTAGTTATCAGTTCCCTCAGGTAAAGTGGCTGTCCTGGTGTGATCTGGAACTGGCTGCCACTGCTACAGGGTCTGGGCGTAGCCGGAGTCTACCCGTCTCCCCTGCTGGGGGTGTGGAGAGGTCGATATGGGAGTCGACAGTGACTCGACCTACCACTGCGCCCAGGTCTGGGGCGTAGCCGATATCTACCCCTGACTTCACCCTAGAGAACTATAAAATAGGCACTCTGGCTCACCCACCTCCGCCAGCTCCAACCGGCTAAAGCCGGTTTCGCTGTTGCTCCGCCGGCTTACCCAGAGTGCCTATTTTATAGTTCTCTAATAGTAAACACTTTACAAACATACATAATGTGTAGGATTATCTGTTTTTAACACTAATTTAGAAAACTTTTGAGACTTAAGTTTTTGCTTAATCCTTCGTTTTTCTTGATCGTTTTCAATAACATCATTTTCACGCATACATTCATCAAATGCGTCTCTGTCTTTCATGTGAAATAAAACCACTGTCTTTAATTGTTCTCTAAAGTCTTTTAAAACTGAGTTATATTTTTGACATAAAATCCACACACTTATCCCAGCATGTCTTCCACTGAAAGCCAGTTTTGATAAAGTATTTCTTTTTCTAACTATGTCTCTTTCTGCCGAACAGTCATCTATAATAAATAGTGTCTGCGTTCCCTCAAACAATTTATAAAAGTGTTCTAAGCACTCGCTAAGTTTATTGCTAGGATCAACTAAATAGATTTCATCATCTGTCCATATAAACCTTCTGTCGTGATATGCTTTGTTCCATTTGAGTGTTGGACAGAAAATTACAATATGATCAAAATTATAACGATAAACTGTTTGTAATAGGTCGAGGACAAATATTGTTTTTCCACAACCAGTCTGTCCACAAATCAATGAACAATGAGGGGTTTTTGTCATAAAGTTTAACATCGGCATTGACACCAAAGTTGTCTGCTCCATAGTTTTAAAACAGAATTTAATCTAATCCAGTTATTGTTTTTATCATACTCTCTGTCAAAACTTGTTCAGTATAATAAAAACCTATAAGGCCCAAATGTGTAAGATTAATCCAGTTCAGTTCTGTAAGATCGTTTCTATTTAGACTAATATCAATTTTGTTGCTTGTTGTTATGACCTTAATATCCTCGCCATTGTAAAGAACAACGACAGTAACTTTAAGTTTGTCAACGTCTAAGTTTTGCCAGCTAATAAGAATTCCTTTCATAAGATTGTCACTGACGCCCAGAGCTCCATTTCTCGCCTCATCTTTTAAGACAGAAATTTTAAATATCATTGTGAACGTGTCTCCTAATTTTGTGCGTGGAATGAACTGTAATTTTGTAGAAGCTTTCTTTAAAACCGATTCTCTTCTGTGGAGGATGTACTGTTTGTCCCCAAACGGCTTTATTTCGATCTCTTTCCGACTGTTGTCCTCTGGCATAAGACTTACATGTAAAGGGCCAGAGTTCAATGCTTTTCTGAAACTTTTTTGACGGTCAAAAAATGTAAATGGGCTTAAGAATTCAAATTTTATGTCCCATTCTAAATATGGTTCTAAGTGCCATTTGTTGTCAGTTTTTCGAACTATTTTATATTCATACTGACCTGTATTATTTGCTTCTAGATTGCGTAGTTGTTCTAGTTTAGGAAACCTTTTGTTGTCGTCAACCTCTTTGCGCTTATAATAACCATCTTTAGTGTACTCAAAACCATACAAAGTGCCTATCTCACCGTTTTGTTCAAAGTCCTCAACGTCTGCAAGGTCTTTTAATTCTAAAGTTACACACCTCTCAGGCGCTAATGTGACCCCCGAATCGTCTGGTCCACGTGACATTTTTTAAAACAACGTATTATTTTATTTCTAAAACAATGTGCAGGTTATCACATTTCACGACTTTCCCTGTTTTATCTGTGATCTTTATATTAAATGATCTGACCCTTCCACAAGCTAATCTTTTAAACTGTAAATTAGGGAATTGTATAATTTCATAATCGCAATATGCAGCTTTCCCTGATGGAAGAGCTCTTAAAACAGTTGAGGGCCTTCCATCATATAAGTTTTCATCAGTGCTCAGCTCGTCCAAATGAACATAGAGTAATGAATGTAATGCAAGATCGAGCGGATATTCTCCCTCATAAGTAGTTTTGTCTGGTGTAACTATAAATTCATGACTGATTGATCGATTGTTAGTTGCAAAGCCTAACATTTTAGCTAGCTCTACATCAAAAAGGTAACTTACTCTTTCTTCTTCAGGTTTGAATGTCAACATTACTTTCAAATTTGCATTGTTAAGTTTGAGAGTAATGTCGAAGTTACTCATTGCTTCTTTCAGCGAGCAAAACCCGTAATAACCATCAGGTATGGTTAACTGGCTAACTAAGTTTAATATATTATTAAATTTTCGAATCTTATTATTCTCCTTGGATTCACTTATATTAAACCATACGACTTTGTAAAAAATTTCATGGAGTGCAACCCTTTGGGTTCCGCATTCATTATTAATAGCATATTCTAAAAACGAAGGACTGTCTTGAGTTGTTATTGTTACAAACATTTTTAAAACAAATTTAAAAATGAGTGCATTCAAATATACTAATGCAAAATATTCTGTTGGACCGCACTACAGTCCTAAAGATATAACAACTGATACTCTCGACATTTCTGTGACTCAGACTGACGCCTTTCAAGTAAAGGTTAGTACTCCATTGGATCGTTATCTTAACCCTCCTATCAAAAACGACTACATCCCGAAAGTGTGGTTCAGTCATCCGATGCAGTTTTATCAGAACCAGTTAAACTTTGCTGTGTTTTGTGCATCAACTGGGTGTGGAGTGTCGTATGCTGATCATTTAAATCATCCTGATCCTTTGGTGAGGTCAGTGTATAGATTTCATTTTTATTACACCTTCAGACGTATTTTATCTGAACTGCAAGCACCATTACCAAATGACAAAACGTTTAATCCATTCAGCAACAGAATAGATTACAAGGCTTTTGAAAGGATCTGTAACGAATTTGATATTGACCCAAAGACAGACTTTAGACAAAAGTTGGATCTTAATCATGGTTTAGGCACCCTTTATTATTGGGGAGTGCACAGAAAGTATAACTATGATTGGAATCCTCCTTACACATCTTTCTCTTCAGGCACAACTGTTCACCTCGGGTCCATAGAGCAAGAGCATAAAACAGCATGGACAACATTTATTTTGGATACTTCTAAGGGTCTAACAAAAGCGGGAATAGAACGAATAAACGACTCTATTCGTACTTATGTTTGGTGTTTGCTAGGTTCGCAAGCACAAACGAGATCAAACATAATTGATCCTTCTACTGGCTTTGACGCCCAAAAAACAGTATTTAGCAAATTTAGAGGATTCTATTAATTCTGCAATTGATTTGCCTTCAAGTATTAAAAGGTACCAAAATGTTTTGCAATACGCAAGATCGAAAGTAGACTTTGCTGTCGGCACTGGTTTATACATGCTGCCTTCTGACCTCAGACTCCAGATAGGAACAATAATAAACTATAATAATGAAATCCTTGTGGCTGGTAAAGAAGAGAAGGTCGGAAAAAACGACATAAATTCTAAGCCAGCAATAGCAATAAAAAAAGAATCCCCACCAATCCCCAAGGCCCCAAAACCCCATCCAATACCCCCCTCAAAACCCCACCCCCAACCAATCCCCATGGTGAATAAAAGCGACCCCCATGAATATGAAAAGACAGCACTTGTTATTGGATTAACTGCCCTAGGATTACTTGGTCTTTATCTTACTATAAAGTAACCCAACTATTAAGACAACTAATGCCCATAAGTGCTCAGCCATAAAGCCAACTACTTTACTTGCGGCAGACAAAAGCCAGCTAACGATCCCTCCTATTATACCAGGCAAAGAATCTATTGCCTTACTGGCTAATTTTTTTAGTAAGTTTGCAAGGTGATCGAGTTGTTTTTTTATCCATGATTTATCAGGTGGAGGAGTTGGTGGTCCTGGTGGCACTACCCCCCACCACCGCCGCCTGTAATAGCCAACACCAGTGTACTTATTGCAAATCCTAAGGCTGTTATAACACTTGCTAATGTGACACCTTGCTCTCTAAACAGTGTTTTTATTCGTTCTGCTAACGTTGTGTCTTCATATAAAATTCTTTGGATAGTTTCTCTTATTCTGCTCACTTGAGTTCGTAATTGTTCTCGGTTATTAGACAACACTTCTAGTCTTGCTGATCTCTCTTGTTCAAGATCTTTTAGTCTTTGTGTTATTCTTTCTTTAACACCAGGTCCTAAGTTGTGGTCATCAGCCTCAACTAGTTTTTCTTTTTCTCTTTTTATATGCTCATCTAGTTCACCCAGTTTTGCTAAATTGTTTGTTAATTCGCCTCTGATGCTTCTTAAAGCATGATCAAGGGCTGTTATTTCTCTCATAGGTAGCGGCGGATCGTGCATAGTTTTTAATGCTGTTTCTTCTGAAAAACTGGTTTCTGCTTGTATTATTTTGTCTGCTGTTGGGCTTAAATCTTTAAGGGGTATGTTTTGAATTTGGTTTTCTGTTGGGAGTTTTTGTAGTGTGTTTTGAAGTTTAGCAACTGCTTCCCTATCTAATTTTGGTTTAGTAATGCCAAGGCGATTTTGTTCGCTCACACTGAGCCTTTGTCTAATTGTACTCTTTTTTAAAAACTTTGATGAGTCTGGTTTAGTTGTAAGCTGAACAAGTTGTCCTTCGTCGTTTCTCACAAACAAATGGTCATCTTTTGTTTCAAAATCATTAGGGTCTATAAAATCAGGAGGTTCTTGGCCTAAACTTTGATAAAATGATTTGACCTTACTTTCTGTTAATTCACGCCGCAATGATTGTATTGGATGTGTCAAAGGAGTCATTTCACTCATGTCGTCTCCAGGATCAAAAACATCATAATCTTCAATGCCTGCCATGTTTTTAAATAATTAACTTTTTATTTTGTTTTATAAAAAAATGTCACAAGCATATGGCTCAATTCTTGACCCGCATAGAAGACTGAAAGAGCCCTTTGGCGTGAAGGGAAATAAACAGAATATTATTGTTCCAAATAATCATCTACTATTGATTCAGATCAAATTCTTACTGTTAAATTTCCAGACCTAGGAGCAGATGAAGTGATTGTGCCGGGATCTGCACGGCTTACTTTCAAAATAGAACTCGAATCAGCAACAGACGAAAACAGGACAGTAGTCCAGAATCTGGGACGGGCAATCGTTAAGAAAATTTCTATAAAACTTGAGGGGCAAGAAATATTTTCTTTACACAATGCAGACATATTTTTAATCTATTCTGATCTATGGCTAACCGATAATGAAAGGGCCGATCTTGCGTTTCAAGGAATCGAAAATAACGAAGCACTAAAACACAGAATAGACGCCGAAGATGCTAAAGCCGGCAACAAGTATGAAGCTGTAAGTTTTGCTTATGGAAATCGCTTTTCCATACCCTTAGATTTTGAGTTGTTAAAAGCGCATGCGCCATACTTTCAAGGAGCATTAAAAGACAGATTGTCATATGAACTAACTTTTAATGAATACAAAACGTGTCATTAAATCTACAGACACTGACGCAAAGTACAGCATTTTCGACATCTCGTTAGAGTTTGACATTGTTAGCAACCCTAACTTAGCAAGGCTGATTGAGCAACAATATCAGTCAAAATTAGCAATATATTACGAAAGAGTGATTCATCATACTAAATATCCTAAAAGCAGGGCAGACACTATATGGAACTTTAGTTTTAGTGCCGCAGCAAGATCCCTTAAAGGTATTTTATTGCTGTGTGAAGATGAAGAACCATTCAAAAGACAAAGTGAAAAGTTTATCAATCCTAAAATAACAAAAGTACAATGTTCAATTGAGGGTAGTCCTAACCAAGTCTACGGTAGCGGGCTTAAACCTTATCATCATTTTGATGAAATAAGAAAATTGTTTGGAGGCGGGAGGTGTAGAAATCCAACAGTAGACCTTGTGTCTAAAGATCTACACCTTCACAGTGTTAGACTTGATGAATATTTAACAACGAAATACGGTTTATGGATTGACCTAAGGTCAACAGAGGATAATCAGTTGCATGGGAGTGGGAGAACAGTTAAAGACGTAATAAACATTCAAATTGATAAAGAAAAAGAGAGTGATAAACCACTTAATGTACATTTGTTTTTAATATATGATGCGCAGCTGAATATTCAAGATAACAGATTAAAAGATATCCAATACTAAATTATTTTTATTTTAAAAAAGCATGTCTGTTCAGGTTTATCCAAAAGTGCCCAAAGAAGAGATAGTAGGCAACTCTGTTGCTGTAGACATAAAAACTTTCAGATTAACAAACATAACACAAATGCAAACCCAACTAGAGCAGGACCTTTCAAAATACAGCAAAACCAAACGAAGGTATTCTGCTGTCTTTAATGCTGTTACATATGTTAATACTGGAGCATCGGCGGTTAGTGCTTTAACAGCAGGAACAAGTGTAGGTCTCTTAGCAACAGGCGTAGGTGCACCGGTAGCTATACCTCTAGGTGGTGTGTCTTTAACTCTTGGCCTGTGTTCATTGGCTGTAAGTGCTGTCAGCAAAAAAATAAAAGCTAAACTCCAAAAGCACACAGCTATGGTTCAACTAATAACAGCTAAACTTAGTTCCTTCAAACTGACAATAAATAAAGCACTTGCTGACTCAAACATCACGGATGAAGAATTTAGTCGCCTACAGGCTGATTTTGAGGACTACAAAAGACAAAAGTTTGATCTTCAAAGAAAGGCAAGGGCAACTTTTTCTCAACAACCAGACACCGACCAGATAAAAAAGGAATGTTTAAAAAAAGTAAACGAAACATTAAACTCTGTTCTAAACAGCTCACATTAACAACACCAAAGGGCGTTTATACTTTAGTTTATGAGTCCAAGCACAAAAAGACCGTTGATATTGATTCTGATTAAGTATTTTTTTTTTTAATTTAAATAAATATTTTGAGTTAGAAAAGAAACTCAGCATGGATAAGATATATGAAGGTTCAGATGAATTGTTTGAAGCAATGCTCGAGGAAGAGCGTTTGTCAAGAGCACTAAATGAGATTGATTTAGAAGTTATTAATCCAAAAAACGTGCGGGAAAGCGTTGTACACGCTATTTCTCAAGTTCCAAGTAAACTAACAATAAACCCTCCAGTTAAAGTAAGGTTAGTTGTTTTAATCGACTATATAACAATAAATGAAGAAAATCTAGAAGTCTGGGTCTCAACTAAACAGCAGACTATTCTTTCCTCTAATGACTTAACACCTGGTTGGGCAGACCAGCTGCTTACACAGTTTGATGTGGCCGCTGAAGAAGCCAAAATGAGAGGCTCTGGTTGGTCAGAGGGTGAAGTCCTAGACATCAGATTAAAACAGGCTAAGTATGAGCCGATTGTTGGCAAGGCTTACATTCCACTACCTCCATCATTAGTTGCAAAACGAGCAGTTCTAAACATAAAAAATTCAGACGACAAATGTTTTATGTGGTGCGTTCTTGCTAGGCTGCATCACGTTGCCAAAAATGCAGAGAGAGTATCTAACTATTTACAGTGGGCCAATGATCTTAACTTTAACGGTCTTGAATTTCCTATGGCTGTAGACAAAATTGATCAGTTTGAAAAACAAAATCCACCAATAACTGTTAATGTCTACACATGGTCTGAAGAAACCAACCTTCTGCCAATTAGAGTGTCAAAGAACAGTCCAACAATAGGCGAACCAACCAAACACCATGTAGACTTACTCCTAATGCAAAGCCTTAATGGGTTGCACTACACTCTAATACGCACAATGAGTAGATTACTAGTGCATACTACAAAACAACATAGCAAACAAGAATTTTGTAGAAAATGTTTAACAAGAATTCCGTCCGTTCAAGCAGCGAGTGAACATGTAAAACATTGTCTTAGTCCAGTTGACTGCAATACAGAACTAATTATGCCAAGAGAAGGCAGTAAGGTTAGTTTTAAGAATTACAAAAAACTCCAGAGGTCTCCATACGTTGTTTACGCAGACTTTGAATCGCTTATTGTTCCTTATGAAGGACCTGCTCCAAAACATTTACCAAAAACAGTTATAATGAATAACCACCAGATTTGTTCATTTGCCTTCATTGTTGTCAGGTCAGATGGTGAACATTCAAAGCCAGAATTATACAGAGGACCACATGCAGCAAAACATTTCTTAAAACGCATGCAAGAAGTTCGTAATGTCTGTTCTAATAATCTATTCTTATCCGATCTTAAGATGACCCCTGAAAATCAAGATCGCTATGACTCAGCCACTCACTGTTGGATTTGTGGTTTAGAGCTAACACCTAAAAGTTTAAATCCAACAGTAAGAGACCATGATCACATTAGCGGAAAGTTTAGAGGAGCAGCGCATAACAATTGCAATCTTCAACTAAAGTTTGATCCTAGGACTTGGAGACTTCCTATATTCTTTCATAACTTGCGAGGTTACGATTCTCATCATATATTGCAAGCAGTAACCAGCGACTTCAGGGTGTCATGCATTGCACAGTCATCAGAAAAGTACATGTGTTTCACTTTAAATAACATGTCTTTCTACGACTCTATGCAACACATGATGGGTTCATTAGAGTCACTGGCTATGTCCTTAAAGTCCTGCCCAATAACAGAAGAATATTTTGACCCAACTCTTGTTAGAAAGGGCGTTTACCCTTATGAGTACATGAACAGTTGGCAAAGGTTTGACGAAGATACACTTCCGCCTAAAGGCGCATTCTTTTCTAGTCTTAGAGGAAAGGACTCAGTGATTCTGATTATTCTTATGCTCAAGAAGCGTGGCAAAAATTAGAGTGTAAAACGATGGGAGACTATCATGATTCCTATTTAATGGCGGATACCTGTTTGTTGGCGGACGTCTTTGAAAATTATAGGAAGACCTGCATGAAACATTACAGCCTGGATCCTGCGCATTATATTTCTGCGCCTGGGATGAGCTGGGACGCTTTCTTAAAATTTACTGGAGTACAAATTGATTTATTGTCTGACCTGCCAATGCTTCAGATGATTGAAAACGGATTGCGTGGGGGAATCAGTATGGCGTCGCACCATTACTGTAAAGCAAACAACAAATACTTGGACGACTATGATCCAAGTAAAAGGTCTAACTATCTTATGTATTTAGATGCAAACAATCTGTATGGATGGGCAATGGCGCAATCACTTCCATTACGCAACTTTAAAATGTACACAGATACGAATAATATTCAAAAAGCATTAAAGTGGTTGGGCAGTTTGACGCCAGATCAACAGTGTGGATACATTCTAGAAGTTGACTTAGAATATCCTCAGGAACTCCATGATTACCATAATGACTATCCATTAGCAGCAGAAAGTCTAAAGATGGCAAAAACAGAACCACCTAAACTTGTGCCTAATCTTCGAGGCAAAAAAAATTATGTCTGCCATTACAGGCTTCTACAATTTTATTTAAGACATGGTTTGAAGTTGACAGCTGTTCATCGTATAATTGCTTTTGATCAAGAACAGTTCATGAAACCATACATCATGAAGAACACTGATCTCAGAACTAAATCCGCAGATGCTTCAGAAAAAGACTTTTTCAAGTTGATGAACAACAGCTGTTTTGGAAAGACTATGGAGAATCCGCACAAGCGTAAAGATGTTAGATTGGTCACCAGAGAGAACGATGCAATTAAGCTAACTTCTAAACCTAATTATCAGGACTTCAGAAGATTTCATGATCAGCTTTTTGGCATAATGATGAAAAAAAAGAAAGTCAAATTGGATAAGCCCGTTTTTATTGGGTTTACTGTTTTAGAATTATCAAAGCTTTTGATGTTAGAATTTCTTTATGACTACTTTAAGCCCTTGTATCCAGAGTCCAGAGTTCTGTACACAGATACAGATTCCTTTGTAATTGACATCCCTACTGAAGATATCTATAAAGACATGGAATTAGAAGTGGCTAAAGGGCATGCTGGATGGTACGACACATCTGATTATCCTAAAGATTCACCTTTGCATTCAGATATTAATAAGAAGGTTTTAGGTAAGATGAAGGATGAATTATCTGGAGGGGTGATCAAGGAGTTTGTTGGTTTGAGGTCGAAAATGTACAGTCTTTCAAGCCAAAAAAAGTTGTTAAAAAAGCAAAGGGAATATCTCGTAGTGTTGTGCAATCAAGCATATCCCATGACAACTATAAAAAAGCATTGTTTGACAATAAGACTTTTCATCATGACAACGTAAAACTACGATCTAATCTACATGAGATCAACACAACTGTTGTAACAAAGAAGTCATTAGATAGAACAAACACAAAACGTGTGTTTGTTAATCCAGAGTTTTCATATGCAATCGGGCATTGGAAAACAGCATAATTACATACCTTCTTCATCCGCGGGTTTATATTTTTCCTCAAATTTATCTAGAAGCTCAATCATATCAATATCCAATTCAGACAAAATTTTTCTCATGTTTGCTTGATGTGCACGAATTTTTTTTATTTTTTCAAGATATTCTTTATCCGTTATTCTGATAATCAAAATTTGGGATCGTAGGCGATCAGGATGCGTTGCCGTGTGCCGATAAATCCACATAATTGTTTCCTTAATAGCTGAACACGTATCATATGATTCTTGTATTAATTTTAAGGTCTCTTTTTTTATCATCATTTTAGTTTCATGTAAGATTTCTTCCTTTTGAGCTTCCATTTTAAACTCAAATATATTTACGTAAATTAATTAAGCGGAACTGTGTCTGGCGGGATTATTTGCAGTTCTTCTTTCACAAAAGATCTTTGAGGGGCTGGTCGTTTTGTTGTGTCAGTTTCTCGTAAATAATACACGGGCGGATTCATCTTTACAATTCTTTTTATTTCATATGAGTCAACACTCCAAACTGGATCGGTTGCCCTGATGCGGGTGTCCCCTTCTGCTTCTCCCGGTAAATAAAGGTACCTTACTTTCAAACCAAATGGTAATAGTTTGCTTGATGAACTGGCGTCTCCTTCAACAACATTTATTTTTTGTTTTTTGATTGCTTGTACTGGTTTTAGACCTTTAAATTCTTCATTATTCATTGCACGTAGAACTGAGGGCAGTCTTCTAACCCATTCTGTGTTGCGAGAATTGTCAATCAGCTCTCTGTGATACTGGTAGGAGAAAAGCCTTTCAGATAACTGTTTGTTAAAGTTTTCAACCAAACCCTGTGATCTGTGAACACCCGGAATGCCTCTTTTAATGGTAACTCTATGTTTTAACAATAATTGATTCACTTGACCTTTAAATTCTTTTCCATCATCGACTTGAATCATGCGAGGATAAGTTAAGGGTCCTCGTTGATATATCAGTTGTATAGCGACAGCAACAGCAGAAGCACTCTTTTGTGTTAATGGTTCAGCATCTTTGTATCTTGAAGCTATGTCAATGACTGTAAGTGCGTACTTAAATCTTTTTCGTCTAATCGTATCATGGGGTAAATATAGAAGATCCATTTGATGGGTGTCGTTTGGTGTTATATTCACAAAGTGTGGTCTCTGTAGTTTTTTAGGCGCTGGTAGATAAATTTGCCAAATCGCTTGTTTAGATAACCATTCTTTTGCTGTTTGTTCACTGACTCCCGCTGCTTGGCTTAGCTTTTTAATTGCTGTTATTCCCTTCCAGTATCCTTTTGGAGAATAATAGATCTTGTACATTTTTATTCAGCCAATACTTTGTGCAACAAAATACACAGCGGTCATGCCAAAGACAATAAACAATATTTCTTGCATCTTTTGTTTTTCTGATGGTTGATAAAAGTCGCTAAATTTTGGTGGGGGCAATGTTTCAACTTGTTTGCCTGTTACTAGAAAATATTCTTTTATTGCTTGGTCAACATCTTTAAATGTGTAAGCTGCATGTCCCTGTTGTTTAAGTCTGTCGTTAATAAAATCTAACTGCTCCATTCTTTGCTTTTCATAGGTGTCTTGTGCAGCAGCTAGTTGCTCCATAGCTCTGTTATGTCTTTTTCTCTCATTGTTATTTTGTAGTTTACTAAATGCGTAATTACTTCCGCTAAAAGCAAGCGCATTAACCACAGCGCCACCAATCATCATTACGAGTGAAGCCATTTTTATAAATGTATTTTTTTTTTAATTTTACATATTGATACTGTCTGGAATTATTCCTTGCTTAACTAGAAAATCTTTCGTAGCAAATGAAGCTGTAATAACAGCAATCAGCTTTGCTGAGTCTTCAAAGTCTAGTTTGCCAAGATCTGCTGGTTTTATTTTTAACAGGCTTTTACCAAGCATTGTGTATCCTACACTTAGGCCTCCAATAACAGCAGAATGGTATACAAGGTTAGTAATAGTTTTTTCGGTGCTCATTTTTAAAAAATAAAATAATATTTATTCATTAATAAAACATGAACTGCGATGATCTACTTCCTGAACTTATGATTACAAATGATCAAGTTGATGACCAAGCTATTATGCGCCAAAAGGAAAGGCTGTATTCTTTAGCAGCATGTGGAAAAACAAAACAGTACCTTGGAAATGAATTCAGCATAGAACAGATTCAACAAATGTCGCCACAAGACATTGTAAAGTATCACAACAGGTATGAAGCGCAACTGGGGTCAAGAATGGTAAAAAGTGTTGGGCAAACGGTTCTTAGTTTGTACACTAAACTAGTTAGTAGATTTGCTCCCATTGATTCTGAACAAGATTTTATGTATGATTTAACGCAGGATCCCGTTTTAACAAAGTCATTAGAGTCTCTAGGATGTGATCTATATTACAGATTTGGAACATTGTTATCGCCATTAATCATGGGATTAATTACTTTTAATCATATAGATTTTGTTTCCCTTCAAAATGACCGAGCCAGAAAATCAGCAGAATCAGAAAACATTGAATCAGGTGGAGAAAGTGACCAGTAAAAAGCCTCCTCATCCTGGGCGTGTTGCAGCAGGAAAAAAATTAGCAGAGTGGAACAAACAAAAAAATTAATGTTGCAATCACAGAATATAACTCATAATGAAAACATAACACCGCCAACGCCAACAGTTGTTTCAATGCCAGCTGTAAATACACAAGTTGATTCAAGACCTACAACACCAAAGTCGTCATGGAATATTGAATTTAAAACAGTTGCCATTTTTGGCGTCATTGCTGCTGGGGGTGGTTATTACGGTTATAAAATATATAAACAACGCCAGCAAAAACCAAAGCAGTCAAAAAAATCTCAACCACTAAATACAGAAGCCAAACAAAAAAGCATGCCAGAACCGCCAACAACAAAAGATCATTTTGATCCATTTCAGATGGAATAATATTTCAAGAACTTAATAAATAATTATAAATTGACTTGAATAAGAACTTGGTTGTACATAGAGGATGACTTAAGTAAAAACTTAAAGTAACTTAAGTTAAGAACTTGAGGTAACTTGATTAAAAACTTAAGGTAACTTGATTAAGAACTAGATTAAGAACTTGGGGTAACTTGATTAAGAACTTGGGGTGACTTAATTAAGGACTTGGGGTAACTTAATTAAGGACTTGGGGTGACTTAATTAAGAACTTAATTAAGGACTTGGGGTGACTTAATTAAGGACTTGGGGTGACTTAATTAAGGACTTGGGGTGACTTAATTAAGGACTTGGGGCGAAAAGTGGAACTGGTAGGACCACTTCTCATTTGATATGTCAGCCACTTGCTTTGTGACTGAACAGGATGTGCGTGGGCGCTGTGCAGTGATTCGTTGTCGGGCTGGCCTGCAACTACTAGTTAAGCGCGATGAAGAACAGAGAAAGAGGCAGCTCACGCTATAGCAAAGAACGTGTTAGCGCACGCCCGCTGTGCGGACAGACCTATCATTTGGTGAATAGTTGACCGACCTTCCCTGACTGACTCAACACTTTAAACATTGCTGTTGTGTGCGCGCTGCTGTGTGTGTGTGTGTGTAAAATAGTGTAGTAAAAATGTGTAGTCATTTGAAGTACTCCCTTCGTTGGATTAATAAACTAAGAAAGACGACAGAACTCTTTGAAAAATATCCGGAACTCTCAAATCTGACAATTTCTATTACACAAGCCATCGCGTTGACGCCAAAGATACATGCTGCTCTAAAAACCCACGCCGGTGTGGCAGCTGACTGGTTGTGAAGAAAGTATGTACATTGTCAACTAACTGACTGTGTGCTGTGTTCTGTGTAAACAAAGGCCTCTTGTCTGTGTTAAGTCGTAAACCCCACACACCAACAAACCGACACGCACACTGAAAACAGCGAAGTGGTGGCTTCCCATTCGAGAATGTTCAAGAACATTTGTAACAAAGCGCACCGCGAGCCCGGTGAAACGCAGTAGGCGCGCGAGGCGTGTTTTATTGATAGGGAGGCACACAGTTTGTAAACAGGACGCTCGGCCTGCTGACTTACTGCGTCGTTATAATTGTGTTGTCTTGGCCTTGCAAAAAAAAAAGCTGACAGTCAACCGACTAGTAGTACAGACTGTTTGGGGGAACGCAGACACTATTTATTATAGATGACTGTTCGGCCGAAACTGGCTTTCAGTGGAAGACATGCTGGGTGTGGATTTTATGTCAAAAATATAACTCAGTTTTAAAAGACTTTAGAGAACAATTAAAGACAGTGGTTTTATTTCACATGAAAGACAGAGACGCATTTGATGAATGTATGCGTGAAAATGATGTTATTGAAGACGATCAAGAAAAACGAAGGATTAAGCAAAAACTAAAGTCTCAAAAGTTTTCTAAATTAGTGTTAAAAACAGATAATCCTACACATTATGTATGTTTGTAAAGTGTTTACTATTAGAGAACTATAAAATAGGCACTCTGGGTAAGCCGGCGGAGCAACAGCGAAACCGGCTTCAGCCGGTTGGAGCTGGCGGAGGTGGGTGAGCCAGAGTGCCTATTTTATAGTTCTCTACCCTGCTGGGGTGTGGAGAGGTCGACGTGGGAGTCGACAGTGACCTGACGTGCCAGTTGTGCCAGAGCTGCCGCTTCTGCCGAGCCAGAGCCGCCGCTCTTGAGGTGTTTGAACCAGCGACCTGCTGGGCCAGTCGTACCAGAGCCATCCCTTCTGCTGTACCAGGGCCATCGCTTTTGTGGTGTCACCAACTTTCTGTTTGTGTTTGAGCCACAGCTCTTGTGTTGGAGCCTTCGCTCCTGTTGTGGACAGAGCCGTCGCTTCGGTTCTGTGGGGACTCTGCTAGCTGCTCCTCCTGACTGTGTGAGTCCCAGGAGAGGACGTCCTCTACAGCGTTCTTCACGAGAGACTTGCGACGTCTGGGAACTGTCGTGTTGAGCCGAACGTGGCCAAAAGAAAATAATATATATGCATGTATATCTATCTATCTATCTATCTATCTATCTATCTATCTGTAAAATGAAGATAAAACCTTACAATATGTTGGACGCCACTCAGTGATGTGTGGGTGCACTGCTGATCCAGAAACTGGCCAGTCACAGAATACAAACATAAAAGCAGGCACACCAACCACACACTCTTCATGTTTTTTTTTTTCAAGCTTTCGCCTTTTATTTAGGCTTCGTCAGAAATCGGCAACACAAATACACACAACTGAAGAAATCCGCCCGGACCCATTTTTACACACACAAACAGCCATGTATATGCACACTCCCACCCTCCCACCCAACCACACACACACGTACAACCAACAAACACCCACACACACACACACACATACACCCCCCCCCACACCCACACACACACACACACACACTCACAACATACCATATCACATTATCATGGCTCCCCCAGGTTTAAATCTAAAAGTTGAGCCCATTAACTTTATATACATCTCCACCCCCTCACTCACCCACTCATAGGCTCCCCTCTCTATCCTTATTTTCACATATAATAGAACCCCCCCCCCTCCCCCAGTGTGGGGTGTGCATGGGGGAGGGGGGCATGAGGAAATCCTTAGATAACAAAAGTCATCTGACATTCAGCCCCCAAAAACTTTCATTTTCTTTTGATAAATGATTTTTTGGAGTTATAGGTAAAAATTCTATAATAACTAGAACCGGCAAAACATCAGCAATGGCACACGGGAAGTCATAGAAGCTGCCACACAATAGCAGTAAAGGGGTTAAGCTAAACCATAAGCACAACTCCACTCACACCTTACACAATGCAAACTGCCATCCTAGATAATAATATACTGTACCTATATTACTTTTAAGAATTTTTCAAAATGGAGTGACTGACGGCGGCGAACGAAGCACAATTTAGAAAGAGAGGGTGTTAGTTACCGCCAATGACATTGACAAACAAAGCACATGACAAGACACGATGCATTTCAACCTCTTGGGTCTTCTTCAGGCGAAAAAATAAAACACATTTAACATTTAAGACAGTACAAACAAAGAACGAAAATGACTCATCTGTTGTTGTCCATGTGGTGGGGAGAATAGCCGCTAGGCGGAAATGACAAGGGGGATTATGGGAGAGGAAAAGGAGGGGGGGGGGGGGTTGCGTGGGGGGAGGGGGGGGGGTTGTGTGATACGATAGGGTTGTGTGTCTAGTTTAGTGGGGTGGTGTGATATCTTTGTGACGGTTGTGGTAATGGTGGATTGATAATAATGGTAAGGGTGGGGGGGGGGAGGGGAAACTGGAAAAAAAATATATATAGAAGGGGTAAATAAGTACATGAACAGAAGAAACTGTTTAAAAAAAAGTTTAGGTGAATAAAATAAATGATTTCGCTGGGTGATGAAAGAGGTGGTGGTAGTTATGCGTGGGTAGTTGTGAAAGGTGTGTGGGTAATGTTAATAAGGGAGGGAAGGGGATGGAAGATAAATGGGTGATAAGGTATTTTACCATTATTATCAATCCACCATTACCACAACCGTCACAAAGATATCACACCACCCCACTAAACTAGACACACAACCCTATCGTATCACACAACCCCCCCTCCCCCCACGCAAACCCCCCCCTCCTTTTCCTCTCCCATAATCCCCCTTGTCATTTCCGCCTAGCGGCTATTCTCCCCACCACATGGACAACAACAGATGAGTCATTTTCGTTCTTTGTTTGTACTGTCTTAAATGTTAAATGTGATTTATTTTTTCGCCTGAAGAAGACCCAAGAGGTTGAAATGCATCGTGTCTTGTCATGTGCTTTGTTTGTCAATGTCATTGGCGGTAACTAACACCCTCTCTTTCTCTACAACAGGAAGACATCATTGAAGTTGACAAGTTTGTCTACCTCGGCAGTGTGGTCAGTAAAGATGGAGGTACAGATGAGGATATCAAGAGCCGCATCAATAAAGCCAGGCACACCTTTACTACGCTACGGCCTATCTGGAATTCCTCTGCCCTCTCACTCCACAACAAGATCAGAATCTTCAACTCAAATGTGAAATCTGTCCTTCTGTATGGTTCTGAAACGTGGCGAACAACAAAGACAAACACCCTTAAACTCCAAACATTTATCAACAGATTTCTGCGAAACATTGTGAACATCAGATGGCCAGATGTTATTGCCAACACAGAACTGTGGAACAAGATCAAGCAAGTTCCAATAGAATTAGAAATCAGAAAACGGAAGTGGGCATGGATTGGCCACACCCTCAGAAAGTCTCCATCCAACATCACAAGACAAGCCCTTGAATGGAACCCTCAGGGCAAAAGAAAAGTGGGAAGACCAAGACAGACATGGCGAAGGAGTACCGACGCGGAAGTGAAGGCCGCCGGAATGACATGGGCCGAGCTGAAGAAGATATCCCAAACCCGTGTCCGCTGGAAGAGTGTGGTTGCGGCCCTATGTTCTCCAGGGAATTCAGAGGACTAAGTCTAAGTCTATGTCCACCATAGCCTGCATCAGCATACTGCATCCTTGTCCACCATAGCCTGTATCAGTATACAGCATCTATGTCCACCATAGCCTGTATCAATATACTGCATCCATGTCCACCATAGCATGCATCAGTATACTTCATCTGTGTCCACCATAGCCTGCATCAGTATACTGCATCCATGTCCACCACAGCCTGCATCAGTATACTGCATCCATGTCCACCACAGCCTGTATCAGTATACTGCATCCATGTCCACCACAGCCTGCATCAGTATACTGCATCCATGTCCACCACAGCCTACATCAATATACTGCATCCATGACCACCACAGCCTACATCAATATACTGCATCCATGACCACCACAGCCTACATCAATATACTGCATCCATGACCACCACAGCCTACATCAATATACTGCATCCATGACCACCACAGCCTACATTAATATACTGCATAAGTGTCCACCATAGCCTACATCAGTATACTGCATCCATGTCCACCGCAGCCTGTATTAATATACTGCATCCATGTCCACCATAGCCTGCATTAATATACTGCATAAGTGTCCACCATAGCCTGCATCAGTATACTGCATCCATGTCCACCGCAGCCTGTATTAATATACTGCATCCATGTCCACCACAGCCTGCATCAGTATACAGCATCCATGTCCACCATAGCCTGCATCAATATACTACATTCATGTCCACCATAGCCTGCATCAGTATACTGCATCCATGTCCATCATAGCCTGCATCAATATACTGCATCCATGTCCACCATAACCTGCATCAATGTACTGCATCCGTGTCCACCATAGCCTGCATCAATATACTGGATCCATGTCCACCATAGCCTGCATCAGTATACTGCATCCATGTCCACCATAGCCTGCATCAATATACTGCATCCATGTCCACCATAGCCTGCATCAGTATACTGCATCCATGTCCACCATAGCCTGCATCAGTATACTGCATCCATGTCCACCATAGCCTGCATCAATATACTGCATCCATGTCCACCATAGCCTGCATCAGTATACTGCATCCATAT